>CM062295.1:99914305-100648268 GCA_031216915.1 Pictodentalium vernedei | reverse complement strand
GAAGGTCTACTTTGTGTGGCTTAATATTTCATATTCTTTGTGTGTTTCTTCTACAAAACAAATTCCCAATTGAAGCCTTCATGATGCAAATTTCCCAACTGCATGGGCCCCTGACCCTTTTCCCAGTGCAGAAGAATCCCTGATATCACCACAACATGTCATTCATTTGATACATACCTCTAAGTCATCATCTGTTTGAATATTTGATACATGTTTATAACACTGTGAATAAATTTCAAGTGCTTTTGCATGAAATGCCATCTCTACTTGTATGAAATCCATCATAACTTTCTGTAAAATAATAGAGCAAAATTATATGATTAACTCTTAACCCACTGAGTATTCTCAAGATATTTTTCATAAAATGTAGCTACGGATGCTGTGAGGCAGCAATGACTAGATTTGATGAAAAAATTCATTTAAATTTAACTCAAGAAATCATTGGTGAAAAAATCCATTGAATTAACAGTTGGGAAATTTGATTAAATGTACCCAAATTATACATATTTCAGTGGTAAGAGAAATTCTGTCCTGTGCGGGAATATCTGCCAACAGCATGCAAGGAGTTAAGCTGGAAACAAACATGCATTATACTCCATATCTCAGCATTTTTTTTGTAACAGGATAAGTGATGGAAGTTCATATTTGAGCTCCATTTTAGAATGGATAATGCAACTTAACCCTTTACCTAACGAATCGCCCGCATCCGCCCGCGTAATATGCAAATTCAGCAGTTGAGAAAATATTATTTTTAAAAAAAATTTCGACAAAACCATATCATGTGACCTCTCATTGGAACGAGCTCGTCGAGCTTGTTCCAACGAGGGGTCACATGATATGGTTTTGTTGAAATTTGTTGAAAAATTTTAAAAAATGATACTTAAAATAATAAATTTTGACATCGTCTGCGTTGGGTAAAGGGTTAAAGGCTTCATATTCTGTGGATGTGTTTTTTCTTCACTGTAAAGTGAAATTATTTAGTATGTATGCATATGCTGTGTTACAACTGATGGGAGAGTGTCAAGACTCTTCCATAAATTGTAACAAGGCAAAGACATGAAAACAAATATTGACAACCAAAAATAGAGCTGGGCGGTACTGAAGTTTGAAGTTCGGTTTCATTACAGTGGAGCCCACTTAACTGGATATCTCTTAATTGTATATCCCTGTTAATTGAATATAATTTTCAAACACAAAACCATTTACCATACCTTCAGTACAAATTTGATCTGTTAATTGCATATGGGTTGTAGAGTAAACTCCTGTTAATTGTATATAAATTTTTGTAATATGTCGAAAAAATTACTGCGACACGCACCAAATTCCCCTTATTTATCAACCTTTTTGGCCTCACTACATCCAATACAGGCATTTATTCTATTATATCTTGTTTGACAGAGCTCTATGAGCTCTGTCAAACAAGATATAATAGAATAAATGCTCAGTTTACGTCCAGAAGACAGGAAACTGACCAAATCCCTGTTAATTGTATACCCTTGTTAATTGAATTATTTTCACTGGCAAAATGGACATTCAATTAAGAGGATTCTACTGTATTGGTATTTTTAGAATGATTTTCCTCGGTAGCAGTATTATTTATTTTTTATTTATTGGTGTTTAAGGTCACATATTTCTGCACAATGGCTAATCATGACCTCAACATGGAGATAAAGCCAAGTTTAGTCAATCGTTTATACCCATGTTACCCATTTTAGAGGACTTCCACCCCAAGCATTGGTGACTGGGTCTTATTTTACCAGTAAAACAGAGCTTGTTTACCACAGTAAACAAGCACTGTTTCACTTCCCGGGGTTCCCACAGGGAATGGTATCAGTATACATGTAAGCACACCAATACCAATATCGAATGATATTTTGGGTTTACTCCTCAGCTGAAGGCTACCGTTTACAGCAGACGAAGCTGCAGAATTGTCAAAATGTTGGAAGAAATAAGAGTACTTGTCTCTAGTCATCTGATATTACAAAAATGTTGAGAGAAAATACCTGCTGGGTATTTTCTTTCAGCTTTTTTATTTCCTCAAATGAACAGTGGTGAGAGCATTTAGAAATACATTGCAGAGGGATTCTTGTCGGGAATTTTGCGTAGTTTTCGGCTGTTTGCTCTTTTATTTTTTAACTAATGTGGGGAATATTTATCAGTACCAAAACTTTGGTATCTTGAGATTCCATTGGTACAGTTAGTTAATTGGTAGTGGCTTGATACCGATACCGAACAGTATTTACTATATATCACCTATTTCTAACCCAAAATAATTCTGCTCTCTACTTGTTAAAACATTCTGAACAGATTCTGTTAGTGATGGTAAAAAACCACTGAAGTTGTAACAAGACAGTATTCTGAATAAACCAACATTCTGTTAATACTCTCCCTGGGGGTACGGTGGCATTGCGGTAACCGGTTCTCGTCAGATCACCGAAGTTAAGCAACATCGAGCCCGGTTAGTCCTTGGATGGGTGACTGTCTGAGCGATCGATTCGAACTCCCACGTTATGTCCTTGGGCAAGGCACTTAATCCCGACTGTCCACATGGGGGCACGATGATGCGGTGTACTAAGGCATACTGCACATCGATGGTGTGCATGTCTTCAACCAATCTAACCCTGCCTGTGCTGCAGTGCGGAGTTACGACAGCTGACAGCTGCTCGTTGTTGCTCGGTGGTTCTCTCCGGGTACTCCAGCTTCCTCCATCCGTAAAACTGTCACAGTCATGATTAGCCATTGTGCATAAGTTTGTGACCTTAAACGCCACTAAATAAATAAATAATAAATACTCTCCCTAATGTAATGGACATATCCAGCTATTCAGCAAAATTGGCATTCAAATTTTAACATCATTTCTTTTCGTCTTGAAAACATATTTTACAATCCCTGAATGGAAAGAGCTTGTTGGCCATAAGTTATGTTTTCAAGGCAAACAATTAAAATGTTTAGATTTTCAATATTTTGTTTTGCAAGTGTCATCTTCTAGTCCTGTTTGTTATCATCTCTAGAAGTTACAAAACAAAGTTGAAATTAAGGCTTCTCTTCCACTCATATTATCCCTAGTAATGAAATTGTTCACATGTATATTATTTTAACTCTGTTTCTAGATGCTACTGAATTTCAATGCTTTTCAAGACTTTTTAAAAACATTTTTCAAACTTCAACAAAATCAATAAGCCTTTTTCATTAACCCTTTACCTAACCTGAAAAGCAGACGACGATTGCAAAAATAATTCTTGAATAACTAATTTTTTTCATTTTTTGTCTCAAAAACATAGGTTATGACCCCTCGTTGGAATGAGCTCAACGACCTCGTTCCAATGAGGGGTCATAACCTATGTTTTTGAGACAGAAAATGAAAAAAATAATGAAAATGAATTTGCGATTCTTGAGAATAGCGCTGGCCGGGTTTGGCTGTTACGTTAGGTAAAGGGTTAATTAACTCCCAGCTCTCTGGTAGTGCAACAGAGTTTTCTCTGATCACTCTGTTTTTCTCTTATTTAACCATGAATTTAACCAATTATATTCTGTTTGACAGATATTTGGTTAAATATCAAACTGCATTATGGAAATATGTGGTGCTGAAAACGTTTCCATTTTGACCTCAAAGTGCAGCGGGTTAAATGATCTTTCAAGGACATGCAATGCTATTATAGCTCTCGTTGGGAGGTATTCAACATCACAACAAATCTGGAAGCCCATATTTGTGCTTGAATATGAAGAGCAGATACCCCAGCCAAATTTTTTTATTTTATTTTTTATTTTTGTAATTATTTGTTTGCCATCAAAAGTTCATATTTTTGGTTTGCTTTATGTTGTAGGCCTCACAATCTACTGAATAGCATGGGTGGTGGTGTATTTCGTCCCTTCGTCAAAGGACAAATTTATCAATTTTATTAACTTGGGTAAAATGACACAAATCATTTAATTTTTATTTTTTTAAGTTTGCATTGGTTAAAAAAAAAAGAGGATAGGAACCAAAATGACCATGCAGGAGGGCTTGAGAAACCGATTCTTAACCCTTCACCCAACGCAGACGATATCAAAATTTATTATTGTAAAAATAATGTTTTTAAATTTTTCAAAAAAATTCAACAAAACAATGTCATGTGACCCCTTATTGGAACGAGCTCAATGAGCTCGTTCCAATGAGGGGTCACATGATATGGTTTTGTTGAAATATTTTGAAAAAAATAATTTTTTCAACTGCTCAATCTGCATATTACGCAGGCGGATGCGGGTGATTTGTTAGGTAAAGGGTTAACTTTCTTAAGCCGGATACATACTAATTTGTGGTGTTTTTATTTAAATCCATTCCCCATCCCTATGTTACCATTTACATTTCTGACCAACAAGATGAAGAGTATTTGCAACATGTAACTAGAGGGGGTATCAGTACCCCGTGGCTCACCAACAGGTGGCCAATGTAAACGGGTGGCTGGAGTAAAAAAAAAAGTTCAAAACCTGCACACAAAAGTCCAAAATTAAAGAAAATAAGCAGCTAAAGGGTTAAATAATATAATAATAACCCCTAAGAAGCATGGAGATATGCTGCAAGGTAAATCTCCACTTGGGAGAAAGGAAAAAAAACCCATCAAAACCTGCACGCAAACATCAAAATAAGTCTAAAATTTGATTCAAAGGGTTAAAATTAAGACAAAATACCCTGGAAAAGAGTTAAATGTTATAGTGAACCACCATAGCAATATGCAGAAACTCTACACTTGGAAGAAAGGAAAAAAAAAACCCATGAAAACCTGCACGCAAACGTCAAAATAAGTCTAAAAATCTATTCAAAGGGTTAACATTTTTTAAAAATGCACTGGAAAGATATCAATGTTATAATAACCACCACTGCAATATGCAGTGAGGTCAACCTCACTTGAAATTGTTTTTTTTTATCACAACCTGTACATAAAAGTAAGAAACTGTAAGCCTAAGTCCAAAAGCTGTACATAAAAGTCCAAAATTGAAGTAATTCAGCAGGAAAAGGGTTAAATAATACAAACATAGCCCTAAGATGCATGTTTACAAACAATAGAAAGCATTGACATATGCTGCAAGGTAAATCTCCACTTGGAAGAAAGGAAAAAAAAACATCAAAACCTGCACGCAAACATCAAAATAAGTCTAAAATTTGATTCAAAGGGTTAAAATTAAGACAAAGTACCCTGGAAAAGAGTTAAATGTTATAGTGAACCACCATAGCAATATGCAGAAACTCTACACTTGGAAGAAAGGAAAAAAAAAACCCATGAAAACCTGCACGCAAACGTCAAAATAAGTCTAAAAATCTATTCAAAGGGTTAACATTTTTTAAAAATGCACTGGAAAGATATCAATGTTATAATAACCACCACTGCAATATGCAGTGAGGTCAACCTCACTTGAAATTGTTTTTTTTTATCACAACCTGTACATAAAAGTAAGAAACTGTAAGCCTAAGTCCAAAAGCTGTACATAAAAGTCCAAAATTGAAGTAATTCAGCAGGAAAAGGGTTAAATAATACAAACATAGCCCTAAGATGCATGTTTACAAACAATAGAAAGCATTGACATATGCTGCAAGGTAAATCTCCACTTGGAAGAAAGGAAAAAAAAACATCAAAACCTGCACGCAAACATCAAAATAAGTCTAAAATTTGATTCAAAGGGTTAAAATTAAGACAAAGTACCCTGGAAAAGAGTTAAATGTTATAGTGAACCACCATAGCAATATGCAGAAACTCTACACTTGGAAGAAAGGAAAAAAAACAAAACAATGAAAACCTGCACACAAACGTCAAAATAAGTCTAAAAATCTATTCATAGGGTTAAAAAAATTTTAAAAATGCACTGGAAAGATATCAATGTTATAATAACCACCACTGCAATATGCAGTGAGGTCAACATCACTTGAAAATGTTTTTTTTTTTATCACAACCTGTACATAAAAGTAAGAAGCTGTAAGCCTAAGTCCAAAAGCTGTACATAAAAGTCCAAAATTGAAGTAATTCAGTAGGAAAAGGGTTAAATAATACAAACATAGCCCTAAGATGCATGTATACATACAATAGAAAGTATGGACATATGCTGCAAGGTAAATCTCCACTTGGGAGAAAGGAAAAAAAAAACATCAAAACCTGCACGCAAACATCAAAATAAGTCTAAAATTTGATTCAAAGGGTTAAAATGAAGACAAAATACCCTGGAAAAGAGTTAAATGTTATAGTGAACCACCATAGCAATATGCAGAAACTCTACACTTGGAAGAAAGGAAAAAAAAAAAACCCCATGAAAACCTGCACGCAAACGTCAAAATAAGTCTAAAAATCTATTCAAGGGGTTAAAATTTTTTTAAAAATGCACTGGAAAGACATCAATGTTATAATAACCACCACTGCAATATGCAGTGAGGTCAACCTCACTTGAAATTGTTTTTTTTTATCACAACCTGTACATAAAAGTAAGAAGCTGTAAGCAAGTCCGAAAGCTGTACATAAAAGTCCAAAATTGAAGTAATTCAGCAGGAAAAGGGTTAAATAATACAAACATAGCCCTAAGATGCATGTTTACATACAATAGAAAGCACGGACATATGCTGCAAGGTAAATCTCCACTTGAAAGAAAGGAAAAAAAAACATCAAAACCTGCACGCAAACATCAAAATAAGTCTAAAATTTGATTCAAAGGGTTAAAATTACGACAAAATACCCTGGAAAAGAGTTAAATGTTATAGTGAACCACTATAGCAATATGCTGAAACTAAAAAAAAAATTGAAAAGCCAAAAAATCAAAACCTGTACACAAAAGTTCAAAATATTTGAGAGCGGACGCCGACATGAGGGCTATGCCATAGGCTCACACAACTAACGTTGGTGAGCCAAAAACAGTACACTGAGTCTCAAATCATGTACATCAAGAACATGGAAAATCCCTGTAAATCCCACAATTCAATTTGGGTTTAGTATATTCCCAGTTTTCTATAGTAATGGGAACAGGAATGAAATTAAACTCAGAACCGGGAAATGTCCTGGATAATATCAAGTAAATTTACAAGGGTAACAAGACGCATTTATTTTCGTGAAAATGAACATATTTTATTGGCAATCTACCATCTGCATATGGAAAAGTTCTTTTTCTGAGGGAAGTGTGAAAACTCAAACCTGCTTCCAACTCGTCTTCATTTTCAGAATCACTAGTTTTATCATCACTTCCTCCTGGCTTCAACTACCTCTTCACTGCTGTCACCGACCTCCTCTGCTTGAAGCAGAGAAGACTGGTGATGGCAGTGAAGAAGGAGTTGATGTTGAAGGAGGTAGGGAATATTGAATGATACTTGTGATTCTGAAAATAAAGACGAGTTTGAACTTTCGGGCCTGGTATTCTCAAGGAGGGCTGCCTTCCAAGAGCCCTCGCAATTTTTTTTGGAGGGCTATTTTTAGCCCTCCTGCATCTAGCCAATTAACCACATCACAAATTGTTTTGCAGTACTACCTCTATTTTATGAGCACAATTTCTATGGCTCACTTTATCCATATGACAAAAAGGAATATATAATTTGCTCAAAAATAAAACTCAACTGCACCACTGGGCTTCATGTTCAAACATTCTGTCACATTCATGGTACTGGTGGTATGTGACTCTTTGATAAATAGATGTAGAATAATTATTTGAACATTGTTGGGGAAAGTACAATTCTACCTTATGATACTGTTCACATCTCCCGAGATATACTGCTAGAGATAGATGTGGTCAATCTTGTTATTCTTACTCTTATTGTATGACGCAAGAAGACGCACTTAACTGGTAGAGTGCTGCAAGCCCATATTTGGGCTTTACTGTAAAGTGCCGGTACCACAATATAAAGGCTTCATATTCTGCAGATGTGCTTCATATTATCTTTGAAGTGATATTATTTTATCGGTTAGGATTTGCTTTGTTACAATTTATGGGAGAGTGCCTATGGGCACTCTCCCATAAGTTGTAACAAGGCAAAGACGCACAAAGAAATTTTAAGGACCAAAATTAATTTAGCACTCTACCAGTTAAACATGTTGTCACCTGAGTTCCATCCTACTGGGAGATAGAACAGAATGGAACTGAAGTGACGATGTGTATCCTAGCGAGAGCATTTGCCCTGGGAGGATTTAGGAGGGCAATTTTCATAATGGCAGGTCTGAACTTTGAAGTAAGTAAACATCTTGCGGTTGAAGAGAGGGAGGGAGTCCTCAGGAATTGAGTGAGAGCTGGAGTGATTAGGAGAAAAAGGTTCTTCAGGAAGCAAGACTGTAAAAAGTTCAGGCGTGGAAGAGCTGATGAAATCTTACAAAGTTACATTGGGACAGTTTTTCAATTTTGAAAACTTCAGATCTACACGATACAGTACCATGTGTGATTCCCAGTTCTGTGTTATAGATTTCCCAGATATTGTGACTGGCTTTTGGAACCAGGAACCCAGGAATTCCCATTCCCGGGATTAAACCCTAATTTGAATGTTATTATACTTCCGCTTCCCAAATTGTGAGTGTTCACACCTGCACTTGTAAACAAAATATGTCAATTCCAACAAGTTGTGGACTGAAGGGTGTTCATTTAGGCAAATGTAAACAAAAAGTCCAAATTTATGAAGTTCAATATTGAAAATTTTCACTCGAAAAGGTGAAAATAAAAAATGTAAAATACAAATGAAATCTCAATATGGGATTCATAATCAACTGTTTTTATAATATCAGCAATCTCGGGTGCTGGTCAAAACATCCTAGAACTAATAAGTTCCTCAAACAAAGCGGGTCAAAATGCTATAGCAATTACTATGCAAGTTTCAGAAATCAAACTATTCCTTTAATTCAAGAGCTGTTTTCAATAATATGACACTTGAATTGAACATATGCTTGCACTGAACAACTGAAGACAGGTGTACTGGATTACACAATACCATCAAGTGCAACTAGTTTTCCTTCCAATTAGAGCTGTAGGTTAACCGAAACCGAACCAAGGTTTTTAGTTTTTTTTAAAAACCGAAACCGAAACCGTCGACATCCCGTAATCTGAGGTTTTTCGTTTTTTATTAAATTCTCTCTTGCTGCAGAAATTCACAGAATGTAGCCATCCCAGAGTAGTGAGAGTACCCAGACACTGCCAGTGGCAGTGTCTGGGTACTCTCACTACTCTGGGAAGGCTACATTCTGTGAATTTCCTACATTTCAGTTTAGTTGTGTTTGCAGCTTTCCTCAAGTTGCGTGTGGGTGTCAGACCTCGAAAATGGCCAAGCACAATAAAAGTTCTGTATATTTAGGTAATTATTATATTGGCCTTCCTGATTCTTCATGTATTATAGCTTATCACGGGCATTCATTGAGTTTCACTCAATTTCACTGCCATTCAGTTATGACTCCGGACATAAGAATGAGTTTTATTGAATTTTATTTGGCTTCATGAACAAACCGAAAACCGAACCGAACCGAGGTTTTACTCCTCCTGAAAAACCAAAACCGGACAAGAAATTTAAAAACCTACAGCTCTACTTCCAATAAATTAGTCCCTGTATGTGTAGCTCTATATCCTTTGGCAAAATATTCTAATCTTGCATTATAATTTCTATTAACCCTTTACCCAATGTAACAGCCCAAACCAGCCAGTGCTATTCGCAAAAATCGCCATTCAATTTTCATTATTCTAAGCATTTTGGGTCTCAAATATGTTTTTGAGGCAAAAAAATTAGTTATTCAATATTTTTTTTTGCAAGTGTCGTCTACTTTTCATGTTGGGTAAAGAGTAAAAATAGATTGTATACATATAACTTGCAGAACACAAGAATACTTGAATAAAAAAACAACTTCACAATACTCACCCGGATATCTTGCAACTTTTTACTTTCAAAGATTTCTGTGCGTCTTTCCATTTCTTTTGTCGACCTTGTAGCTTCATTACTAATTTTGGATAATTCAGCTTCTCCCAATGACTGAAGTATCTGTTCAGGAAAAGACTTATTCATCATTGTTTAGAAAATAATTTTAATATTTCCAGGACTGGCTGATAGAGCTCTGTCAAACAAGATATAATAAAATAAATGCCTGTATTGGATGTAGTGAGGCCAAAAAGGTTGATAAATAAGGGGAATTTTGTGTGTGTCTCAGTAATTTTTTCGACATATTATAAAAATTTATATACAATTAACAGGAGTTTACTCTACAACCCATATGCAATTAACAGATCAAATTTGTACTGAAGGAATGGTAAATGGTTTTGTGTTTGAAAATTATATTCAATTAACAGGAATATACAATTAAGAGATATCCAATTAAGTGGGCTCCACTGTACAGTGTTCAAGAAAGACAACCATCTGAAATCTCTTTACCTGGGAGAAGGCTACATTACATTCACTTGTCAGAATTTGATCATATGGATTTTTGTTACAATTATTGGAGATAGCCAATAGACACTCTCCAATAAATTATAACATAAATTATAACACAAGATAGTAAGAAATATATCAATATAGTGGAAAAAAGCATTCCCTTCTCCTCCAATGGAAAAAAATTGCAAGAATATACCATTCAATTTTTAACTCTTTATCCAACACAGACGATGTCAAAATTTATTATTTTAAATATATATTTTTTCAAAATATTTCAACATAACCATATCATGTGACCCCTCAGTGGAACGAGCTTGTTCCAAAGAGTGGACACATGATATGGTTTTATTGAAATTTTTTAAAAATGTTAAAAAATTTATAGTAATTTATATATTTTTTATACTTACCAATGACCCAGACATAGCTGGTGCTAACTCTTAAAATATAGGGCCAAACACAAATTTTGCCCCCCAATCCCCAAAATTTGCATCTAAAACTAAAGAAAACATGTCCTGAAAGGCCCTCCACACTTCGCCCCTACTGCGCATGCGCAGTGTCAAGGACGTTCCGAAATTGGCGCCATTTATCATTCTAATAACCAGTGCCTGGTAAGCGCTATGTACTCAGCGGGGAGGCAAGAGTTCCCAACTCCTGGGAGGGCCATCCCCGTCTGGGTCATTGGTAAGAATAAAAAATATATAAATTACTATAAATTTTTTAACATTTTTATACTGTACCAATGACCCAGACATAGCTGAATAGTAAAAAGGCTGGAGGGCCAAGGACATAGAGCAAAATGGAATACGCTCAATAAAATAAAATAGAGTCATCCCCTGTAGGGAAAAGAAGTAATAGGCCTTACATGTATCTTTCTTATTTATGATAAATTAGAAAGATACAACACCTTCCAAAATTGAGCTTCATACATCCATGTACTCTATTAATATCCAATATAATCCTTATACTAATAATTTTTAAAGTAAGCCAATAATAAAGTAAGTCTAGAGAATAGAGACTCTTATACTCCTAAAAGTGTCTGAGAATTGCATAATCATGTCCGTTGACATATGCAATATTCAAAAAGCTATACTTTAAAAACTAAGACTTGAATGAATTTTATAAACTTAAACTTCTCACTAAACAACCATCCCAATAACAGCTCAGAATTACTAACTCCGGAGGAGGTATCCCCTTGTTTTCATAGTAAAACAGGTGACCCAAGGGAACACCCTCCCCCCCCCCCCCCCCCTTTTTCTTGCCCTGGGTCAAATAGCCCAGAGCGAAGAGGGCAGCCGAACGGAGACACTGCCGAAACAGACAGCCTACCTAGCTATAGTAGCAACTGTTAAGAGAATGACATTCTGAGCAGTAGATAATAGACCTAACAAAAGAGGCCTCAAGAAATTGACTCGATATTTCTAAGATAAAATTCATGAATGTGGATGGCTGAGCGCAATGAGCGGCCTTCAAAAATCTATAATAGCGACACTATTAAAGTAAGCCCAAGAAGTAGAAGAACTCTTACTTCATGAGCCGAAATCTTAAGCACAACTGCTAAGTCAATGATATACCATAAGCAGTACCGATAGTTAATAGAATCCATTAACAATAAAATGGAGCGTAACGTCCTTCTACTAGACATCAAAGACAGAAGAAGCTTACGCCCTTGTAATAAACAGATATCTGTTTATAAATACATAAACTGTACCCGGAAAGAGTAAAGGCCTATGCCCATACGAAGACGGAAGGACCTTAAAATAATAGGTTCCGGATAATAGGAGCCTAACTCTTATGCAACAATCCAACCTAAATAGTAACGGAAGTATTGATTCCGAAACTATGAAAGTGAAAATCATCCATCGATAGTGCATGAAACTCACTGACTCTACAGTAAAAGAGAAACCAACAGAATTACTGTCTAAAAGGTCAGAATTTGAAAACTACTGTTTCCAGAGGCTCAAATGATTACTTAGCTAAATAAGAACCGAAGTTAAAATCCGTATAGGAATTTAATCTAAAGATTCTAAGTCTATTTATCAAAAAGTTACTAACTGACTTAGATAAAGAGACAAAAGACTCAATTGTAAACTATCGTAGAGTGCATAGGTATGAGGTAACATAAACCTATAACCTAAATAATAACAGGCTGCAGTAGATCTTGTGAAACAAGTATACTAAAAAATAGCAATGAGTAGTATGGAGGGATCAACAATATGAACATAATGATCCCTACACCACGACGGAAGAGCCTCCACTTTAGTCGCATAGAATAGCGAAGAAGAGGATCTCCTATAGTAAGAAATCGCGTCCAAAGCTCGTCCAGTACAGTGCTTACAATGCAATACGGACCACACAACGGAATACATGAAGGTTGCGACCTTGCTGGTTGTGATAAAGATGACACGATTTACCAAGTGAAAAAAGATCCTCACATAGAGAAAGATTTCACGTTAAGACCCACAGTAGACAAGAGAGTAAATTACTCATGATCTCTGTGAAGATAGAGATGCTATCAACAGAAATGTATTGTGGTTGTTTATCTTAGCAATACCTGCTGAAACAACAGCGCCGGAGGATACGCGTATCCTATCATTCCGTCCTATAGATCAATAGAGCGTTAACACTATTAGCTCAGAGATCTGGACAAGCCAACACATACGTCTGCAATTGATTAGCAAGCTGTGTCATAAATAATTCATCATTGGGCGCTCCCATAGATAGCAAATCTGATTGAATACTTGTTTGTTGAGAGTCCATTCTGACAGCAACAAGCGACCCGTAAGAGAACGGGAGTCCGATAAAACAATCAGACGACCCGGAATATGACGGACCAAAACTGAACTTGGTGTACTATAACCAACAGACGGATTCTTTCCATTAAATTGAATAACGGAAACGAAAGAGTGCCTCCCTGGTTCCGGAGATACGCCACTACTGTCGAATTAAAGGACAGGAATTTGGGCATGCGTTTCTGAATAATGTTCATGCAATGACATAAAGCAAGCCTAAAAAACATTATTCCGCGGAAGTTAAACTGATAGCTAAAAGACTGCGGAACCCAAAGACCCTGGCACTTCGAATCCGTAGGGATCAGTATATATCCCAATCTGTTTGACTGGCAACCGTCATAACAGCCACACTCGGGTCCGGCAACTGCGGCGGCACTCTCTGAGTCAACCACCGAATGTTTGCCCCAGTCTGAATCTCTTGTAACACTAGATAGACAAGAGAATGTATAAATCGAGCAATTCATGGATTGCCGGAAAGTTGCCGTCGAAGAGAAGCTCCTCCGAGAACGAAGCGACTCTGAGAGAGTTCTTAACCTTACTATCCACGCGTGTGGATGTAGCTAGGGCTGCGTCACGTCTAACCAACTCCAATCAGCCACTGAAGGGCGGAGTTATACGTGAACAAACTACTGCCCTCAAAAGAAATTACATTGAGAATAATATCCCGTAAATCTTTTCTTGAAGACGTAATGATAACGCCTCAGTAAGGCGGATTACGTATAATAAAGCGTCTAAGTTAAGTCTACTATACATAATGTCGTTCCCAACATTGAAATTGGAAAAGACATAAACGGCGAAAAAGAATATATGCAGTCTTTAATCACACCGTCTAGACGCATATGAACTCTCGGTATGCCCTGCTCTGCCAAAATAAACTATTTGTAAAAATGATAAAATGGCAGAAATGAGCAACGCGGACAAGAAACTAAACTATCATGCTTAGTAGCAGGCTTGTATATATATATAAATATATAGCGTCGAAAAAATAAAACACATGTTGTAATGACAATATTGGACTGCGTCGGTAAGTCAGGGACAATGTCCCTGTACCGATCGAAAAATCCGAGTCCAATGACGCTATAAGTCTCTTATCCAAGATCGCAGCAATGAAGTCCGAAAAATAATCACTGGAAGAAATGCCAGAAGATATGAAAGGCATCTTCCGATACTACTAAAGGGAAAACTCGAAATCTTTCGAATCCCTTTCGCCATCCTGTCGGACCCTATAAAGCGTTCGGTCGTCCGTAGCTGATGCAACTGCGGACCGCACCGACCCAGCGCCGTCGGATAATTCCTGATTCGACCGAGAAACTGTCAATTGCTGGGATGCTGCGAAACAACTGTGCTAACTCGGATAGCACGTCCGTCACTGAGGCCTGAGGAGAAGCGGTCTTACGATGCATTGCCGCTGGAAGCTCCGTGATCGTTACCCCGTGCATACTTCCAATATGCGAGCTACCGGAGTGTATAGGCCTCGTGTCCCTTGGCTACCGGATGGCGCGACCTATTCGCCGTGGAATCACTGAATGCCGAAACTGATCGGATACTCGAGGTCACGTAGCCAATGTGCGGTCGTGTGCCCTGCTGTGAGGATGAGGAAGCATTAAAGACAGTCTCTCGGACTGTCAGTATAACGGAGCGTCCCGAGCAACGGACATATGCTCCGAATGTAAAATATCTGAACCACAACATGCGGTCCCCTATGTTGTTGGCTTCCTCCGATCTGTCCTCAATCTGCCGTCACTGGGTGAGTACTAAAGTAATTAAAGTGCTCGCATCACCCAAATCTCCTTCCTAGACCGCAACGGACGAACCCGGCAGCCGAACCATTCGATGAATGTACGCTACACCGGGTGAGCTAGCGAATGTCACTCCGTAAGCGATAGACATATTCCATGAGCACTTATTGCCGCTAACTCTTCATTAACTATGACGACAGAGGCACACTTTTGAAAGACATCTCCATAACTCTTCGAACAAGAAACCAGAAATGCTTGGATAGCAAGCATAAAATAATAATATATATAGCGTCGTTCAATAATTCGAAAGTTTGTGTGACATTATTGGACTATGTCGGAACTGAGGGACGATGTCCCTGAACCGAACCAAAAATTTCTAAGTCCACCGACGCTATCAGTTTCTTATCCGGCATCGCAGCATATGTTGTTCCGAAAGGGAAAGCTTGAAATCCTCCGAATCCCTTTCGGTATCCCGTCAGACCGGATGAAACTTTCGGACGTCCGTACCCGCTTCCGCGGAGCGTCCCGACCCAGCATCGTCGGATAAAATATATGCGACAGATTCAGTTGATGCTGGGATGCTGCGATAAACTGTGCTATTAAGGAAAGCACGTCCGTTCCCAAGGCCTCTGCAGTAGCGGACTTACGATGCATTGCCGCCGGAAGCTCCGTGTACGTTGACTCCCGCACACTTCCTATGCGAACGTCCGGAGTCTGCAGGCCTCGAGTCCCCAGCTACCGACCCAGCGCTGTCGGATAATTCTCGATCCGACACCGTTTCTGTCGGCTGCTGGGATGCTGCGATAAGCTGTGCTATGTGCACAAGAATGTCCGGCGTCGAGACCTGTGGAGGCGCAGTCTATCGCTGCTTCGCCGAGGGCAGCTCCGCATCAGATGGCTCCCGCATACTTTTCCTATGCGAACGTCCGGAGTCCATTGGTCTCGAATCCCTGGCTGCCGGATGGTGTGACCTGGTCGCCGAAGAATCCTTGATCGGCGAAGCTGGTAATATATCGGCGGTCACGCAGCCAAGGTGCGGTCGTGTGCGCTGACGAGAAGAGGAAGCCTTAGCAGTCTCAGCGGACTGCCTATACAACGGAGCGTCCCGAGCGACGGACGTATGCTCCGCTAGCAACACATTTTGTACCACAACATCTGGGGCCAGATGTTGTTGAACGAGAGAGGGGCCTCTCTCGCTTGCCGTCCGGATGGACCGGAACGAGCTATGAACCAGACTAAAAGGCTTCCTCCGTTCTCCCTCCGATCCGCCGTCACTGGGTGTGCATTAAGTTAATTTTATAGTGCTCGCATCACCCCAAAATTCCTTCTAGACCGCAACGGACGAACCCGGCTGCCGAACCATTCGGTAAATGGACGCTACACCGGGCGAGCTAGCGGACGTCAAAGGCCGTCGAACCTACTAGGGTCCTCTTAGGCAATTGGCGTATAACATGAGCACTTTTCCGCTAGCCCTTCATTAATAGTGACGACGGAGGCACACTGTTGGAAGACATCACAGATACATCACCCTAATCTTGATTGTCTGAAATAGAAATTGATAAAGTAGAGTGACCCTGCGGGGAAAGGACCGGAGTGTCCAAATCCCCAACAACATACCGTGACATACGCTTCCCATATTGTCATCGAAATCATACGATACAGAACAGGAGTTAATGCGAGTACACTGACCACATATAGAATGATAATAAAGTCAGAGGAAGACTTCCTCTTAAAACAATTGATCAATATCCTTTCAATGTGAAAAGAAAACAAGTCCTGGTACTCGCACTAACCCCTGGCAATCAAAATACATAATAATAATATGATCCATTAATATAGAAAAAATAATTGAAATCAAAATATTTTGAAAAAATATTTTTTCAGAACAGCCCAAGTTTCTGAAAAGTAACGTTGAGCCCCAATGGATCCCAAGCCTAAGTGTGGACAAAAATTTTAAAAATATTTTAAACAATTTATTCAACACTTACGAACAATAATAATGTATCTAGTTATGATTAAAATAACATAAAGATATTATTTTTTAGAAATCCCCCCCTCACACAGAGGGCTGTTGTAAATGTAAACAATGAGTGTAAAAACACTAAAATAAGACTCCAGGCACCCAGGCCCGAAATCAGTTACCAAAAATACACTATCTGATGCAAAACAGAGACTTCCAGGGAAGAAACTGCAGAACATCAGATGGTAGATGCAGAACACAACGCCTAACCACCCGTAGGTGAAGACGTAAACATGGGGAAAGAACAGAATTCATTCTGTTATTCAGCTAAAACTCCCAAGAAATTTTAGTAATAATAATTACAGAAACTATGCCAAAAGCATGGGAGAATAGCAAGGGGGAACTTAAAGGACAGGGAGAGAGGAAAACACTTGTAAAAACAGTGTAACTAAATAATCAGAATGACAACAAAATGGCTGCTGCCTTGAAAATAGGTAACTTAACATAATTTCATTAAAAAATTTTAAGTTACAGCCCTGATAAAATTCTGTCACACATTCTTTTCCTCTCCTCCTTCTCTATCCTCCTTAGAATCACCATTTCACTAATATTTATGTGTCTGGCATCATTTAAACTGAGATTTAAAAGCACAAAGATCAGTCAGATGTTAACTGATGAAGGGCCAAACTTAGAATGATAAATGGCGCCAATTTCGGAACGTCCTTGACACTGCGCATGCGCAGTAGGGGCGAAGTGTGGAGGGCCTTTCAGGACATGTTTTCTTTAGTTTTAGATGCAAATTTGGGGGATTGGGGGGCAAAATTTGTGTTTGGCCCTATATTTTAAGAGTTAGCACCAGCTATGTCTGGGTCATTGGTACAGTATAAAAATATTATTTTTTCAGCTGCTGAATTTGCATATTACGTGGGCGGATGTAGCCGATTCATTGGGTAAAGGGTTAATCGGATCGCACATAAGAAATGAACACTAAGTGCGTAAGAAGATCAGAAGGACAGGGGACCTCCTCATACACAATAGGGCTGTCACAATTAATCGATTGTTGATCGGTCACAGCGAAATCGATTAGTATTTTTTGTTGTCGAATAATCGGTAAATTATATCCCGTTTTAGACGTTTAATAATTAAAAGAAAATATGTTGAAAAAACTATTGTTTCTAAAGGTAAAGAGTTAAGAACATCGATGTTACGGCCCAAGAAGCTATTGGAAGCATTTGTCTTTCAGGTACATTCATCAAAGCTTTGATGTTCTGAACTTTTGAATCGTGTCAGTGTAATAATCAAGACCAGTCGGCAGTTGCGAAGTTCGCAACTGTCGACCGGTCTTGATTATTACACTGACGGTTCAAAAGTTCAGAACATCAAAGCTTTGAATGTAACTAAAAGAGGATCGTCTTCGTTGTTTACTTGAGGTAGGTCAACTGACTTCAACTTCATTTTTATCGACTTCAAAGAGAAGGAGATGGGGGTCATCTAGGTACGATCAATCGATTATCATCAATTATTTGCAACGATTAATCGATTCCTAAATTAAAAAATCGTGACAGCCCTAATACACAAGAAGGACTTTGACAGTCTGAGAAGGGAAACCTATAAACTTTTGCAAAACTTTTTTGTCCTCCAGGGCTCATACCCTGGCCTGTTCTTTGCTTACCCCACTAGCATTCTTATTTTATGGCGTTTGTTTGATGCAATCCTTCAATGTGCTCCACAACAATGTGAACTTGATACAAAAAGCTACAAGGGCCACATCCCTGGACTGGTACCACCACCCGTGCAGCTGCAAAAGGTTTCTCTGGGTTCCATTTCTATTACAGCAGTTGACTTAGGTTTTCGTGAGTAAAGCATGTGTGTCTTCATGATTTTTACACACCTCCTACCATTTAAAGTGTTCCAGCTTCTCTGGGTTGTTGTTGCTACCATTGGCTGGTGCCTCTTGCATTTCTTTGACTTCGTTGATCTGGGACCAATGCATGCATGAAGCTGTTTTGGTTCCCTGGATAGTATAGGGCTAGAGTGCACCTTGAGGAACTGAAGGAGTATTTCTACCACTGGTTATTTGTGGTAGGAAAATGAAGTATAGGATTATCTGACTGTCAGCAGGTTATAAATTGTACAAGTCTTGTTATTAAATGTATTCACAAGGGAATGTGTTTCTGTCTGTTTACTTGAAGTATATCATGCAAAGAAGCAAGTGTGTTTTTGGGTGTTGATCAGGAGGTGTGTATGTCAAGTTATCACAAACACTTTTAATGTGCCATTTGTTTCTCATATCTGGTGTGTGTGTGTGCATCAGTCTTCCTGTAGTGTTTACTCTCATAAGTCATAGATGCATGTTTGTCACTGCTTTTATTGGCATGTGAATACCCAATTATTTATTTATTGGTGTTTAAGGTTACGTACTTATGCACAATGGCTAATCGTGACTGTGACAGTTTTACAGGTGGAGGAAGCCAGAGTACCCGGAGAGAACCACCGAGCATTGACGAGCAACTGTCGGCTCAACATTCTAACTCTGTTGAAGCTTCGCTCAAGCAGGGTTACAGCAGTGGAAGACATGTGCACTATCGACGTGCAGTATGCCTTAGTGCACAACATTTTTGTGCCCCCATGTGGGCAACTGGGATAAAGTGCCTTGCCTAAGGACACAACACAGGTTGTCCCGGACGGGGATCGAACTCGGGACCTCCAGCATAGAAGTCCAACAGTCTTACACTGAGCCATCGTGCTCCCCAATACCCAATTAGAGATGGACGGTATTGAAATTTTAGGTTTCGTATCAGTACCGGTATTTTTCTGACCACATACCTCGGTTCTGGCACAGTATTCGGTACCTACATAAAAAAAGCTTTACCACCCACCTCTATATACTCAATTGTAATCTTTGTTGTTCATATTATGCAAATAATATTCAATATTAGCTTTATTCAATTCAGGGTGCCGCCCTGGTTCCTGATGTACACTACCACTATCGAGTTGTCCAACAATATCTGACCATGCATGTCCGCAAATAATGTGAATCTATTGATGTAGCGCTAACAATTTTGACATCATTCTTTGATGTTTATGTGTTTCTCCAGGAACCGAGGGTCCCAAGACCCCTGTATTTCCGAGTCTGTCGGACTCAGGGCCGTGCCCTAAACTATTGACTCACATCCATCATAATCGTGAAAGCCGGATCAGGCAGATGCAGCGGAACTCTTTTGAGTTAACCACTGAATATCTGCCCCAATGTGGACCTTTTGTTTACTAGATCCGTTAAAACAATACTGGTCTTGAGCGAATGCGTCTTCACACTCCAGTTCTGGGTAAAGAATAACTGGAGAGGACGTGTGCGTAAGCGACCCATTCGAATAAGATGTGTAGCCACTCCACACAACCCCATCAGTCGCATAAAATTTCTTGCTGTTAATGCGTCTGAGAGTAGACAAAAGCGAGCATAACAACTGATTAATTTCGCTCTGGATAACGGCAGACAAACCAGATTGTTGTGAGACATTACCGAGTTCATTATTCGAGTGACAGCCCAGGGCCACTAGATTCAGACCGAAGCACATCACTCGGAACTGAAATACTATCCCTTGGACGATGAACCATAGGTACTTTCTGAATGCCAGATATATCAGGACATGAAAGAATGTATCCTTAGATCTATGCTTGTCGCATAGTCGATCACTCGAACGCTCGCTTTTAACAACTAAATGATTACCACAAAAAAAACTTTTAGAGCTATGATAAACTTGTTATCCTGCTCCAGTCTATTATCGGTCGGAACGAGCTCTCTTGCTTCGATACGATTAACAGGTGACTATAGAATCCTGGAGAGTCTTGATTCTCGACGATCTCTATTACTTTCATTGTCAATAGAACCTTTACCTCCAATTGGAGAGACTCTTATGCAAGGATTTGACGGAAGCATTGTCCATCATGGACATTAAGTTAGTGGTGGTACTCTCGGAAAGATAGCCGTAGGCCGTCTGAGACCACACTTCTAGCCTACTGGACTTCCATAATAGTTATCCAGTTTGATGTGAATCTTGATAACCATCCGTCAACTGCTAAGCAATAGAGGTCCTAACCCTCACCTGTAGTACCTGTGCGGCCTACGGAAGGAGAAACTACGTCTCCTTCACGAAGAGCCTCGAGCCAACGGCTTAGGGGCGTCTGACCGGTAGTCTCGATCACACCTAAGCCCCCTATCCGAGTTGCTGTATGACGACCCCGAGAGTAATTATAGGAGGGTTACCTATACCCTCGTGACAAGTCCTTTTTGGACGATTTCTGTCTAGGACGTCCTCCCTTACTCTTTTCTGCTATTGTGGGTCGATGAGACGCTGACTTAAGGAGCAGAGTATTGATGCTTTCTTTGTAGCTTGTTCATAAACCAATGAAAGCTATCATCAAAAACTTAGGGTCCGGAAACCGGAGCGACCCGTAGAGAGTTTTTCACCTTGTCATCTATAAAAGATGACGACGCTAGGGCTCTGTCATTTCTGATTAACTCTAAATTAGCAAGTGTTAAGACAGAGTTATACGTGATAAATATAATAGCCCTGGAAAGGACTCTAAATGAGGTACGAACGTCCTGTAGAGACGTTGTGTCACAGTTCTTGAAGGTGATCTGCATAAGACAGCGAGTCTAAATTCGCTCTGAATGAAGAAATTGCCATCTCAATTGTGTCCGAGCGAATAGTGAATGACGAAGGTAAGGCCATAAGTAGGACCTCCTGCTCATTCAAACGCAGAGGAACTCTCTATATATCTTCCCCGTTTTCCATTATAATCGGTAAAATTATGGAAGATGATGACAAGAAACAGCCTTACTTCTTCCCACTGGAAAGTTGAATATGGTGTCGTCTAAAAGGCCTAAGGCTTGCGACACCTGTCTAGACTTGACCGGAAAAGACATGACCTCTCTTTTTCCGGATGAAGTCAGCGTCCAACATCGCTAGCGATTTCTTGCAAGTAGTCGCAGCATTCTGATTTGCTGGAACAAATTCAGGGTGGTGTTGATGGATTAAATCCATCGCAACCATGTATTGTTCCAAAAGGGAAGGGTAATCCCACTCCGTATCCCTTTCATTATTCGTCTTAATCAGTTGAAAGTTAAAAAATTTATAGTAATTTATATATTTTTTATACTTACCAATGACCCAGACTTAGCTGGTGCTAACTCCAACAAAACCAGGGCCAAACACAAATTTTGCCCCCCAATCCCCAAAATTTGCATCCAAAACAAAAAGAAATCATGTCCTAAAGGACCTCCATAGTACGCCTCTACTGCGCATGCGCAGTGACGCAGTCGTCCCGAAATTGGCGCCAATTATCATTCTTACTGGCAGTGCCTGGTCAGCGCTATGTACTCAGCGGGGAGGCAAGAGTTCCCAACTCAGGGAGGGCCATCCCCGTCTGGGTCATTGGTAAGTATAAAAAATATATAAATTACTATAAATTTTTTAACATTTTTATACTGTACCAATGACCCAGACTTAGCTGAATAGTAAACAGGCTGGAGGGCCTAGGACATAGAGGAAAATCCAATAAGCTCAATTATATAATAAAGAGGTAACCCCTTAAGGAGAAAAGGAGTATTAGGCTTTACATGTATCTTTCTTATTTAATATTAAATTAGAAAGATACACTACCCTTAATAATTGAGCACAATAACATTCATGTTCTCTATTAACATCCAGTATAACCCTTATACTAATTATTTTTAAAGCAAGCCAATAAATAAAGTAGTCCAGAGAATTGAGACTCTTTATAATCATTTAAAAGTGTCCGAGTATTGTATATTAAAGCCCGTTTGACACTTGACATATACAAATGCTTCACACCGAGCTACACTTTAAAAATAAGACATGAATGAAATTAAACATTAATATTACACTTTAAAACCATCCCGGAAGCGACTCAGAAATACTGTCTTGGAGGAGGCATTCCCTTGCTTTTCACTATAAAGCAGGTGACCTAAGGGAACACCCCCCCCCCCCCCCCCCCCTTCCCCTTGCCCTGGGTCAAATAGCCCAGAGCGAAGAGGGCAGCCGGACGGAGTCACTGCCGGAACAGAAAGCCTGCATAACTATAGTTGCAACTGTTTAGTGGACGACATTCTGAGCAACAGATAACGGACCTAAACAATGCAGGTCTCCAGAAATGGACTCAATATTTCTGAGATAAAAATTAGTAAATGTGGATGGCTGAGACCAATAAGCAGCCTTCATTAAATCTGTAATAGCAACACTATTAGCATAAGCCCAGGAAGTAGAAAGAGCTCTTACTTCATGAGCCGAAATCTTAAGCACAGACTGCTGAGAAGAAGATAAATCTTCATAAGCAGTACGGATAGTTAACTGAATCCATCTAGCAATAGAATGGACTGAAATGTCCTTTCTATTAGGCATCAAAGACAGAAAGAAACGTTTCCGTCCCTTTCTGATGAACTGAGATCTCTGTTTATAGATACGTAGTGCTCTAACAGGACAGAGTAAAGGCCTACGCCCGTCTGAAGACGGAAGAGCCTTAATAACAATAGGTTCCAGATATTTATTAGGAGCCTGATTCTTAGCTAAAAAACCCACATTAGTAGTGAAGGTGATAGTGTTCCCAACACTACGATAATGAGAATCATCCACCGATAGTGCATGAAGCTCACTGACTCTTCTGGCAGAAGAGAAAGCTAAGAGAAAAGCTGTCTTATAAGATAAGAATTTGAAATCTACTGTCCCAAGAGGTTCAAATGGCTTTTCCTTCAATTTAAGGAGAACCCAAGCTAAATTCCACTTAGGAATTAATCTAAGAGTTCTGGGTCTATTTATCAAAAAGTTTCTAACCAATTTCGATAAAGAGACATTAGATCCAATTTGTAAACTATCATGATGTGCATAGGTATCAGATAACATAGATCTATAACCCTTTATAGTAACAGGCTGCAGTTTGATTTCGTCAAACAAGTATACTAGAAAGTTTGCAATGTCTGGTATAGAGGGATCAAATATATCTACAGAATGATCCCTACACCAACGACGGAAAACCTTCCACTTAGCCGCATAGTTTAGCGAAGAGGAGGTCCTCCTACAGTTAGAAATCGCGTCCACTGCTCGTCCTGTAAAGTGCTTGCCATGCAAGAAGGACCGCACAACGGAAAAACGTGAAGGTTGAGACCTTGCGGGTTGTGATGGAGTTGGCGCGATTTCCCCTGCGAAAGAAGATCCTCTCGTGGAGGAAGCTTCCGCGGTAGGTCCCACAACAGACACCTGAGTAGATTTATCCACGGTCTCTGTGGCGACAGAGATGCTACCAACAGAATCTTGCAGTGAGATTGTTTTATCTTTAGCAATACTTGTTGAATTAACGGCGCTGGAGGATACGCATATCCTATCATTCCGTCCCAAGGGATCGACAGAGCGTCTACTGCAAATGCTCTTGGATCCGGACACGGGGACACATACGTCTGCAACTGATTGTTGAGATGTGTCGCAAATAAGTCTATCATTGGCCGTTCCCATTGGTAGCAAATCTGATTGAATACTTGTTTGTTGAGAGTCCACTCCGACGGCAACAAGCGACCCTTTCGTGAAAGGGAGTCTGCTAGCACATTCAGACGACCCGGTATGTGACGGACCGAAAGAAGAACGTGATGTTCCAACGCAAACAGAAGGATTCTTTCCGTTAGATTGAACAACGGAACTGAATGAGTGCCTCCCTGATTCCGTATATACGCCACTACTGTCGTATTGTCGGATAGGATTTGGACATGAGCATCGTGAATAATGTCCATCCAGTGACGTAACGCAAGCCAAATTGACATCATTTCCTTGATGTTTATGTGCTTGCACAGGAATTGCGGATCCCAAAGACCCTGGCATCTCGAATCCGTTGGGATTAATGATGCACCCCAACCTGTTTGACTGGCATCCGTCATAATGGTAAAACTCGGATCCGGCAACTGCAGCGGAACTCCTTGAGTTAACCACTGAATGTTTGCCCAAGTCTGAATCTCTTGTTTCACTTGATCTGACAAGAGAACGTCTACATCGAGCGAATGAATTTTCACACTCCAATTCTGAGTCAGGAAAATTTGAAGAGGACGTGTGCGTAGCCGCCCCATCGGAATGAGATCCGCGGCGGCTCCGCACAGACCTATCAGTCTCATAAATTCTCTCGCCGTGACTTTGTCTGCATGCAGACAATAGCGAGCATAACAACTGACTAATTTCGCTCTGGTTAACGGCAGACGAACAAGATTGTTGTGCGTCTCGAAGCTCATTCCCAGATGAGTGAATGACTTGGACGGCACCAGATCCGACTTCTCCTCGTTTACTATGAAACCGTCGGAGCAATAGAAGAAGATTCTGAACATCGTTCTGAAGCGTTAACTCGTTGCCGTACCTCTGAAGAATGTCGTCCAGGTAGGCCGACGTTACCGCAGACGAATGAGCTTGGAAGTAGATCATTACCGAGTTCATTACCCGAGTGAAAGCCCAGGGTGCTAGATTCAATCCGAAGCACATGGCCCGGAACTGATACACCACTCCTAGGACTGCGAAGCGTAGATACTTTCGGAATGTCGGATGTACCATGACGTGAAAGTACGCATCTTTGAGATCTATGCTCGTTGCATAATCGTTCACCCGAATACTCGCTCTGACCGATCGAATCGTCTCCATATAAAACTTCGGAGCGACGATCAGCTTGTTTATCCAGCTCAAATCTATGACTGGACGGAACGAGCCGTCTGGTTTCGGAACCAGAAACAGATGGCTGTAGAATCCCAGCGATTCCTGGTTTTCTACGACCTCTACTGCGTTCTTCATTAAAAGAGACTGCACCTCTGATAACAGAGCGTCTCTTTTCTGTGGATTTGACGGAAGATGAGTCCACTTTGGACTTCGAGTTAATGGAGGCTTTCGTTTGAAGGATATCTTTAGACCTTCCGAAGTCACTCCTCTCACCCACGGGTCGTCCGTAATCGACGCCCACTCTTGTGAAAAACTCGACAACCTTCCGCCAACCGGAACGCGATAGAGGTTTAAGCCATCACCTCCTGGACCTGCGAGGCCTGCGGTAGGAGAAACCACGTCTTCCACGACCCGCACCTCGCCTCGTCGACCTCGGGGCGTCCGACCGATTGTCCCGGCCTGAAGGACGTCCCGAACGAGAGTCGCTATCCTGACGGTCTCTCGAATAAGACCAAGAGGACGCACCGGAACCTCTATAGGAACCTCTCTTGGGCGCATTAGACCCAGAAGTGCCCGCCTTATTCGTGTCTGCTGTATCCGACCTTTTAGGAGCGGATCTGAACAACAGAGAATCATTAGCTTTCTTTTTAATATTATCATAAATAGCGGAAAGCTTGCCGTCAAAGAGAAGTTCTCCTGAGACCGAAGCGACTCTAAGAGAGTTCTTCACCTTAGAATCCACTAGTGTGGATGTAGCCAGGGCTGCGTCACGTCTAACCAACTCCAGATTTGCCACTGAAAGGGCGGAGTTACACGTGGAATAAGCTACTGCCCTTGAAAGAAGTCTTAAAGAGGATTGTATATCCTGAAACTCTTCCCCTTGAAGGCGCAGTGATAACGCCTTAGTAAGGTGATCTGCGTAAGATAAGGCATCTAAATTGGCTCTGTTAGACGCAATAGCTGTTTCCAACACCGCGGTTGGAATAGAAGCTGACGACGGTAATGATAGCTCTAAGTCTTCCGCCTCGTCGTCCATACGCAGAGGAACTCTCGGTATACCCTGTCCTGCCGTGTCGAATTTATTCCTTGCATTAATGAAAGGCAGGTTGAGAGTATTTGCGGACAAGAAACCTGCTTTCCCCGTCCTGGAAGCAAGTTTAAATATAGCGTCGTTCAATAATTCAAATGTTCTTGCAACATTATTGGACTGCGACGGAAACTCGGGAGCGATGTCCCTGAACCGCTCAAAAAATTCAGAGTCCAATGACGCTATAATTCTCTTGTCCGGAAGCGCAGCAGTCTGGCCCGACGGAACAACTTGAGGGAGAAAGTGCCGGATGAAGTCCACGGCAGCTTTATGTTGTTCCGAAAGGGATAGCTCCAATTCATCCGTATCCCTTTCACCATCTGGTCGGACCTCCCGATGTTCCCGCTCGTCCGCCCCCGATGCTTCGGCGGAGCGTACCGACCCAGCGCCGTCGGATAATTCTCGATCCGACACCGTTTCTGTCGGCTGCTGGGATGCTGCGATAAGCTGTGCTATCTGCACTAGAATGTCCCACGTCGAGACCTGCGGAGGGGCGGTCTTTCGCTGCTTCGCCGAGGGCAGCTCCGCATCAGATGGCTCCCGCATACTTTTCCTATGCGAACGTCCGGAGTCCATCGGTCTCGAATCCCTGGCTGCCGGATGGTGTGACCTGGTCGCCGAAGAATCCTTCATCGGCGAAGCTGGCAAAATATCGGAGGTCACGCAGCCAAGGTGCGGTCGTGTGCGCCGACGAGAAGAGGAAGCCTTAACAGTCTCTGCGGACTGCTTATACAACGGAGCTTCCCGAGCGACGGACGTATGCTCCGCTAAAGACACATTTTGTACCACAACATCTGGTCCCAGATGTTGTTGTACGAGAGAGGGGCCTCTCTCGCTCGTGGCCCGGCTGGACCTGGACGAGCTAGGAACCGGACTAAAAGGCTTCCTCCGTTCTCGTTTACTATCCGCCGTCACTGGGTGTGCATCTATTATGTTTATAGTGCTCGCATCACCCAAAATTTCCTCTTGGACCGCATCGGACGAACCCGACTGCCGAACCATTCGGTGAATGGACGCTACACCGGGCGAGCTAGCGGACGACATTTGTCTAATCTCCATGAGCACTTTTGCCGCTAGCTCTGAATTCATTTGTGACGACGGACGCACACTTGAAGAAGATAACATGGAAACATCACCCTGTTCTGGTTCCTCTGAAATAGAAACTGAGAGAGTAGAGTGACCTTGTGGAGAAAGAGCCGGCATCGCTCTTTCTCCAGAAACAACATATCGTGACACACGTTTCCAATGTTTCTCATCCCAATGTTCACATATAGGACAGGGATTAATGCGAGAACACTGACTACAATTAATACAATGATCATGAAAGTCAGAGGAAGATTTCTTCCTATTACAATTTGAACAATGTCCCTTCATTGTGAAAGAACAACAATAAGTCCTAGTTACTCGCAAAAACCCCTGACACAAAGATACATAATAACATGATCCATTAATAAATGAAAAAACAATTGCAAAACAAAATAATTTTGAAAAAATATTTTTTCAGAGAAGCCCAAGTTGCTGAAAAGTAACGTTGAGCCCCGATGGATCCGATGGCAAAGTGTGGTCAAAAATTTTAAATTTATATAAAATAATTAATGAGACACTTTCGAATAATATAAATGTATCTTATAATGAGATAAACTACCACAAAGGCAAACAGCCCCCCTCAAAAAAGGCTGTTGCCAATGAAAACAAACAGTGTAAACACACTAGAAAACATGACTTCAGGCACTGAAAAAACTGGCCCGGAATCAGTCATCAATTACACTCTATCTGATGCAAAACAGAGACTCCCAGGGGAGAATCTGCAGAACATCAGATGGAAGATGCAGAACACAAACGTTATACACCCATGGGTGAAAACGTAACTATGGGGACAATAACAGAAAACATTCTGTAACCAAGCAACTCTCCCAGGAAATTTTAGAAATGAAACTTCTCAAAAATATGCCAAAAGCATGGGAGAATTGCAAGGGGGGACTTTAGAAGGCTAGGGGAGAGGAAACACTGAATAAGCAGTGCAACAATTAGCAAGAATGACAACAAGAGGCCCATGCCTCGAAAATAGGCAACTTAACATAATTTCAACAAAAATTTTTAAGTACAGCCCTGATTATTTTTTGCCACTTCTTTTTTCCTCTCCTCCTTCTATCCTCCTTAGAATCACATTTTCTCCAAAAATTACGTGTCTGGCATCCTTTAAACTGAGATTTACAAGCACAAAGATCAGTGAGATGTTGACTGATGAAGGGCCAAACAGAGAATGATAATTGGCGCCAATTTCGGGACGACTGCGTCACTGCGCATGCGCAGTAGAGGCGTAGTATGGAGGTCCTTTAGGACATGATTTCTTTTTGTTTTGGATGCAAATTTTGGGGATTGGGGGGCAAAATTTGTGTTTGGCCCTGGTTTTGTTGGAGTTAGCACCAGCTAAGTCTGGGTCATTGGTACAGTATAAAAATATCACGATCAGTGGCATCTGAACACGCAGATGACTGGACCGACCCAGCACCATCCGACAGCTGAGGTTCTGAGACTGCTGTCGGCTGCTACTGCACTTGCTGTGATGAGCTGTGCAATCTGCAACAGCAAATCCGTTACGGAGGCCTGAGGAGCAGTGGTCTTCTATTCTGGCTGCTCACGGAACAGTGTGTCTCAGGCGGCTCTTTTCTCCGGACGTCCCGATATATGCGGCCTCGTCTCTTAGCTACTGAATAGTGCTACTTTCAAGCAGTCACAGCATTCTGATTCTCAGGAACGAACTCTGGGAAGTATTGATGCATTAGATCCATTGCCACCCTGTGTTGTTCCGAAAGGGAAGGGTAATTCTCCTCCAAATCCCTTTTACCATCCGACTGAATCAGATTATACTCACGGTCATCTGCATCTAAATGCGCAGATGACTGGACCGACCCAGCACCATCCGACAGATCAGGTTCTGAGACTGCTGTCGGCTGCTTCTGCTTCTGCACTTGCTGGGATGCTGCGATGAGCTGCGCAATCTGCGACAGCAAGTCCGTTACGGAGGCCTGAGGAGCAGCGGTCTTCTGTTGCTTGGCCGCCGGCTGCTCCTGGGACAGTGTGTCCGAGATGGCTCTTTTCTGCGGATATCCCGATGAATGAGGCCTTGTCTCCTTGGCTACAGTATGGTGTGGCTTCTTGATGAAGAGTGGACCTTCTTGGCGATGCAGGCTGGATATCAGAGTCACGTAGCCAAGGTGCGGTCGTGTATGCTTGGTAGATGCTGAAGAAGAAGTTGTGACTATAGCCGACCCCGGCTATGAACTGAACGAAGCGTTCTGGGTGGGAGACGTGGAAGTATGCTCAATCTGATGCAAGTTCCGAACTACAGCATCTAACCCCAGATGTTGTTACGAAAGAGAGGGGGGGCTCTCTCGCTCGCAGTCCTTCAGACCTCGCCAAGCTTCCCGCTGATCTTGACGGCTTCTTCGACTCCGTCATCGCAGGGTGAGCCTGTTATTATTTTATAGTGTTCGCTCTACACTTTCTACTCTCCTCGACTGCAACGGACACACCCGGCGTCATGGTACCCACGGACGGTGTAACCGCTTCACCGGTCGAGCTAGCTGGCGACAGAGAGCTGAAACCACGCTGTGGTTTATTGCCCTGTCTAATATTCATGAGCACTTTAGCTGCTAGCTCTGATTGACCATCTAAATGCGACGACGGAAGCACACTCTCTGACGGCGACACGTAAACATCACCATGTTCTTGTTCCTCTGTAAATAGAAACTAAAAAACTAGAGCGACTTTTTGGCGAGAGGACCAGCGGTGGCCTCTCACCGCAAGAGGACCTGCAGTGGCCTCTCGTAACAACATACCATGACACCTGTCTCCAACGTTTGTCATCCCATGCGACACATGTTGAACAAGAATTAGTGGGAGTACATCGACTACAAGCAAGGCAACCAACATGCAAATCAGAGGAAAGACTTCCTTGCCTTGCTTATTGAGCAATATGCTTTCATAATGAAGCAAACTAAGTCGATCGTACTCCCACCAACTCCACACTAAATATTATAAAAAGATACATAACAATTAACATTCAAAATATAAATCGAAAAATAATTTACACAAAAAAATTTTTCGAAATATTTTGACAAGAGCCCAAGTTCCCAAAGGGAACGAAGTGCCCAAATGTATCCCGATAGAGCTGAAGTGTGGACAAAAATTTAAAAAATTAACTGCTACACTACCGGAATATTTAATGTATCTTACAACAGTCCTACCATATAATAAATAGGAAACTACATATATAAAAAGAGCGTTGTCAATGTAAACGTCAGAATGAAAACCAGAAACGAGACCCCTGGCAACATGGCCCAAAGTCAGTAACAGATTTTTGAACTATCCAATGCAAAGCAAGATCTTCATCAGAAGAAAAAACGATGCATCGGATGTATGATGCATGACTAAAATGCCTAAACACCCCAAAGGTGAGGACATAACCATGCGGATATACAGAATAAACAATCTGTGAAACACGTTAAACTCCCAAGAAATTTATAAAAAAAATATCAATAAAATAAGCCAAAAGCTTGGGAGTTTAACTGGGGGGGGGGGGGGGGGGGGGGGGAGGGGGGGAGGGGTTGGGGGGGTTCAAGGGAGGGTAGGGAAGGAATACTTAACAAACAGTGGAAAAATCATTATCAATAATGATGACGCCAGGCCCATGTCCCAAAATTGGGGAACATGAACTAATTTCTCTAAATATTATAAAGTTATAGCACTGAACGTTGCAAACCACTGTTTTTTCCTTCCTTCATCCAGTTGTGTCCTTGGATCCACCAAATTAACCATTGATTTGTGTCTGGCATCACTATAAACTGAGATTTAAAAGCACTGAAGTCAGTTTGTTGTTATCTGACTGAGGGCCAAACAAAGAATGATGTTGGCGCCAATTCCGGTCACTTCGTGGCGTCTGCGTAAATGTAAATGTATGGAGGACCAGATAGGACTTATAATTTTCGGTTTAGCATGCAAATTTTGGGGATTGGGGGAGCAAAATTTGTGTTTGGCCCTCGATAGTTTGGAGTTAGCACCAGCTAAGTCTGGGCCATTGGTTGTTGTGTAAAAATATAATATGTGGTGTCGACTGTACTAAAGAATTGAGGGGTGGGTTAATATGGCCCTCTCAGTTTAATGTATGTGGCCCTCACAGTTAATGTATATCAACGAAAGTTACCAATGTACGGTGAAATTATTCCAAAACGAGTCATCCTATCAAGTTACAATGAAATCCCTTCATAAATACGGCCTGTAGACTGTGCTAAAGGTTTTTGGGCTTCGGGCCTTTGTAGCGATCACAGTTGACCAAAAGGGGACATTATATGGAATCAACCTATCAAGTTACAATGAAATCCCTCCATAAATACGACCTGTAGACTGTGCTCAAGGTTTTCGGGTTTTGGGCTCGGGCAGCTGTCACGGCTGAATGATCACAACCAACAGGGGACTTTCTCATCTAGACATTATCTGGAGTCATCCTACCAAGTTACATATGCTTTACACAAAGCTATCAATGTCACGGGAGCTGCAGGAGTTAACTAGTAGAGTGCTGGAAGCCCATATTTGGTCTTTATTTTGAAGTGTAGGTGCCTCAGTTTCTAGGCTTTGAATTCTTTATCTTTGAAGTAATATTATTCAATCTGCATGGATTTCCCTTGTTATAATTTATGGGAGAGTGCCTATTGGCACTCTCCTGTAAATTGTAACAAGGCAAAGACATGTAAATAAATTTTGACCAAAAAAAATTCAGCACTCCACCAGTTAAGTTGAACTTAGGTCTTTACGGTTCAAGGATTTCACTATTTTGACTCAATCTCTGACTACAAAAAGAATATAGGATACAAGACTATGTTGGCTGGCATTCAGCTTCATTCTGTTTTTATCCATCTTTTTCTTTGAAGAACGTTCCTTCTCTATTTTGTTTGTGTGTAGTTTCAAATCGGCCTGTAAAGTAGAAGATAAAGAGAATGTCATCAATGGGCAATGCAGATCTGAAATTTATTTTTCAGTATTAAAATAATCTGAATAATATTTGTTAACAATAATTTCAAAACAAGGGCAATGCAAAGCGTGGGCCACGGCCACCAACCCATATAAACTGGAAAAATTTTCCAAGTTGAACAAGTGTTTGACCACCGAGGTGGTATTAGTTCCCTACGGCACTTTTGTGACATAAGGTGTTTTTGTCACATAAGACATGACCACAGTCAGCAGGAGTATCAGAGAGGGGGGGGCAGTTTTGGTAAAATAATTGGGGACGGTTCGGCCTGGGGACGATTCGGCTTGGGGACAATTCGGGTTTCATGACAACAGTCAACAGGAGTGTCAGGCCTGGGGGGTGGTTTGGGTAAAATACAGTTTATCAGACAGGATTTCAAATGTGAATGGAAAATAAAAATTGAGAATTGAGAGAAGTGTAGCTTGAACCATGTTGAAGGGAGGGGTGGTAACATAAAAATAGAGAAAAAAAGCTTAAAAAACACAAATATAGCAGCCATGGTGCCATCTTGAATTTTGAAAAAAAAATATTGAACGTGCATCATCCCATCACAACCTTCTATCCATGTGCCAAATATGAAAAGTGTAGCTTGAACCATGTTGGAGTGAGGGGTGGTAACATAAAATAGAGAAAAAAGCTTAAAAAAACACAACAAAAATGGCTGCCATGGCGCCATCTTGGATTTTGAAAAAAAAATATTGAACGTGCATCATCCCCTCCCAACCCTCTATCCATGTGCCAAATATGCAAAGTGTAGCTTGAACCATGTTGAAGGGAAGGGTGGTAACATGAAAATAGAGAAGAAAGCTTAAAAAAAACACAACAAAAATGGCAGCCATTCTGCCATCTTGGATTTTGAAACAAAGATTTTGAGCGTGCATCATCCCCTCAGAACCACTTATCCATGTATTAAATATGAAAGGTGTAGCTTAAAACATGTTGGAGGGAGAGGTGGTAACATAAAAACAGACAGACAGACTGACAGACGGACGGAGTGCAATCCTATTGTCCCGTTAGGGTTTCCGTTGGGGACTAAAACGGGCCATAACTCTGGGAAAAAGTATTGGACAGAACCTGTTCCTTGTGCATACCCTTTCCCCATGCAGATCTATCAATATACCAAAAGAGATGCAAATCTGAGAGAAGGTTTTGAAATTACAATGCAAAACATTTGTACAGAAAGATGGACAGACAGTCAGACAGATGACAGACAGACAGCAGACGGACGGATGGACGGACGGATGGATGGATGGATGGATGGACAAAGGGATTAAGAGCATCACTAGATACCACCGAATCCTCCTTCAGAGGTCGGGGGCATAATAAGCAAACAACAAATTTTTATGACAATGCAGGCCTAGTTAACCATTTAGCTAACATAACAGGAACATCAGGCCAGTGCCACTCATGAAAGCACCATTCAGATTTGATTATTATTTCAATCTTTGCTTCAAAAACATAGCTTATAACCCAAGATGTATACATGTAAATCTTTTAACCAACCTGAATAGCAGATGACACTTGCAAAGGTTTATTGAACAACTAAATATTTTGAATTTTTGCCTGAAAAATATTAGGACACTAGGTACGGACATCTCAATGGAACAAGCTTGTTCCAGTAAGGTGTCATAATCTGTTTTTCAGGCAGAAATTGGAAAATTCCAATACCAATTTAAATTCCAATACCAATTTCTGGTGAAAAGCGACAAATAAAAAATAGTTAACCCTTTACCCAATGCATAGGATATCAAAATTTATTATTTTAATTATTGTTTTTCAAAATTTTTCATAAAAATCAACAAAACCACTTCATGTGTCCCACATAGATATGGTTTTGTTTAAACTTTTTGAAATATATTTTTTTTAAAACTGATAAATTTCAAAATTACATGGGCGGATGTGGCCAATTCATTAGGTATGCTATGTATTAGGGCTGTCATGATTTTTTGATTTGTCTGTTGCATTAGTCGGATTTAAATTGTACTGTGTGATAGGTGAATGAACAGTTAGATTATTAACATTTGAAATGTCTAACCATAGTTTCTTGTAATATTCCATGACCTTTTTTTTCTGCATGATTGTGCAGCAACGTAATTTTAAAAACACTGAGCATGCTTGATCAATCTCTGTACTCTGTGGTATTATTCTCTGTAGTTTTAACAGCACTCTGTCAATCAATACAAAAGGATATCATTCAAACAATTACCTTTGAATAATTCACCTATTGGGAAGTCATTGCACACTGCAGAGTATATAGAATCTTCGGTCTTGTACTCTCGAACGACCCACATTGAAACAATCCGAATGTCGAAAGTGTTAAAATGATCAATTTAAAGTAATTTGTATATTTTTTATACTTACAGACTAGTTGGTGCAAACTCGATATTCTCAAGGGCCAAACACAAATTTTGAACCCCCCGCAATCCCCAAAATTTGCATACAAAACTGAAAATGAAAAGCCCTATCTGGCCCTCCATACTTTTACCATCTGCGCATGCGCAGTGGTCAGAAAGAGACCAGAATTGGTGCCAACATCATTCTTTGTAGATGAGCGTACTAACTCACCACGGAGGTATGAGTGCCCACTTATGGGAGGGCCATCCCCATTTGGGCCATTGGTAAGTATAAAAAATATACAAATTACTTTAAATTTATCATATTTTTATACTAATAACCAATGGCCCAGACTAGGTGAATCGTAAAAAGCGGAGGGCCTAGGACTTAAGAATTAGCAGACCAAATATAGCTCCTAAGTCTGAATTCCAAGGTGAAAGGAAATTAAATTTAAAAGGAATTACATGTATGTCTCTCTATACAATAATATAGAAGACCTATCATAAGTAAGAAGCCATATCCAAGTAATTCCATATTCTTAGCATGAATGATTATGCTGATTGGGTGTAACGAGCCCCCAATTTTTAAGGCTAGTCCGGACTAAGCCCCATAAATTAGGATGGCATATTTGAGAGTGAGAGACTAACCCCCACAAACATGCGCCATATATAAATAATAAACAGGCTGTATCAAGGATCAGATATAATCTACAGACAAAACAGCTTCACTCATAGTTACACACTTATCAAGCTGGAGGAGATTTTACAAAAGTTAAAAAATTTATAGTAATTTATATATTTTTTATACTTACCAATGACCCAGACTTAGCTGGTGCTAACTCTAACAAAACCAGGGCCAAACACAAATTTTGCCCCCCAATCCCCAAAATTTGCATCCAAAACAAAAAGAAATCATGTCCTAAAGGACCTCCATACTACGCCTCTACTGCGCATGCGCAGTGACGCAGACGTCCCGAAATTGGCGCCAATTATCATTCTTACTGGCAGTGCCTGGTCAGCGCTATGTACTCAGCGGGGAGGCAAGAGTTCCCAACTCCAGGGAGGGCCATCCCCGTCTGGGTCATTGGTAAGTATAAAAAATATATAAATTACTATAAATTTTTTAACATTTTTATACTGTACCAATGACCCAGACTTAGCTGAATAGTAAACAGGCTGGAGGGCCTAGGACATAGAGGAAAATCCAATAAGCTCAACTATATAGTAAAGAGGTAACCCCTTAAGGAGAAAAGGAGTATTAGGCTTTACATGTATCTTTCTTATTTAATATTAAATTAGAAAGATACACTACCCTTAATAATTGAGCACAATAACATTCATGTTCTCTATTAACATCCAGTATAACCCTTATACTAATTATTTTTAAAGCAAGCCAATAAATAAAGTAGTCCAGAGAACTGAGACTCTTTATAGTCATTTAAAAGTGTCCGAGTATTGTATATTAAAGCCTGTTTGACACTTGACATATACAAATGCTTCACACCGAGCTACACTTTAAAAATAAGACATGAATGAATTTAAACATTAATATTACACTTTAAAACCATCCCGGAAGCGACTCAGAAATACTGACTTGGAGGAGGCATTCCCTTGCTTTTCACTATAAAGCAGGTGACCTAAGGGAACACCCCCCCCCCCCCCCCCCCCCCCCCTTCCCCTTGCCCTGGGTCAAATAGCCCAGAGCAAAGAGGGCAGCCGGACGGAGTCACTGCCGGAACAGAAAGCCTGCATAACTATAGTTGCAACTGTTTAGTGGACGACATTCTGAGCAACAGATAACGGACCTAAACAATGCAGGTCTCCAGAAATGGACTCAATATTTCTGAGATAAAAATTCGTAAATGTGGATGGCTGAGACCAATAAGCAGCCTTCATTAAATCTGTAATAGCAACACTATTAGCATAAGCCCAGGAAGTAGAAAGAGCTCTTACTTCATGAGCAGAAATCTTAAGCACAGACTGCTGAGAAGAAGATAAATCTTCATAAGCAGTACGGATAGTTAACTGAATCCATCTAGCAATAGAATGGACTGAAATATCCTTTCTATTAGGCATCAAAGACAGAAAGAAACGTTTCCGTCCCTTTCTGATAAACTGAGATCTCTGTTTATAGATACGTAATGCTCTGACAGGACAGAGTAAAGGCCTACGCCCGTCTGAAGACGGAAGAGCCTTAATAACAATAGGTTCCGGATATTTATTAGGAGCCTGATTCTTAGCTAAAAAACCCACGTTAGTAGTGAAGGTGATAGTATTCCCAACACTACGATAATGAGAATCATCCACCGATAGTGCATGAAGCTCACCGACTCTTCTAGCAGAAGAGAAAGCTAAGAGAAAAGCTGTCTTATAAGATAAGAATTTGAAATCTACTGTCCCAAGAGATTCAAATGACTTTTCCTTCAATTTAAGAAGAACCCAAGCTAAATTCCACTTAGGAATTAATCTAAGAGTTCTGGGTCTATTTATCGAAAAGTTTCTAACCAACTTCGATAAAGAGACATTAGATCCAATTTGTAAACTATCATGATGTGCATAGGTATCAGATAACATAGATCTATAACCCTTTATAGTAACAGGCTGCAGTTTGATTTCGTCAAACAAGTATACTAGAAAGTTTGCAATGTCTGGTATAGAGGGATCGAATATATCTACAGAATGATCCCTACACCAACGACGAAAAACCTTCCACTTAGCCGCATAGTTTAGCAAAGAGGAGGTCCTCCTACAGTTAGAAATCGCGTCCACTGCTCGTCCTGTAAAGTGCTTGCCATGCAAGAAGGACCGCACAACGGAAAAACGTGAAGGTTGAGACCTTGCGGGTTGTGATGGAGTTGGCGCGATTTCCCCTGCGAAAGAAGATCCTCCCGTGGAGGAAGCTTCCGCGGTAGGTCCCACAACAGACACCTGAGTAGATTTATCCACGGTCTCTGTGGCGACAGAGATGCTACCAACAGAATCTTGCATTGAGATTGTTTTATCTTTAGCAATACTTGTTGAATTAACCGCGCTGGAGGATACGCATATCCTATCATTCCGTCCCAAGGGATCGACAGAGCGTCTACTGCAAATGCTCTTGGATCCGGACACGGAGACACATACGTCTGCAACTGATTGTTGAGATGTGTCGCAAATAAGTCTATCATTGGCCGTTCCCATTGGTAGCAAATCTGATTGAATACTTGTTTGTTGAGAGTCCACTCCGACGGCAACAAGCGACCCTTTCGTGAAAGGGAGTCTGCTAGCACATTCAGACGACCCGGTATGTGACGGACCGAAAGAAGAACGTGATGTTCTAACGCAAACAGAAGGATTCTTTCCGTTAGATTGAACAACGGAACTGAATGAGTGCCTCCCTGATTCCGTATATACGCCACTACTGTCGTATTGTCGGATAGGATTTGGACATGAGCATCGTGAATAATGTCCATCCAGTGATGTAATGCAAGCCAAATTGACATCATTTCCTTGATGTTTATGTGCTTGCACAGGAATTGCGGATCCCAAAGACCCTGGCATCTCGAATCCGTTGGGATTAATGATGCACCCCAACCTGTTTGACTGGCATCCGTCATAACGGTAAAACTCGGATCCGGCAACTGCAGCGGAACTCCCTGAGTTAACCACTGAATGTTTGCCCAAGTCTGAATCTCTTGTTTCACTTGATCTGACAAGAGAACGTCTACATCGAGCGAATGAATTTTCACACTCCAATTCTGAGTCAGGAAAATTTGAAGAGGACGTGTGCGTAACCGCCCCATCGGAATGAGATCCGCGGCGGCTCCGCACAGACCTATCAATCTCATAAATTCTCTCGCCGTGACTTTGTCTGCGTGCAGACAATAGCGAGCGTAACAACTGACTAATTTCGCTCTGGTTAACGGCAGACGAACGAGATTGTTGTGCGTCTCGAAGCTCATTCCCAGATGAGTGAATGACTTGGACGGCACCAGATCCGACTTCTCCTCGTTTACTATAAAACCGAGACGTCGGAGCAATAGAAGAAGATTCTGAACATCGTTCTGAAGCGTTAACTCGTTGCCGTACCTCTGAAGAATGTCGTCCAGGTAGGCCGACGTTACCGCAGACGAATGAGCTCGGAAGTAGATCATTACCGAGTTCATTACCCGAGTGAAAGCCCAGGGTGCTAGATTCAATCCGAAGCACATCGCCCGGAATTGATACACCACTCCTAGGACTGCGAAGCGTAGATACTTTCGGAATGTCGGATGTACCATGACGTGAAAGTACGCATCTTTGAGATCTATGCTCGTTGCATAATCGTTCACCCGAATACTCGCTCTGACCGATCGAATCGTCTCCATATAAAACTTCGGAGCGACGATCAGCTTGTTTATTCAGCTCAAATCTATGACTGGACGGAACGAGCTGTCTGGTTTCGGAACCAGAAACAAATGGCTGTAGAATCCCGGAGATTCCTGGTTTTCTACGACCTCTACCGCGTTCTTCATTAAAAGAGACTGCACCTCTGATAACAGAGCATCTCTTTTCTGCGGATTTGACGGAAGATGAGTCCACTTTGGACTTCGAGTTAATGGAGGCTTTCGTTTGAAGGATATCTTTAGACCTTCCGAAGTCACTCCTCTCACCCAAGGGTCATCCGTAATCGACGCCCATTCTTGTGAAAAGCTCGACAACCTTCCGCCAACCGGAACGCGATAGAGGTTTAAGCCATCACCTCCTGGACCTGCGAGGCCTGCGGTAGGAGAAACCACGTCTTCCACGACCCGCACCTCGCCCCGTCGACCTCGGGGCGTCCGACCGATTGTCCCGGCCTGAAGGACGTCCCGAACGAGAGTCCCTATCCTGACGGTCTCTCGAATAAGACCAAGAGGACGCACCGGAACCTCTATAGGAACCTCTCTTGGGCGCATTAGACCCAGAAGTGCCTGTCTTATTCGTGTCTGCTGTATCCGACTTCTTAGGAGCAGATTTGAACAACAGAGAATCCTTAGCTTTCTTTGTAATTTTATCATAAATAGCGGAAAGCTTGCCGTCAAAGAGAAGTTCTCCTGAGACCGAAGCGACTCTAAGAGAGTTCTTCACCTTAGAATCCACTAATGTGGATGTAGCTAGGGTTGCGTCACGTCTAACCAACTCCAGATTTGCCACTGAAAGGGCGGAGTTACACGTGGAATAAGCTACTGCCCTTGAAAGAAGTCTTAAAGAGGATTGTATATCCTGAAACTCTGTCCCCTGAAGGCGCAGTGATAACGCCTTAGTAAGGTGATCTGCGTAAGATAAGGCATCTAAATTGGCTCTGTTAGACGCAATAGCTGTTTCCAACACCGCGGTTGGAATAGAAGCTGACGACGGTAATGATAGCTCTAAGTCTTCCGCCTCGTCGTCCATACGCAGAGGAACTCTCGGTATACCCTGTCCTGCCGTATCGAATTATTCCTTGCATTAATGAAAGGCAGGTTGAGAGTATTGGCGGACAAGAAACCTGCTTTCCCCGTCCTGGAAGCAAGTTTAAATATAGCGTCGTTCAATAATTCAAATGTTCTTGCAACATTATTGGACTGCGACGGAAACTCGGGAGCGATGTCCCTGAACCGCTCAAAAAATTCAGAGTCCAATGACGCTATAATTCTCTTGTCCGGAAGCGCAGCAGTCTGGCCCGACGGAACAACTTGAGGGAGAAAGTGCCGGATGAAGTCCACGGCAGCTTTATGTTGTTCCGAAAGGGATAGCTCCAAGTCATCCGTATCCCTTTCACCATCCGGTCGGACCTCATGATGTTCTCGGTCGTCCGCCCCCGATGCTTCGGCGGAGCGTACCGACCCAGCGCCGTCGGATAATTCTCGATCCGACACCGTTTCTGTCGGTTGCTGGGATGCTGCGATAAGCTGTGCTATCTGCACAAGAATGTCCGGCATCGAGACCTGCGGAGGCGCAGTCTTTCGCTGCTTCGCCGAGGGCAGCTCCGCATCAGATGGCTCCCGCATACTTTTCCTATGCGAACGTCCGGAGTCCATCGGTCTCGAATCCCTGGCTGCCGGATGGTGTGACCTGGTCGCCGAAGAATCCTTGATCGGCGAAGCTGGTAATATATCGGCGGTCACGCAGCCAAGGTGCGGTCGTGTGCGCTGACGAGAAGAGGAAGCCTTAACAGTCTCCGCGGACTGCTTATACAACGGAGCGTCCCGAGCGACGGACGTATGCTCCGCTAAAGACACATTTTGTACCACAACATCTGGTCCCAGATGTTGTTGTACGAGAGAGGGGCCTCTCTCGCTCGCAGCCCGGCTGGACCTGGACGAGCTAGGAACCGGACTCAAAGGCTTCCTCCGTTCTCGCTTACTATCCGCCGTCACTGGGTGTGCATCTATTATGTTTATAGTGCTCGCATCACCCAACATTTCCTTTTGGACCGCATCGGACGAACCCGGCTGCCAAACCATTCGGTGAATGGACGCTACACCGGGCGAGCTAGCGGACGACATTTGTCTAATCTCCATGAGCACTTTAGCCGCTAGCTCTGAATTCATTTGTGACGACGGACGCACACTTGAAGAAGATAACATGGAAACATCACCCTGTTCTGGTTCCTCTGAAATAGAAACTGAGAGAGTAGAGTGACCTTGCAGAGAAAGAGCCGGAATCGCTCTTTCTCCAGAAACAACATATCGTGACACACGTTTCCAATGTTTCTCATCCCAATGTTCACATATAGGACAGGGATTAATGCGAGAACACTGACTACAATTAATACAATGATCATGAAAGTCAGAGGAAGATTTCTTCCTATTACAATTTGAACAACGTCCCTTCATTGTGAAAGAACAACAATAAGTCCTAGTTACTCGCAAAAACCCCTGACACAAAGATACATAATAACATGATCCATTAATAAATGAAAAAACAATTGCAAAACAGAATAATTTTGAAAAAATATTTTTTCAGCGAAGCCCAAGTTGCTGAAAAGTAACGTTGAGCCCCGATGGATCCGATGGCAAAGTGTGGTCAAAAATTTTAAATTTATATTAAATAATTAATGAGACACTTTCGGATAATACAAATGTATCTTATAGTGAGATAAACTACAGCAAAGGCAAACAGCCCCCCCTCAAAAAAGGCTGTTGCCAATGAAAACAAACAGTGTAAAAACACCAGAAAACATGACTCCAGGCACTGAAAAAACTGGCCCGGAATCAGTCATCAATTACACTCTATCTGATGCAAAACAGAGACTCCCAGGGGAGAATCTGTAGAACATCAGATGGAAGATGCAGAACACAAACGTTATACACCCATGGGTGAAAACGTAACTATGGGGAAAATAACAGAAAACATTCTGTAACCAAGCAACTCTCCCAGGAAATTTTAGAAATGAAATTTCTCAAAAATATGCCAAAAGCATGGGAGAATTGCAAGGGGGGACTTTAGAAGGCTAGGGGAGAGGAAACACTGAATAAGCAGTGCAACAATTAGCAAGAATGACAACAAGAGGCCCATGCCTCGAAAATAGGCAACTTAACATAATTTCATCAAAAAATTTTAAGTACAGCCCTGATTATTTTTTGTCACTTCTTTTTCCTCTCCTCCTTCTATCCTCCTTAGAATCACATTTTCTCCAAGAATTACGTGTCTGGCATCCTTTAAACTGAGATTTACAAGCACAAAGATCAGTGAGATGTTGACTGATGAAGGGCCAAACAGAGAATGATAATTGGCGCCAATTTCGGGACGTCTGCGTCACTGCGCATGCGCAGTAGAGGCGTAGTATGGAGGTCCTTTAGGACATGATTTCTTTTTGTTTTGGATGCAAATTTTGGGGATTGGGGGGCAAAATTTGTGTTTGGCCCTGGTTTTGTTAGAGTTAGCACCAGCTAAGTCTGGGTCATTGGTACAGTATAAAAATATTCACCCCCTCCCCTTTCTTTGAAGGAATATTCTTCAAAACAAAGAGGGGAGTGCTCTGGAATCAGTGAAAAGCTGTACCCATTAAACAATATATATTCGTCCAAAAGGCACCCAAATATTAATTATTATTAATTATTGGTGCTTAACACCACTTCAGAAGCAAAGGCTATTGTGGTGATTCTGGTAATTAATAGCGCACGCATCTAAAGTATACCCTAGACGGAATACATAGATAGGACAAAAACCAGTGATATAATGAGTACAACCATACACTTGTTCAATAGAATCCCTACTGAAAGTGTCTGAAGAGAAAACACGCTTCTAAGGCAACCATCAGGCGACCCCGTTCAGGTGTACAATTAATTTCAATAATAACACTCCCATTGACACTCCCAATGACACATGCAAATATACGAGAATGTGTACTGTATCTTCATAGAAACCTGGATTAGAACATTGTTTCCTTGGTCCGTAACAACTAATGACTGTTTGGAGAAGAATATATTACTCCGAACAATGATGCCAAAAAATGAGAACATATGCATAGACGGCATATTGGCAGTTCCATAACTGATCCAAATAGTGCCATGAGCTCTATAAGCAGAGCAAGAATTTATATAATCTGTCAATAATGCGTCTGCCTAATAATACACATATTATGCACACAAGCAATGAAATCCTGCATGTACTCATCTGAATACAGCCTGTAACCACGGTATGACTGAGTGATACAAGTGTAACCAGGAAACTGAATGAATAATACAACATTAATATACAGTTAACTGAATAATAAACTCATACGTCGTAAGAAAGGCCAGACCGCTCTGAGAGAAACTTTTCAGAGTGGACTAATTGCCACATTGGAGAATGTCGCCCCGATAAACATGTCAATCATACAGGTACGCGAAGGCTAGCAATTTTATTGATAAAGAATTATATGCTCGTATATGACTTATAAATGAACAACCACAGGAAACAAACCAACTAAAAAGTGGATGTGCCCATAAGGTCGCCATTAGAACACGAGCCAGCCGCCAATCAAGAAGCCATGAAAGGCATGCATATACTTGAATGCATACGAGGCTTACAGGAATAAAACTACATCCTGCTCTGTAATAGCCTTTTAACACATTGGGGAGGGGGGGGGGGGTAGGGGGGAGGCTTGGGTCGACGAAAAATTCATATCACACCCCCATCACCCACATTACTTGAATTGCTCTTGTGTTAGTCATGAAATAGAATAGGAACCGCAGGGCTCCCTCATGTCTGACCAACTCCATAATGTCACTAAGGACGGAGAGGGACGTGATGAACAAATACATCATATTGACATAATCACACTAGGTAAATATCGCATCATTAATAGAGCTTATCGCTTCCTATAACTAACACCAATGGCGTCCACAATGACATTAAATGTCTTGACGCCAAGGAGTACAACACCGAGAGGGAAAAGACTTACCTATTCCCTCTAACGGTCTATTCCCAACAAGACAGCTGTCTCAGCCTATCTATGCACTATTTTTCCGACTTCAGGTCGAAAAACAGGTGATTTGAAAAACCTGGAGAATATTTTGACGACCTCTATTGCTTTCTTCAATAGGAGAGCCTATACCTCCACAAGGATAGACTCTCTTGGAAGAATTCGTCGGAAGAATTGTCCAACACGTACTTGTTGTAAGTGGAGCTTTGCTCGGACTGGTAGCCGCAGGCCTGCCGAGACTACACTTTCATCCACTGATCTTCCGCAACTTCATCCACTTTTTTGTGAGGCTGATAACCTTCCGCTAAGTGGAAAGCAACGCAAGTCTATTCTCGACGACCTCTACTGCTTCCTTCAATAAGAAAGCCTGTACCTCCACTAGGAGCGACTCCTTTTGAAAGGATCTGCTGGAAGATTAGTCCAACGTGGACATCTAGTAAGTGGGGGTTTTTGTTCGGAATCATAGCCGTAGGCCTTCTGAGACAATACCTTTTACCCACTGATCTTCCGTGAAAAAAATGCAGTTTCTCGCGAAGTTGATAACCTTCCATCAACTGGTAGACAATAGAGGTCTTATTCATCACCTTTACAACTAAACAAGGCTTACGGAAGACGAAACTACGTCCTCCCCACGAAGAACCTCGTCCCGTCGATTTAGGGGCATCTGACCTATAGTCTGGATCAGACCTGCGCCCCTTTCCCCGAGACGCTATACTGACGACCTCCGGAGTAAGTATTTAAGGGTTACTGTACCCTCGCGAGGAGTTCCCTTAGCTGATTTAAGTGGAACGGCCTCGCTTACCCCAGTCTGCTGAAGCGTGTTGTTGAGGCACAGACTTCAGTAGCAGTGTACTGGAAGCTTTATTGTAGCCTGTTCATAGACTTATGAAAGCTCGTCGTCAAAACAGTATATCCGGAGAACGGAGTGACTTGGAAAGAGCTTTTCACCTTGTCATCTATAAGTGATGACGACGCAAGGACAGCATCACGTCTGATCAACTCCCAATTTGCCACTGTCAGGGCGGAGTTGTACGTGGCATACATGACTGTCCTGGAAAGAACTCTAAGCGAGGAACAAAGTCCTCAAATTCCTTCCCATTAAGACGTTGCACCATAGCTCTGGTGAGGTTATCTGCATAGGACATCGCATACAGATTCGATCTATTAGATGAAATAGCACATTCCATCACTTCTGAGCATATATTGAATAATGCAGGTAAGGACATATTTTCATTCCCGGCCTGCTCATCTAAACGAAGAGGAGCTCTCTGGACATCTTCTACAACCGTTTTAAATGAACGTGGTCCAAGGAATGGTATATTTATTGAAGATGTCGATAAGAAACCGCCTTTCTCTAGCACTAGAGAGGTTGAATATGGCACTGTTAACATGGCCGAAGGCCTCCGACACCTGTCGAGACTGTTTCGGGAAGGAAAGAGCATCCTCCTTCCTCCACACGAAATCTGCTTCAGAGACAACAGCGGTTTCTCTATAGTAGTCACAGCTTGCTGATCAGGTGGAACAAAGTCAGTATTGTATTGATAAAAAAAATTCATCGCTACCATATGCTGTTCCAAAAGGGAAGGGTAATCCTCCTCCTTATACCTTTCACCATCCGTCTGATTCAGCTGTGACATTCGATCATTCGCATCTGTGTGTACAGATGACTGGACCGACCTGGCACCGTCCAACAGCTCACCACCGGAGTCTGCAGGAAGCTGCCCTTGCACTTGCTGGGATGCTGCGATCAGCTGCGCAATCTGCGGCAGCAAGTCCGTTACCAAGGCTTGAGGAGTAGTGGTCTTCTGTTTTTTCGCCACTTGCTACTCCTGGGACTAAGATCCGGAGATTGATCTCTTCTCCAAACGTCCCGATGAACAAAGCCTCGGATCGGTAGCCACTGGATGGTTCGACTTCATGGTCGAAGACTGGCTCCGTCTTCGTGCAACTGGCTGCATATCTGAAGTCGGGTAGCTAGCATGCGGTCATGTGTGCTTTTATAACATTGCGGAGGAAGCAGTGACTGAAGCTGGCCTCGGCTGCAGTCCAGACGGAGTGTCCCGAGCGGCGGCCAGACGGACCTATGCTCCAACTCGTGCAAGTTTCTCAAAACAACATTTGACCCCAAATGTTGTTGGGTTAGAGAGGGACCTCTCCTGTTTGTGGTCTTATCAGACCTTGCCAAGCCTCCCAAAAAGAAAAACTTGGTTCCGGCTTGTGCAAGTTTCTCAAAACAACATTTGGCCCAAAATGTTGTTGGGTTAGAGAGGGGCCTCTCCCACTCGCAGTAGACCTCACCGAGCCTCCCTAAAAGAAGCCTGCTCACTACCACCCCCTATTTGCGTCGTCGCTGGGTGAGCTTTTGATTTTGAGGTGCTCGCTCTACACAATTTTACACTTCCTTTGACCGCAATGGACTTACCCAGTGTTACAGCTCCCATAGACGGAGTAACTGCTTCACCGGTCAAGCTAGCTGCTTGCAAGGGATTAAGAACACAAACCAGAAGCCTTAAAACATTGATTATATTCATGAGCAGCTAGCTCTATTTGCTCAACAGAGAATGACGACGGTAGCACACTTTGGATGGGTGTCACAATACCATCACCATGTTCATGTTCCTCTGAAATAGAAACTAAAAAACTTGTATTATATTACGGTGAGAGTTCTGGCATAGGAACCTCACCGCGAACAACATATCGCAACACCTGTCTCCAAGTCTGTCATGCCTATGTACACAGTAGGACAAGAATTTGCAGGAGTGCATCGACTACAGGCAAGGCAACAAGCATGTAAATCCGAGGAAGACTTTCTCGCCTTGCATTTACAGCAGTAAGCTTTCATAATTACAATCAAAAGAGTCAATAGCACTCCTACAACCTCCACAACAAAATATATGATAAAGATACATGAATAATCGCAATCAAAATTAAATTAGAAAATTTATAAAAAAAATGTTCAAAAAAAGTTTGAAAAAATGCCTAAGTTCCCAAAGGGAACATTATGAGCCCAAGGGCATCCCGATAGAGCCTAAGTGTGGACAAAATCCAAATATTATGAGCTACACTACCAGAATAATAATCACGGTATCCTACAGTATTTCTACAGTAATATAATATAAAATACTACATATATTTGAGGATGTTGCCAAAAATGGGAAACATGAAATAATTTTTATAATTATTATAAAGTTACAGACCTGAACATCGGAAACCACCGTTGTTCACCTCCATCATCCATTTACAGCCTTGGATCCACCAATTCTTGTATTTATTTGTGTCTGGCATCCTCAAAAAAAGGAGATTTTAAAGCACAAATGTCAGATCATTGTTACTGACTTAAGGGCCAAACAAAGAATGATGTTGGAACCAATTCCGGTCTCTTTCTGACCACTGCGCATGCGCAGATGATAAAAGTATGGAGGGCCAAATATGACTTTTAATTTTCGGTTTTGTAAGCAAATTTTGGGGATGGGGGGGGGGGGGGGGGGGGGGATCAGCTAGTCTGGGCCATTGGTTATTAGTATAAAAATATTGTCACAAGACTCACAGTGGTTAGTTCACTTGTAGTATTAAGTTGTAACTTGTGTAGGAATGGAGGGAGTTTTATGTTTGAAATTTCTGAATATTGTGCTGGTTGTTTTCCATATCAAAAACAAACAAAATCTGAGTGACAATTTGGAAGTTTTTGCTTAAAAAGTGAAGTGTAATTACTATTTTTAAAACAAAACAGTCAACTGTGGCCATTTATGATGACTGTCAAATTTCTTTATTTACTGGCGTTTAAGGTCACAGTCAGCACCTATGGATATATCATGACCATAACATAGCTAAGGTTTGAATTTCTGCCCAAATAAATTACAACAACTAACGCACAATCTCGCCAAAGTGAGATCAAGTGTTAGTTGTTGCTATTCATTTTGGCAGAACGACATGGCTGGCATTGTCAATACACAGAAGACAGGAATGCATCACGACTCTTTTTTACTATAGGTTACCAGCTATTATATAATGTAACCTGTCAACTGGTGGAGTGCTAAATTAATTTTGGTCAGCAAAATTTCTTCACATGTCTTTGCATTGTTACAATTTATGGGAGAGTGCCCATAGGCACTCTCCCATAAATTGTAACAGGCAAATACTGAAGGACCAAATTATTTCACTTCAAAGATGATATGAAGAGTATCCACAGAATTTGAAGCCTTTCACTTGTGGCACCCACACTTCAGAGTAAAGCCCAGATTTGGGCTTCCAGCACTCAACCAGTTAACTGGTTACAATGTAAGCTCTTTATTTCCAGGTCTGCAATACAGTTGTAACTCTATTATTTGATTATTTGTTGGAAGGTTCACTCTGACCTCTTTCCAACAATTAATGAGATGAAAGCATTAAACTGCACTGCCAGGATGTGCAGAACATCATAATAAGATACATGACAATACTGCGATCTGCATTAACCCTTTACCTAACACGAAAAGCAGACGACACTTGCAAATAAAATACCTGAAGCACTATTCTTTTTTTGCGTCAAAAACATAGCTTATGATCCTCTCATTGGACTGAGCTTATGATCCCCTCATTGGAATGAGCTTGTTGCACTTGTTCCATTGAGGGGGGGGGGGGGGGGGGGGGGGTCATAAGCTATGTTTTTGTGATAATAAATGAAAAAGTAATAAAAATTGAATGGTGAATTTTGTGCCGGTTTTGGCCATTACGTTGGGTAAAGGGTTAACAGAATTCCACAATAAATCATTAACACCCTACACACTGATGCTAAAATATCAAAATTTAAAATTTCCGCATCACATCATGCAACTAGGAATGTTTGGGAATAGCAGTTTCAAATTTTTACTCTTTGACTAGAGATGGGCAATATACCAAAAAACCGAACTGATACCGATATCATGGGCAAACTAAAAAAAACCAAATCAAACCAATCATTTAACCCTTTACCTAACGTAACGGCCCAAACCGGCCAGCGCTATTCTAAAAAATCGCCAATTAATTTTCATTATTTTTTTCATTTTTTGTCTCAAAAACATAGGTTATGACCGCTCGTTGAGCTCGTTCCAACGAGCGGTCATAACCTATGTTTTTGAGACAAAAAATGAAAAAAAATAGTCATTCAAGAATTTTTTTTGCAAGTGTCGTCTGCTTTTCATGTTAGGTAAAGGGTTAATACTGAAACTGTCTGAATTTTGTAATTTTCTTACATTCACTATTTATAAGGCCCTGTTGAGGTATGATAGCAACTGAAGGGTTACTTTTCATGAAAGAAGTTTGTAATTTTTTTCAGTTTTGTTAACCCTCCCTCAGGGCCTGTTCAATTGTCCTGAATTCACAATGGAATACAACCTGTACTTGTCCAGCTGCTTAGCAGTGATTTCTAGCCAAGTCTTGGCTGCCTTAACAGGCAAACAAGACTTGTCTAGAAATCACTGCCCAGATGCCTTGTCTATTGTCAGCAGGACCTCTTGAAGATGGCATGGTCTGGGCACATGCTCTGAGATTGCATACACCTGATATAGGGCTATAAAGGTTAAGGGGTGTTTAGGACAAGTCACAAAATTACTATAGATGTGATTTGTTTTTGTAAAAGAATGCCTCTGTTAAGCTCATTGGCAGTGGCATTTGTAGCACTGTGGTAGAATGATACAAGGACAACTTATTCTGTATTTTCCTGATGTGAATTCCTCTTTGGTACTATTAGAAAATCAGTCAATTCAGATACCAAATACCGAACCAATACAAAGGTATACCCTCTTAAAAATACTGAAACCGATACCAAACTCAAAATTCCAATATCGCCCATCTCTAATTTTGACATAAGTGTGTGGGGGATTAACTGGCTAGAAATATTTAATCCATTTCAGTATTAAACCTCTGTAAATCTGATACAAATGCCTTTTAACCCTTTACCTAACAAATCGCCCGCATCCGCTCGCATAATATGCAAATTGAGCAGTTGAAAAAATTTGATTTTTCAAAATATTTCAACAAAACCATATCATGTGACCCCTCATTGGAACGAGCTCATTGAGCTCATTCCAATGAGGGGTCACATGATATGGTTTTGTTGAAATTTTTTGAAAAATTTTAAAAAATTATATTTGAAATAATAAATTTTGATATTGTCTGTGTTGGGTAAAGGGTTAAATAAATTACAACAATAATGATCAAACGTTTTCAAATTTGACTGAACAAGCAATCTTTTTTAAATCTCACCTTCTCTTGTTTACAAATTAGACCATAAGCACTGAGGGGGTGAACCACCTTATTATCCAGTCTCTGAACCTAAAAATAAAAAGAGCATTCAGAAATTTATATTGTAGAGAAAACTTTAAAGGCATGAAAATCCATTTACTCTCTCATCAACAAACAAACCCTTTTCGTCTCATTTTCTTGTAATTTTCAAGTCAAATATTGTATGCCTAATATGAACACCTGTAATTTTCAATCAAAACCTGGTAGCCTAATACAGTAGAACCTGCCATGGGCGACCACCCTTGGGACTTACCAAAAGTGGTCGTTAATGACAGGTGGTCGTTGACGAGAAGTTTGCTGATAGGGGCCCATTTAACCTATTTTCGTTTGTATCATTTTGTTTTGATCACAGATGTACTTGTACCACGTGTAAATGTACTATTAAAACATATATGTCAACAAAGTTTGTTGTTGTTTTCTAAAACGTTGAGGTGGGTATTTAGTTCTTCATTGAATCATTTATATTAAAACTATTAAAACATATATGTCAATAAAATTTGTTGTTGTTTTCTAAAACGTTGAGGTGGGTATTTAGTTCTTTATTGAATCGTTCATATTAAACTATTAAAACATATATGTCAACAAAATTTGTTGTTGTTTTCTAAAACGTTGAGGTGGGTATTTAGTTCTTTATTGAATTGTTTATATTAAATGATAATTATTTCATGTCATACCACATTATGGGAAGCATAATCGAACCCCAGAATCCAAGGTAAGTCCGTAATGAGAAAGTAAACATCAGAGAAAAGTAGGCTGTGCGTGAATTGCATGTGCTAACAGGCGATCACGAGGTCGGGAGATTCCGTTTCAATCTCTCGCTTAGTGGAGAGAAGGCAACGGAATATACCGACACGGTGAAAGCTGATGGCTTTGGTACAAAGGCACAGCTTGAAAAAGGGCCTCTGGCATCACAATTGACAGAATGTATGCGCGTGTGTGTGTGGGGGGGGGGGGGGGTCGTTTTTTTCAACATCTTTTGGGTTTGTGTTAAAATACAGAAACAACAATTTTTTTCATTTTAATTTATTTATCGCAGTACGAGAATACATGTATAAAAATGAAAGCTGATCTTCTACATAAAATGCAACATATTTATAAAAGCACATAACCACACATTAGAAGAATGGACAACGACCATTTTGGGAAGACGTTCGGTGGGAGTTGGCATGAAGAATTTTGATAAGGAAATTAGTACATGGGAATTAGTACATGGTCTCTGAAAAGGGATGCGTGGTTTGGTATCCGAGATGTTTCGTACCCTGGTTGTTTCGTTCTGGTATGAAATGACCAAGACTTTGGGAAAAAAAGATTGTTTCTGATCTGAAAAATCTAGTTTATCACGCCTCATAGAGGAGTCATAAAATATATTTTTGAGACAAAAAACATTCCGAATTTACAGATTTATACGTGGTGGGGGTGGTGGGGGTGGGAGGGGACAACAAGAAACAACATGTCTGAGATGTTTCTGATCTGAAAAATCTAGTTTATCACGCCTCATAGAGGAGTCATAAAATATATTTTTGAGACAAAAAACATTCCGAATTTGCAGATTTATATGTGGTGGGGGGGGGGGGGGGGGGGGGGACAACAAGAAACAACATGTCTGAGATGTTTCTGATCTGAAAAATCTAGTTTATCACGCCTCATAGAGGAGTCCTAAAATATATTTTTGAGACAAAAAACATTCCGAAAAAAATGATCAATTTTACTTTGTTTTTGCTTTACAGTTACAAAATCCTTCTCTAATGTTGTTTCTAAAGATATAATGTCTGTCATCAAACTTGCATTGTGACAGTGCAATGCAAATTTTTTCAGCTGATTCAAATGTTCAATAGCCTGCGAGAATGTGATATTTGGTTCAACACTGTCACTATTTGTTTCTTGGTCACTTTCGTCACTTTCTGCAGTCTCAGAATTCAGTGTTGTCTGACCCTTTAGAATGGGAACTTCCCAATCAATATTCTCCACCTCGGGCGAAGTTTGTACACAATCGTCATAACTACAATAATCGTCCATACTCATGCCGTTAAGTAGCTTGCCAGCCTCCTCATCAACACTGTCCCTATCATCTGGAATTTCCACAGTTTCCGAAGTTGTTTCGCTAAGTCCACATTTGGCAAAACATTTTTGTATTGTGCTGCTACTTACACTGCTCCATGCAAATTTCACCCACATAATTGCGTCTAATAAAGAGACAGATTTTGCAAAATCCGTAGCACTAGTGCACTCATCAATCTTACACACAACATGCCTAAGAAACTTTTTTCTGTAATTAAGTTTCACAGATTGTATTATGCCAGCATCACATGGCTGCAGCTTTGAAGTAGTGTTAGCGGGCAAAAAACACAGTTTAATATTGCTCAGACTGACATCTGGGTGTGCACTGCAGTTGTCTATTAGCAAAAGAATTTTCCTGCTGTTCCATTTCATATCGTTGTTGACGTTCTTTAACCACGAAGTAAATATCTCACTAGTCATCCAAGCCTTTTTGTTCGCATGATACGATACACCCAGACTGTTTAAATTACAGCCCTTGAAACACCTGGGATTTTTCGATTTCCCAATCACGAGAAGCTTGAGCTTTTCACCTGACGCACTACACGCGATAAGCAATGTAACTCTATCCTTTGCTTTTTTTACTCCTTTCCTATCATCACATTTGCCAACTAATGATTTATCTGGCAACCCACGGAAGAAAAGTCCAGTTTCGTCAGCATTAAATATGTTGTCTAAAGAATATCCTTCAGTAGTGTGAGGTAGGCGCTTTTTCCACTCGTCCACCGTTTGCTCATTTACACCGGCTGATTCTCCACTTAGTACACTGCATTTTATGTTGTGCCGATTCTTAAAACTTTCCAGCCACCCATTTGACGCTGTGAAGTCAATATGTCCCATCTCATATGACGCAATTATCGCCTTTTCTTGAAGAAGTTTCCCGGTTACTGGAATATTTTTGCTTCTAGCTAGACAAAACCAGTTCCAAACAGCCTCATTTAGATCGCTATACTGAGATTTCCTTGCATGTAGATATTTTCGTTCTATTTGCTGACCATTTTTCCAATCGCTCTTCACATTTTCTTTATCTTTAATTATTGACTGCACCTGTGTTTTACCAACAGCCATTAAACCAGCAATTTTTCTTGCACTCTCACCTCGCTCAGACATATCTATTACTTTAATTCTTTCTTCTAAAGTCAACACTTTCCTCTTTTTCGATGCAGGTTCAGCCATTTTGAAAATTAATTTGTTTATGATCATCATTTGCAAAAATCCTGCTATTTATCTGTACTGGTAGATACAGGTAGCTTACGTTCGAAGCCATCATTGTCTTTTTTTGTCTGTCGGTATGCGTACAATCAAAGAAGGCCGACAAGCTATTCTGTACCAAACATCTGTTATAGTTCTTTCAGTAATTAAAATTTTTGTGAGCTTGTTTGGGTTAATGACACAAGCTGTGTTTTTACAGCGTTGTAATGAAAATTAGCAGAACTTTGCCCTTTAGTGTTGAAAAAACAAAATCAAGATGACTCAGTTTTTTCAATTGCGGTCAGCTTGTTAGTGCCCTGTTGTGACAGCACTGTCATTGTTGGGTGAATTTTACTATTGCATACAGATTACTTGTCAAAAACAGCTGTTATTCTAAAAGTACGAGCGACACCTACCGGCGAATCAATGTTTACTGCTGTTTTTTTTCCAAACACATCGACCCAATTCGTCCAGTGAAATTGTGATTTATTCACTGTGCTCTGCCCCGAGCACATCGAAATGTGGATTAAACATTTAGCTTATAGGTAAGGAAAGCATGTTTTATTGAGGGCATTTATAAATAAATAAATTTGACAGTAAATTTCGCCACGTGCAAAGGGAATTAGGATGAAACTGGGAACTGGGAAATGACAAAAAATAAACAAACACAACATAATTAAATAATTCTTTAATTTTTATTCTTTATACCAGTATATGTATAAATATCATAGCATAAATACAAAACAGTCAGATGGGACAGATTTGAAACGTATTTGATAACACAACGATTGGTGACGATCTTCAAGCTGAAAATGGTCGCAAAATACAGGTAAAAATCGACAAACTGGACACAAAAAAGCGGTCGGTGGTCGCGTCCGGCAGGTGGTCGCTGACGACAGTGACAATATAACGTGAAACCAATCCGTGCATTGCAAATGCGGTCGTAAATAGCAGGTGGTCGCTTACGTCAGGTGGTCGCTCAGGCAGGTTCTACTGTATAGGTAACCAAGCATGATCTTACACACATTATACCATCCACAGATTAATATAGGGTGTGTTTTGTTTGTTTTTGAATCACAAACTACATGTCAGATCGGTCGACAGTTACACAAAATCATAACAGTGATTTGCATTTTGTAATGCAAGACGGATCACAGGCCTTGAAACAGCTTGAGAATGATCATTTAGGTTATGCAGAGGTTGTGTCAATTGTAAAATACGCGACCGAACTGCAGGTTACGACGAAACAATACAACATAAATTAAATTCCTGACCCAAATGTTTTGCCTGTTAGACTTGACACACAATCGGGACCAAATCGACTCAAACTTTGCACATTGCAACCACATATGAACAGAATGGCAAGACGTTTACATGTTAACAGAATTTTGGCCAAAACTAGAGATGGTCTGTCACCCGGTACCCCCATTTTTGTGAAGTTTCATGAAAATGCGACTAAAACTGTGGAAATAGTTTGCTTCACAAGTATTTTGCAAAATCCAATATGGCCACCAGTCAGCCATCTTGAATCCGATCGGGAAAAAAATTATGTCAGCATGTTGATCATTTTTGTAAAGTTTTATGAAAATGCGACTAAAACTGTGGAAGTAGTTTGTTCCACAAGTATTTTACAAAATCCAATATGGCCTCCATGAGGCCCTCTTGAATCCGATAGGGAAAGAAATTATGTCACGCACTGCTCTTCATCATGTCGATCAATTGAGTTTAATGAAAATGCAGCAAAAACTGTTGAAGTAGTTCGCTCCACAAGTATTTTGCAAAATCCAATATGGCCACCAGTCGGCCATCTTGAATCTGATCAGTAAAAAGATTAAGTCACGCACTGCTCATCATGTTGATCATTTTGGTGAAGTTTCATGAAAATGCGACTAAAACTGTGGAAGTAGTTCACACCACAAGTATTTTTCAAAATCCAATTTAGCCTCCAGTCGGCCATCTTGAATCCGATCGGGAAAAAAACTTATGTCACGCACTGCTCCTCATCATGTTGATCAATTTATATTGAGTTTCATGAAAATGCAGCAAAAACTGCAGAGGTAGTTTGCTCCACAAGTATTTTGCAAAATCCAATATGGCCATCAGACGTCTATCTTGACACCGGGCGGGAAAAAAATTATATCACACACTTCCCCTCAGCATGTTGATCATTTTTGTGAAGTTTCATGAAAATGCAGCTAAAATTGTGGAAGTAGTTCACTCCACAAGTTTACATGCACATTGGACCAACAACAACGATGACAGACCGACCGACCGACCGACCGACCGACCGACAAGTTGACTCATATATACCCCTCCTAAACTTTGCTTCACAAAAGCGAGATCGCATGTTCATTATTGCAATTTATCTTGGCAAAAATTCTGATACAGTGTAACTCTCTGTGTAAGCAACATGGCTGAAGAAATACAACAGAGAAGGCATCAAAGCATTCTAAACCCATTTCCTGTATGTTATGCCTGTTATATAGCATAACCCACTAATGGGTTATGATGTCAGCTCTTTATTTCCAGATCTGCAATCACTTCCATTTACATGTTTTTAAAGAGACAAGCCTGAAAACACCAAGTTTGGGAACACCAACAAAATGACTATACCACAGTAATTCATCAGCAAATGCAAAGACTCCTATTTATGTTGCCCTCTTTCACGAATAGACTACAGCACTATTACATGTACCATACCATTTATTTTTCAATTTCCAGTCAATGGATGCAATAACACATTTATATACTGTTTCTTAGTCTGGAAAGTTTTCAAGTGAAAAATAATGTATGTATTCTTCAGAAACCATGTAACATGCCCTGGAGCACGGTGGCTCAGTGGGTACGGAATTGAACTTCAAACCGAGAGGTCTATGGGTTCGATCCCCACTAGGAGTAATAGCATTGTGTCCTTGAGCAAGGTACTTCCTCCCGATTACCCACGTGGGGGCACAGTGGCATTGTATACTAATGTGTCCTGCATGTCGATGGTGCACCTGCTAGCCCTGCTGGTGTGGAGTTAGTACGTTGGTACTTTGGGAAGTCTGACAGTTGCTCACCATTGCTCAGTGGTTCTCTCTGGGTACTCCAGCATCCCCCACCCAAACAACTGTCTGACACGAGGTGGCCCTGACTGTCGAAAGTGTCGTTCAACTCCAATAAATAAATAAATTTACTTCAAGAAAAAAAAACTTCTGTTAAACCCCAATAGTAAGATTTCCATACATTCAAGAGCCTTACCATTAAACATACCAGGCACAATCAGGGCTTGAACCTGGGGCACATTGGTTGAAGACATGTGCATCATCAATGTACAGTATGCCTTGGCCAGTCACTCTGCCAGCAAAGGGAGCTTTAGTTCAGCAAGATTTTTTGTTCATGTTTTGTTACATTTTATTGAAGAATTCTATTTAGCACTCTCCAATAAAATGTAATAAAACACTTATATGTACCAAAATTTTTTCTTCTGTTAACATGACAACCTAACTTGTAGAGAGTAATCCACTAAAGGGAATTCATCCCTTTTCAAAAGCCCTCATAGTGGTCTTTAGCACTTAATCAGGTAAGTGGCCTTTAACACTAAACCTGGTAACTGAATATCTTTATTAAGTGATTATTTTTCACTGGCCAAGTGGTTATTCAGCAGTCATGACAGCATTTTTCATCCCAAAATACGAATTTCACTTACTTTATGCTTAGATTTTTAAAAAAAAAATCATATTTAACACTTAAAGGCCTATTTCCGACATTTCTGACCTCAGAACTGGTGCCCTTAACATGCCATCATGAGGAGGTCCTACTGACAACAGACATATTACCTAGGAAGTGCTTCCGAGACAAATCTTGGGTGCCTTAAAAGGCAGCCAAGACTTAACTAGAAATCATTCCAAAGCCATTAGACGTATAGAAACTGTGGAATGGTGGGAATTCAAGATCGTTGTCCAGGTCCTTAGAGGGTTAAACAAAATAAAATGGATACCTAAGAGAAATATTGACTGAAATATCCCTTTTTTCTCTATAAAGTTACAGAGAAATGGTCGTCCAGATCATTTCCCTGTAATTTTATACAAAATAATTGTACTATTTACTACTACTCAGTAATAAATCATTAATTAGTCAGCCATACCTCAGCTTGTCTGTAGTCTTGTATTGCAGATAAATGTGTTGCAAACTCTGTCATACCCTTCTTAGAAGAACTGTTGTACATTTGGGAGCCTACATATTCCATTAAACCAGAACATATTTCATCACCTGAAATGTCCGTAAACCTCAAAGGTATTAAAAAAAACCCATCAGATCTGGTACATGTGCATACAGCACCAATGGAGACGCATTGTGAGAGAATATGAAAAAATTTAAAGTAATTTATATATTTTTTATACTTAACAATGACCCAGACTTAGCTGGTGCTAACTCTTAAATTTTTTCATATTTTTATACTGTAACCAATGACCCAGACTTAGCTGAATAGAAAAAAAGGCTGGAGGGCCTAGGACATAAAGGAAAATCCAATAGGCTCAATTATGTATACAGAATTATCCCCTGAAGGAGAAAAGGAGAGAAAGGATTTACAGGTCTTTTTTGTTTATTAAAAATAAGAAAGACACATCACCAATCAATAATTGAGCACAATAGCATCGATGATCTCTATTAATATCCAGTATAACCCATTATACTAATTCCTTAAAAGAAAGCCAATAAATAAAGATAGTCCACAGAATGAGACTCTTCATACTCATTTAAAAGTGTCCGAGGATTGTATATTAACGCTTGTATGACACGTGACATATACAAATGCTTCACACAGAGCTACACTTTAAAAATATTACATAAATGAGATAGACATTAGCTTTACACTTTAAAACCATCTCAGCACCGACTCGGAATTACTGACTCAGGAGGAGGTATTCCCTTTCTTTTCACTTTAAAGCTGGTGATATAAGGGACCACCCCCCCCCTTCCCCTTGCTCTGGGTCAAATCACCACAGAAAGAAGAGGTCAGAGGACAGAGTCACTGCTGGAACAGAAAACCTATATAACTATAGCTGTAGTTGTTTAGTGGACGACATTCTGAGCAACACATAATGGACCTAAACATCTAAGGTTGTCAGAAACAGACTCTATATTTCTAAGGTAAAAATTAGTGAAAGTAGAAGGCTGTGACCAGTAAGCAGCCTTCATAAGACCCGTAATAGCAATACTATTAGAATAATCCCAAGATGTTGACAGCGCTCTAACTTCATGAGCTGAAATCTTAAGCACGGACTGCTGATTGGAAGATAAACTCTCATAAGCAGTACGAAGAGCTAACTGAATCCATCTAGAAATAGAATGAACAGAAATGTCCTTTCTATTGGGAATTAAAGACAGGAAGAAGCATTTTCGCCCCTTTCTGATAAACTCTGATCTGCGTTTATAAATACGTATAGCTCTAACTGGACACAGCAAAGGCCTACGGCCACCTGAGGATGGAACAGCCTTAACAACAATAGGCTCAGGATACTTATTAAGGAGCCTGATTCTTAGATAAAAATCCCACATTAGTAGTTAAAGTAATAGTATTACCAATACTACGATAATGAGAATCATCAACAGACAGAGCATGAAGCTCACTAACTCTTCTTGAGGAAGCAAAGGCTAAGAGAAAAGCTGTCTTATATGACAAGAATTTGAAGTCTACAGTGTTCAGAGATTCAAAAGGAGCTTCTGAAGCTAACCCAAGCTAAATTCCATTTAGGAATTAACCTAAGAGTTCTAGGTCTAGTTATCGAAAAGTTTTTTACTAACTTAGATAAAGAAATATTAGATCCAATTTGTAAGCTATCATGATGAGCATATGTGTCTGATAGCATAGACCTATAACCCTTAATGGTTACTGGCCGCAGTTTGAGTTCGTCAAACAAGTAGAACAAAAAATTAGCAATGTCTGGAAGGGAAAGAACAAAAATATCAATAGAATGATTCTTACACCAACAAGAGAAAACCTTCCACTTTGCTGCATAATTTAGCGAGGAGGAGGCCCTCCTACAGTTAGAAATTGCGTCCACTGCTCGTCCTGTAAATTGCTTGCCTGCAAGAAGGACCGCACAACAGAAATATGTGAAGGTTGAGACCTTGCGGGTTATGATGCAGTGTGCGAGATTTCCCCTGAAAGAGGTCTTTCCATGGAGGAAGCTTCCGAGGAACGTCCCATCACAGACACCTGAGTAGATTTATCCATGGTTTCTGAGACGACAGAGATGCTACCAACAGTATCTTGCAGTGCGATTGCTTGATCTTTAGCAAGATCTGTTGAATCAACAGAGCTGGAGGATATGCATATCCTATCATTCCATCCCAAGAAATTGAGAGAGCGTCTACTGCAAACGCTCGAGGATCTGGGCATGGCGACACATAAGCCTGCAACTGATTGTTGAGGTGTGTCGCAAACAAGTCTATCATTGGTCGATCCCAATGGTAGCAAATCTGATTGAACACTTGCTTGCTGAGAGTCCATTCTGATGGTAACATGCGATCTTTCTGAGAGAGCGAGTCTGCTAGAACGTTCAGGCAACCCGGAATATGACGGACCGACAGAAGAACATGATGCTCTAGAACAAACAGAAGAATTCTTTCCATTAGGTCGAATAATGGAATCGAATGAGTGCCTCCTTGGTTCCGAAGGTACGCTAATACCGTCGAATTGTCCGACAGTATTTGAACACGTGAATTCTGAATTATGTTCATCCAATGACGTAGCGCAAGCCAAATTGACATCATCTCTTTAATGTTTATGTGCTTGTTCAGGAACACCGGACCCAAAGGCCCTGGCACCTCGAATCTGTTGGGCTCAATGTCACGCCCCAACCTGTTTGACTAGCATCCATCATAATTGTAAAAACAGGATCCGGAAGTTGCAGTGGAACTCCCTGAGTCAACCACTGAATATCTGCCCAAGTCTGAATCCTTTGTTTTACTTGGTCCGATAAAACGATATTCGTTTCGAGCGAATGAATCTTCACACTCCAAATTTGAGTGAAAAATATCTGGAGTGGACGCGTGTGCAAGCGGCCCATCAGGATGAGATCCGCCGCAGCTCAGAAATAAGCCATTACCGAGTTCATTATTCGAGTGAAAGCCCAGGGTGCTAGATTGAGTCCCAAGCACATCACTCAGAACTGATAAACGACTCCTAGGAGGGCGAAGCGAAGGTACTTTCTGAATGCCGGATGTACCATGACATGAAAGTACGCATCCTTGAGATCTATGCTTGATGCATAATCGTCCACTTGAATGCTCACCCTCACTGATCAAATGGTCTCAGTATAGAACTTCGGAGCAACGATCAGCTTGTTTATCCAGCTCAGATCTATAACTGGATGGAACGAGCCATTTGGCTTCGGTACCAAGAACAGGTGACTGTAAAAATGCAGGGATTCCTGGTTTTCCACGACCTCTATTGCATTCTTCTTTTTTGAAGACTGGGCGGAAGCCAAGTCCAGCGAGGACTTTGTGTTAGCAGAGGTTTTTCTCAGAAAGATAGCTTTATGCCATCCGAGAAAACCTCTTTTACCCATCGGTCATCTGTAATTGACAACCAATTGGTCAAAAACTTTGTCAGCCTTCCGCCCACTGGACCACAATAGAGGTCCTGATCATAACCTCCTGGACCTGCGAGGCCTATGAGAAGAGAAACTACGTCCTCCCCATCCAGTGCTTCGTCCTGTCGACCTAGGGGCATCTGACCGGTTGTCTCGGCCAGAACTATGTCCACTACCTGAGTCGCTACTCTGACGGTCTCTAGAGTAAGAGCTAGAGGATTTTTTATATCCTTTATAGGAGCTTCCCCTGGATGTACTCGAACCAGAAGCTCCTGCTTTACTCTTTTCTGCTGAGTCAGGTCTTTTAGAAACCGACTTAAAAAGCAGAGAATCTGAAGCTTTCTTGGTAAGCTGGTCATAGATTAAAGAAAGCTTACCATCAAAGAGAAAATCCCCAGAAACCGGAGCGACTCAAAGAGAGTTTTTCACCTTTGAATCCACCATAGTGGATGAAGCCAGGGCAGCATCATGTCTAATCAACTCCAAATTAGCCACTGATAGGGTGGAATTATACGTGGAGAATGCAATAGCCCTAGAAAGAACTCTTAAGGAGGAGCGAACATCCTCAAATTCTTTACCGTCGAGATGTTGAGCTAACGCTCTGGTAAGGTGATCTGCAAATGACAATTGATGCGTCTAAATTCGCTCTATTAGACGAATCGTCGTCTCCATAGTGCTAGGGAGAATAGAAAAAGACGAAGGCAGGGACAAATCAGCCTCAGCCTGATCGTCCAAACGCAGAGGAACTCTCGGTATGCCCTGTCCTGCCATTGCAAATCTATTCCTACTATTGATGAATGGCAGATGCAGAGCACGTTGAGATAAGAAACTGTTCTAGCCTGTCTTTGATGCTAAATTAAAAATAGCATCATTAAGCAATTCAAACGTCCGTGAGACATTGCTGGACTGGTCCGGATAATCAGGAACATCTTCCTTAATCCAGCCAAAAAAGTCAGTATCCAATGACGCTATCAGTCTCTTATCCTTTGTCGTAGCAACCTGGTCCGATGGAACAAGGTCTGGAAGGAGTTGACAGATAAACTCCATAGCCGCCTTATGTTGTTCCAAAAGGGAAAAATCCAGCTCCATAATTTCCCTTTCACCATCCGACTGAACCAGATGAGAATCTCGGTCGTCCCAGTCTGACCTTGCATAGGAACGAACCAACCCAGCTTCATCAGACAGTTCCTGATCCGAAACTGTTGTAGGATGTTCTGTAGATTGCTGGGATGCTGCGATGAGCTGCGCTATCTGCGATAGCAAGTTTGTCACGAAGGCCTGTGGAGCTGCGGTCTTCTGTTGCTTAGCCGCTGGAAGCACCTGGGACAGTGTGTCTGACATAATCCTTCTATGCGAACGTCCCAACTGATGAAGCCTCGTGTCCCTGGCTACTGGATGGTGTGACCTACACGACATGGAATCCTTTGTCGGTGAAGCAGGCTGGATATCTGATGTCACAAAGCCAAGGTGCGGTCGTGTGTGCTGATAAGAGGAAGCCAATAGAATAGCCGACGACTATCTATAGATTATCTGATGGGTGTGAATTCCATCTCAACTGTCATCGAAAGTGATGCAATGAAATAATAAACCACAAAGCCTTTGAGACTTACGGAAGTATTTTTTTGGTGCCAAATTTTGGTGCCAAGTACTGTAAGTTTGATGCCATATGAATTTTTTTAGTGCAACAAGCACCATTGACACCTGCTCACAGAGCTTAACCTCTCACCTAATGGCCAAAATCAGCCAATGCTATTCACAAAAATCATGGTCAATTTTTTTGTGTCAAAAACATAGCTTATGGCCCCTCACTGGAATGAGCTCGTTCCAATGAGGGGTCATAAGATATATTTTTGATGCAGAAAATGAAAAAAATTGGTTATTCAAGAAATTTGTTTCCAAGTGTTGTCTCCCTTTTGTGTTAGGTGAAGGCAGGGACCGATCAGGACTATTTAAAATACGCTCTAGCCTCGGAGCCTATTTTTTCAATTCATGCACCAGATTTCAATTTATGGAGTCACACTGCTGTTTGTAACACACACTGAAAGTATGTAATAGCTCTCATCATTTTCATTTAGTACACTATAGCAAACATTAATTAACGCTGTGGTTTCTGATCAAGTCTTGGCTGCCTATTTAGGCAGCCAAGACTTGATCAGAAACCACAGTGAAGATTAATGCTTGGTAATTAAGACTTGAAGTATTAACTTAAGCACTCTACGACAATGATAAATGATAATCATATATATAATACATGTAAGAGTGTCTCTCTCGATTATCCATCGAAAGAATATCAAAATATGATCTGAGAAGTTACGCGCCAACTGAGAAGCCTATTTCTGAGATTTAAGAGCCAGGTCCTGATATTTCAGAACCAAATATGCACTGGTGCGTGCCCAGGTCGGTCCCTGTGAAGGGTTAATGATATCACTTTCTTGTTTACTTTATGAGCCACAAAGTCTCCTAGCAGATCATTTGCATTCTCTTCAGTAGCGTATCATACTTCTTTAATTAAAATATCCAAATAACCTGCAATATTATATGAAATGTTTTAGTATTTTTTCACTTTCCAGGAGCAAATTTACCACGTGTTCATCAGTTGTGGTGATATTGTTGTCTTTTGAGAGAAACTGCAAAAAGCTTTGCATTTTTACTTTGCTGCTGATAACCACAGATATCCAACCTGGGTTCAAAACACAACATTTATTCTTATTTTACAAATGCTCAAAACATATTCCATGTTCACAGAGTGTTCAATACAAAACTTGAAAGTGATGATGTTATACATAAACTTATAGAATTTAGTTACATTGTGAGATTTCTGGAAACACCAACTTGCTAGTTATTTCTAGAGATGAAAGAGATAAGGCACCTGAACAAGTTTGTGACCATGCATATATGTGGGAAGGATTATCACAAAACTGCTTGTCCAGGAGGTTAATAAAGTACTGAATTCAAGTACTTTTTCAAAATCAAGTCCTCTTCATGTATAGAAGCAAATTTAAGCAATTTTCAAGGAAGTGGCTGAAATTCTAGAACTTTTCATTTGAGTGTGAGCCCTGTTATTACTGGTACGTACCATCACACAGTGTTTCCGTTAGGGATAAAATGTTAGGACCCTTTCTATGGAGCTTTCGTGCTGAAATGGCTCACAGGATTTCCGGTTACAAACAGTTACCAATGTAGCTATGCCGCATGATGAATGTAATGTTAATGTTGATATTGTATATTATCTATAATATAAGAAGCACATTTATTCTTCTGAATGACGTGGTAATTAATCAAGGTCTCAACACTCGATCACACATGGAGCATGAAAATATTACATAAACAGTTATATGACTATCATTCCACAGTTTCTGCATTACGCGACAAGCCACTTTCATACTCACATTTTACTACTGTACTACATGTATCAGATGTATGTCACATGCCTTCTAAGAAACAAGAGGCCCCAGGGGGCCTGAGGGCGCTCACCTGACATGGTAGTCTAAATATCAAACCAGGGACTTGACTTGAATAAGCTGCATATGCCCCCTCCCAAGAAAAGCATATACCAACTAGATGAAGCGATTGTGCCCACACAATACACAGGATTTTCCTTCTATTTTCAGTTCCTGCACTTTTACATCTCAAAATTGAGATAAACGCATAAAAAACAGATTTTTTTCCCAAACAAAATACATTCAGCCTAAATTTTTTTCTTCTTCTTAAAACGCATAAAAAACGATAAAACTAAATTTCCGGATTTTGGTCCAAAATTTTCTAAGTCCCACCCAGACGCAAAATTTTCGGTGTAAAAAAAAAATTTTTTTTGTCCTAAAATTTACAGAAACGCATAAAAAACAGAAAAAAAAAAAATTACGGATTTTGGTCCAAAATTTTCGAAGTCCCACCTGGACCCCAAATTTTGGGTGTAAAAAAAAAAAAAATTTTTTGTCTTAAAATTGACAGAAACGTCTAAAAAACACACAAAAAAAAAATTACGGATTTTGGTCCAAAATTTTCTAAGTCCTACCCGGACCCCAAATTTTCAGGGGAAAAAAAACATTTTTTTTTGTCTTAAAATTGACCGAAACGCAGAACCCCCCCCCCTCCCCCGGATTTCGGTCCAAAATTTCCCACCCGGACCCCAAATTTTCGGTGTAAAAAAAAATTTTTTTTTTGTCTTAAAATTGACAGAAACGCATAAAAAACAAACAAAAAAAAAAATTACGGATTTTGGTCCAAAATTTTCGAAGTCCCACCCTAACCCCAAATTTTGGGTGTAAAAAAAAAAAAAAAATTTTGTCTTAAAATTGACAGAAACGCATAAAAAACACAAAAAAAAAATTATGGATTTTGGTCCAAAATTTTCTAAGTCCTACCCAGACCCCAAATTTTCAGGGGAAAATTTTTTTTTTTTTTTTGTCTTAAAATTGACTGAAACGTAGACCCCCCCACCCCCCCCCCCCCCCCTCCCAAAAAAAAATTTTGGTCCAAAATTTTCTAAGTCCCACCCGCTTTTCAGGGGGGAAAAAAAAAAAAATTTTTGTCTTAAAATTGACCGAAAAGCAGAAAAAAAAAAGTCCCACCTGCACCCCAAATTTTCAGGGGAAAAAAAACAATTTTTTTTGTCTTAAAATTGACCGAAACGCAGAAAAAACCCACAAATGTTTTTTTCGGATTTTGGTCCAAAATTTTTTAAGTCTCACCCGGCCCCCAAATTTTCAGGGGAAAAATTTTTTTTTTTTTTTTTTGTCTTAAAATTGACCGAAACGCAGAAAAAAGAACAAAAAATTTTTTTCCGATTTTGGTCCAAAATTTTCTAAGTCCCACCCGGACCCCAAATTTTCAGGGGAAAAAAAACCCATTTTTTTGTCTTAAAATTGACTGAAATGCAGAAAAAACAAAAAAAATTTTTTCGGATTTTGGTCCAAAATTTAGAAGTCCGCAACGGGACCACAAATTTTCAGCCTAAATATGAACCCAGGGATTTGGCTTCAACAAACTTGAATCTCACCCCCCTAAGGATGCTGCATACCAAATATCAAAAGATTCTTATTGGGAGATCTGAAGAAGAAGATTTTTCAAAAATACTCCTCATACTGCACTAATTTAAACATTTGGGCTCCTATAGAGAGCCCAAATATCGACCCAGGCAATTGATTTCATTAAACATGTGAAACAATCTTCCAAAGATGTTATATGCGAAATTTGAAAGCTTTTGGAGCAGTGGTTTCGGAGAAAAGTAGTCTTTTGTTTTTCCCATTACCCAGAGTGTTAAAAAATGCTGACTCAGCACTTTTTCAGTCCCCAAAAAGTACCCCATGATAAAACCGATGGCATTTTTTTTTTACCATTCCATTCTGTTGGTCTTAAGGAAGCTTCACAACAAATAAGAATTCTCAGTGCCGTGTAGTTTTGGAGATATGGGCATTTTAATTTTTTTCTATTTTTAGCTCCTGTGGTTCCCACGGGCTATGGGGAAAAACATTTCTGCATAAATTAGGTACCTATGACCCAATAAGCACTCACGTAAAATTTGGTTCAAATCGGCCTTGCGGCTGGGAAAATAGAAATTTGGGGTGGGGCCAAAAAGTTTTGCCCCTCCTTTAACATCGTCAAATATAGCCCCTCCAACTTCTCTTGAACAAACTTGAGTCTACACCTCAAAAGGAAGCTGCATACCAAATCTCTGCTATTGCTGGTTCTTGAGAAGAAGATTTTTTAAGAATTGGAGCATTTTTGCCCCATCCCTCTGCTCAATGTGAGCCGAAACCTAATTTGACAAAAAATCAAAATGCCCTTATATAACCCCTACTCACATGAAATTTCATTAATATGCGGCCAGTGGTTTGGGAGAAAAAGGCCCAAACACCACCTTCACGACGGACGACAGACGACGGACGAAAAGTGATCAGAATAGCTCACCCTGACTTTCAGTCAGGTGAGCTAACAACCACGAGTTACGATCCTACTTTCAGTTTTTGTTTAATTGTACAGTCTACTGTTGAGACAGCCACAAGATGTCTATTAACAGCACTCATTCTAAGAATTGCATTTTCGATTCACATTTAATCAACCAGTTCAATACTGACACAACCATACCGTATTTAGCTTATCTTAAGTTTGTTACTTTACTGTAATTGATGGCGTTTACCTTCCTTACAACTTTAGTTAATTATTAACAAAAAAATGTTGAGGGTCTAGGGAAACTGAGCAAGGGGAAAGGGTAAGTTGTCCCGGTAGTGGAATCCCTGCATCACATGTCCATATGAAGCAACGAGTTGGGTTGATATGGATTTGTGATGGTTTGCAATTGTATAATATACATATCCTACATGTATACCAAAAACCAACAGGGAGATAATTATCCTTAAAAATGCATTTAGAGTTTTCCAAAGATTTGTATTCTTCTCGTATATCCAAACAGATTTGGAATCAAATTAACCCTTAAGTTCCATTTTCAGACCTTAGATTTTGAGGTGCGGAAATGCGCTTGTGCACCATCACGCACTTGATTTCCATAAGCTGGTTACTTAACTGGTTGAGGGTATTTTACTGTAATGTGCAGGTACTGCAACTCAAAGGCTTCAACTTTGTGGATGTCCTTCGTATTATCTTTGACTTTACATTATGTACAGTTAAAACCAGAAGTCCTGTCACGAACTGTGCGCTTATCTAGGCTTAATTGCGCGCAATTGCCATATCGAATGGCATCCAAAACATGGCAGGTTCTCCTGGTTACTCATAGCAAACACAGGCAATGTTTCTGCCAATGGACCTCCGGGTTACCTGGAGGTCCATTGGCTGAAACATTGCTTGTGCACAGGCCATATGTACAAAATTTGATAGCCTTACTATGGTCATATCACGTAGATTAACGCGCACATCGATGTGCTATTTGTGCGTATTTCAGGACAGGACTTTTAGTTTTAACTATAGTGTGTATGGATTTTCCTTGTTACAGTTTATGCGAGAGTGCCTATAGGCTGTAGCAATGCAAAGACTTGTGAACAAATTCTGATGCCTATAAATAATTCAGCACTCAACCAGTTAACACCATGTGCCTCGCAAATTTTGGGTACACAGACGCAGGTTACCGCTGAAACTGTACATGCAGAACAGTCTGTGCCACTGGTGGTTGTGAGCAGATACTCATAGCAATCTTATTTACAGTTAAAACTAGAAGTCCTGTCATGAACTGTGCGCTTATCTAGGCTTAATTGCGTGTTGGAATTGCACGCAATTGCAATATCGAATGGCATCCAAAGCACGACAGGTTCTTCTGGTTATTCATAGCAAACACCGGCAATGTTTCTGCCAATGGACCTCCGGATTACCCGGAGGTCCATTGACTGAAACATTGCTGGTGCACAGGCCATATGTACAGAATTTGATAGCCTTAGTATGGTCATAATGCATTGATTAATGCGCTAATCAACGTGCTATTTGTACGCATTTCATGACAGGATTTCTAGTTTTAACTGTAAGTAACTATTAAATAGTAAATAGTATTTTTAGGTCAGTGTGCTAGACTGTTATTCCTGATCAATTCATTCAATTTATTATATCTCTCTAGTGGTAATTCACTCTGCACATGTGTGCACATGCACAGTAGTAGCAACAATCTATAAGAAATGCTTGGGATTTTCCAAAACATGCAACACTGAATGGTTTAGTTGACACAGAAAATGGGAAAACTATTTTATCTGATTCTGAGAAATTTTCGTAAATTGGGGTTAAACTATGTTGCACTATTTGAGTGAGGTTGGATAAAATTAAAATGTTTTCAAATTTTTATGCAATACCTTGTCACTGATCAGTGAACTGAATGATTTACGCATGCATTTTTCACACCCTCCTTGGATTTGCATGGGTGGTAAGTGGACGATGAAATCAACCGCCTTAAAATGCCAGGCCTGCCTGTAAAAGAGCATGCCTGTGTTAAATGAAGTGTCAATGACACTTCATCTTAACTTGACTGTGTGTGGTGTTCGATGAAAAGGATAATGTTGAATATGTATGAAAGGATTATGAAATAAGACATGAATTGTGATAATTGAGAATATGTTAAGTTCTGCACCCTACATGCTATGTTTTCAACAAGAATAATTTGAGGTCTAGGCTGTACTAAAGAATTGAGGCCTGGGTTGATGTGTCCTTGACATTCACAGTCAACGTATGTCAACCAAAGTTACCAAGTTAAAGTAAAATCATTTCAAAACTAGACATCATACAGAATCATCCTACAATGTTACAATGAAATCCCTTCATAAATATGACCTCTAGTGCTAAAGGAATCTAGGTCACATGCCCGCATCTCCAAGTTAAATGAAATCTCTTCATAAATAGGACCTGTAAACTGCACCATAGGAATCTAAGTCACATGCCTGTGCAGCCATCACGGTTGACTGATCGCGACTGAAATATGAGGTTCTCATCTAGACATTATACCGAGTCATCCTACCATGTTACATATGAACTGTAGACCGTGCTAAACAAATCCAGGTAATGTGCCACTGCGGCTGACACAGCTGACTGAACCAGACCAAAATAGGACGTTCTCATCTAGATATTATGCAGAGTCATACTACCAAGTTACAATGAAATCCCTTCATAAATACTACCTGTGCAAAAGGTTTTGGGGTTTCGAACCCATGCAACTGTCACTGTTGACCGATCGCTACCAAAATGGGACATTCTCATCTAGACATGATCCCAAACCAGCAAATGAACTTTAGTGATAATCAGACAACTATGGGGTGTAGCCTGTGCTAAAGAAAATATGAACAGACTCTAGAGACTTCCGAAAGAGATTATATATCTTGACTTTGTCAAATTAAGCTAAAAATAGATGCGTTATTATTTGTGTGCCCATATTTTTCAAAATGGAAGGACTGCATACAGCCACAAACAGCCCCTTTTATATTGCCCCATAAAAGTTGCCCCAAGTGTGTATTCTTCATTGAGAATTCCACTTGTAGGATGCTTTTATCTTGACAGTGTTTTTACATCATTGAATTTGAAAAGTCAATGTCAAGTTACCTACAGCTGTGTACATGTATATACGGTAGTTATAAACGTAAAAATTAATCTGAGGACTTAAGGGTTAAAACTGCAAAACAGGATTCTTAATCAAATCAAATCTCAAAGCTTCGCTGGATCCTATTGCGGAGATAACCTTAATTTTCTCTGCACACAAAAGGGCACTTTCTTTACAAAAAGAGCACATGAATCACAATCAAAAATACTCTACCCTCAATTTCAGTCCAAAAAAATATGAAAAAGACACAGTGTCTATTTACCTTTATCTCGAAGTCTAGCTGCTTTCCTTGTATAAGAGGAAAATGTTTCACACAATGACCCGAAGTATCGTTCAACAGCATTGATTCTCTCTAATATTGTCTTTGCTTCACTTTCACTGAAACAAAAAATAGTTGTATCATAACTAAAACTATCACTGAAGGTGATTAATTCTTAACCCTTTAAGTATTTTTTAAAATAATTTTATCAATCTAGTCATGGCTGCTCTGAAGCAGCCATGACTAGATTTGAAGAAAATATTTAAGAAATTTAACTCAAGAAATTATTTGTCAAAAAGTTGATTAAAGGGGAATGTTTTGTTTTATACCCAAATTCTTCTTCTTCTAGTGGCAGAAGATTTTCTGTCCTGGTCAGGAATATCTGCCAGTAGCATGTAAGGAGGTAATACATCTACTTCTGGCTTTCGAGAATGTGCTTCTGAATGTGGAGCTTCAAAGTTTTGTAATACAGTACAGTTGCTGTTGAATGGTCATAATCCAGAGCCATATCCAAGACATTTTTGGTACCCGTATATCAGTTTAAGCACTCAAACTCCAGGTACCAAACTCATTGTATTACGGTAATTCTGACTTTCGTGGCATTCGGATATGCCTGCAGTATATATGGACAGGTGTCCCCAAATTATCCCTAGATATGGCTAGAGCTGTAGGTTAACAGAAACCGAACAGAGGTTTTTCTTTTGTTTAAAAAAACCGAAACCGAAACCGTCAACATCCTGTAATCTAAGGTTTTTTCATTTTTTTTTAAAATACTCTCTTGCTGCAGAAATTCACAGAATGTAGCCATCCCAGAGTAGTGAGAGTACTTAGACACTGCCAATGGCAGTGTCTGGGTACTCTCACTACTCTGAGATGGCTACATTCTGTGAATTTCCAACATTTCAGCTTAGTTGTGTTTGCAGCTTTCCTCAAGTTGCGCGTAGGTGTCAGACCTCGAAAAATGGCCAAGCACAATAAAAGTTCTGTATATTTAGGTAATTATTATATGGCCTTCCTGATTCTTCATGTATTATAGCTTATTTTGGGTATTCATTGGGTTTCATTCAATTTCACTGCCATTCAGTTATGATTCCCGACAAAAAAAATAAGTTTTATTGAATTTTATTTGGCCTCATGAACAAACCGAAAACCGAACCAAACCGAGGTTTTACTCAACCTGAAAAACTGAAACCGAACAAGAAATTTAAAAACCTACAGCTCTAGATATGGCCCTGGCAGTGATGTCCACACATGCATTTACCAGGTAATAAAAGTCATTGTCTGCAACATTTTAATAAATGAAGCACCGGGTTATACCTGGTGCTTCATTAGTTAAATTTTTTATCATTATTCCTATAATTAGTGTTTGGAATATAATATTACTGCGTTCATGGAAATATTGCCCACCTGTGGAAAATGGCCAGTCCACGGCAACTGTAGTGTACATGTATACATACGTTTGTCTGAATAGTTTCATTAAAGTCAGTTGATCGAAGTGTTTATTATAATAGATAGGTATAACTGCATGTGAGCACACCATGAGTTATTTTTAGATTGGTCTGAGCAATTGATCAGGCACAAACCAATCACAAACATGACTGACAGTACAGCAATTTGATTATGAGTGCCTGTTAACCACTACTTTTGAGCATGTTTTTGTTTTAGTTTAATACCAATATTTAAATGGAATAAAGTTTTATTTACGCTCATTTACTCAATTAACAAGCCAAGAACACACTAAAGGTTGACTTTGATTCATTGAGGCATGCAAAACAAGAGCTATGCCTGTTAGGCTTTTTTGAATTGTACATAATCACTATTTTCATCCAACATATAAATTGACCTAAAGTGAACCAAAGCAAAACTCAGGGACAAAAGTAAATGACAAACTAGAACCAGAGCCAAAATCAGTCACAAAAGTACATGATGAAGTTGGACTGGAAATAGTACCTGCTATGATGTTTACCAAACGGACAGACAGATGAGCAGAGTTTGTTTTACTTGAGAAAGGCCCTAAGTTGAAAATGTTCCAAGTTGGAAAAGGTTCATACATGATGCAAAATTTGTATTGAAACCTGACCTGTAATTTGGTATAACTGAGTCATATGCCAAATTTGGTTGAGGTCAAATAAGCAGAACAAAAGTTATTGCCCAACAACCAGAATGTTGAAGGAAATAAGCAATTTCTAAGTTGAAAAGGCCCATACCTCTTCTATAAATCATTGAACAACACCCTAATTTGAACTCAACCTGTATTTTGATCTAACTGAGGCACTAAGCAGGTTTGGTCCTGATCTATAGATCCAAACTCAAATTATCATCCGGAAACCAAACTGTTGATGGAAAACTGGAAATGTGCAATTTTTAAGATGAAATGGCCCATAACTCTTGTAAAAATCATTTGATCACGCCCCAATTCGAACTTACTCTTTATTTTGATATCACTGAGGCATACACCAAATTTGGTCCTCATCTATAAATCCGAACTCAAATTATCATACTGAAACAAAAATGTTGAAGGAAATGTGCAATTTCTAAGTCGAAAATGCCCATAACTCTTGTAACAAGAAGGATGCGAACGCCCAATAGCTCACCGACATTCCTCTTTGATAGTAACTTTGATGGTAAACAAGAACTGTATCAAACAGGCTCATAACATGCGACAAAGCCGACCTAAACATAACCTCTTAAAAGTAAAACTGAAAAAATAATAATTTTAACAGCAGAAGGGTTAATGGCCACAATATTAAGTGAGAAGTATTACTTTGAACCAACCACTGGCAGATGCTTCAGTGTACTAAGTTTGATTTAAACTTTCAAAAAGCTGTGACTTATCAGATACCTGATAGTATACTATATAGAGAAATGGAAGAACCCTCTGTTTTAAAAAAAATATGTGGTGATGGAAACTGCCTTTTCCATGCACTATCATTTGTAATTACTGGTGAAGAAAATCAACATGGCACAATTAGATTATTAATTGTTGATCAAATGAGGAACCTCGGAAATATGTTTTACAAATGGTGTTGCCAGACCTTAACAGAAACTTTAGCACACTCAAAATGTCAAGGTGTGAGCTGAACAGAGACTTAACGTTAGAAATGTGGAAATAAATTTGAAAAATATTGACTGGATGAGGGTTAAATCATGGTAGAATGATAATGAGGAACATGTATGATTTATATAAAGGCCTTGGGAAGAGAAGGAACACAGAAACTGACATAAACACTAAGTTAAACATGAAATTCTGAGCTAAACAGAAAACTAAACGTAAGAAAATAAATAAAGAAGTTAAGAGAACGGTTTAAAACACATAGGGTGAGGGTTAAATAGTGGTATAATGATAATAAGCACCATATAGAAGCAATATAAAGGCCATGGGATGAAAAGGGTGCCAGCAGCTGCCCTGAATAGAAATGTCAACACACTGAAAATGTCCAAGTGTGAGCTAAACAGAAAACTCAACGTTCAAAAGTTGAAGACAAATTTGAATTGAAATTCAGTGGACAAGGGTGAAACCATGGTACAATGATAATGAAGAACATATATGAGGAATATAAGCACCATATAGGAAGAGAAGGAACACAGCAGGTCACCTAAACACTAAGTTGAACATGAAATTCTGAGCTAAACAGAAAAGTAACTAAACAAGAGGCCCAAGGGACCTGAGGGCGCTCACCTGACATGGTAGCCTAAATTTATATCAACCTATGTGGATTAATCTCAGTACCTCTAGAGGGTACTGAATACAAAATTTTTAATTCTTCAGCAAAATGGCCAATTCTGGCTCCCATAGAGAGCCCAAATATTAACCCAGGCTCTTGATTTGAACACAGTTAAATCTGACTTCCCTAAAGATGTTGTGTACCGAATATGAAAGCATTCTGACTGTTGGATCTGAAGAAGAGAAACTGTAAAGAAATTTCTTCGAATTGCACTAAGTTCAAATTTGGGCTACCATAGCGAGCCCAAATATTAACCTATGGATCCGATTGGAACAAACTTGAATCTGACCCCACTAGAGATGTTGTATACCAAATGTGAAAGCATTCTCACAAGTGAATCTGAAGAAGAAGATTTTTGAAGAAATTCCCTCATATTGTACTAAGTTAAATTTCATGTTCCCATATCGAGCCCAAATATTAACCTAGGCACTCGAATTGAACAACCTGGAATCTGACCCCCCCCTAGAGATGTTGAATACCAAATATAAAAGCATTCCGACTGGTGGATCTGAAGAAGTTTTTAAAGAAATTTCCTCATATTGCACTAAGTAAAAATTTAGGCTACCATAGTGAGCCCAAATATATACCTAGGGATCTGATTTGAACAAACTTGAATCTGACCCCCATAGAGATGTTGCATACCAAATATCAAAGCATTCTGACTCATTGATCTGAAAAAGAAGATTTTTTTAAATTACCCTCCATATTGAACAAAGATAAAATTTGGGCTTCCATAGGAAGCCCAAATATTAACCTAGGGTCTTGGTTTGAACAATCTAGATTCTGACCCTCATAACAATGATGTACACCAAATATTAAAAGATTCTGACTGGTGGTTCTGAAGAAGAAGATTTTTAAAGAATATTCCCCATATTACCCTATGTTAAAATTTCGGGCTCCTGTAGAGAGCCCAAATATGAACCAATGAGCTTTATTTCAACAAATTTTTATCTGACCCCCCCTATGAATGCTGTATACCAAATATCAAAAGATTCTGATGATTGGTTCTGGAGAAAAGATTTTTAAAAATTTTTGCAAATACGCTGGCTCAGCATTTTTTCGATGCCCATTACAGAACACCCTTACATAACCGATGGCAATTTTTTTTTACCATTCAATTCTACTGGTCATAAGGATACTTCATACCAAATAAAAGCTCTCTGTTCCGTGGGGTTTGGGAAATGTGGGCGTTTGAAAATATTTCTATTTTTAGCTCCCAGGGTTCCCATGGGGATGCAGGAATTTTTTTTTTTTGCATGGGTCAAGTACTTATGACCCAATACTACCACAAACCAAATTTGGTTCATACCGGACCATCGGTTCAGAAAATAGAAATTTTGGGCGGGCCAAAAATCTTACCCCTCCTATTACAAAGCCAAATATTACTTCACGAACTTCGTTTGAACAAACTTGATTCTACACCTCATATGGAAGCTCCATAGCAAATATCAAGTCATTGTACACACTGGTTCTTGAGAAGAAGATTTTTAAAATACTTTGGAGCATTTTCCCCCACTCCCTCCCTATGGGGCTGGGCATGCTGAGTTGAACAAAAATGAAATGCCCCTTTCGGACCATCACTCACACAAACTTTCACTTGGATTGGCCCAGTGGCTTTGGAGGAGAAAACCAAAACATGGTGTTGACGGACGACAGACGATGGACGGAGAGCGATGAGATTAGCTCAGCTTGACTTTGTCAAGATGAGCTAATAAAAAAGTTAAGAGAATGGTTTAGAACACATAGGGTGAGGGTTAAATAGTGGTAGAATGATAATAAGCACCATATAGAAGCAATATAAAGGCCATAGGATGAAAAGGGTGTTGGCAGCTGCCCTGAATAGAAACGTTAACACGTAAAGCAAAACGGTAGCACCACCACGTGGCACCTAAAAAATCTGAAACCTTTGTACGCATCTACAGACCCTACTGCAACAATTGAGCATGCGTTTAGCATTTTGAATTACATACCCTAGGAGCCTTTCACCAGAAACGGTCTAAGACAAGAGTCCCCAAGGGGCCTGAGGGTGCTCACCTGACATGGTAGCCTAAATATCAACCCAGAGAATTAATTTCAACAAGTTGCATCTGCTCTTCCTAAGAAAAGCTTATACCAAATAACCAAAGATTCTAACCCGTGTATCTAAAAAAAAAGGATTTTTAAAGAATATTCCTCTTATTGAACTAAGTTATAATTCAGGCTCCCACAGGGAGCCCATATATGAACTCAGGGACTTGGCTTTAACAAACTTGAATCTCACCCCTCTAAGGATGCTGCACACCAAATATCAAAACATTCCGACTGCTGGATCTAAAGAAGAAGATTTTTTAAAGAAAATTCATCATTTTGAACTAAGTAACAATTGAAGCTCCCACAGTGAGTCCAAATATGGACCTAGGGACATGGCTTGAACAAACTTGAATCTCACCCCCTAAGGATGCTGCATACCAAATATCAAAACATTCTGAAGAAGATTTTTAAAGAAAATTCCTCATTTTGAACTAAGTTATAATTCGGGCTACCACAGTGAGCCCAAATATGAACCCAGGGACTTGGCTTGAACAAACTTGAATCTCCCCCCCCCCCCCCCCTAAGCATGGTGCATACCCAATATCAAAAGATTTTGCCTGCTGGATCTTGAGAAGAAGATTTTCAAAGAAATTTGCCTGAAATGCACTAAGTTCAAATTTGGGCTCCTATACTGAGCCCAAATATAAACCCAGGGGGCCAATTTGAACAAACTTGAATCAGATCCACCCCACAATGTTGCATGCCAAATATCAAAAGATTCTGACCACTGGATCTGGAGAAGAAGATTTTTGAAGAAATTTTCCTGGAATGCACTAAGTTCCAATTCGAGCTTCTACAGTAAACCCAAATATGAATATAGGGAGCCGATTTGAACAAATTTGAATCAGATCCACCCCACAATGTTGCATACCTGCTGGATCTGGAGAAGAAGATTATTTTAAGAAATTTGCCTGAAATGCACTAAGTTCGAATTCGGGCTTCTATAGTGAGCCCAATTATGAATCCAGGGGGCCGATTTGAACAAACTTGAATCAAATTCACCCCACAATATTGCATACCAAATATCAAAAGATTCTGCCTGCTGGATCTGGAGAAGAAGATTTTTGAAGAAATTTGCCTGAAATGCACTAAGTTCGAAGTCGGGCTCCTATACTGAGCCCAAATATGAAGCCAGAGGGCTGATTTGAACAAACTTGAATCAGATCCACCCTACAATGTTGCATACCAAATATCAAAAGATTCTGCCTGCTGGATCTGGAGAAGAAGATTTTTTAATCTTTTTCCCATTGCCTAGTGTTAAAAAGTGCTGACTCAGCACTTTTTCAGTCTTGAAAAAAGTACCTTGTGATCAAACCGATAGGGATTTTTTTTAACCATTCTATTCTATTGGACAAAAGTAAGTTTTATACAAAATAAGAATTCTCTGTGCCATGTAGTTTTGGAGATATGGCAGTTTTAAGGTTTTTCCTATTTTTAGCTCCCGAGGTTCCCACGGAACAATGAGAAAAAAATTTTTTGCATCAATCAACGACTTATGACCCATTATCACCTCATATCAAATTTGGTTCAAATCGAGCTCACGGTTCGGAAAATAGAAATTTTAGGCGTGGCCAAAATTTTTGCCCCTCCCATAACGAAGGCAAATAATGCCCGACAAACTTCTCTTGGTCAAACTTGATTCTACACCTCAAAAGGAAGCTGCATACCAAATATCAAGTCTCTGCTACTGCTGGTTCATGAGAAAAGATTTTCAAAGATTTTGGTGCCCCTTGGGGGGGGGGGCACACCCAGGAGGAGGGGCAACTTCATTTGAACAAATCTGAATTGACATTAGGTAATAAACATTTACCCAACATTTAAAAAATATTGGGCCAGTGGTTTCTTCGGAGAAATTGGTTTTGTAAAGTTTACGCCGGACGACGGATGGACGGACGGACGGACGGAAAGCAATTAGTAAAGCTCACCTTGGGCTTCGCTCAGGTGAGCTAAAAACACAAAAGTGGCAATGATCGCACAGCCACGTGGCACCCGAAAAATCCAAAACCTTCGTGCGCATCTACAGACCCTACCGCAACATCTGAGTATGGTTTTAGCGTTTCGAATTACATACTCTAGAAGCTTTTCTCCGGAAACAATCCAAGAAAACATGAAAGTGGCAATGGAGGCACAGCCACGTGGCACCTGAAAAATCCTAAACCTTCGAGCACATCTACAGACCTTACTGCAACATTTAAGCATGGTTTTAGCATTTCAAATTACATACCCAGGAGCCTTTTGCCGGAAATGGTCAAAGAAAACACAAAATTGGCTACGGTGACTCAGCCACATGGCACCTGCAAAATCCGAAACCTTTGTGCACATCTACAGACCCTACTGCAACATTTGAGCATGGTTTTAGGATTTCGAATTACATACCCTAGGAGCCTTTCACCGGAAACGGTCTAATAGAACACAGAAGTGGCAACGGTGACACAGCCACGTGTACCCGAAAATCCGAAACCTTTGTGTGCATCTACAGACCCTAATGCAACATCTGAGCATGGTTTTAGCGTTTTGAATTACCCACTCTAGGAGCCTTTCGCCGGAAACAGTCTAAGAAAACACAAAAGTGGCAACGGTGGCACCGCCACGTGGCACCTGCAAAATCTGAAACCTTTGTGCGCATCTACAGACCCTACTGCAACATTTGAGCATGGATTTAGGATTTCGAATTACATACCCTAGGAGTCTTTCACAGGAAACGGTCTAATAGAACACAAAAGTGGCAACGGTGACACAGCCACGTGGCACCCGAAAATCTGAAACCTTTGTGTGCATCTACAGACCCTAATGCAACATCTGAGCATGGTTTTAGCATTTCGAATTACCCACTCTAGGAGCCTTTCGCCGGAAACAGTCTAAGAAAACACAAAAGTGGCAACGGTGGCACCGCCACGTGGCACCTGGAAAATCTGAAACCTTTGTGCGCATCTACAGACCCTACTGCAACATTTGAGCATGGTTTTAGCATTTCGAATAACATACCGTAGGAACTTTTCGACGGAAACGGTCTAAGAAAACACGAAAGTAGCAACGGTGGCACAGCCACGTAGCACCCAAAAGATCCGAAACCTTCATGCGCATCTACATACCCCACTGCAACATTTGAGCATGGTTTTAGTGTTTCAAAAACCATACCGTAGGAGCCTTTCGCTGGAAATGGTCTAAGAAAACACGAAAGTGGCAACAGTAGCACAGCCACGTGGCACCCAAAAAATCTGAAACCTTCGTGCGCATCTACAGACCCTACTGCAACATCTGAGCATGCTTTCAGCATTTCGAATTACATACTCTAGGAGACTTTCGTCGGAAACGGTCAAAGAAAACATGAAAATGACAACAGTGGCACAGTCACGTGACACCTGAAAAATCCAAAACCTTTGTGTGCATCTACAGACCCCACAGCAACATTTGAGCATGGTTTCAGCGTTTCGAAACACATACCCTAGAAGCCTTTCGCTGGAAACGGTCTAAGAAAACACAAAAGTGGCAACGGTGGCACAGGCATGTGGCACCCCAAAAATCCAAAACCTTTGTGCACATCTACAGACCCTACTGCAACATTTGAGCATGGTTTTAGGATTTCGAATTACATACCCTAGGAGCCTTTCGTTGGAAACAGTCTAAGAAAACGCGAAAGTGGCAACGGTGGCACAGCCACTTGGCAGCTGAAAAATCCAAAAGCTTCGTGCACATCTACAGACCCCACTGCAACATTTGAGCATGGTTTTAGTGTTTCGAATTACATACCGTAGGAGCCTTTTGCTGGAAATGGTCTAAGAAAACACGAAAGTAGCACCGGTGTCACAACCACGTGGCAACCCAAAAATCCAAAACCTTCGTGCGCATCTACAGGCCCTACTGCAACATTTGAGCATGGTTTTAGGATTTCGAATTACATACCCTAGGAGCCTTTTGCCGGAAGCGGTCTAAGAAAATGCGAAAGTGGCAACGGTGGCACAGCCACACGGCAGCTGAAAAATCTGAAACCTTCATGCGCATCTACAGACCCCACTGAAACATTTGAGCATGGTTTTAGTGTTTCAAATTACATACCCTAGGAGCCTTTCACTGCAAAGGATCTAAGAAAACACGAAAGTGGCAATGGTGGCACAGCCACGTGGCAGCTGAAAAATCCAAAACCTTCATGCGCATCTACAGACCCCAACGCAACATTTGAGCAGGGTTTTAGCGTTTCGAATTACATACCCTAGGAGCCTTTCAATGGAAACGGTCTAAGAAAACACGAAAGTGGCAACAGTAGCACAGCCACGTGGCACCCAAAAAATACGAAACCTTCGTGAGCATCTACAGACCCTACTGCAACATCTGAGCATGCTTTTAGCATTTCAAATTACATACTCTAGGAGCCTTTCGTCGGAAACGGTGTAAGAAAACATGAAAGTGGCAACAGTGGCACAGCCACGTGGCACCTAAAACATCTGAAACCTTTGTGCGCATCTACAGACCCTACTGCAACATTTGAGCACGTTTTTAGCGTTTCGAATTACATACCCTAGGAGCCTTTCGCTGAAAACAGTCTAAGAAAACAAGAAAGTGGCAACAGTGGCACAGCCACGTGGCACTCCAAAAATCTGAAACCTTCGTGCCCATCTACAGACCCTATTGCAACATCAGGGCATGGTTTTAGGATTTCGAATTACATACCCTAGGAGCCTTTCACCGGAAACGGTCTAAGAAAACACGAAAGTGGCAACTGTGGTACAGCCACTTGGCAGCTGAAAAATCCGAAACCTTCGTGCACATCTACAGACCCCACTGAAACATTTGAGCATGGTTTTAGCCTTTCAAATTACACACCCTAGGAGCCTTTCGCCAGAAACGGTCTATATTTATTTATTTATTTATTTATTTATTGGTGTTTAAGGTCACATATTTATGCACAATGGCTAATCATGACCGTGACAGTTTTACGGGTGGAGGAAGCCGGAGTCCCCGGAGAGAACCACCGAGCAACGACGAGCAGCTGCCAGCTCCCCAACATCGTAACTCCGCACTGCAGCACAGGCAGGGTTAGATTGGTTGAAGACATGCGCACCATCGACGTGCAGTACGCCTTAGTACATGGCGTCATCGTGCCCCCACACGGGCAATGGAGATGAAGTGTCTTGCCCAAGGACACAACGCGGGTGCCGCAGGTGGGATTCGAACCGAGGACCTCTCGGCTTGCAGCCTGCACCTCTACCTACTGAGCCACCGCGCTCCCGGAAACGGTCTAAGAAAACACAAAAGTGGCAACGGTGGCACAGCCATGTGGCACCTGAAAAATCTGAAACCTTCGTGCACATCTACAGATCATTTAGCAACACCCTAATGCAGTTATAGAACTCTGAATTACATAGGTTGGGATTATTCAAAAGAAAAGAGAAAAATTAGCACATTTTTCAAGTGGCTCCACAGAAGCCACCTGGTGGCACAAAACTTTAGAAGTGGTATTTTTGGATTGTACAGATCCTATTGAACAACTGTAGAAAGTTACAGCGTTTCGAATTACAAAACCGGACGTACGGACGTACGGATGGAGATCACAATAATATCCCTGTATTTTTTAAAATGCGGGGATAAAGAAGACTTTAACACACTGAAAATATGTAAGTGTGAGCTGAACAGAAAACTTAACATTCAAAATTTGAAGAAATTCACCGAAGAAGGGTTAAATCATGGAACAATGATAATGAGGAATATGTATGAGGAAAATAAGTGCCGTAGGAAGAGAAGGAACACAGCAAATGACCTAAACACTAAGCTGAACATGAAATTCTGAACAGAACAGAAAACTAAACGCAACTAAAAATGTCAAGATAAATATTTAAAATGCAGAGTATGAGGAGTTAAATCATGGTAGAATGATAATAATCATCATGCAGCAGCATTATAAAGGCCATGATATGGAAATAGGGCGAGTAAGTGACCTGAATAGAAACTTTAACATTATTGGACATGTACGCTGATGCCGATGCCGACGTCGACGCTCACGCCGACCGATCAAGCCATGCCATAAGCTCACACAACTACAGTTGGTGAGCTAAAAATCATCGGACCAAACCTCAATTCGAATTTAACCTTCATTTTGATATAACTGAAGCACAAAGTTTGGACCCAATCTACAAATCCAAACTCAAGTTATCATCTGGAAGGGAGAGTGCAGTGGCTCAGAAGGTAGAGGTACAGGTTGCAAGCCGAGAGGTCCTCGGTTCGAATCCCACCTGCGGCAACAACCGCATTGTGTCATTGGGCAAGACACTTCATCTGCATTGCCCGCGTGGGGGCACGGTGGCGTTGTGTACTAAGGCGTACTGCATGTCGATGGTGCACTTGTCTTCAACCAATGCTAACCCTGCTTGTGTGGAGTTAGTATGTTGGGGAGCTGACAGTTGCTCGGTGGTTCTCTCCGGGTACTCCGGCTTCCACCACCCGTAAAACTGTCATGGTCATGCTTAGCCATTGTGCATAAATATGTGACCTTAAACATCAATAAATAAATGAATAAATATTATCTGGAAACCAAAATGTTTATATAGGCCATGCCTGTTCGCCAAAACCAATTTCAATTAAGTGAAATAAAATTATTGTTTATAAACCAGAATTTGCAAAGTACCATCGGTTCCACTGTTGTCAGTACCAGTCCCATACTGGGGTTCAGAACCGAGAACCGGGTCAGTACCAGTACTGAGAATGGCACATCTAATATTCCGATGGTGCAAGTGGAAAGTCGATCACAGCTGATTCGTGTAAACTCTACTTGGTAAAAAAGAGTGAACAGTGATTTTGGGGGTCAAACTGAATCAATAAATGCGTATGTTATTTAGGCTGAAAAACTGAAAATCTATCTGTCACTATATACTGACCTACCTGCTAGGCTGCCACAAATGCAGATCACGGAAACACAGGGGGAGAGGGGAGGGGGGTTTACACACGCAAACTACAAAGCTGTGAGCAGTAGGACTACTGCGCGTGATTTCCAAATTGCCAAAGTCACAGTCACATGTTGTGTATTTACTATTTTTGGAACTGGCAAATTTTTATTACCAATTTAAATTTAAAAGCAGAAAAACTGCATTTTCAATTCGTTGTTTGCAGCAATTTTCATCAATGTCTGCAACCCCGCATGTTCGAACTTGGAATCAATGGGCACCCTAATAGTAAGACAGAAATAAATTGAAGGAGACTATATAGACTTCACCCATCCGACATCCTATAGTCCGTTCCAAATGGGTGGCGGGAGTCAAGACGAAACAGATGACAGGATTCAGGACTTAAGACAAAATAAATCGTTCCCAAGGCCAAAATGGCCCAGACTGGTTTAGGTCAGAATGGCATAGATTTTGAGATGGAACAGCATCAACAGCCCAATTTTCAAGACAGAATGGCCCACATTTATGTATTCACTTCAAGTTCAAAAGTTCACATGTGGCTTAGCCGCTTGGAAAACTTAAAACTTTTATCTATTCACTAGTATTTAGTTTTCCAAATTTACATACGTTTATCTAAAGCACGCACTCACACATGAATCACACAATGTCACATACATTTCAATTGTTCTGTGAATTTCAGACGATTTCGCAGACATGTCAATCATTGAAAATTGCACTGAGTTCTCAGTTCAAAGTTCTAACTTCTAAGCGGTACATGGCAGTGTGTCTATTGGACAGTTCATACACCCACGCGTTTCCAGACAAACTGAATCAAAGACAGTCAAGTCTTTGAAGTTCCAACGTTATGGAAACATTCAATTAACTCTTTACTGCCAGTGTAGATTCTGTCGTTTTACCCGTGTATCACATTCACATATAATAACTACGAGTACTGGAACAGTCAGTTCTGAAGGATTGGAATCGGTACCGATTAAAAGGCCGAGTATCACTGGTATCGGTATCGGTTCCAGTACCGATTGCAAACCCTGTTATAATCCAAAATGTTCATGGAAATGTGTAATTTCTAACTCTTGTAAAAATCATCAGATCAAGCCCCAATTCGAACTTAACCTTTATTTTGATATAATTGAGTCACAAACCAAATTTGGTCCCGATCTATAAATCCAAACACAAGTTATCATCTGGAAATGGAAAAGTTTACAGATGGACAGATGAACGCAGACAGATGGATAGACAGACAGATGGACATATCAATCACATAATTCAACCGTTTTTTCAAACAGGCGTATAACAAGAGGCCCCAGGGGGCCTGAGGGCACTCACCTGATATGGTAGCCTAAATACCAATCCAGGGAATTGATTTCAACAAGTTGCATCTGTCCCTCCTAAGAAAAGCTTATACCAAATATCCAAAGATTCTGACCAGTGGATCCAAAAAAGAAGATTTTTAAAGAATATTTCTGATATTGAACTAAGTAATAATTCAAATAAATATGAACCCAGGGACTTGGCTTGAACAACTTGAATCTCACCTCCAGTGGGATGCTGCATACCAAATATCAAAAGATTCTGACTGGTGGATGTGAAGAAGATTTTTGAAGAATATTCCTCATATTGAACTAAATTATAATTCAGGCTCCCACAGGGAGCCCAAATATCAACCCAGGGACTTGGCTTGAACAACCTTGAATCTTACCCCCCTAAGGATGCTTCATGCCAAATATCAAAACATTTCGACTGCTGAATCTGAAGAAGAAGATTTTTCAAGAAAAATTCCTCATATTGCACTAAGTTATAATTCGGGCTCCCATAGAGAGCCCAAAATATGGACCCAGGGATTTGGTTTCAATAAACATGTGAAACAATCTTCCAAAGATGTTTTATGTGAAATTTGCAAGCTTTTGGAGCAGTGGTTTGGGAGAAAAGTAGTCTTAAATGTTTTTCCCATTACCCACAGTGTTGAAAAATGCTGACTCAGCACTTTTTCAAAGTCCCCAAAAAGTACCCTATGATAAAACAGAGAGCAAATTTTTTAGACCATTCCATTCTGTTGGTCCTAAGAAAGCTTCACACCAAATAAGAATTCTCAGTGTCATGTAGTTTTGGAGATATGGGCGTTTTAATTATTCTACTTTTATCTCCTGCCATTCCCATGGGGCGACGGGAAAAAATATTTTCGCATAAATTAAGTACTTGTGACCCAATAAGCCCTCATGTCACATTTGGTTCAAATCTGCCACTCAGTTTGGAAAACAGAAATTTTGGGTGAGTCAAAAAATCTTGCCCCTCCCATAACGAAGGCAAATATAACTCCTCGAACTTCTCTTGAACAAATCTGAGTCTACATCTCAAAAGGAAGCTGCACACCAAATATCAAGTCTCTGCTACTGCTGGTTCATGAGAATTAGATTTTTTAAGATTTAAGCACACTTTTTGGGCGTGGCCCTACCGAAGGACGAGGCAACTTGATTTGAACAAAATAAAAATGCGATGTCATAACAAACTATTATCTCAAATTTCAATTAAATTGGTTCAGCGGTTTGAGAGGAGAAGACACACCATGTTCATGGACGGCGGACAGTGAGTGATCACTATAGCTCCCCTGACTGAAAGTCAGGAGAGCTAATAAATCAGACAAACGTGATAGCTTCAATGGAGAGAAATCTCAGTGGGAGTCTGCAATGCCAATTAGTGCTTATCTGGTCTGAAACAGCAATCTTCCCTTATAAGCTTCAAACAAATGACACTTGTTTAGCTATCCCAGGTAATCAGTCATCTAATTATAGGGTCATTATTGTCAATAATCTCCTATTCTTTTGTAGCACACATGTAATGTCTCTGTTATATGCACTTCCCCAATTTTTGACAGGGTACTGTCAGAAATGTCAAAGTGTAACAAACTTGAAAGAATTTGAAAGAGAATTTTTTAATTAAGATAGATCTAAGCAGCCAAGTTTAAAAGAAGCAATTAAAGTGGGAAATAATGTCCTAGCAATTGCCATAAGAGCCGGGTGTCTTCTCGAAAATTTCATTCCTGTCTGAAGATGTGTTAGACTGTGGGGTCGTAGGCGAGGAGCTGGGTATGTCCCATGCTATAGGTAGACGGTATTGTCTGTTGTAGAAGGCAAGCCACATACATAGGCAGAGTAGGCTTTGCCTGTAGGAACATTATTCTAAGATAAATGGAGGGGAGCATTTAACCCATAGTGGCGACTGCTTGAGTGAAAAGCCTCCAGTCAAGTGATGTATTAGTGGTTGTGCGACGGCAGTGGTGGGGTGACATTCCATGACAGGTTAGGGGAAAGGCACCCTGTAAAGTGACAATATGTTAGTGACCGAGCAACGGCGGTGGTAGAGTGACATTCTGTCACATGTTACATGTAGGGCAAAGGCGTCTGGTAAAGTGACAATATGTTAGTAGCCATGCAACATCAGGGAAAGAATTACGTTCCAGTTGTTTGTTCATGAAAAGGCAACCAGAGTCCAAACACCAGTGACCAGGAAGAAGAAACCAGTGACAACAGAGAACACACGCCCACAAGAGACTCAAAAACTCTGGGTAGGGTGTGATTCACGTTTTGTTTTACTGATTCATTGGATTTCATGTAAGTCACAAGTTAATATATATTTTTTTTTTATTACATGTATCAAAATTGTTGTTTTCAGTGAAAACCCTGTTGATTTGTGCTTTTTGAGGAAAAGTCATTGATCCCTTCAGGATAAAAACCACCTCAACACAAATGAAACGGATGGGTTTGTCACAGCGAGACATACGTTCACGCACAAATTCAGGCGACACTCATAGAGTTTTGGCTGAATACACAGTGTGAATCTGTTTCCCCCAGCAGTGACAAGTCCGGTTTCCAACAGCATTTTTGTGCTATATTTTAACTTCGCCACTTCAGTCAGCGAAGAAACATTGGCTCAAGAATTTCTGCCATGTTTTTGTAATATATAATCTCTAATCAAGAAGTGTTTTAGAATTTATTCAACTGGCCCCTGACAAGGACAGTTAATAATTAATTGCCTTCCTTAGGCAAACAAATAATTATTTATCCTGGTTTGAATGAAAAGCAGAAATTCAAGCGCATGCAAGTGGAATCTAACAATTCACCGCGAGCAAGTAAAAACAAGTCTGTACATGATGCGTAATCAACATCATGTGATTCTACACATGTGCAAACAATATTCTCTCATATAATACCCATGTGATTTAGAAATAGAATCAAGATTCAATTAAAGTCAGCACTTTAATCAAACTCTGTGACCTCTAGAAACAACCATATAGAAAATAATATTTTTCATCATTAGTTCCAGGGCCAAAATTTCACCAAAATCTAAGTGGATTCTCGTGAAATGGAGCTCACGTGAATCCTGGGAATCATACTGCAAAGCAACCTGACAGAACGTCTCAGGTTAGCATATAAGAAAATTAATTTTCAAAATGACTGGAGAAACAGAAACAAAAAGAGAAGCCTGCACAACAATAACCCATTCAGACATTAATAACGGTTGCTTACATGAACATTAATTACTAACTCAAACACACCACTGACCATATCTATCAACACTTAAAATACAATAGGTCATAAGAAGAACCAAACAATGGAGAGGAAAATGCAGGGTTTGAAGTGCCCACACTCCATAAACAGCTGTATTAATTAATACTCATGAACAAAGGAAAGTAAACACTACAATGAGAAATTGTGGGATATTTCGTTCCAACGAGGGGTCACATGATATGATTTTGTTGAAATTTTTTGAAAAATAATATTTTTTCAACTGCTGAATTTGCATATTATGCGGGCGGATGCGGGCAATTCTTTGGGTAAAGGGTTAAATAAAAATAAAATAATGCTGTGTATGTTTATAAAAAAAATGCTTTATTAAAGATATCATAACATATTGGTTTCAGCTGGAGAAATAGTACAGTCCATGTCATGTACAGTCCCAATATAAATTATGTCCTATTGGACACCAGCTGTTATGCATGATTATGTCATCTTTTCACACCTTTTACAGTTCACTGTGTCTATTAATAGCAGAACTACTTTTTTGCACAAATGGGTTTTTCCCAGTTTGGGAGTAAACAAAACAATGATGTATTTGAATGGATTAGTTTTATTTATTACACTGAAGATATGTACTATTCAAAAAAAGTAGGGGACATTTGATAAAAGTGAGATATATGAAGAAATATATTTATATTTTCATCAAAAAAACAGTTGAGGCATTGCACTGTGACATCTGGTGAATGATTTCAGTGATAGTTGGGTGTCTGACAAGCACACATTCCACGTACTAAGCTGTACAAGACATAGACGGCCAGTCAGAGAATTTACCACATTCAGTCCAAGACCTTAATGCCTTGTAAATCCTCCTCGGTTCGCGAGACAAGTGCAGATCTGACATGACATACTCCTCACCAAACGTCCAATATCAGTTTGACTGATGTTAATCCATTCTTCCTGCAGTGCAGCAGTGAGTTCCTGGACATTGGTAGGGGGCTGTTGGCATTGTCGTAGGCACCTGCAAAGCATATCCCAGACGTGCTCGATTGGTGAAAGGTCTACACTTAGTGCTGGCCAAAGCAGTGTGGTGATGTTCTGCTCCTGGAGGAACTCTGTAGCTACAAGTGCCCTGTGTGCTCTTGCACTGTCATCTTGGAAAATGAATAGATGACCGTGACTTCGCGCAAATGACACCACATGAGCTACTAACATGTTGACATGGTAGTAGTGCCCTGTGACATGTCCTTGGATGACATGTAACGCTGTTCTGCTTGTTATGGTTATGCCTCCCCACACTATAACTGACCCACCACCCAAATGATCGTGCTGCCTAACAGTTATGTCATGGTATCATTTGTTCCGCAGCCGCCACACTCTGTTTTGCCTGTCGTGAAAGTCGAGAGTGAACCTCGATTCATTGGAAAACATGACGTTGCTCCACCGACGCTTGTCCCAGCACTGGTGTGCTACACACCAATTACGCTGTGGTGAAATTCGGCAGTCCTAAATCTATTATGATGCCATCAGGTGACTCTGGTCAACTGATCTCGAATGAAGAATATGATTGGACGGTTATCGGATGTCCAGAGTGAACCTGTATACAGGGACCGATCAGGACTATTTAAAATACGCTCTAGCCTCGAAGCCTATTTTTTCAATTCATGCACCAGATTTCAATTTACGGAGTCATACTGCTGTTTGTAACACACACTACAAGTATGTAATAGCTCTCATCATTTTCATTTAGTACACTATAGCAAACATTAATCTTCACTGTGGTTTCTGATCAAGTCTTGGCTGCCTATTTAGGCAGCCAAGACTTGATCAGAAACCACAGTGAAGATTAATGCTTGGTAATTAAGACTTGAAGTATTAACTTAAGCACTCTACAACAATGATAATTGATAATCATATATATAATACATGTAAGAGTGTCTCTCTCGATTATCCATCGAAAGAATATCAAAATATGATCTGAGAATTTATGTGCCAACTGAGAAGCCTATTTCGGAGATTTAAGAGCCAGGTCCTGATGTTTCAGAACCAAATATGCACTGGCGCATGCCCAGGTCGGTCCCTGCGTATAGAAACCAGAACCATTCCAGAATCGAAGATTTTAAGACGTGTTTTATTTAATTTGATGTTGTTGGTGTTTGTCCTAGTATTGTTATAATGTAAGTATTTATTTGTGTCTTAAATTCCTTATTCATGTACCATCATTCCAAATATCCCATCCAATAACACCACACAGTTATTCGATAACACCTTGCTACGATGTGATGTTCAGTCAAACATGGAATTATTTGAGGTCGTCGAGCGTAAAATTACAGCTGTGTAGGCGATTTTGAATGGTCTGACCACTGACTCGCACATATGTCACTTGGTGCAGCTGCTGTCCAATTTCTGAAGCACTTTGAAGGCGGTTACGTAATGCTGTGGTTCGGATGAAACACTCCTGATTAGCAGTTGTCACCCTTGGATGACCTGCCCGATGCCTGTCATCAACATTGCCTGACGGTAGCGTGGCCACAACCTGCTAATCACCGATTGAGTAATGTTGAGAATTTGAGCCATTGCAGTCTGTCTGTTGCCAGCTTCCAACATGCCAAACGGAATGTAAACGTTCGTCATGTGTCAGTCTTCGCATACCTAAAAAGCTATGTTTCGACCAGAAACTATTGATGAATGAGTTTATACCACGAAAAGAACGATGAGACCTCCGAAAAAGCCTGTCCAGTACAAATGAAAATTTCAAAATGCACCCCATGGGCATTAACGCGGCACTCGTGCAAAAAACCTGCACAAAGTTTTCATGGGTCAGTGACATTCATGATCCACACTAAACTTGGTAACATATTGATGTGTCCAATCATGCGTATCCAATACCATTTTCTGAATATATCCATATCAGTTTGGATGTCCCCTACTTTTTTTTGAATAGTATATACATACAACGAGAAACATGAAGTTATGGACCACAATAATTGCAAAAATAAAGAGGAAGTGTTGTTCATACATGTATGCAGATAACATATACTTTGTTAATTAAGTAGATAAAGATAATTTCATTCAATCTATATCTGCCCAGAACCTCTTTTTTATTTCTGAAGAAATTTTATGGCTGAAATATATTAAAAAGAATCTATCCCTCTCGCTATTAGCACACACACACACACACCCCCCCCCCCCCCCCCCCCCCCCCCACAAACAAACACACAGGTTTGGAGTATATTGGCATACCATGAAACACTTCCAAGCTGGTTTATTAACAAGACAATAGCAAAGTACGAGTCCAAAAATAAGTTGTAGCATAACCGAGAATCTGAGAGCTTTCCAGAAAAGGTTAAGATTTTGGTATTATCAGCATAGAAGGATCAGGATACATCATTTATTGTGGTTATGCTACAACTTATTTTGACCTCTACTGTATATAGTGTAGGGGTCATATATTACAATGAAACACTTGAAGAGTGGAAGATCCACACTGACAGATAATCAATTTGATTTAGTGTTGGAAGTGTTCTTATGTTTTGCTTCCAAACGATAGCGTATGCTGGTTCCAATGAGAATGATAGGCCATCAGGTATGTTTGAAAAAAAAGATTTTTTCGGCGTGCTGTTTTTGGGGTGGATTTTTTTCACTACCTCTAACTAAAATTTGATCCCTTTTCAGCATTCATGTTATTTTCAAATCTTTTTCTCACACTTTGAATGGATCGGCTCGCCAAGAAATAGAGAGACAACAGCACATGTCAAAACTTGAACACCACCTGACACCTTATGGAAACGCGACAATTGCAATGGGAGTTGGCGTGGCGAAAGTGCTAGCATTGATGTTCGTTTAGGATCATAGCACTCATGATACATTATACATTTGCCAGTATCCGTGTGCTATGGTCTTAAAAGATTTCAAAGGTAGGGAATGGGTGGTGTGATGAAGCAAAGAGGTACTGACTTTAATCCCAAACAAATTATTGTGAATTCATATTTCGAGTGTAGCTGTATGAATTTGCATAATTTAATGTTCTTACTGTTGTTGCCAGCACCATGTCAGGACGTCACAATTCAGACATGGGGTGAAATGAAAAGTTCAGACATGCAGTCAATAGAGTGTGTGTCCACTGTTTGTCTCTTGGATGGCAAGACATCGACAGCATATGGACCTGATAAGTCTCTGGATGTCACCCTGTGGTATTGCGTTCCACTCCTGCCTTAGAACATTATGTAAATCGTCTAACATCTGAAGATCATGATGTTGTTTCCGACGGTCCAGTTGATCCCAAAGATGCTCAATTGGCGACAAATCTGACGTAAGTGGGGGCCAGGGATGAAGTTTGATGCTCTGCTCAACAGAATTATTTAGACCAACGATGCGAACATCCTCCCAGCTTCCAAGCTCATCAACGGCTTGTACCTAACTTCCAATCTCCATTTTCCAAAGAATTAGAGATGGGCGGTATTGGAATTTTGAGTTCGGTATCGGTTTCGGTATTTTTGTGTGGGCATACCACGGTATCGGTTCGGTATTCGGTATGTGACTTCAGATTCACTGATAGTACCAAAGGAGAATCCATGTCAGAAAAATACAGAATAAGTTGTTCTTGTATCTTTCTATCACAGTGCTATACATGCCACTGTTAATGGGCTCAACATTGTCATTCTTTTGTCAACACAGATCACATCTACAGTAATTTGGTGACTTGTTCTAAATACGCCTTAACCTTTCAAGCTCCACTTAAGGCGTCTGTAATCATAGAATGTGTGTCCTGAAGATGTCATCTTTAGGTGGGCCTGATGACAGTAGTAAAATTATCTGGTCAGTGATTTCTAGCCAAATCTTGGCTGCCTGTTAAGGCAGCCAAGACTTGGCTAGAAATTACTGCTAAGCAACTGGACATGTACAGTTCGTAGACTCTTGACAATTTAGTACAACTGCCCTGGTCCTTAAGGCTTAACTAAACTGAAAAATAAGATCAGTCACTTCTTTCATGAAAATGAACACTTCAACTGCTATCAGTCCTTATCAAGGCCTTATAAATAGCAAATGCACAGGGAAAATTGAAAATACCGTTGGTTTCGGTATTCAAAGATGGGGTCGGTTCGGTTTTTCGGTGTCCCCATGATATCGGTATCAGTTCGGTTTTTCGGTATATTGCCCATCTCTACAAAGAATATGAATTTAGCTGCGTATAACACATGATACAATACAAAATGATTTTAGAAATGACCTGCACACATCAGATCCAGATTTTATAATAACATTAAACAAGCTTCAACGTTTCAAGTTACCATTTCAAAGAGTCATTTTGATAGGTTAATATACTGAGTCCAAAAAAAGAAAGTATAATAGAAACAAATGTGAAAAAATTGCATAAAGGAGAAAAATATAATAGTTCTAATGTTGCATGTCTGTGGACAAGAAGTCGTGCGAAGAGTTTAATGACATATTGTTGTTGTCCACCCAGCCTTATACAATTTTGTAACGGATTTAAAAATAGCACATGCTACTCAAGAATGTCAAATTGAATTGGTGAGCGACGTTTTTCTTTGTTTTATTATTTTATGTTGTGCTAGAGAGCCTGGGTTATTCAGAAAACATGCTAGTTTTTGTCTTCCGACATTTTAAAAAATGCCAAGTTTAACCCGAAAATCAGAGGTTGCGTACCATTGGTATGCATGAGGCTGGGAAACATCCAGATGAGCTCGCTGCCGAGTTCGGAGTCACACTGGCCACTATTTATCGTCTCAATGGAAGTTATAGAACTACTGGATCTACTGGCAACCGACCGCGTTCAGGTCAGCCAAGAGTTGCGACCCCTACAATAGACCGACACATCAGGACATCTCACTAGCGGGATCGCTTCCTTTCGGCCACGAGAACAGCAGCAATTACTCCTGGTAGAACTAACAACAAAATCAGTGCACAAACTGTCCGCAACAGACTCGCTGAACATGGCATCCACAGTAGGCGTCTATACCATGGACCAATCCTTACCCAACGTCATTGTACCATCATAATGGAATGCGTACATCAGCGTATTCGCTGGACTCAGCAGCGCTGGAGCACAGTTCTTTTTAGTGATGAATCACAATTTTGTCTACAACGCACCCATGGTAGGGTAACAGTGTATCACCGACGAGAATGGTTTTCTGATGCTTGTGTGTGGGAATGCGAACGTCTCGGTGGGGGTAATGTAATGTTTGGGCAGGAATTTCCTTGCACCATCGTATGCAGTTGATCTTCATCGATGGTAATCTGAACAGCGATGTAACAACGAAATTCTTAACGCTGTTGTTGTCTCATTGTTCAACTCTAACGTCGGATTTCAGTTATTTCAGCAAGACAATGCCCGATGTCACGTGGAGCGTATCTGTCGTGACTTTCTTAAGGAGCAAAGCATCGAACTTCTTCCCTGGCCCCAACTTTCGCCAGATTTGTCGCCAATCGAGCATCTTTGGGATCAATTGGACCATCAGGTATGACTTCATGATCTTCAGATGTTAGGCGATTTACATAATGTTCTAAGGCAGAAGTACAATGCAATAACAGGGTGACATCCAGAGACTTATCAGGTCCATGCGCCGTCGATGTCTTGCCATCCAAGATGCAAACAGTGGACATTCACGCTATTGACTGCTTGTATGAACTTTTCATTTCACCCCATGTCTGAATTGCGACATCCTGAAGTGGCGCTGGCAACAGTAAGAACATGAAATTAGGCAAATTCATACAGCTAGTCTCGAAATATGAATTTACAATAAATTGTTTGGGATTAAAGTTGATAATACTAAAAAAAATGCTCCTCGAAGTTTATTATACTTTCTTTTTTGACTCAGTATATGTTGGTTTTTTTCGAAGAAAAACACCCAAACCCACAAGCCATCACAGGCCTCTACAACAATATAAGCTCATGATGAGGTGACATAAGAGGGGAATCAGATGAACACAATTGTGACCTGTGATTGTTATAAAAACATTAGAAGCTGTAAAAAGATAACAAAACGCAACTGAAGAAGTTATAATTAACAATACTTGTCGTGTTTTGAAACAGGTTAATGAAAGGTGTCATGATTTATGCCTTTAATCCATCAGGATTAAAATTGGAAGGTCACTTACACAAAAAGAAAAGAGAATGTGACTTTTATGTTCAATAATTGACACATAAAGGAATACTTTGCACTAATACCAAAACCTTTTTTAATATTATGCCACAATACCATAATCAGGGTCGCAAAAGGTCTATCCCCCCCCCCCCCTCCACACACACACATCATACACTGCCAGAATTTTGGCTCACCAAAAACTTATTTTTACTTTATTCTCCCAACATCTAACATAACGACAACTAGAGATGCTTTGCAGGTCTGCCAGAAGCACCAAAGGGAAGGGCAACCCATATTTTCAGGGCTCTCTCCCCATGGCAGTATACCAGCTATGATTTCCTGCCCCCGCCCCCCCAACCATGCCCTCCCCCCATAGGTGCTTCAAAAAATAGAAAGGTGAAGGGGGGGGGGGGGAGAGGGGAGGCCCATAGCAATTTAGCACATTGCCATTATAAATCTTGGTGCTACGCGTATTCCAAATTTTCTATGGTACGTGGCCTTGGCGGAAACAACATTTCGACAAGGAACAGCGGGAAACCTATTTGCAGTAAAGTACTAAAGTACAAATATAAGCTTGATTTTAGGACCATTCCATGGACATTTTAAAGGTGTCTTCCCACTAGACCAATTGCCTTCAGACCAACTCCCACTAGGCCAATTCCCAAAAGACCAATTCCCCTAAGACCAACTATTTATTGTTATTGATTAACCCTTTACCTTACAGGAAAAGCAGATGACACTTGCAAATAAAATTCTTGAATAAATATTTTCTTTTTTAGTTTTTGTATCAAAAACAGGTTATGACGCCTCATTGGAACGAGCTCGTTCCAAAGAGGGGTCATAACCTATGTTTTTGTGACAAAAAATTAAAAAATAATGAAAATGAATGGGCGATTTTTGTGAATAGAGCTGGCCGGTTTTGGACGTTACGTTGGGTAAAGGGTTATGGGTAATTGGGAAAACATATATTTAATACGTACATAGTAGCTTCTTTTTTGGAAAGGAGAGAAATTATGTTAAAGTAGAACATCTCAGTTGGTCTAGGGGGAATTGGTCTTTTGGGAATTGACCTAGTGGGTGTTGGTCTCATGGGAATTGGTCTAGTGGGAATGAACCGTTTTAAAGCCTACTTCAATATCAGCGTTCCTGACTCTCGTCCTTTCACTGCATCGCCGCAGCGTTTCACTCGAGCAGAGTTCTGACGTCATGTATGTTTAAGCAACATGCTTTCAATTTTGTTATTGACAACTACATATTTGTAATTTTGTGATTACAGATCGGAATTTTGAAAATGACACATGCAATCGCAAAAGCATTTTCTGAAAAACATGTTTTTGCAAAAGGTTTTAGTGAAAGTAAATTATTTTTTACTTTTAAATTTCAATTTCGATGACTCGTGTCGAAAAGGCGTTAATCAACAATCATCCCGAATGAGACAAAGGACTGATGCCAAAGATTAATAACAGACAGAGACCAGGCTTTATATTGGTCTACTTTGGGAACACCAGATTCAAGTCAAAAATGGCCCCAAAATATGAGAAATTACATGATTAGTCAATTTACATACAAGTAGAATATACACTCTCCCAAAAAAGAAAGTGTGCATGCTAAAAAATAACACTAAATAAAGATATATATCATTTTCATTCATGGAAATTTTATTCAATCACAGATGAATCAATTTGTGATCAACACAAGAAATTTCATTGATCTACGACGAATACACTTGGTGCCATTGAGAGTCAAAGACACTAAGGGTCAAACACAAAAGTCACACACTCAATATCTGGTATGACCTCCGTCTGCATCGACTACTGCTGTGCACCTACGCCTCATGGAAGCGAACAAGTTAGCATGGAAGTGGGTTAGGGTAGGGTTAGGTTAGGTAGGGTTAGGGTTAGGTTAGGGTTAGGTTAGGCTAACCCTAACCCTACTCTACACCACTGCAGTCGAGCACGACGATGACATGTCAAAATCGGACGAATTGCAGGTCTTCGAGGATGTAAGCCGTATTCTCTCAGGCGGTTGATTACTGTTTGAGGATGTATCCGTCTCAGGTTAGGGATGTTCCTGGCTGTTGTCGTTGCCGTTTGTTGCCGGTTCCGGAGATGGGCGACACGGATATACCGATCTTGTGCAGGGGTGGTTACTCGGGGTCTCCCGGAGCGGGGTCAGTCTCGAACGTCATCATGTTGTGCATGTCGATGGACTAGCCAGTCTACAGTGTTACAGTGGCAGTTCAAATGCTGGGCAACCTCTCTGTGTGTTCTGCCAGCTCTAATCATACCCAGGGCAAGGAGACATTGATTCATTGTCAATGTTGGCATGCTAATGTGGAGTCGTTTTAACAGCAGCGCAAGTTTGAATGTGAACGATAGGAAGGCCTTACTTTAGTGTTTAAATACCCAAGGATTCACACTGCTGTATGAATTTTCAGACTCTCCACGTGCAAAACATGCCTTTTCACAAACGTGCAGCACGTCATTTAACGTTAATGCAATTTTAACGGGGAAAGCTGTTTTTGTGTTCAATATAACTTATTCATGAAAAGGTTAACACTCTTTACACCTACGAAATTATTTTTTGGGAGTTTGATCAATTTCTGCAATGCACACTTTCTTTTTTGGGCGAGTATAATAAAGGTCTTTCGAAGTATTTCTTAACAAATATCTTCCTTTTAGAATGCTACAACAAGCTGTTGGTAGCCATCTCCTAGTTTGGGAACACCCTTTACCGTCTTGGATTTGGGGTAATATTAAAGCCTGGACAGAGAATCTCCTGAAAATATCCATATGTCCATTTATATCATTAAATCGTTTTTAGGTATATGTGGGTGAGAAATTTTTGATGTATACGGACAAAATATTAACAAAATAAAATATTTGGCACTATTTTCCACATACGTATTTTTGTCTTCGCGACTTGGGAAAATTCATGCTGTTAAATATGATGAAAGAGTGTAATGTAATGAGGTCACATGGTCAGATCAGACACCCCACCTCGCAGTAGATTTAGTTGGTGACGATTTTACAGATAAAATAGGCAGTGTAAACGGCATGTGCCATGGAAGGATATAATCCATGCATGGGCAGTGATGTCCACAGGTGTTTACTAGGTAATACAAATTATCATTAGCAAAGTTTTAATTAATGAAGCATCCTGTTGTATCTGGTGCTTCATTAACCCTTTAGGCCTTTACCCAACAAATCGGCCGCATCCGCCCCCGTAATATGCAAATTCAGCAATTGAAAAAATATTATTTTTCAAAAAATTTCAACAAAACCATATCATGTGACCCCTCGTTGGAACGAGCTTGTCCCAATGAGGGGTCACATGATATGGTTTTGTTGAAATTTTTTGAAAAATTTAAAAAAATGATATTTAAAATAATAAATTTTGATATCGTCTGCGTTGGGTAAGGGGTTAATAACAATTTGGATGATTATTCCTATGATTAGTGTCTGCAGTTGAATATTATTGCATCCGAGGAAACACTGCCCACCCCCTGTGGAAGGTGACCGGTCCATGGTGACTGTACTGTAAGCTAATGGGTTCAGTTAATTTTATTCAATTGTTAATTGCCCAAAATATAACTGCGTTGTCAAGGACGCAGAGGAGGCCATCAAACTCGGTCGCATTCGCACAGAGCAGATTATCAAACCCATTCTGCACAATTGCGATCGAATTTCCTATTCCGCATTGATGAAAAGGTCTATTCGTTTCGGCGCCATTACCGGGTTATCGTTTTTACTGTTTTATATTTAAACAACATGGCCGATTTTGAAATCTCCGTCGCCGCCTCACGAGTACACAAATGACGACATTTAAAGGATAAAACCTAGTTTGGATTAATAAACTCTTCCCAAATGTAAGGAAATACGTGTACTATCGATTGCAGCTGGTAATAAGGGCGAAAACTTGATATATTCCTAATTTCGAGTTTTGAGTTCCATAAAAACTTGATGGGAACTTTTTCTATAGGATTGAATGGGAAGAATCTGAACGTAGAGGGGTAGCCACTACGTTCAGATCTCTGAACTACACTTTTCAGTGTCTCTCGGAGTAATTTTTTCGTATATTTCACGAAATATACGTTTTAAAATAACCATTTCACTTTGTCTAGTCTATATTCATTTGGCTACCAGTGATTTATATACCAAAAATAACTGAAATCTAACGATAAATAAGAAAGAAAACGAAACTTTATTTCTTAGCTACACCATATTCTCAGCTCGGGCTACACTTTTTAGTGTGTCCCCTTGATTTCGGTAATTCGTTTATGTCCTGTAAATTAATGGAGTAAACATGTCGCCACACGAAAAATAAATTTTCAAAGTATAAACTTCATAAAACTGAAGAGATCGTGATGCATATTGCTTTTTGAAGATTTTGTGTATATGAGACTATAATAATATCAGACCTTGCATGTATTTCGGCCCCCGAGCGACTCATGTTGGACGAATATTTTACAAAAATATGAAAAAAATATTTTGTTTATCTGGTTGATCCGAACGTTTTGGACTCAATAAACACAGAAGAGTGCTCGACGATGTGGGGTGAAGGAAAAAACATGGTTTGCAACTTCTAATCTGAAAGGAGAATAAAATATGGTACGGAATGATTTCTTTTTCTTCTTTTTAATTTGTCTTTTGGGGTAGGTGAGCCTATTTATTGTTTGAGAGTTGGACATTGTTGAAAACGAAAGTAATTGCATTTCTCTTTTCAACATCTATTTTTCCAATAAGGCTGTTTTAGATAAAACGAAATTTCATAGTTTGTCTGAATTTTTTGTATTCATAATTAACATTTCATAAATAAGCATTATAAACCCACTGATTCACAGACAATTTTATTCCGACCACGTGAAGCCATATATTCCATTTACATAAATATAAGAACATTTTAATTTGATTTGCAATTTTAAACTATATATTATTCCAAAAAGCCATGTTGAGCAGTATTATGTTCATGTATCGTAGATTCTTGAGATCGGTCCTCCTAAATACCGATGGCCATTGATGGTTACCGATGGCCAACCAATTAAACCACAATTAAATTTTGAGAAAAGGAAGATAATCTTGAAAACGTACGCGGGGATGTGGACTGTGTTTGAAGAAAAACAGACAGAGCGAAGGGGTGAAGAACATCCCTGACTTATCTCTTCATGAAAATCGACTTTCGAGGGATCTCTGTCAGCAGCAACATTGGAAAAGTCTTTTGTAAAGTCCTGTATGGGAGATTAGAGGAGGTGATCGAAGAGAAGGGTTTTTTGGGAGAAATCCAGAATGGCTTCAGGAAGGGAAAGAGAGTCAATGACCATCTTTTCACGCTATCCCAAATGATAGAATCCGCGAAAGCAAAAAAGAAAAAGATGTTCGTGGCCTTTTTGGATGTTAAAACGGCATATGATAGAGTAGGGTGGGGGGGGGGGGGGTGGTATGTGGCGCAAGCTGGAGGCTCTGGGCTTGGGGGGCGAGTTTGTTGGGATTATGAAAGCATTATATAAAGATGTACAGAATGAACTTAGCCTGGGAAACATTACAACAAAACGTGTGCCTATGGAGATAGGCCTAAAACAGGGGTGTATCCTTTCGCCAATTCTTTTTGCATTGTACATCAAAGGTTTAGGAGATGAACTCCTGCATAGCGACGAGGGGGTTGCAGTTGGTGACTTGAAGATCCCAGGGCTATTTTTTGCAAACGATATGGTGCTAGTGTCAGACAGCGAAGAGGGGCTGGCGAAGATGCTGGGAATTGTTGGGAAATATGGGAGCAAATGGAGACTCGAACTTAATGAAAGCAAGAGCAGAGTTATACTCGTGGGCTGCAAAGTGGACCCCACTCGAAGGTGGAGAGTGGGGGAGTTCTGCATTCCGGAAGGTAGCAGTAGACTTCTTAGTGTAGGAGAGACTATAGCGATTACGAGTATTTGGGGGTAAATATAAACATCACAGGAAGAGGCATCTACCGCAACCACACAAATAAATTGATTCTGAAGGGGAAGCGAACCCTTAACCAAATAAAACTTATAGGGAGAAACAGTTTCAATACGGTTTTCGTGGGGAAAACTATTTGGGAAATGATGGGTCTGCCAAGTATAACATACGGTACGGAAGTTGTACCACTAACCAACACAGCCGTAAAGAGCTTGGAAATCCTGCAGAACGATGCAGGCCGATGGGTAACAGGCACGAGTAATGCCGCAGTGCTAGAAGCGATCAGGGGTGAGCTTGGGTGGATGAGGATCAAGGACAGGATAGACCTATTGAAACTCGGTTATCTTAATTATTTGGTAAATCTCCCCGATAGCCGATGGTGTAAAGTAATGTTCCTGAGAACTTTCAACTCAAATATCAAGACGGGGTGGATGGTCCAAGTGAGGGAGCTAGTAGAAAACTACTCATTGGAGATCTCGGACCTTGACATGGGGGAAAACCAGGGCAAAAAGATCGTCAGAGAAAGGGTCATGGAGGATTGTAACCGTAATTGGCGAGAGGGGGTCAAATCAAAGAGATCTTTGGGTGGCCTGCGTGATAGAGAGAAGCCTGGTTTTGAAGAGTACCTTGATGGCAACTTTGGGGGGTCACTGTTGTTCAAGCTGAGGTCGCGGTCCCTTGAGCTGAGGGGAAAAATTGGGGAAAACAGTGAAAAGGAGTGCCAGATGTGTAACTTGGGCGTGGTGGAGACCCTGGAACACTTTCTTCTAGAATGCCCAAAGTATCAGTCTAAAAGAATGAGATTCACTGGGAGTATAATGGGGAAGTGGGATGGGAGAATGAAGGACATGTGGTTAGGGGGAGACTCAAAGGAGAGGGTTGATATGCTAATCGGAGAGATTGGGAAGAATGGGGCAAGGGATGTCATCACGCAGTTCGTCTCCGAGTGTTGGGAGGAGAGGAGAAGCGTGGGAATAGGGAGGCAGTTGGGAGTTCAGGGGTAACCATGGCCTTCTCGTCCGAGAACCGCGACAAAACAGCGGCTGGCCAAAGTATTATTATTATTATACAGTTATCTCTCTTGGAATTAATAGATGGACAAAGAAGGGCCAGTTAAGAAGCAGGTACTTGTTGAGGAAGTACATATGACATCAGTAGAAAAATAAAGCAAAATTTCTTTTTGTTACTTTTAATAAACGAAATCAACAGACATCTCTCGAAACTGTCAGTTCTTTATTTCGATTATTCGTTTATTAAATGTGACGGAAACTCGACTTTTTATGTGAAACCAGTTAGAAGCAACTAGTTCTCAGATAATCCGCTATTAAGAATAGCTATTAGTCGCCAACCAACCAACACTAAGAGTTCACTTTGGCTCTTGGTTTACCAAATGTGTTTTTACAGTAATTTGCGATTTTTTTTTATTCTTTCCAGGAATAAAAGTTAACAGATCTCACCTCTAAATTTTTATACTGATAGAAGGGGCAGAGTCATATGTCTCGATGTGCACACTGTTGATATAATGAACAGATAAAAAGCTGGAGAACAAAACAGATCGTGAAAATGGGTGTCAACGAAGAATAATAATCAAACGTTCAAACGGATTGGGAAATAAATAAAAAAAAAAAACAGTGTCTGTATTTTGATTCTCCTCTACAGGAAAATGTTAGAAGTTTGTGAAATGACGCGCATATCGATGATACAAATGCTCTTACCCAAATCAAATGGTCTTCCGCGCCGAAGGCGCGCAGGGACGATATGGGGAGCAAGCCCCTTTCGACCCTCATTAGCTGTAGAATTTGAAAGTGTCAGACCGTGGTATAGGAGGAGAAGTTGTGGGTTGTTAGCGGCGCTTGTGTCTTTTCTGATTCTTTTTCAGAGGTGGAGGTTTGGAAGGAGAGACAGTGATAGTTGGTGTTGTTGGTGGGTTGCCTGATGGTGGTTGCTGAGTTTTGTAGGGTCTGGTCCTAGCCGAGTCTGGAGTGGTTGTGGATGATTGCTAAGTCTTTTGTTGTTGTTGATTTCTGGCATCTATTAGTTTTTTGGTTTCTTCGACTTTTTGCATGAATAATTCGTATTGCCTGTCCATCGTTTGTCTGTGAAGGTCCTTTTGTATTTCGTGTTCCCGTAACATGTTCTCTATCCTGTCGTCCTCGTCCTGACATTCTGGTTTAGAAGGAAGAGGCGAGTGGGGATCAGGAAGAGGCGAGAGGGTGGCTTCCATTTCCACCTCAGTCTCCACAGACTCTTCCACATCCGACAATACCGACTGGGAAGCCGGCATTAGGGTGGAGTGGGAGGGGAAGTGGTGACCGCCTCTGGCTCTTTCTTTTCCTCACCTTTCTCTTTCTTCACCTCCAAGAATGCCTCCAAGCATCGGGAATCCCTCTGCTTGGTGGACGGGCTCTTCTTTCTTCTCTTTCTCTTTTCAGGGCCTCCTTCCCTCTTCGGGTGAGGACCAGTGTGAGAGGGGATCCTCTCACCAAAGGTACTACCTCTCCCCGAGTAGGGTGGTGATTTCTTATCTTCCTCGATCTTGAACTCAAGAGACAGATGGACTCTCTTGCCTGTATCCTGGATAGTCCAGGTGACAGGGCAAGAGACGCCCAGAGCTGCTATCGTTTTCTTCAGTCGCGCTGGTAGTTCCAGTGTTTCCATAATTGAGGTTCTAATTAAGATGCTCGCACTCTGAGTTCAGAGGTGCGAATCAAGTCGAGAGCCTGAAATGGTCTGTAATGTGAATGCTCTTACATTTCGAAATTTCAATATTTATATGAAGGGTGCAGGTCGTTTCGGCACCGAGTCGTTTCGGCACCAGTGTTCAGGTCGTTTCGGCACCTGGGAAAAGTCGTTTCGGCACCTGGAGTAGGTCGTTTCGGCACCTGCAGAGTAAGTCGTTTCGGCACCTGATTAAATTTTTTCAGCACTTTATTCTGTCATGTATTTTAGGTGTTTAATATCGTATTTTCAGTATATTATGAATATTTTAGACTGTTTTTTTTTGTTTGAAGTAGTTTGGAACTGTATTGAATGACATTAAATTTTTAATTAAGTTCAAAGATAAATGATTTCTTTGTGTTTTGTATGGCTTTGTTTTTAAAGCGATCAGAGCTGCAGCCCCATTTTGATTGATCGGATGTAGTTGTTTCTGCAGTGATTAAACATAACAGGGTAACCAGATGTAGTTGTTTCTGCAGTGATTAAACATAACAGGGTGTGAGCAACAGAAATAACTTCACTGAAAGAATTCGGCCCCTTAGATGTTTGTTGTTAGAAGGGAGAATTTTCCTATAAAGCTGGCTCTGGGACAAGCTTTTGTCATTAGTACCACTTCTGTGCACTCTAGTGTAATTTTGTAAGTGTTTATCTTTAACTCTATCTATTTTCTGTTTGCTTTTCTCTGTTAAAACTAAATATACTTCAACGAAATATTTTACCAATAATTTGCTGATAACTTAGACAATAACTGATAACTGATAACTGAACAGAGTGACATGGCAACTAACTCCACCACTGAACCCACTTCGGGAATGGATTTAATATCGATGATATCTGGATTTCAAAAAGAGATAGCTAGATTGAACGACACTATAGAGGGCTTGCGCTCGGATATTAGGGCTCAAAAAGAACAGTTCGAGAAAGAAAAAATGGAATTAATAAAAGCTTCGACGGAATCAAAAAAGGAAAATAAGTCGGCATCTGGAAAAAAGGGAAAAGGAAGAAATAATTCAGGTTTGGGTTCGTGCCCCAGCAACGGAAACTCTAAACAAAAGGGCAAGGGTGTGGAGTCCAACTCGTTGGGCCCTAAAACGAACACAGTTACGGATATCGCTGGTGTTTCTAAACCAGTTGATACAACTCAGCAGTTTTCGAAAACTAATCCTAGCAAGGGGATGGTGGGCAAAACTAATCCGACACCTGTTTCGCCCTTTATAGATAATACCGCTGAGATAGGGAGACCTGTGCACGCCATCTCTTTGGAGGTACCACCAAATCAGGGCTCGGAACTCGTTACCACCAGTCAAGACAACTGGTTGCGTTCGCTCATAGAGCAAGAGGCAACTACTGTTCCCACCTGTGATGTGGTCAATCAGATTACGCCGCGCCCGAAAAGGAAATTGGATACAGACTTCCAGGAAAATGGCGAGTCCCTGGAAATAGAAACGGTGGCTAAGAAAACCCGGAAAGCGTCGACACACACCGATAACCCGGGTGTTGTTGTCGTTGAGACCTCGGACATCATGGATGTTACAGTAGTAACAACCAGTGCGGAGATCCACAATGGTGGGAAATCGGCAGACAGTCACGCAACGGAAACGATACCGGCGACGCCAACATTCACCACTGACGGTGGTGTATCTTTTGCCGACAAGGTAAGAGCCCTTTCTAAACAACCTCAAAAGGATAATACGGCCAAACACCGGACGAATAAACAACCACATCAACCGCTGCAAAACCCCTGCGTAGTCGTCACAAGGGTTCCCACAAAGATCAATGATGGGGATATTGATGAAGCCCTGTCGGGATACTCGTGGGGGAGACTAATATCTAAGACTACAGGCAACCCTACGTGGAAAATTAAAGTAAAATGCCCCAATAGAGCCATAAAACTTAACTTCATTAACAAAGGTGTTTGTATAAACGGACAAAAATATGAGACTGAGGAGTATCGTGTTTTGCCTCAGCCCACACAATGTCATAAATGCCAGAAATTTGGCCATATGTCGAACAGATGCAAAGGAGAGTTGCGTTGCATGAAATGCGGCGAAAAACATATAACAAAGTCGTGCAAGGTTTCAACACTGAAATGCCCAAATTGTAACGGGCAACACCCAAGCAATTATCGGGGGTGTCCCCACTACAAAAAAGTTAAAACCGACATAGAACTCAAAGCTATTAATGTCAACAGCGTAGAAAACTCAGCCTCTCCACATTCGATGTGCAGCCTAATGGCTGGTTCAATTTTTAATATAATGAACAAACACTTCGACGTCAGTCTTTCCGACATATGTAAAGAAGTTGGGAAAACAGCATCCAAATTATATCGAACTCAAATTTCTTCCTCGCCAATAGAAGCCGCCATAAATAAAATATAAATCACACCCACAACACGTTAACTAGTAAAATTACATCAGGTACTGAACACTTATGGATAAGTTGAAAATAATTCAGTGGAACGCTCGAAGCGTTAACTGCAAAAGCTCACAGATGTCCGATTACTTCACCAACGTAGATGTAATTGGTATCAGCGAAACATGGTTAAAGCCAAGTAAGACATTTTTGCTAAGTGGATTCAACATCATTAGACGAGACCGTCCCACACAACGTGGAGGCGGAGTCGCTCTACTCATAAGGCAGGACTTAAAATATAAAACGATATCAAGCGATCATCTCAACGCAGAGGTGATTGCCGCTGAGATTGAACTAGATCATAAAAAAGTTGCCGTAATCTCATATTATAATGAACCGAAAAAAACAGTTGACAGCAAAGTCTTTGAATTCTTTGTGAAAAATCACAAACACTGTATTTTCTTAGGTGATTTCAATGCCAAACATCAGGTTTTCGGATGCAATAAAACGGAGCCCAATGGCGACGCTCTCTTCAATATCATCGAACAATTTGATCTTTTTGTATTAAATAACGACCACGACATTACTCACGTCAGTAACAACACCCTCCACCAATCCGACATCCTTGACCTAATTATAACCAGTAAATCACTAACTAATCAAATGCAAGACATATATGTGGGGGACGATGATTTAGGTAGCGACCACCTGCCTGTTCATGCTACATTACACGGTTGCAGCGGACCCGCAAGATACCCCACAATGAGGAGGAGGAATCTATCCAAAATTGACTGGGACCTCTTCAGAAAAATAATTCAGGTTAAAATAAACAAAAACGACCCAATGAATACCTGCGAGCTCGAGCAAGCATGTACCAATCTCAGTGAAGTCATTAACAACACTCTTGATGAGATTTGTCCCAAACAGACAGTTAAACCGCGGGCCAACAGAATAACTGAAACCACACTCCAAATAATAAAACAAAAAAGAAAGGCCTTCCGTGCATACAAATCAGAAAAACTTCCAACTAAAAAGGTCGAACTTAAAGCCGTGTATAATCGCCTCCACGGCGAAGTTAAAAAAGCAATAGCAAACGACAATCGCGTGAGATGGAAAAAAGCAACGGAAAATCTAAATGGACTCAGGGATACTAAAAAGTTTTGGGATACTTTTAAAACCCTTACTGGACAAAAACATAAAGACGCCAACAGTAAGGCACTAAAGATCAACGATGGAACTATGGCCCTGGATGACAAGGCGAAGGCTAGCGCATTTGCTGAGCTCCTTAAGAAATATCATCGTCCACATGAGGGCGATAGGTTTGATGACGAGTTCGAAGAAAAAGTAAACAAATTTGTTCAAGACAACAAGACAACGTTTAACGATGCCAACTTCAGCCAAACGCCCGAGGACGGGGATGGCCATGAACTCACGGAACCGATAAGCAAAGAAGAAGTGGCTAACACAATTAAAAAATGTAAGTCTTCTTCTTCCCCAGGAGGGGACGAGGTCTCATACAAAATCCTGAAACAATGTCCCAACACTTTTTTCGGTAGACTCACTAACCTCCTAAACTGCTGTCTCTCTAGTGGATACTTCCCAAAATGTTGGAAAGTAGCTACAGGAGTCATGATACCCAAACCCGACAAGGATTTGAGCAACCCAGCTAATTACCGCCCAATCAGCCTACTCAGCTGTATTGGAAAAATTTTCGAACGGATTCTCACGACTAGACTCCGCAGCCATCTCGAATCAATCAGCTTTTTCAACAAGTGGCAAAGGGCATACAGGAGCCAAAGAGAGGGAATCGAGCATGTTTATAGACTGGTAGATTATATGAAAACGGCGTTCAGTCAAAATGAAATAGGAACCGCGCTATTACTCGACGTAGAAAAAGCGTTTGACTCTGTCTGGCACAATGGCATGAGATACAAACTAGCTAAAATGGGGCTACCTACCAAAATTCTAAGGATCATATCATCATTTTTATCTGATCGAAAAATCAAAGTGAGAGTCAACCGCGAAGTGTCAGCCGAGGTAAAACTCGAAGCGGGCACTCCACAGGGTTCGGTCCTCAGCCCGCTTCTATTTATAATATATGTGAATGACATTGACAAACTAGGGAAGAACCATGTTGAGCTATCTCAATTCTCAGACGACAAAGGAATGTGGACGGCCAGTAAGTCTGGAAACATAATACAAAACCGCCTGCAGGATACCATCCGCGACCTGCAAGACTGGTGCGCTCTGTGGCGCATCAAGCTAAATGCCACGAAAACACAAAGAATCACATTCTATAAAAACAAAGGAAAAAGCCTGTCCCTAATATTGAGCTTAAGCTTTACGATCATAAACTTGAAGCTAGTAATGAGGCAAAGTTTCTGGGATTCAACCTGGATAGCAGTCTCAATCTAAACAATCACATAAACTCAGTCACCGTCAAAGCCACTAAACGCATCAATTTCCTGAAAATGATCAGAGGTAAAAATTGGGGAGCCAATAAAGAAATTCTCCTCAATCTTTACATATCATATATACGCCCAGTACTAGAGTATGGGGCCATAATAACAAGTGACCTGAATAAAACCAACATTGAAAAACTACAACGGGTCCAAAATCATGCCTTGCGCGTGGCTCTGCGCAAGCCCACGTGGACATCGATAAAACAACTTCACGAGATAGCAAAAATAGACACTATAGCAATGCGCTTAAAAGATCTTCAAAGCAAAACTCTAAATAGACTTCAAGACAGCGAATTAATAATAGAACTCAATGCGCATCGCGTCCTCAATAGGAAAACTAAATAATCTGGGGCATGTCTATCGAAAAGGGTTAAAGATTACATCATTGTGATGGGGTGAGCCAGTTATTCTGTGACCTAAATTTAGAACTGGCTGCGGGTGACACGATACGCACGAAAGCTTGCCTCTGTTACCAGTGGGAGTTGCAAACAGCGAGGAAAATCTCCACCTGCTGCCGGGTCTCCCCTCCTTGAGATATAAATCTCGGGGAAAAAATGCTGGCTTCCCCATCCAAAAGGACGGAAAAGGTGTAAATTAAAAACCGAATTGCTCTAATTTCCAGCTCTCTATCTTTTCTCCCTCCTCTATCTCATCAGACACACGACCAAACTGAATGACATACTATGAGGGATTGAAACAATCCTCAAGCACAGATGTGCAGAAAACCTAACAAGACCAAGGCAAGGATTGAAACAATCTTGCCAGCAAACAGCCCTTTTAAGGGCTTTTTTTTTTTTTTTTTTTTTTTTTTTTTTTTTTTTTTTGGGGGGGGGGGGGGGGTGGAGGTCATTTGGAATTCCCGAAGGATAACCAGATACCTCAAAATCACATACGGCATCCTATCTCCCAGAAGGCTTGATGGATGACTCCCGGTTTCTTAAAACTAAACTGTTGGAGCTTTCTCCACTTCTTTTTTGTAACCGCTATGGTCATATACCGGGGCCGCTACCAAACCGGCGTTGCTGTTTGGTTTTCTTTTCTATTCTTCCCTTAAACTTGACATCGCACAACATTACATTCTGCCTCGCCACCATGGTGGGACTCAAACCTCTACCATCGCCGAACTGGAACCGAATAAACCTCGCTCTCTAATAGTTTTAAAGGCGTTGAGGGATTGAATATTGACCATCTAACACTCCAGCGTAAACTGCCGGGTATTCTAACCGCGTGCATAACCCCCACAGACCCCATTTTGGGCAATAGGAAAGCTAGGCCTGTGTGATCCAAGGGAAAAAAATAAGGTTAACCGGGTCGCAAGGGATTTGTAAATCCCACATCGTCCCTGCGCGCCTTCGGTGCGCTAAAACCTTTCATTCTTTTCTCTTTTGTCATTAGTTCGAAAAAGAAAAAATGGAATTAATAAAAGCTTCGACGGAATCAAAAAAGGAAAATAAGTCGGCATCTGGAAAAAAGGGAAAAGGAAGAAATAATTCAGGTTTGGGTTCGTGCCCCAGCAACGGAAACTCTAAACAAAAGGGCAAGGGCGTGGAGTCCAACTCGTTGGGCCCTAAAACGAACACAGGTACGGATATCGCTAGTGTTTCTAAACCAGTTGATACAACTCAGCAGTTTTCGAAAACTAATCCTAGCAAGGGGATGGTGGGCAAAACTAATCCGACACCTGTTTCGCCCTTTATAGATAATACCGCTGAGATGGGGAAACCTGTGCACGCCATCTCTTTGGAGGTACCACCAAATCAGGGCTCGGAACTCGTTACCACCAGTCAAGACAACTGGTTGCGTTCGCTCATAGAGCAAGAGGCAACTACTGTTCCCACCTGTGATGTGGTCAATCAGATTACGCCGCGCCCGAAAAGGAAATTGGATACAGACTTCCAGGAAATTGGCGAGTCCCTGGAAATAGAAACAGTGGCTAAGAAAACCCGGAAAGCGTCGACACACATCGATAACCCGGGTGTTGTTGTCGTTGAGACCTCGGACACCATGGATGTTACAGTAGTAACAACCAGTGCGGAGATCCACAATGGTGGGAAATCGGCAGACAGTAACGCAACGGAAACGATACCGGCGACGCCAACATTCACCACTGACGGTGGTGTATCCTTGCCGACAAGGTAAGAGCCCTTTCTAAACAACCTCAAAAGGATAATACGGCCAAACACCGGATGAATAAACAACCACATCAACCGCTGCAAAACCCTTGCGTAGTCGTCACAAGGGTTCCCGCAAAGATCAATGATGGAGATATTGATGAAGCCCTGTCGGGATACTCGTAGGGGAGACTAATATCTAAGACTACAGGCAACCCTACGTGGAAAATTAAAGTAAAATGCCCCAAAAGAGCCATAAAACTTAACTTCATTAACAAAGGTGTTTGTATAAACGGACAAAAATATGAGACTGAGGAGTATCGTGTTTTGCCTCAGCCCACACAATGTCATAAATGCCAGAAATTTGGCCATATGTCGAACAGATGCAAAGGAGAGTTGCATTGCATGAAATGCGGCGAAAAACATATAACAAAGTCGTGCAAGGTTTCAACACTGAAATGCCCAAATTGTAACGGGCAACACCCAAGCAATTATCGGGGGTGTCCCCACTACAAAAAAGTTAAAACCGACATAGAACTCAAAGCTATAAATGTCAACAGCGTAGAAAACTCAACCTCTCCACATTCGATGTGCAGCCTAATGGCTGGTTCAATTTTTAATATAATGAACAAACACTTCGACGTCAGTCTTTCCGACATATGTAAAGAAGTTGGGAAAACAGCATCCAAATTATATCGAACTCAAATTTCTTCCTCGCTAATAGAAGCCGCCATAAATAAAATATAAATCACACCCACAACACGTTAACTATTAAAATTACGTCAGGTACTGAACACTTATGGATAAGGTGAAGATAATTCAGCGGAACGCGCGAAGCGTTAACTGCAAAAGCTCACAGATGTCCGATTACTTCACAAACGTAGATGTAATTGGTATCAGCGAAACATGGTTAAAGCCAAGTAAGACATTTTTGCTAAGTGGATTAACATCATTAGACGAGACCGTCCCACACAACGTGGAGGCGGAGTCGCTCTCCTCATAAGGCAGGACTTAAAATATAAAACGATATCAAGCTATCATCTCAACGCAGAGGTGATTGCCGCTGAGATTGAACTAGATCATAAAAAGTTGCCGTAATCTCATATTATAATGAACCGAAAAAAACAGTTGACAGCAAAGTCTTTGAATTCTTTGTGAAAAATCACAAACACTGTATTTTCTTAGGTGATTTCAATGCCAAACATCAGGTTTTCGGATGCAATAAAACGGAGCCCAATGGCGATGCACTCTTCAATATCATCGAACAATTTGATCTTTTTGTATTAAATAACGACCACGACATTACTCACGTCAGTAACAACACCCTCCACCAATCCGACATCCTTGACCTAATTATAACCAGTAAATCACTAACTAATCAAATGCAAGACATATATGTGGGGGACGATGATTTAGGTAGCGACCATCTGCCTGTTCATGCTACATTACACGATTGCAGCGGACCCGCAAGATACCCCACAATGAGGAGGAGGAATCTATCCAAAATTGACTGGGACCTCTTCAGAAAAATAATTCAGGTTAAAATAAACAAAAACGACCCAATGAATACCTGCGAGCTCGAGCAAGAATGTACCAATCTCAGTGAAGTCATTAACAACACTCTTGATGAGATTTGTCCCAAACGGACAGTTAAACCGCGGGCCAACAGAATAACTGAAACCACACTCCAAATAATGAAACAAAAAAGAAAGGCCTTCCGTGCATACAAATCAGAAAAACTTCCAACTAAAAAGGTCGAACTTAAAGCCGTGTATAATCGCCTCCACGGCGAAGTTAAAAAAGCAATAGCAAACGACAATCGCGTGAGATGGGAAAAAGCAAAGGAAAATCTAAATGGACTCAGGGAGACTAAAAAGTTTTGGGATACTTTTAAAACCCTTACTGGACAAAAACATAAAGACGCCAACAGTAAGGCACTAAAGATCAACGATGGAACTATGGCCCTGGATGACAAGGCGAAGGCTAGCGCCTTTGCTGAGCTCCTTAAGAAATATCATCGTCCACATAAGGGCGATAGGTTTGATGACGAGTTCAAAGAAAAAGTAAACAAATTTGTTCAAGACAACAAGACAACGTTTAACGATGCCAACTTCAGCCAAACGCCCGAGGACGGGGATGGCCATGAACTCACGGAACCGATAAGCAAAGAAGAAGTGGCTAACACAATTAAAAAATGTAAGTCTTCTTCTTCCCCGGGAGGGGACGAGGTCTCATACAAAATCCTGAAACAATGTCCCAACACTTTTTTCGGTAGACTCACTAACCTCCTAAACTGCTGTCTCTCTAGTGGATACTTCCCAAAATGTTGGAAAGTAGCTACAGGAGTCATGATACCCAAACCCGACAAGGATTTGGCCAACCCAGCTAATTACCGCTCAATCAGCTTACTCAGCTGTATTGGAAAAATTTTCGAACGGATTCTCACGACTAGACTCCGCAGCCATCTCAAATCAATCAGCTTTTTCAATAAGTGGCAAAGGGCATACAGGAGCCAAAGAGAGGGAATCGAGAGTGTTTATAGACTAGTAGATTATATGAAAACGGCGTTCAGTCAAAATGAAATAGGAACCGCGCTATTACTCGACGTAGAAAAAGCGTTTGACTCTGTCTGGCACAATGGCATGAGATACAAACTAGCTAAAATGGGGCTACCTACCAAAATTCTAAGGATCATATCATCATTTTTATCTGATCGAAAAATCAAAGTGAGGGTCAACCGCGAAGTGTCAGTCGAGGTAAAACTCGAAGCGGGCACTCCACAGGGTTCGGTCCTCAGCCCGCTCTATTTATAATATATGTGAATGATATTGACAAACTAGGGAAGAACCATGTTGAACTATCTCAATTCTCAGACGACAAAGGAATGTGGACGGCCAGTAAGTCTGGAAACATAATACAAAACTGCCTGCAGGATACCATCCGCGACCTGCAAGACTGGTGCGCTCTGTGGCGCATCAAGCTAAATGCCACGAAAACACAAAGAATCACATTCTATAAAAACAAAGGAAAAAGCCTGTCCCTAATATTGAGCTTAAGCTTTACGATTATAAACTTGAAGCTAGTAATGAGGCAAAGTTTCTGGGATTCAACCTGGATAGCAGTCTCAATCTAAACAATCAAATAAACTCAGTCACCGTCAAAGCCACTAAACGCATCAATTTCCTGAAAATGATTAGAGGTAAAAATTGGGGAGCCAATAAAGAAATTCTCCTCAATCTTTACAAATCATATATACGCCCAGTACTAGAGTATGGGCCATAATAACAAGTGACCTGAATAAAACCAACAATGAGAAACTACAACGGGTCCAAAATCATGCCTTGCGCGTGGCTCTGCGCAAGCCCACGTGGACATCGATAAAACAACTTCACGAGATAGCAAAAATAGACACTATAGCAATGCGCTTAAAAGATCTTCAAAGCAAAACTCTAAATAGACTTCAAGACGGCAAATTAATAATAGAACTCAATGCGCATCGCGTCCTCAATAGGAAAACTAAATAATCTGGGGCATGTCTATCGAAAGGGTTAAAGATTACATCATTGTGATGGGGTGAGCCAGGCATTCTGTGACCTAAATTTAGAACTGGCTGCGGGTGACAGGATACGCACGAAAGCTTGCCTCTGTCACCAGTGGGAGTTGCAAACAGCGAGGAAAATCTCCACCTGCTGCCGGGTCTCCCCTCCCTGAGATATAAATCTCGGGGAAAAAATGCTGGCTTCCCCATCCAAAAGGACGGAAAAGTTGTAAATTAAAAACCGAATTGCTCTAATTTCCAGCTCTCCATCTTTTCTACCTCCTCTATCTCATCAGACACACGACCAAACTGAATGACAAACTATGAGGGATTGAAACAATCCTCAAGCAAAGATGTGCAGAAAACCTAACAAGACCAAGGCAAGGATTGAAACAATCTTGCCAGCAAACAGCCCTTTTTTGTGTGTGTGTGGGTGGGGGAGGGGGGGGGGGGAGTGTTGGAGGTCATTTGGAATTCCCGAAGGATAACCAGATACCTCAAAATCACATACGGCATCCTATCTCCCACTCCCAGAAGGCTTGATGGATGACTCCCGGTTTTTTCAAACTAAACTGTTGGAGCTTTCTCCATTCCTTTTTTGTAACCGCTATGGTCATATACCGGGGCCGCTACCAAACCGGCGTTGCTGTTTGGTTTTCTTTTTTCTTTTTCCCTTAAAACTGCCATCGCACAACATTATATTCTGGCTCGCCACCATGGTGGGACTCAAACCTCTACCATCGCCAGCTGGAACCGAATAGAGCCCACTCTCTAATAGTCTTAATGACGTTGAGGGTTTGGTCTTTGACAGTCTATCACTCCAATGCAAACTGCCGGGAATTCTAACCACGTGCATACCCCCTCAGACCCCATTTGAGGCAATAAGAAAGCTAGGCCTGTGTGATCCAAGATCCAAATGAAATAAAATAAGGCTAACCGGGTCGCAAGGGATTTGTAAATCCCACATCGTCCCTGCGCGCCTTCGGCGCGCTAAAACCTTTCATTCATTCATTCTTTTGTCATCTAAGGATCATATCATCATTTCTAACTGACCGAAAAATCAAGGTGATGGTTAATCGCGAGGTGTCAGAGGAAGTAATACTCGAAGCAGGAGCACCACAAGGGTCGGTTCTAATTCCGCTTCTTTTCATAATATATGTGAATGATATAGAAAAAGTAGGGAAAAACTTTGTTGAACTATCGCAGTTCTCAGATGATAAAGGCATTTGGACAGCCAGTAAGTCCAGAAACATAATTAAAAATCGTCTACAGGATACCATTCGCGATCTTGAGAGCTGGTGCGCCCTGTGGCGCATCAAACGCAATGCCGCCAAAACTCAAAAAGTTACGTACTTCAAAAAGCAAAGGAAAAACCCAGTCCCGAGTATCGATCTCCAGTTATACGATCACAAACTAGAAGCAAACAAAGAGGCCAATTTTTGGGGATTTATCCTAGATAGCAATCTCAGTCTAAACAGTCACGTAAACTCCATTACGGTTAGAGCAACTAAACGTATCAGTTTTCTGAAGATGATCAGAGGTAAAAATTGGGGAGCAAACAAAGATGTGCTTCTCAAGCTCTACAAAACATTTATACGTTCGGTACTAGAATACGGTGCCATAATAACAAGCGACCTAAGCAAAACCAACATTCAGAAGCTACAGAAGCTACAGAGGGTTCAAAATTATGCCCTGCGAGTGGCACTATGCAAACCGAAATGGACACCGATAAAGGAACTTCACGAGCTAGCAAAAATAGAAACTATTGATACGCGATTAAAAGACCTACAAAACAAAACCCTCAACAGACTTCAAGATAGTGAATTAATGGTTGAGCTGAACGAACACCGATCCCTCAACAGAAAGACAAAATAAGTTTCCAGAAAATAAAAAAAAAATAATAAAATAAAAATTATACAATATAACTAAATCGCGTGGAGTCAGTGAGGATTGCCTCGCTATAATGATATAATAACACTTTGGCCAGCCGCTGATTTGTCGCGGTTCTCGGACGAGAAGGCCATGGTTACCCCTGTACTCCCAACTGCCTCCCTATTCCCACGCTTCTCCTCTCCTCCCAACACTCGGAGACGAACTGCTTGATGATATCCCTTGTCCCATTCTTCCCAATCTCTCCGATTAGCATATTAACCCTCTCGTTTGAGTCTCCCCCTAACCACATGTCCTTCATTCTCCCATCCCACTTCCCCATTATACTCCCAGTGAATCTCATTCTTTTAGGCTGATACTTTGGGTATTCTAGAAGAAAGTGTTCCAGCGTCTCCACCATGTCCAAGTTACACATCTGGCACTCCCTTTCACCGTCTTTCCCAATTTTTCCCCTCAGCTCCAGGGATCGCGACCTCAGCTTGAACAACAGTGACCCCCCCCCCCCCCCCAAAGGTGCCATCAAGGTACTCTTCAAAACCTGGCTTCTCTTTATCACGCAGGCCACCCAAAGACCTCTTTGATTTGACTCCCTCTCGCCAATTACGGTTACAATCCTCCATGACCCTTTCTCTGACGATTTTTTTACCCTGGTTTGCCCCAACGTCCAGGTGCGAGATCTCCAATGAGTAATTCTCTACTAGCTCCCTCACTTGGACCATCCATCCCGTTTTGATATTTGAGTTGAAAATTCTCAGGAACATTGCTTTACACCATCGGCTGTCGGGAGATTTAGCAAATAATTAAGATAACCGAGCTTCAACAGGTCTATCCTGTCCTTGATCCTCATCCACCCAAGCTCACCCCTGATTGTTTCTAGCGCTGTGGCATTACTCGACCCCGTTATCCATCGGCCTGCATCGTTCTGCAGGATTTTCAAGCTCTTTACGGCCGTCTGGTTTAGGGGTACCACTTCCGTACCGTATGTTATACTTGGCAGCCCCACCATTTCCCAAATGGTTTTCCCCACGAAAACCTTATTGAAACTGTTTCTCCCTATAAGTTTCATTTGGTTGAGAATTCGCTTCCCCTTCAGAATCAATTTATTTGTGTGGTTTCGGTAGATGCCTCTTCCTGTGATGTTTATATTTACCCCCAGGTACTCATAGTCACTAGTCTCTTCTACACTAAGAAGTCTACTGCTACCTTCCGGAATGCAGAACTCCCCCACTCTCCACCTTCGAGTGGGGTCCACTTTGCGGCCCACGGGTATAACTTTGCTCTTGCTTTCATTAAGTTCGAGTCTCCATTTGCTCCCATATTTCCCAACAATTCCCAGCATTTTCGTTAGCCCCTCTTCACTTTCTGACACTAGAACCATATCGTCTGCAAAAAATAGCCCTGGGATCTTCAAGTCACCAACTGCAACCCCCTCGTCGCTATGCAGGAGTTCATCTCCTAAACATTTGATGTACAATGCAAAAAGAATTGGCGAAAGGATACACCCCTGTTTTAGGCCTATCTCCATAGGCACACGTTTTGTTGTAATGTTTCCCAGGCTAAGTTCACTCTGTACGATCTGTACTACCCATGATCACCATAACAAACCCCCAGAAAAAGCATAGTATGCCAAATGCAAGAGGTTAGTCTTATTTTGCCGGTCGACTGCAAGTAATTAACAGCTGGAACGCAAAGAAAACAAACTATAGGTTGTTTCATACAAGTTTGTCTGTATTTGTCTGTTTTGATGGTTAATCACGGGTGTTGTGATTTTGCATTGACACTCATCACAACAACTCCTTTTACATAGGCCGAGTTTATATTACTAACTACTTTTAAAATGACCGAGGTTTTTTTAACTAACTATTTTTACAAAGACCGAGGTTTATTATAATAACTCCTTTTATAAGGACCGATGTTATTTTAAAATGAGTTCTTTTTTGTACTCGTTGAATTTTCAGTGTATAAATATGCAGCATTATTTAGCATCCTCACCTTTTTTGATATAAATAAACATTTGAATAAAGATATAACAGCCCTTTTAAGGGCTTGAGGGTGTGTGTCAGTGATTTTTTTTTTTTTTTTTTTTTTTTTTTTTTTTTTTTTTTTTTTTTTTTTTTTTTTGGGGGGGGGTGGGTTGGGGTGGGGTGGAGGAGGTCATTTGGGATTCCCGAAGGATAACCAGATACCTCAAAATCACATACGGCATCCTATCTCCCAGAAGGCTTGATGGATGACTCCCGGTTTCTTAAAACTAAACTGTTGGAGCTTTCTCCACTTCTTTTTTGTAACCGCTATGGTCATATACCGGGGCCGCTACCAAACCGGCGTTGCTGTTTGGTTTTCTTTTCTCTTCTTCCCTTAAACTTGCCATCGCACAACATTACATTCTGGCTCGCCACCATGGTGGGACTCAAACCTCTACCATCGCCGAACTGGAACCGAACAGAGCTCGCTCTCTAATAGTTTTAAAGGCGTTGGGGGATTGAGTATTGACCATCCAACACTCCAGCTTAAACTGCCGAGTATTCTAACCGCGTGCATAACCCCCTCAGACTCCATTTTGGGCAATAGGAAAGCTAGGCCTGTGTGATCCAAGGAAAAAAAAATAAGGTTAACCGGGTCGCAAGGGATTTGTAAATCCCACATCGTTCCTGCGCGCCTTCGGCGCGCTAAAACCTTTCATTCATTCATCCTCACTTCAACATGGCTAGCGCTCAAGTGAATGTTAATTTTATTCCAAACAGTCGTGGTGGATGACATCTGATATTCGAAGGGTTCAAATACAGAATAAAGTCTAGAAACAATGAACGCACACATTGGCGATGCTGCCAGGTAGGCTGGGGAGGGACCACCAACACGATGAATGACACTGTAACGACCAACAACAACCACAATAACCATGAAGCAGATATTGAACAAGTAGCAGTAGATGCGTATTTAGCCAAGCTAAAACTTAAAATGAAAGAAGTATCGAATACAGTTTCGTCTATCTACCAAGAAGAAATTGGACGTAAGTATACATATCAGATATAAGAGGTGGGGTGTGTGGGAGAGGGAGGGAGGGAGGGAGGGGGAGACAGACAAAAAGGAAGTGAGGGAAAATATTAAACTGCTTATATCAGAATGTTGGGAGGAGGGGAGATGGGTGACTGAGGCCTTCTGCAACAAAGAGTTATTATTTTTTTAAAATAACCCTATTTTCTTTTTACAGGCCTCCATAAAATGTATTCTAAATAATTGTTTTTAAAAATAACCTATTTTCTTTTTACAGGCCTCCGTAGAGCAGAGTTTGATCCAGAGTTTATCTCCAAGATACCTACATTCTACAGTGTGAGATCAGCACTATACCGTTCCCGTTCACAAACAAGGCCGTCATTACCACGCCAACATTCTGATATAGACCTTCCTGAAATTTACACAAAGACAGCTGCTGGAGAGGATTTTCTGATTGCATGTGATGGTGACAACAACAAGATACTTATCTTTGGAACTGAAAACAACCTTCAACATCTATCATGTGCGGAAATTTATTTCTGTGACGGAGCATTCAATAAGTGCACTAATATAATAATAACACTTTGGCCAGCCGCTGATTTGCCGCGGTTCTCGGGCGAGAAGGGCATGGTTACCCCTGTACTCCCAACTGCCTCCATATTCCCACGCTTCTCCTCTCCTCCCAACAATCGGAGACGAACTGCTTGATGACACCCCTTGTCCCATTCTTCCCAATCTCTCCGATTAGCATATTATTAATAATAATAACACTTTGGCCAGACGCTGATTTGTCGCGGTTCTCGGACGAGAAGTCCATGGTTACCCCTGTACTCCCAACTGCCTCCCTATTCCCACGCTTCTCCTCTCCTCCCAACACTCGGAGACGAACTGCTTGATGATATCCCTTGTCCCATTCTTCCCAATCTCTCCGATTAGCATATTAACCCTCTCCTTTCAGTCTCCCCCTAACCACATGTCCTTCATTCTCCCATCCCACTTCCCCATTATACTCCCAGTGAATCTCATTCTTTTAGGCTGATACTTTGGGCATTCTAGAAGAAAGTATTCCAGGGTCTCCACCATGTCCAAGTTACACATCTGGCACTCCCTTTCACCGTCTTTCCCAATTTTTCCCCTCAGCTCCAGGGATCGCGACCTCAGCTTGAACAAGAGTGACCCCCCAAAGGTGCCATCAAGGTACTCTTCAAAACCTGGCTTCTCTTTATCACGCAAGCCACCCAAAGACCTCTTTGATTTGACCCCCTCTCGCCAATTACGGTTACAATCCTCCATGACCCTTTCTCTGACGATTTTTTTACCCTGGTTTGCCCCAACGTCCAGGTGCGAGATCTCCAATGAGTAATTCTCTACTAGCTCCCTCACTTGGACCATCCACCCCGTTTTGATATTTGAGTTAAAAATTCTCAGGAACATTGCTTTACACCATCGGCTGTCGGGGAGATTTAGCAAATAATTAAGGTAACCGAGCTTCAACAGGTCTATCCTGTCCTTGATCCTCATCCACCCAAGCTCACCCCTGATTGCTTCTAGCGCTGTGGCATTACTCGACCCCGTTATCCATCGGCCTGCATCGTTCTGCAGGATTTCCAAGCTCTTTACGGCCGTCTGGTTTAGGGGTACCACTTCCGTACCGTATGTTATACTTGGCAGCCCCACCATTTCCCAAATGGTTTTCCCCCACGAAAACCTTATTGAAACTGTTTCTCCCTATAAGTTTCATTTGGTTAAGGATTCGCTTCCCCTTCAGAATCAATTTATTTGTGTGATTCAGGTAGATGCCTCTTCCTGTAATGTTTATATTTACCCCCAAATACTCGTAATCACCTGCCTCTCCCACACTGAGAAGTTTGCTGCTCCCTTCCGGAATGCTGAACTCACCCACTCTCCACCTTCGAGTGGGGTCAACTTTGCGGCCCACAGGTATAATTTTGCTCTTGCTTTCATTAAGTTCGAGTCTCCATTTGCTCCCATATTTCCAGCATTTTCGTTAGCCCCTCTTCGCTTTCTGTCACTAGAACCATATCGTCTGCAAAAAATAGCCCTGGGATCTTCAAGTCCCCAACTGCTATGCTACCCCCTCCTCGCTACGCAGGAGTTCATCTCCTTAACTTTTGATGTACAATGCAAACAGGATCGGCGAAAGAATACACCCCTGTTTTAGGCCTATCTCCATAGGCACACGTTTTGTTGTAATGTTCCCCAGGCTAAGTTCACTCTGTACATCTTTATATAATGCTTTCATAATTCCAACAAACTCGCCTCCTAAGCCCATAGCCTCCAGCTTGCGCCACATACCTTCCCTCCATACTCTATCGTATGCCTTTTTGATATCCAAAAAGGCCATAAACATCTTTTTCTTTTTTGCTTTCGCGGATTCTATCATTTGGATAGTGTGAAAAGATGGTCAGTAACTCTCCTTCCCTTCCTGAAGCCATTCTGGATTTCTCCCAAAAAACCCTTCTCCTCAATCACCTCCTCTAGTCTCCCATACAGGACTTTACAGAAAACCTTTCCAATGTTGCTACTGACAGAGATCCCTCGATAGTTATCCAAAACGTCTTTTTCCCCCTTTTTGTGAATAAATGTCACTTTACTTTCTCTCCACTCCTTTGGGACCTCTTGATTTTCTATGGCTAGATTGAATAGGGCAGTTAGGCTTTTCACGAGTTCCTCTCCCCCTTTTTTGATAAACTCGTTAGGAATTTCATCCACTCCTCCCGCTTTTCCATCCCTTAATTTTGATATCACCTTTCGCACCTCCTCCGTTTTAATTTCGCACCTCCTTCGTTTTAATTTCCTCGACCTGATTCGGACACTCTGGTGGGCTCCCCATGCCCCATCGCTTATCGTTTACCTTTTCCCAGTGCTTGACTAGTTCTGATGCGACTTGATCTTGCTCGTCTGTAACTCTGCCATCTACTTTAATACTCTGTTACGTTTATTCACCCATTTCCAAAATACGTTCGAACTCGACCCCCCTGTCGTTCTTATCGTCCTAATAAGACTGCTATTTCGTACTCTCCGATTATCGTCTTTAATCTTATTTACTTTATTTCGTGCTTGGTGGTATTCTTCCTTAGCAACTGTGGCCTCATTGCTTTCCGCCCCCTTAAGTTTTCTACTTCTCCTGTATGCAGCACATTTAGCTTTTCTTCCCTTTATGGCCCTTTTCAGTTCGTCGTTCACTCTGTACCCAAGTTCCCGTGTTGGCATCCTGACCTTTCCTACACTTTCCTTTCCTGCCTCCACCAGGCTCGCAACTATGACGTCTGCCATCTTCTGGACACTGCCCCTCTTGGGTATGGTTGCAAGCTTTGGTTTCAGTTTTTCATTGAACTTCGCCCAGTCAGCATCTTTTTTTGAGTTCCCAAATATCCTTAGAGCTTCCTTTGCTTTTTACTAGAGTTTTGGCCCTGATCGTCACTGTAATCAAGTTGTGATCACTATCCACCTCCATTTTACCCTCATCATCCACTTCTACCCCTATCACCTCCCTCCATAAATTAATATCTGTGAGGATGTAGTCGATTATTGATTTTCTGTCGTTCCTCTCCCAGGTCCATTTCCCCTTACACCTCGCGTCCCTGTTCAGAATCTTCAGACCGAGCTCGTTTGTGAAGTTCAACAGCTTCCTTCCATTCCTGTTGACTTTATTGTCCCCACCCTCTATGCCTTCTTCATCATTACCTATGTGGCCATTAAAGTCACCCATCAGAATTATACCGAGCCCCTTGTTTTGTAATTCGGTGATATTGGACCTCAGTGTTGAGTATATCGAATCATTCCATTCGGGTTTGCTTCCCTCCACCGCACAATACACAACCCCAAGGGCAATACTTTTGTTTTTCAGACTGATCCTTACCCATCCAATTTCTTTCGATACCCCAGCCGAGGTGCTGATGTTTTCCAGGTCTGTGATCAGCGATGGTTTTAAATCCTCTTTAATTTACATGCCTACCCCTCCCCCTTTTTTCTTGCCTTCCGTTCGCCCTACACCTATCCATACGTACCCCCTTACTTGGTCTACCCGCACCTCGTGTCTTACCCACGTTTCGCTTAAGCCCGTGACGTCAATCTCCTCTGCCTCAATCAATGTAGCAATTTCACTTACTTTCCGGTGGAGACCCTGGATGTTGCTATAACCCACTTTCAGGGTGTCAAGGTTCATTGGCTTCCGCCTACTGGTCCCTTTATTATCGAGTCCCTGTATGTTTGTATATCCCACTTTGTGTGCCTGTTCTTTCCTTGGGAAGCTATTCCTATTGATTTGGATTTTTGGTCCCTTTTCCTTATCCCCCTTGTCCCATTTTTTACACCTATGGTTCGTGACACAATTTCCCTGAGAAGTTTGCTGCTCCCTTCCGGAATGCTGAACTCACCCACTCTCCACCTTCGAGTGGGGTCCACTTTGCAGCCCACAGGTATAACTTTGCTCTTGCTTTCATTAAGTTCGAGTCTCCATTTGCTCCCATATTTCCCAACAATTTCCAGCATTTTCGTTAGCCCCTCTTCGCTTTCTGTCACTAGAACCATATCGTCTGCAAAAAATAGCCTTGGGATCTTCAAGTCCCCAACTGCTACCCCCTCCTCGCTACGCAGGAGTTCATCTCCTAAACCTTTGATGTAACTAACGTGTTTTTTTTCAGATGTATAGGGTGGAAGGTGACCACGGGCGGTTCACGTGGAACCATTTTGACACAAGTGGGCCACGTACGACAAACAACATCGAGGGGTGGCACGGGAAGTTGAGTCTATTTATCGCCGGTTCACACCCCAACTTATTCAAAATGATAGACGTCCTTATGAAAGAACAGTTATTCCAGGAATCAACGATACTGCAGCTGAGCGCAGGAGGAAAATTGGCACCCAGAAAAAGAAAATGCAGAAAAATTGACAATTCACTTGGACATTTTAAAGATTATTTCAAGCTGGTGAAATCGGATTACTCCTCCAGTACTCAGACTCTGTTTCGCACAATACTACATTTTAATCTGTTTGTGTATTGCAAATAAATTCATTATAAATGTTAGTAAATTTTAGTACATGTGTATCCAGAGGTACTCGACACAAGCTGAAATCTTGAAAAAAATGACATTTGATAACTATTTTGAAGTATTTTCTGACCGATTCTCGTATTTAAAATCGTTATCAAATGTCACTTTTCCGAGATTCCATCCTTTGTCAGGTACCCGTTGGTTATTTTAATTAATGATAACTATTTTAAGATCGACCCTCTTCGCCCCCTGAAAAAATATATTCATTTATATTTTTTGAGGGGCGAAAAGCGTCGATCATAAAATAGTTATTAAAAGTCATCTTATGAGTTTTTAGCACCTGTGGTTTAATTTGGTTAGCCTCATCTCCTCGGTTGGCTGTCAGTAATAAAGTCAACCTGCGTTAAATGAACAAACTTACTGGAAACCGACTATAATCCTTATCCCTTTGAGCAACCTAATCTTCACACATTTTCCAGGAACAATAGCGACCGGCAAAGTGAGACGACCCCAATGCAAGCCCTACAGTGGAAATAAAGGCAATATTCCCATGCTGTTAGGCCTTCTTAACTTTTTTAAATATGTTTCCTTTTTATAATGTTTATTTGTTGTACAACAACCTCTTCCTTTGAACCCGCTTCTACTGTATACACACCTACATGTACAACCACCCATACTGTATTTCAAACTGAGAAAAAATGCCAAGTACGCGGCAATTGAAAATGCCTTAAAACATGTCCGGTTAGCTTCACACCAAGTTCACCGACATTTTACAGAATGACCCGGGGGCTCGTGGGCAAGGGTGGCACTACAGGAGATTGGCGACCCTCGTAAAACAGGCTTTTATCCCACTTTCCTACCTCACCAACCTGCTTCTTTGAGAGCTCCCGCTCAAACAAAAAAATGAATCTACCCCCCCCCCCAACACACACACATACACCTTCACGCCCATACGTGAATTATTATTGTTTTCAATAGCAAATTCGGAAGAGGGGTATGACCAGCGTATATCAACAATCAATCAAACAACCAGCCAAAAGGGAACGAAAACAATAAAGAAGAAAAGAAAACTTTTTACGGAATAGTTCGGGCCTCAGTTTCATTGGTCGGGTATAAAGTGGAAGAAATGTATTTAACCACCCTCTTAAATGCTAGCTTCATGGGCCATTTCTTGTAAGAAAAATACAAATGAACGCAGTAACGTCATCGTAGTGGAATAATGTTGTGTTTTCAAACATTTTTTTTTTTTGTTTATTGGTCGAGTTTGAGATGAGGAGTTCGTAATTATATTTTATCATATGACTATGACATTTTTGCCCTAAATATCACTACTGTTTGACGATGTTTTCCAAACTGTTGTATCACACCGGGTGAGATTTTTCCGGATCAAAAGTCCATATCACACTCTTACGGAAATCAAAAATCCATATCACACTCCCACGGAAATATCCGAGAGTTTCCGTGAATAGTTTTCGTAACTGGGGAAGTCGTTGTTGTTTCGTCTGCTATTTTGTAACCGGCTTTTCACCGCATATTAATTAAAATGGCAAATTTGGGTGAATTTGACATCGAAACAATGTCATATGATAAACATATCATCATAACAGTTTGTTGATCCGTGTCGTCGCATCACGTGGTCGTTGAGGTGGCCAGATTTTCGGATCACACTCGCTGTCTGCAGGCAGCGAGTGTGATCCGAAAATCTGGCCACCTCAACTCGACGTGATACTACGACACGGATCAACACACTGTTATGATAATATCCATATATCGCTGCACAACTCGCTGGTGTCCGTTGATGTATGTCGCCGGCGTTCTGTTTGAAGTTTGGTTTTCCCACCCATCTATAATTAGCCTCGATAGGCGGGTGGTGAACCCGTATATTACAGAGTGATCACCGGGTGTGAGAAAGATGGTTTTAGATGGAGCGGACACCTAATGTCGGTATTTGGTAGGTAGATAACTTGTATTTACAGCGGCTGCACCTCAGTACGCGACAGTGTAAATTGTTTGTGACTTGTTAATTATTTCTCTTTGTGGGTGTCGGCAATTGTCCTCTTTGTTAGGACAGTAGACTTGTTATGGACCAATCACGTGACATCAGGAATTGTATTCTCGGGTGTGCTTACTTTTCACTCGCCAACGATGTAAAAAAAAAACTTGCCATTGGACAAGAGAGATGGCCAGCACTCACGCCTGGCCAACGGAACCGACGAATTAAAAGGTTACCGACTTACGTTTTCGACAATTCTAAAAGTCAAACTTAAAACGGCGACAATTACAAAAACCCTGGTCAGGTAAATAGGGTGAAACCTCGAAAACAAAATGTGTCATCAAAAAAAAAAAAAGCAAAGCTAAATTAAAGTCGTAGACACTGAGCTGAAATGGCTAAAAATATACTGTATACATACTTATACTAAATACAAGCTGTAGCTTTGAGTTATCGGGCACAGCCGAGCAATACTTATCACAGTACGCTAAAAAAGCCCAATAACGGCATAAAGCAAATAATAGCAAAACAATAAACAAAATATTTAAAAAAAACTGAAATGTTCTGCCGGCCCAAAGCCCGGATAAAAGATGATTGGAGTTTTATTTTTATCAAATATTACTGTGATCTGTGTTGTGATACTCAATTAGCACTTGCACATTTCATCCACATGCCGAGGTAGCCTATTAATTACTAAGCTACTTATTAAATACCGAGGGGAAGTTTCCCGCGACGGCTCGGTCTATATATCTTGCATGTACTCCAATAAATCAGCGCCTATATTTCATTATATTTATTCAATGGATTAAGTTATATGTCTGTACATATATTTAAACCTTTTAAAGCCCCTTACTTACTTATTTTCCTTCACCTCGGTATACCTTGGGATCCCTCGGTGTTTAGTAGGACCCTGCCAGACCAACCATACACTTTGCACGCCTTCCTAAGAATGTCCTTACAGGGATGTGGCTAGAGGTTTCCGATTGGGGCATATAGGCCTGTAGGGTAGCGAATTTCCTACTAGGATGAGGGGCTCGGAGCGGGAAGCCCCCTCCCGGTCCCTCGCCCTAGTTGGAAATTCACTACCGAGAAAACTTTTGAAACTGAAGCCATGAAAGGGAGCATAAAATTGATTCTAGTAACTGAAATGCCAACACATTTATGATAGAATTATCAGGTTATTATTCTTTGGTATTATTCCTAGGAACTGAATATGTGCTACCCAAATGCTCAAGCTGAGAACTTTGAGCAATTCTCACTGTCCTAACTTTGAAACAGATCTTTTGCAGGATGACCAATTTTCGATGTTTCATCATTTTGTAACTGTAAATGATGGAATTAACTCAGGATAACGATTTTACATGATGTGATTTTCTTGAAGTGCATTTCGAGGATTTTTTGTATTACGATATGTAAACGGTAAGCGTACAATAGAAATCTGGCAGCGCTTGACATCATACATACTTATGAAGCTCAATATTGCGCACACTGTAGTTGTAAATAGTAAAAGTTGGAATTTTTGCCGATTTGAAACCGAGTTAGATTTTTTGGGAAGTAAAGGAGACCTCAGCATCGCCAAAGCAGCTCTAAAATCCAGATAGATGGAAATTCCAACTACTCATGACTTGCCGAATTTTCAACTATAGGAAATTTTGACCAGGATTGGTTTAACCCTTTGATACTTTTGTAGGTGTTATTACGTAAGAAATCTTTTGTTTAATTTAACCCTTTGATACTTTTGTAAATGTTAGTACGCACGAAATCAAACAGCAAGTTGATACTTTGTGGTCATTTGTTTTGTTATTATTTTTTGATTTTTTAAAGTTTTAACCTCAAATTCCTATTTTCTTCCGAATTAGTGCTCAGCGATAACAGTTGAGCCAAATGTTATCGCAGCTTAAAATACTAACATAATCCTGCTGTCAAGACTTCTTAACTGGTTGAGTGTTAGAAGCCACTATCAGGGCTTTCAAAAATGAGGATACCAGAGCAAAAGCCAACACGTTCCTTGCTTATATTTCATATTCAGTCAAACACAAATAATATTTTGTTTATATAAATTTGTTTTATTACAAATTATTGGAGAGTGCCTGTGGGCACTCTCCAATAATGTTTAATAAAACAAGCTTTGAATAACAAATTCAGACCACCAAAAATAATTTAGCCCTCAACCAGTTAATCACTAATGTGAAAAATATCTTGTTATTTGTACTTTCAGACGTTTGACGTCGCATTTTGAAAAAAACGTTTAAGAAACTGAATCCCCAGTGACGTTCGGATGTCAGGATAATTAAAGTAAGTAAACGTACTATAAAAATCTATTACCTGTTGGCATCATGCATACTTATGAAGCTCGATATTGCGTACACTATAGCTGTTAATAGTAACAGTTGCAATTTTTGCCGATTTGGAATCGAGTTGGAATTTTCGGAAGTAAAGGAGATATCAGCATCACCAAAGAAGCTATAAAATCCAGATAGATGGAATTTCCAACTGCTCCTGACTTGCCCTCCGAATTTACAACTATAGGAAATTTTTGTTAGGATTGGGGGGAGGGGGGCACCCCCCCCCCCCAAATGTCGCCACGTCCCCCTGTCCTTAAAAGTATCAGTCTCAATTTAGTCACAGTCAACAACATTCAGAAACTCTGGAGTATCTAAATCATAGACGTTTCTATTTTCAGTTCGTTCCAAACATGTCAAGAGTCTTATCAGAAGATGTTGATTTTCGTTCCACATAGCCTACTGGAAACCGCCCTATAACGGCAGGTACCATTATCAACAACTGTCTGAGGATAAACGTCCTTCAAAATAATTAGTGAATATGGATTCGTGCGCTATAAAAACAAATTTACTTTCCCTTTTCAGGCCATCAATTCATAATTAACTCATTGTGTATCTTTCACAAACGGATTAGCAATCAGTCGTCTCAGTGACAATTACGGTTCTGACTGTGTTGTTCAAAACACTCTCACTAAGTATTTATACTCGCCCCACTTTTCAGTCTGTTTGAAACAAAAAGTATAAAAATGGTCAAATGTGATTAAGATCTCGGCCCGTTTCCACTTGATGAGCATATTACAAACAGACGAACACACACCAAAAGGATGGGAGAAACACAAACGAAAGGTTACGGGACGTTTTATCCCAAAACCAGTTCGTTCCGGGACGATTCGTCCGGGACGTTTCATTTCCAAAATTCCAACCGGTACGATTCGCCCCAAATATCGGGACGAATCGTCCCACTAATCTTTTTCCGAGTATATCGTCCCAAATTATTTTTTTCGAATATCAGTACGATCCGTCCCAACATTTATTTTCATGTTATCGGGGCAAAAATATATACTTTGATTTAGTATATAGATATAGATTTTTTACTCATTTACTAGTCATTTCCGGGAATCCATCTCTTGAAAGTGGGCAATTTCTCAGGAAATGACTGTGATTTACAATTTATAAACGGCCGAAATATTATAGACAATGGCACTTGGTGATATTTTTCCACCTGACTGATCCTCCGAAACAGTCGATTTCTGCGATAATTCGTTTTTAAAATAACCATACGTGTATGATCATTTATCTCACCAAATTACTTTTCGGGACGAATGGTCCAGGACGACGCGTCCCGGTTCGATAATGTATTTTGGACGAATCGTCCCGGGACGAACTGGTTTTGGGACGAAACGTTCCGGAGCCAAACGAAGACGTGATTTAGGAAATGAAGCTGCTCTGAACTTTGACTAAAACCCCAAACCAGTATGGAAACCCCTAGCGGACACGCCATTCGCCAATTGCCAGTCGCCAATTCTGTCGCCAATCGCCAATCGCCAGTTGTCAATCCGATCGCCATTCGCCAATCGCAAGTTACGTGCGCCCTAACGGACACGCCAATAGCCATTCGCTAGTCGCCGAAAGCTTTTTTTTGAGGCTCTGCAGACACGCTAATCGCCATCGCTAACTGTGTTTGTCGTCAATCGCTAATCGCTAACTGTTTTTGACGTCAATCGCTGATCGCTAACTGGTATTTGGTCCCTGCAACGATGCCAATCGCCAATCGCCAATCGCCAATCGCCAATAATTAATTGCTAACCGTCATTTTTTTTTTCTTGCTCATCAATGTTACCATACAGGCCGTCACTTTTTGATTGCCAATCGCAATTTATCAGCCTTTTGTACTTTTGTCTGAAATGCGTGTAGCAAATTTTGATTGCCAATCGCAATTTATCAGCCTTTTGTCTGAAATGCTTGTAGCAAATTGCCATTCGCGAGAAACGTACGTTTATTGTCGACAATGCGTTCCAAATTGGTTAGGGTAAACCAAAAGTCACTGCTTAGCAAATTGATATAAATTTACGCTAATCGTTAACTCTTGTTTTTTTGTTATCGGCGATTGGTGAGTTACAAATGGCGATTAATTTGTCATTTGCGCCTGGCTAATAGCGACTGGCGTTTGGCGATTAGCGAATGGCAAATGGCATTTAGAGACGAGCGAATGGCGAAAAGCGGTATAAATTTGACTATTGGCGAATGACGACTCTCGTAGTTGTCGATCGCCATTCGCGAATCGCTGGAACATATTTGCCATTCGCTTGTGAGCTATTCGCCAATTCGTTAAGTGCTCATGTGTAGGTTAAAACATCCATGTCACAATCAACCCCTGACGTGATTGTACCTCGTATTCCAAAACCATGACACTTTTTTCTCAACCACAGCTGATCTCAATATTGTCAAATGTATCTGCGAACAAATAACTATATATATGAAGCAACAAAACAAAAATAAAATCGTTCATGATTGGCAGTTGAACGGTTGAATTCGGTTCAAATGACATTTACGCGCAGTTTATTATCACTAAATACATACCATTTAAGCCATATCTAGGCAACATGAGAAGAATGAAATCGTTTGCCATGTACCCTAAGTTGCTCATTAGAGTGTCTAAATGTTCCGTTAATTGTATATAATAATACTTTCAGAGGGGGGGGGGGGGGGGATAAATATATAACATACAAATGTTACAATTCAATATCAAACAATTACATTTGACTGTCGACCCATGTTAAGATCTAAACTTAAATATAAGACCAGGTTGGTCTGAGATTGTATATCATCCCATTTATTTAAATTAAACAATGTGAATGTATAAAGTTTCTACGGTTGATTAAGGGCATTAACTTGTAATGACGTACAACCTCCCCAAAAGATCATGGTTATGCGTCAGCCTAACCCACGCTTCCGACTTTCATCGAATAATACTAAAAATAAGATATCAATAACAATGAGCGTGTATGTAAATATGTGCCTATTGACCTGCAAGAAAAAATGAAATATAGCTTTCCTCTGCCCCATGCCTTTTTGGTGGTGTTTGTGTGTGTGTATGGGGGTGGGGGGAGGGAGGGGTGTAAATGTTCGCCAGACCATGTCTACTTGCAAATTAGCCAACAAAATGCTAACAGCAAGCCAGGGGTGGCGCCAGCATATCTCCGACAAGGTGGGGGGGGGGGGGGGCTTCCCTTTTCGACAGGGGGCTACACCAGGTGTCATCATATCGACGACGCGAAGCCCCGTCGTTGCAAGCGCTGGGGTCGTGAAGAAATGAGCGGAGTGGGGGGGGGGCTGGGGCCCTTCCCCATATAAATTTTTAAACTAAAAGCCCATCAGAAGTTATTTGGGACGCACTCTGGGCAAAATTTGCCTTTTCTCATGGACCCAATATTTTTTCTCGACTCGATCTGGAATTTTGTGAAAAACTGTTAAAACTTCTGATACCGGTACTCACAAAAGAAGAAAAATATGTTGATTGGCGGAAAGTATTTTTTTTTTTTGCTTTCTGGCATGCTAAAGAAAGTTTGTTTCGCGGGATAACATACACAAGCGCAAACTGTGTGTGTGGAGGAGGGGGGGGGGGGGGTAACACTTGCCGATGGGAAAGGGAGCTCTAGCCCCCCCCCCCCCCCCGGCGCCACCCCTGCAGCAGACAAATAGGCAAATGAGTATTAGAAACAAACGCAGCATACGAATCATTTAAATTGAAAGAGTTTCAGTTCTCCTCTGAACACACTTCTGCCCACTTCGAACCTTTTGCTATATGAACTTTTAGTTGTTATAGTAGCTGGCCTGAGTTGAGGTCATACATCTTCGCGTATAGGAGTTGAGAGGCATTATGATTTCCACATAACCGTGTCCCCTACCTACGCTGCCCCCCCCCCCCCCACCGACTTTCCAAACTCAGTCTTATGTTTTTTTTGTAATCTAAGAAAGCTCTTTTTAGGCGTTCGAAAGTACATTGCACATCACAGCAGATCAAGAATTTTCCAAGTAACATTAATTACCCGCACAGTTAGTCCAAGCTAAAACTCAAATCCTCAAAAAATTGAATGGCTTTGTGCGTTAACTGAATTAACAAACAAAACGAAAGTACACTGCGGGTATTGAGTAGAATTTTGGACTGTGGCATAGTTAGACAAACGGCGGCGCACTGGCAGGGATTGGAAGATTATGGGGGGGGGGGGGGGGGGGCATTTCCGGGTCGTTGGGTGAAGTCCTTCTCTTTAATTTATTTTTTAAATGTCGTCAAAAATCGCATTTTCAATAATTCAGAGACTGATCCATGTATGAACTTCTCCCAAGATATTACTTAATTTGTTATTCTTGTAATCATAAATCCAAGTGATGAAAACCCCGTACATATGGAGGAACATCTACTCATTTTCAAAGGAGTTGTGGAGAATGAAAGCGTTTCACGGAACCTAAACAGTAAATACAGGTGTGTCCATCTCTCTTTCCCAGTTCCAGAGTCTTCTCTCCTTGCCGTTTTGTTTTTAAAATCCGTTCCCAGAATCTCACCCGCCTAGCAGTTAGGAGGAGCTTGGTGGATAAAAATAAAGTACAGGATAGATCTTGGGAAACTGTGTTACTTTAACTACTTGAGAAACCTACCCGACAGCCGGTGGTGCAAATTGATGCTTAATACTATTTGGAACTCTAATATAGAAACAGGGTGGTCAAAACGTGAGGGAACTAATGGACAACTACTCTTTAGAGGTCTCAGACATAGAAAAAGGGATGAAGGAAGCCAAACCGTTTGTCATAGAGCGAGTCATGGAAGACTGCAATCGAAACTGGCGAGCAGGGGTTAGCGTATAAAAATCATTGTGGGGGTTACGATATGAAGAAAAGCCAGCCTTTGAAAAGTACCTAGATGGCACATTTGGGTGTCACTGCTGTTCAAACTAATGTCAAGATCACTTGAGCTTCGGGGTGAAATTGGAAGGGATGGAGAAAGGGAATGCCAAATGTGCACCTCCGGAGTATTGGAGACCCTGGAACATTTTCTCTTAGAATGCCCACAATATATGCCTCATAGGATAAAATTTACTGGAAGTATAATGAAGGAACGGGATGAAGGAAAAACGGATAGATGGCTGAGAGGGGGGGGGGGGGCACGAGGGAGAGGGTAGGAATACTCATTGAAGAAATTGAAAACGAGGAAGTGAGGGAAACTATTAAACAGTTTATATCTGAATGCTGGGAGGAGAGGAGGTGGGGTGCAGGGGGAACGATGGCCTTCCCTTATGAGAACCGCGACGAATCAGCGGACGGCCAAAGAATTATTATTATCATATAGACCACGTCAGTTGCCGTTCTCAAATTTGGAAATTGTTTTATGTTTCTTATTAATCGTTGTTTCATTTAATGAAATGATTATGCTGTTGGGTGACATATGCTCGTCAATCTGAGGTCGAAACGATCAAGAGCAAAATTGTGTTGTGTTGCACGTCGGTGAACACGCTTGGCGATTAGCGAATGGCGATTGGCGTGTCCGCTAGGGGTTTCCATAAACCAGGGAGGTTTTCCTCCGTGCAAAAACAGAACCTCCGATCACGTGTCCTGTTCTACCTACAGTTCTGATCCATGCAAGAAATTTAGCCACGATATAAATAGTAATTAGGAAGAATTTGGTCACGAAAAAAATTCTCAAACATTTGTAAACATTTATTTAAGTTAACTAATCTTTTGAGCATTGAAATAATCTGTCTTCACATTTGAAGCAACTATCTATATTGATGAAATCTAGAGGAGCCCAATTATAAAAATTGACGAGTGTTAATCATAGTTCCAGGTAAATTATCGGTAGATTCCCGATTTTCGACGTTTGAAGAATTTCAGTGCCGTGGTGAGGACAAAGGTAACAGGACAAAACCCCATCAGACAAAACCCCCTCATTTTTTGCATCGTAGGACAAAAACCCCTCAGGGAAAAAAACCCTCAGGACAAAACCCCCTCAGACATTATATATATACTAACTTGTGTCTTGTGTTTCAGTAACACCATTTTGCTCCCCGTGGGAACCCCGGGAAGTAAGCAGCACTTGTTTACTGTGGTAAACCAGTTCCGCTTTACTAGTAAAATAGGACCCAGTCACCATAGTTCAGCTATCCGAACGTTGTGGCTGCCCACTACGTTCAGATTCGGTACAGTGAAATAACTGGAAGTTTCCCCGGTGCTATCACCGGGAGTACTACGGCCGATGTTCAAATGCGAAATTAGGTAAATGAATCGGTCGTGGGGCTTTTCTATCGACTGTTTTCTAAAGATGAACTATTTTTGTACACCTGTGCGTGGTATTTTCAACCGAGTCGGGTTTTATTCATTTGATACACTCAAACGAACACGACGAAACGTAAATTTCCATCAACACTCCGCCATGATTGTAGCGCACTTCTTAAAACAATAATCCGGCAATCCGCTGAAACGAAACTTGTCGACGCTGAAACGGAAACTCAGAATGCGTTCAACTCGCGCACAAAACGGCCGATTGTGAGCGCCTCAGTGAGTGCCTCAACGATGACGCGCGGCTTTTTTTCTCTTTTTACTTGTTTGTTGTTTCGTCTCGAGAGGTTAAATGGTAATCTGCCCCCAAGTTTTGCCCGCATAGATTTAGCCGCAAATTACCCCACTACGAAATAATTTACGTTACCGATTCACACCACGAGGAGGTACTAAGCGGGTCTTTGTGAACCGTCTGAAAAGAGAAAATAAAACAACGTGTAAGACTTAAAACGTAAGTGTTAGACTCTCCCGACTTTCGTACCCAACGGCGGATCCGGGGGTGGGGGGGGGGGGTGGGGGCAGCGTACGCCTCCCTATTTTTTCCAGAGTTAACAATTTCCGGCGGATTAGGCAACGATCCCCTGGTGAATTATTACCCTGATCAAATGAAGAGTTGAAAATATATAAAATTTGAATGGAGAATTTTGTATTTACGGTGGGTCGGTTTTGGCAGTTACGTCGGGTAAATAGTTAACAAAAAGCTTGCTAGCAGTTTTCCAGCTTTTTCCAGCATATTGGACGATTAATTTTTTAATGAATAATACATTCTCATTTTAGTTCATCTAAACTATTTCGGTAAAAAGCTCACGCTACAATAAAAATTAAATCACCGGATTTTACCTTTAAAGTGTTCAGGCACTCGGCACAGTATAGAATCCATAATCCCATGCCGGAAAAGCTATTGCCGCAGCGAAACGCCAGGATGTATCGCCAAGACTGTCACATTGTTGTTTCAAAAACACCGTACACCCAGAACACATTTTATTCACTGAAATACTCGTTCTATTCCATAATTTCATTTACGAGAATGAATGAAGACAAGATCATTTCGGCGGAGACAATCCGACCTTCAATTATACGGGGGAGGGTGTGGGGGGGGGGGGGTCCAAATCATATATCAGCGAAAATGACGGGGTGTTAACAAGTGCGGTTTTGTATGCAACGTACACATAATGATGACATTTTTCTCCGCCTATAGACTCTGAGAGGCATGAATCGCTGCGGCTAATTCAGTTCTGCGTACTTCACAACATCCAAATGGTCCCAACCAACACATTTGCAATTTCAAGCCCACCCCCGCCATTAGTAAGTTGGCCACTTATAATAATAAATATAAAATGTGTGACGTTTTGACCAAAAGTATGTGACGTTTTGACCAAAAAGTGTGTGACGTTTTGACCAAAAGCATGTGACGTTTTGACCAAAAGTATGTGACGTTTTGACCAAATATGTGACGTTTTGACCATTTTGAAATGTGACGTTTTGGTCGTGTGACGTTTTGACCTGTTCCCAAATGCACCCGCAAGCTCAAATAGTCAGTTTCAACACAAAGAAAATGGCAGAATGAAATGAATTAAATAATGGTGCCGTTTTCGCAATCCGAACTGGTGCCGTTTTCGCTAACCCATGGTACGTTTTCGCCAGCGCAATTGGTGCCGTTTTCGCCACCACTGATGTCGTTTTCGCTCACTTGGTGCTGTTTTCGCCAGGTGCCGTTTTCGCACGGTTTTGTATAACCCACACCTCGAAGGGTGAGACTGAAAAAAAATCGAAATAGCCTATTCCTTTACACCAAAATATCAATATTGCTGACAGGGACATAATCGATTCTCGTTTTAACTCTATTTTACCATTGGTTATATTTTTTGCTGAATTAAACTTTACTGGTTGTAAGCCCCCCTGTATTGTGGGAATCACACGCGACCTTTAAGGGTTTTAATTCTGTATTCTGGCAGGGATATTGAGATAGATTCTTCGTGATTCTGACCAGTGAGATTTAGGTGGACCTCAACAGACCCGACAACTACTTGCATATTGCTTACTTCCGATTGCGAAATTTGAAGTGGAGCACGCGTGATGCACTTGACAACATTCGAAAGCTTCCCAGAAAGTAGTTCTTGTTATTTTCCGTGGTCATTTGAATACTATTTTATGAATGTATTCAAGAAGAATAAGGTATCCAGTAACTTCGACCCAAATCGGTAATTTCGGCCCAAAGTAATTTCGACCCAGTTTCGCAACTGTTGGTATTGGTTCCGGGTCAACTCGCCCTCGGGACAACGCGCCCCCGCCAGTTTTCCCGGGTCAACTCGCCCCCGATCGGGGGGGGGGGGGGGGGGGCGAGTTGACCCGCATTTGAGGGGCGAGTTGACCCGGGAAAATCTTTTTTTGGGGGAGGGTAATTTTTTTTACAAAATTGGGGGAGGGGGTAGTTCAGCTATCCGAACATTGTGGCTGCCCACTGAAAGAAAAAATCTTGAAAACTTGAATATTCTTTTCTTTTTGTGTGTCTCAGAAACATAGCTTATGGCCCCTCGTTGGAAAGAGGTCTTCCAATGGCAGAACACGCAATTCAAGTTCGTCCAGGTTGGAGCACAGTGGTTCAGTCTTTGCAGCGTGATAACGTGTACTGCATGTCGATGGTACTCATGCCTTCACCTGCATGATTGTGTCGGGTATAACAGGGGCGGATCCAGAATTTGAAATTAGGGGGGGGGGGGCTTACTAACGCACAGGGCCGATCAGGGTAATAATTCACCAGGGGATCGTTGCCTAATCCGCCGGAAATTGTTAACTCTGGAAAAAATAGGGAGGCGTACGCTGCCCCCACACCCCCCCCCACCCCCGGATCCGCCGTTGGGTACGAAAGTCGGGAGAGTCTAACACTTACGTTTTAAGTCTTACACGTTGTTTTATTTTCTCTTTTCAGACGGTTCACAAAGACCCGCTTAGTACCTCCTCGTGGTGTGAATCGGTAACGTAAATTATTTCGTAGTGGGGTAATTTGCGGCTAAATCTATGCGGGCAAAACTTGGGGGCAGATTACCATTTAACCTCTCGAGACGAAACAACAAACAAGTAAAAAGAGAAAAAAGCCGCGCGTCATCGTTGAGGCACTCACTGAGGCGCTCACAATCGGCCGTTTTGTGCGCGAGTTGAACGCATTCTGAGTTTCCGTTTCAGCGTCGACAAGTTTCGTTTCAGCGGATTGCCGGATTATTGTTTTAAGAAGTGCGCTACAATCATGGCGGAGTGTTGATGGAAATTTACGTTTCGTCGTGTTCGTTTGAGTGTATCAAATGAATAAAACCCGACTCGGTTGAAAATACCACGCACAGGTGTACAAAAATAGTTCATCTTTAGAAAACAGTCGATAGAAAAGCCCCACGACCGATTCATTTACCTAATTTCGCATTTGAACATCGGCCGTAGTACTCCCGGTGATAGCACCGGGGAAACTTCCAGTTATTTCACTGTACCGAATCTGAACGTAGTGGGCAGCCACAACGTTCGGATAGCTGAACTACCAGTCACCAATGCTTGGGGTGAAAGTCGTCTAAAATGGGCAACATGTAGATTGACTAAACTTGACTTTATCTCCATGTTGTGTAACGATTAGCCATGGTGCATAAATATGTGACGTTAACCACCAACGAACAAACAAACAAACACCATTTTGCAAGTCATCTGTACTTAACCATTAAAAGTACAGATGGCTGTTGTTGTTGTTATAACAACAAATCTCCAAAGTACTGGGATACTAGCTTGTGTCTTCTGTTCCATTATTTCTTTGATGTATAGCTTTGTTGTTTTAGTAATACCGTTTTGCAAGCTATCTGCAGTTTCAATTTTTCAATTTTGCTCAAATTGCTGGGATACTAGCTTGTGTTGTGTCTTCTTTCCCATTACTTCTTTGAGGTATAGCTTTGTTGTTTTAGTAATACCATTTTGCAAGCTATCTGCACTTTCAGTTTTTTAATTTGGCTGACTTCAATAACCATTTATGTTTTATTACACTGGCATGACAAAGTTTTAGAACAACATTCTCTGTCATAATGCTATAAATATGCCAGTTTTGTGATGCTTTCTCAGTATTCAAAATATTGTCAATTAGTGCTATATTATGGAGATTATCAAAAACCACAAAGGTGGTCTGAAACTTGTGCTTGATGGCTACATGTATACTAAGAAATACACACGTCAAAATAAAATCCGATGGGAGTGCTCAAACAGATCAGCATTTTTGTGTAAGGCAGCGGTTACTACAAATGTTTTTCTCAAGTGAGGGGGTTTTGTCCATTTTGTCAGTAAAAGTGAGGGGGTTTTGTCCGAGGGTGTTTTGTCCTGAGGGGGTTTTGTTCGAGGGTGTTTTGTCCGAGGGGGTTTTGTCCTATATTCGAGGACAAATATAAACAATAAAACTTATAAAAGGGTTTTGGGGTTGATTTCGTGTCAAAATGTCGACTCATCTGGAGTCTCCAATCTATATGACATAGGGGTATGTGTTATAGATAATCTATAACACATGGGCTATATCTTCAACAGGTATAAGATAAAAACTTATATTATTAAGAAATTTAATTGCAGTCGAAATCAAATAATGAATAGATAATACCTAATCTAGTAATCTACATTTACACGTACCACATTTACGAAATTACGTTAGTACAACTAGAAAAATAATGATATGAATAGTTTCATGATAAAATCAAACAAAAACAATGAATGAATGAATACAGAAATTCAGAATAAAAACATACTGACCCAGCATGTAGCTGGCGCTGTTCAAAACACCCCCGAATCAAAACATCCCCTAATTTCTTAGTCAGAACGTCCCCAGAAATTAGTCAAAACGTCTCCAAATATTAGTCAAAACATCCCCAACAATTAATCAAAAGTTTGTCAAAACATCCCCAACTTGGCCCAAGAGTTAGTCGAAACGTCCCCCAAAATTAGTCAAAAACATCCCAACAATTGCCCAAACGTCCCCAAGAGTTGGTCAAAACGTCCCCAACTCATTTTTTCCTTTTTTCGTAGTTTTATATTTAATTTGGCCATGTTTATACTATTATTTGGTCGAAATCTAGGATTCCAAGTCAGTTGTACCAATACTCTGCTCTCAGCTGGGTATGAACAGGACTTCAGCAGGCTTCTGGAATTAATTATCTTATGCTATTATCTGAATTGGTACTGATATATTATTATCTGTCTCTTTTTCAGATTTGATTGACATTTACTACCCTGAACCACCCACCCTTTCCCCAGCCATGTTCATTTATATGCCCAGATTTTCAGTTTTACCAGGCAGGACCGTTGTCCTTGTGTGCCTTCTTCATGCTAAACCCATTCGTTCATCATAATTCCTTCCTAGCCATTAATAAACCAGGATACTAAACTCCTGTTTTTGTTTCCCTGAGCCATTGTTACTTTGAAAACTTTGGTAACTTTCAATGTCAGTAATATTCACACAAACTATGATGTGTTTCCACCAGGCCAGAATTATCCCACAATTATTCTGAATTAACAAATGACAAAATTGGACAGAATAAATTAAATAACAAGCCACTCCCACTTACAATCCATATCAATGACATAAACTAATGATATTTTTAGTCCTTTTGCAATAAATTTCATCCAGGGAAGAATTCATCTAAATATTCCAACAAGCTGGAAAAATTCAGTTAGCTTTTTCAAAAAAGAATTACCAGATAACACTGCATAAAATACACAAACAAACCAGAAATTTTTTTTATTGATATACTTATGTGTCTCAACTTTTTCTCAATAATTTAATTAAACGTTTCGCTATGTTGATTCCGATTGGTATTCCATGAGTCATGTGATTGTCATATAATAGTAGTCTGTTGTTCTATGCCTTCTTTGATCCCTATACAATTATTTCATTGGTTGATGTCAAAGATATTGTTTATAAAGTGGGATCGTCAAATTGATGTGTTGAGTCGTTGACTGTATGTGTGTGCTTTATTCGGTGAAATTATTTCATTAAATCATGACCAACAAAAATTCTAGTGAATGACTCTTTTAAGCATTTCAGCACTCGCAATTCTGGCAAAAACAAACTGATCTAGTTATGCAGTACAGGGCGTTGCTTTTCAGTAAATACTTGCAAAATAATTTGAAGTTTTGTCTTGCTGCTAATATGTAGTAGTATAAGCCAGAGTAGACCGTATGTTCGAATTATTTCGCAATTATTTTCTGAGAAATACCAAGAGATGCTTTCCATATCTTCGTGCTAATAGGCCCTATTTACAATTATTTATTTATTTTAGTTTGTCAGTCCTGTTGTAGTGTCCAAAAATGGCCTGAAATAATGTAGTTTAATTTTTAGCTTAACTTGACAAAGTCAAGATAAGCTATTGCCATCACCCATGCGGAAGTCTGTTAGTCTGTTCACATTTTCTTTGGCACAGGCTACACCCCGTAGTTCTTGTCCTATCACTATCATCACAAAATTTGATATGCAGGTTCGAGGTCATGTCTAGATGAGAACGTCCCCTTTTGGTCACATCGGTCAACTGTGATGGCTACGCAAGCCTGAAACCCAAAAATCTTTAGCACAGTCTACAGGTCGAATTTAAGAAGGGATTTTATTGTAACTTCGTACGATGACTCTGTATAATGTCGAGATGAGAACATTCTATTTTTGTCAGGTTCAGTCAACCGTGATGGCTGCAGGGGTACATTAACTATATTCCTTTAGCACAGTCTACAGCTTACACTTATGCAGTACAGTGCATAACTAGCTCAGTTGAAATAAAATCTCTTCATCAGTATAATGTTTAGATGAGAACGTCGTATATTGCCCACGATCGGTCAACCATGTTGGCCGCACAGGCACGTGACCTAGATTTGTTTTGCACAGTCTACATTTCATATTTATGAAGCAATCTCATTGTAACTTGGTAGGATAACTTGGTATGATGTCTGGAAAAGACTATCCTATTTTGGTCATGATCGGTCAGCTGTTACCGCTGCCTGGTCACATGACCTAGATTCCTTTAGCACTGTCTACAGGTTATTTTTAAGAAGGGATTTCATTGTAACTTGGTAGGATACTTGGTATGATATCTAGATTAGGCTTGTTTTGGAATGATTTTACTGTAATTTGGTAACTTTGGTTGACATACAATAACTGTAAGGGCCACATTTACCCAGGCCTCAATACTTTAGTACAGTCTACACCTCAAATTATTCTTACTGAAAACATAGCATACAGGGAACAGAAATTAACATATTCTCAATTATCACAATTCTTGTCTTATTTCATAATTCTTTCATACACATTGAACATTATCCCTCCTTATGAACCTATCTTACAATTGTTTACTACAGGCTTGCACTTCAGTGGAAGACCCTAACTCGGATAAAATACTCTCTATTTTAATCTTTCCCAAGAGATGTGGGAAAGAAAAGTGATGTAAAAAACACCACGAAAAAATAAGCCAAAACTGGGCCGAGCGCCATCGGCACACACCCAGTATGGGAAGCTTTCCCTTAGTACAAATCCACGACTTCCGTTAACCAATGCGCAGTGCATCATCAATTCATCATTCTTTTTTTTTGTCCGCACATGTGGAGGATGTGTGGCCATTTTTGCTCTACGAAACAGTGATAATTCAACCGGTCGATAATGGTTTTCCTGTGACTGGATTATGGATCTGAAGATCGTATAATAACAGGACTGTGTTTTATATATTCTTGTTAATATTTTCAACCACATTCTCATTGTATATTATTTATTACTCCGTTTTCGCGAATGTTTTTTACGACATCATGTCAATGCGGTTCGACAATGAAATTTTTCGGTTGATAAATTTAATTTGTTATTGGAGTTAGGTGTCAATGGGGGACTGTCTGGACAGGATTTCTTCACTCTGTTGAGGGCTGAATTTCTGGGGTTTCTTTGGTCCCTGTCGGCCATCTGGGTTCTATCGTGTACCCAGTTTTTTTCTGCCACCTTCTCTCGTAGTTGAGGGTGTTCTTCTACTTTCTGTATCTGTTGAGTTCACCTTTTTCTTCTACTGCTCTCACCTCTGTTATTTCCAGTTCAGCTCCTTTAGGGCAATTCCTTTTGCCCTCGCCTTGGTGTGTTCTCGTGGCTGTTTCTTCCGCACCCGCGGGTTGTGTGGAACGCTGTCGTTTCGGGGCCTCCCGACTCGACCACATCTGGTGTGAGTTATACCCCCTCCATGGGGGATGTGCAGCTCCTCCCTCACCCAGGGGGGGGGGGGGGCGCTGTCGTTTCGGGGCCTCCCGACTTGACTACGTCTGGTGTGGGTTATACCCCCTCCATGAGGGATGTGCAGCTCGTCCCGCTAGGGATGAAAATAAGCGGTGTCGCGTCGCTTTTTGCTATGCAAAACTTGCAAAAAGCTACACAATGTTTAATTATGTATAGCATTTTGCGATACAAGATAATCAACTGCTGCATATAAGGCTGAAGTTGATTATCTTGTATCGCAAAATGTGAATGAAAATTTGCAAACAAATTTGAAAACTAGTTCACTGATGCTTTACTTCTGATTGTGGAACATTCAAGGCATAACTCAGATTAACTCTCCATCAAGCATCATTAGCAACTTCATATGTAAGATGAATTCTATTGGTTTAAATTCTTCCTGTTTTTACAATGTTTTGCATAAAATGTCCATTAAAAATAACTTCAAGCCCATCAAATTAAAAATCCCAACCTCCATTTTGAGCACTCTGTTAAACAACCAGAACGTCATTTGAAAATATCCAAGTCCATGCAACCCTTAAAGGCAGTTCAGTTAAAAAAAACATAGTAAATGTTTCATGTGTTGCAGATCATTTGGAAATGACCAGAAATGAATGGAAACTATTCTATTTATTTATTTATTTATTTATTTATTTATTTATTTATTTATTTATTTATTTATTTATTGATGTTTAAGGTCATATACTTATGCACAATGGCTAATCATGACCGTGACAGTTTTATGGGTGGGGGGAGCCAGAGTACCTGGAGAGAACCACCGAGTAACGACAAGCAGCTGTCAGCTCCCCAACATCGTAACTCCGCACTGCAGTACAGGCAGGGTTAGATTGGTTGAAGACATGCGTACCATCGACGTGCAGTATGCCTTAGTACAGCATTATCGTACCCCCTTCTATCTACTTAGAAAAATTCAATACAAAACAGCATAACATAACTCTGGTATACAAAAATAGCTATGCAATTTTTACAAAATGCTATTCATTTTTAGCTTAACTTGACATAGTCAAGATAAGCTATTGCCATCACACGTGCGGAAGTCTGTTAGTCTGTGAGTCTGTGACGTCTGTTCACATTTTCCTTTAGCACGGGCTACACCCCGCAGTTCTTGTCTGATCATCACAAAATTTCATATGCAGGTTTGGGGTCATGTCTAGATGAGAATGTCCCCTTTTGGTTGCGATTGGGCAACCGGTATGGCTGCCCGAGCCCAAAACCCGAAAACCATTAGCACAGTCTACATGTCGTATTTATGAAGGGATTTCATTGTAACTTGGTAGAATGCCTCTGTATAATGCCTAGATGAGAACATCCCCTTTTGGGCATGATCTATCAACTGTGTTGTCTGCCCAAGCCCGAAACCCAAAAACTTTTAGCACAGTCTACAGATCATATTTATTGAGGAATTTCATTGTAACTTGGTGGGTTGACTTTATACAATGTCTAGATGAGAAAGTCCCCTTTTGGAAGTGATTGGGCAACTGTCACGGCTACAGGGGCCCGAAGCCCGAAAACCTTTAGCACAGTCTAAAGGGCATATTTATGAAGGGATTTCATTGTAACTTGGTAGGTTGACTCCAAATAATGTCTAGATAAGAACGTCCCATTTTGATCGCGATTATGCAGTCTTGATGGGTGCCCGAGCCCAAAAACCTTTAGCATAGGCAAAAGGTCCTATTTATGGAAGGATTTCATTGTAACCTTTTAGGTTGACTCCATATAATGTCTAGATGATGACATCCCCTTTTGGTCGTGATTGGTCAGTTGTGATGACTGCCCGAGCCCGAAAACCTTGAGCACAGTCTACAGGTCATATTTATGAAGGGATTTCATTGTAACTTGGTAGGTTAACTTCATATAATCTCTAGATGAGAACGTCCCCTTTTGGACATGATTGGGCAACTGTGACGACTAAAGGTGCCCGAAGCCCGAAAACCTTTAGCACAGTCTACAGGTCATATTTATGAGGGGATTTCATTGTAACTTGGTAGGATGACTCCAAATAATGTCCAGATTAGAGCGTTCCATTTTGCTCGCGATCATTCAGCCTTGATGGGTGCCCAAGCCCAAAAACCTTTAGCATAGGTAAAAGGTCATATTTATGGAAGGATTTCATAGTAACCTATTAGGTTGACTCCATATAATGCCTAGATGATGACATCCCCTTTTGGTCGTGATTGGTCAGCTGTGATGGCTACAAGTACCCGAAGCCCAAAAACCTTGAGCACAGTCTACAGGTCATATTTATGAAAGAATTTCATTGTAACTTCGTAGGATCACCCCAGACGATGCCCAGATGAGATTGTCCCCTTTGGTTGCGATCATTCAACCATGATGGCTGCCCGAGCCTGAAGCCCGAAAACCATAAGCACAGTCTACAGATCATATTTATGAAGGGATTTCATTGTAACTTGGTTGGTTGACTTCATATAATGTCTAGATGAGAACGTCCCCTTTTGGACATGATTGGGCAACTTTGACGGCTAAAGGTGCCCAAAGCCCGAAAACCTTTAGCACTGTCTACAGGTCATATTTATGAAGGGATTTCATTGTAACTTGGTAGGATGACTCCAAATAATGTCTAGATGAGAACATCCCATTTTGGCCGTGATCATTCAGCCTTGATGGGTGCCCAGCCCAAAAACCTTCAGCATAGACAAAAGGTTATATTAGGATTTCATTGTAACCTGTTAGGTGGACTCCATATAATGCCTAGATGATGACACCCCGTTTTGGTCGTGATTGGTCAACTGTGATGGCTACAGGTGCCCAAAGCCCGAAAACCTTGAGCACAGTCTACAGGTCATATTTATGAAGGGATTTCATTGTAACTTCGCAGGATCACTCCAGATGATGCCCAGATGAGATTGTCCCCTTTGGTTGCGATCATTCAACCATGATGGCTGCCCGAGCCCAAAGCCCGAAAACCTTTAGCACAGTCTACAGGTCATATTTATGAAGGGATTTCATTGTAACTTGGTAGGTTGACTTCATATAATGTCTAGATGAGAACGTCCCCTTTTGGACACGATTGGGCAACTTTGATGGCTTCAGGGGCCCAAAGCCCGAAAACCTTTAGAACAGTCTACAGGTCATAAGTATGAAGGGATTTCATTGTAGCTTGGTAGGATGGCTCCAAATAGTGTCCAGATGAGTCCATCCCCTTTTGGTCACGATCATTCAGCCTTGATGGCTGCCCGAGCCCAAAAACCTTCAGCATGTCTGTAGGTCGTATTTATCGAAGGATTTCATTGTAACTTGTTAGGTTGACTCCATATAATGCCTAGATGATGACATCCCCTTTTGGCCGTGGTTGGTCAACTGTGATGGCTACAGGTGCCTGAAGCCCGAAAATCTTTAGCACAGTCAGATGATGCCCAGATGAGATTGTCCCCTTTGGTTGCGATCATTCAACCATGATGGCTGCCCGAGCCCGAAGCCCGAAAACCTTTAGCACAGTCTACAGGTCATATTTATGAAGGGATTTCATTGTAACTTCATAGGATCACTCCAGATGATGTCCAGATGAGAATGTCCCCTTTTGGTTGCGATCATTCAACCATGATGGCTGCCCAAGCCTAAAGCCCGAAAACCTTTAGCACAGTCTTCAGATCATATTTATGAAGGGATTTCATTGTACCTTGGTAGGATGACTCTAAATAATGTCTAGATGAAAACGTCCCCTTTTGGTCGCGATCATTCAGCCTTGCTGGCTGCCTGAACCCAAAACCTTTAGCATAGTCTGTTGGTCCTATTTATGGAAGGATTTCATTGTAACCTGTAAGTTTGACTCCATTTAACTGGTAAAGTGCTGAGTTTTTTCTGACAACAAATCAAAGCTCATCATATACTGCTCTATTTCATTTAATTGGATAGTGCCTTATAGGCACTATCCAATTAAATGTCAGAGAGCAAGGTATTGTATAAAAAATCTGATCCATATCAGGGACAGCAGAGGCTTCCTCAGGCAGATTGTAGCTACAGACATTTATTGCCTGTCACTTTTAGTAAAGCCCAAAATAGGGCTTCCAGCACTCTACCAGATAATGCCTAGATGATGATATCCCCTTTTGGTCGTGATTGGTCAACTGTGACGGCTTCAGGGGCCCGAAGCCCAAAAACCTTGAGCACAGTCTACAGGTCATATTTATGAAGGGATTTCATTGTAACTCTGTAGGATCACTCCAGATGATGCCCAGATGAGAATGTCCCCTTTTGGTTGCGATCATTCAACCATGATGGCTGCCAGAGCCCAAAGCCCAGAAACCTTTAGCACAGTCTACAGGTCATATTTATTAAGGGATTTCATTGTAACTTGGTAGGTTGACTTCATATAATGTCTAGATGAGAACGTCCCCTTTGGACGCAATTGGGAAACTGATGGCTACAGGGGCCCGAAGCCCGAAAACCTTTAGCACAGTCTACAGGCCATATTTATGAAGGGTTTTTAATGTAACTTGATAGGATGACTCGTTTTGGAATAATTTCACTGTAACTTGGTAACTTTTGTTGATATACGTAAACTGTGAGGGCCACATACATTAACTGTGAGGTCATATTAACCCACCCCTCAGCTCTTTAGTACAGTGTACACCTCATATTATTTTTATCATAAACATAGCATATAGGGAACAGAAATGAACATATTCCCAGTTATCACAATTCTTGTCTTATTTCATAATCCTTTCATAAACATTGAACATTATCCTTTTCTTCAAACACAACACACAAGTTAAGCTACAGTGTCATTGACACTTTCATTTTGAAATATGTAGCATTTTGCTATGCATAGAAAAAAAGTTATTTTGAGCACTGCCTCCCACACCTGCAGGGGGTGGGGAACGCTGTTGTTTCGGGGCCTCCCGACTCGACCACGTCTGGTGAGAATTTCTCCCCCTCCGTGGGGGATGTGCAGCTCCTCCCGCACCAGCAGGGGGTGGGAAATGCTGTCGTTCTGGGGCCTCCCAACTCGACCACGTCCGGTGAGAGTTATTCCCCTTCCGTGGGGATGTGCAGTTTTTTTTACCGTGGTGGAAACTGCGGGAGCTGTTGGATTTCTGGTGAAGAGATGCCTGGTTCCGGGACTATGCGCCCTCTCCAGTCGACATCTGAGGCCTGTCACTAGGGTTGTGACTCCTCCTTTGGAGGCCGAGCTAGGTGGCTCTCTCCCCTTTTCCGCCAGTTCCAACATGGCTTTGTAATGGGAGGGGTAAGATTTTTGGCCCCGCCCAAAATTTCTATTTTCTGAACCGATGGTCCGGTTTGAACCAAATTTGGTATGTGGTATTATTGGGTCATAAGTACTTCACACCTGCAAAAAAAAAATTCTCACGTCCCCATGGAAACCCTGGGAGCTTAAAATAGAAATATTTTCAAACGCCCATATTTCCAAAACCACACAGAACAGAGAGTTGTTATTTGGTATGCAGTATCCTTAGGACCAGTAGAATTGAGTGGTAAAAAAAAATTGCCATTGGTTATGTTAAGGTGTTCTGTAATGGGCATCAACAAAAATTCTGAGTCAGCATATTTGCAAAAATTTTTAAAAATCTTTTCTCCTGAACCAATCATCAGAATCTTTTGATATTCGGTATACAGCATTCATAGGGGTGTCAGATACAAGTTTGTTAAAATAAAGCCCATTGGTTCATATTTGGGCCCAGTATAGGAGCCCAAATTTTGTACATAGGGTAATATGGGGAATATTCTTTAAAAATCTTCTTCTTCAGAACCACCAGTCAGAATCTTTTAATGTTTGATATACATCATTGTTATGAGGGTCAGATTCAAGATTCAAACCAACTTAAGCAAGTCTCTAGGTTAATATTTAGGCTTCCTACGGAAGCCCAAATTTTAACTTTGTTCAATATGGGGGATAATTTTTAAGAATCTTCTTCTGATCCACCAGGCAGAATGCTTTCATATTTGGTATACAACATCTCTAAGGGCGGGGGGGGTTGATTCAAGTTTGTTCAAATCAGATCCCTAGGTATATATTGGAGCTCGCTATGGTAGACAAATTTTTACTTAGTGCGATATGAGGAAATTTCTTTAAAAATCTTCTTCAGATCCACCAGTCGGAATGCTTTCATATTTGGTATACAACATCTCTAGGGGGGTCAGATTCCAGTTTGTTCAATTCAAGAGCCTGGGTTAATATTTGGGCTCCATATGGGAACCTGAAATTTAACTTAGTACAATATGAGGGAATTTCTTCAAAAATCCTCTTCTTCAGATCCACTAGTCAGAATGCTCTCATATTTGGTATACAACATCTCTAGGGGGGTCAGATTCAAGTTTGTTCAAATCGGATCCATATGGTAATATTTGGGCTTGCTATGGTAGCCCAAATTTTAACTTAGTGCTATATGAAGAAATTTCTTTAAAATTTCTCTTCTTTAGATCCAACAGTCAGAACTGTGTTCAAATCGAGAGCCTGGGTTAATATTTGGGCTCCATATGGGTTGCCGGAATTGGCCATTTTGCTGAAGATTTAAAAATTTTGTATTCAGTACCCTCTGGAGGTGTGTAACCAAGATTAATCCACATAGGTTGTATCAAGGGGCTTCATAGGGGAGCTCTGCATTTTACATTATGATCAACTGAAAAAAAGGTATGATGCCTGGATTATTTTTGTCACTTCTGAGGGACTCGAGGATTGACAGTGTGGCCTATGGAGATGGATTGCTTAATGTAGATTCATTCTTGGACTCTGTTTATATTGTGTTCTGTTCAAGATGAGCACTTCAGGCCCCGTGGGGACTCTTGTTTCACTTGTACCATACATGTATTACAGACATATATAATGTCATATTAAATTTATCACCTTTTCGGCAATGAGTTTGGGAAAACAGTAGCTTAACTCACTCCCATCAGCACCTCAAATGCATTTGTTTTTCCAGACTTGGTGTCTCCAGAATCAGAAATGTTATTCAAAACTACTTGAAATTTCACAAACTTCAGGCATTTGTCAAAGACTAGAGCCATTTGAACTGTATCATTGATATTTGGGAAAAATATATCCACGCTTGTTAACATTTGCGTTAGGTCAACAGATAGTTCAGTGTCTGGGTCGTCGCCATGTTGACGAGAAATGTTTATTTCGTCTGCTAATTCTAGGATCAAGCCATCAAATACTTCATGCCATGTGAGCTCAAGGTGTATTTTTTTCAGTTTATTAGCAAGTATCAGCTGTTCTGTGTTGTCGTCTGACATCGTCAATCCAGTGATACAAGTATCATGTTTTGTGCCCACAGACGACACAATTTTTCTCCCTAATTATTAGTAATTTCCATTTGCAACGGTACTTACACACCTCGCATGGATTTTATGGGGGCTGCGCTCGGGTACATGTATCTCCGGGGACATCCATGAATGGCTTATTATGAACTAAGGAAGTGCTATATTTAGCAACCATGAATAACATTGAGTCTGTTCAGCTGTTTGCGGACGTTTCCGTGGTGCTCTGGTGCAGCGAGTTATGTAATGTCTTGGATTTCATCCAGTAAATATTTGGTAAGTTAGGAATTTCAGCATCACAGCGTTCCAGAAGTAAATTTCCATCATCTTTTGTTTTCGGCTTCCAGGAAACAAGACTTTCAGATCAGTCGTGTCAACAAAGTTTATTCCCCCCTTCCCAGTCCCATTTCAATTTTCGTAGCAATTTGTTTACAGTTGCAGTGTCCTTTAATCCTGCTCCCTTTAACTCAGGCACTTTAGTCTGCCACCTTTGTATTGCATATTGGCTGTATACGTATACTTTTGTTTAATTATCTGTTTATAAATTTTAATGTGTTCTATTGTTCAGTTAAATAAAAATGGTTGAATAAAAAATTATTGACATCCAATTTTGCCTTTTTTTTTACATGAGACATCATTTTGTTTGCATTTTGGTTGATTAAAAAACACGGTATCGTTTCCGGAACGTCTCTTTGATGAAAGACCGGAATAAAAAAAATTAATTGAAAATAGGTAGGACAAAAGAATGAGGGTCAGCGGATTTGAAACGAGGCGGTCGTGCGAGGGCAAACAAATCCTATTTTTATTTTGGCCTGAAGGGGGCGCGGTGGCTCAGTTGGTAGAGGTGCAGGCTGCAAGCCGAGAGGTCCTCGGTTCGAATCCCACCTGCGGCAACCGCGTTGTGTCCTTGGGCAAGACACTTCACCCCGATTGCCTACATGGGGGCACGATGACGCTGTGTACTGAGGCGTACTGCACGTCGATGGTGCGCATGTCTTCAACCAATCTAACCCTGCCTGTGCTGCGGTGCAGAGTTCAGAGTTACGATGTTGGAGAGCTGACAGCTGCTCGTCGTTGCTCGGTGGTTCTCTCCGGGTACTCCAGCTTCCTCCACCCGTAAAACTGTCGCGGTCACGATTAGCCATTGTGCATAAGTATGTGACCTTAAACAATAATAAATAAATAAATAATTTTGGCCTGAACTTGAGAATTTGAAACATGCTGCAAAAAACGACAACCCAAAAAATAATGGGATTTTTTACACCAAAAGCTGCCAGAAGTCTCCATTTAAAAACTGATTTCAATTTTTTTTTTTTTTTGGGGGGGGGGGGGGGGACACCCCACCCCCTATCATCGATCATGCCTTGCATCAGATGCCTTTGGCATCTGCATCAGTATCCCAACACTTTTGAAAGGAGGCCAGCAACAGAATTAACCCTGGGGCCCGAATTTCCCTTTCCCGGGGCTCTGGTATTGATAAGTGTTTTCTATTCATAAGGCACTCGCGAAGTTAAGGGAGGCACACATAAACAGTGGCCTGACATCAGCAGGGTTATTATAACCCCCGCAAACAAAGTTTGGGGGGGGGTATATACATGTAGGAATCACCCTATCCGTCCATCCACCTGTCCATCTGTCCGTCTGTCCATCCTTATAAGCGCAACTCCTCCTAAACCGTTTGAAGAATTTTCATGAAACTTTACACAATGGAAGAACTCCATATGAAGATGTGCATGAAGCAACATAATTCCGTTCTGACAGCTTGCTCACAGTACCGCTAGTTTATAATTAATGTTTTGTAAAACAATAAATTAGTTTTAAAATAACCTGGTAAGTTATTCAATTGCCGCAGTCAAGAAATAACAAAGGGGAAGTTTTGACCAACTGTTGGGGATGTTTTGACAAACTGTTTGGGATGTTTTGACTAACTGTTGGGGACGTTTTGACCAACTCTTTGGGGATGTTTTGACCAAAACATTAGGGGACGTTTTGACTAGGATTCCATGTAGAACAAAATAAGGAATACATGTATTAATGATATGAACAATAACATGATTTTCAAGGGCATTGTGGTTCATTTGCAGCACAACAGAAATGATTTACAGCCCAAGTTCTTATAATATAAGTGGACTGAGGCGAAATTGAGAATGTCAGTATATTTCTTGATTAAAAGGGCAAGTATGCTGAATAATTCTCGGATTTGATTAAACTATCTGACTTGCAGTTATTTTGAAGTCAATGTCATGTGAATATTATTACCACTAATAGGGAATAACATTGAAGTGACTAAAAAATAACTGCAAGTCAGTAGTTTAATCAAATCTGTGTATTCTTCAACACACTTGCCCTTTAATCAAGAAATGTACTGACATTCTAATGTGAGTAGAAAATGAACAATTAAGTTAAAAGTTTGAATTTTGATTATTCATGAGATGTTGGCATGTTGCTAAAGTGGTAATAATAATAATCAGCATCACAATAAATCAAACAAAGAATAAACACATACAAATATTTAAGGCCCATAAATTTTTGCACATTTTATTAATAGTTTGCTGGTACTGATTTTCCATTTGAATATTTGTCGCAAAGTTCAAATAACTGTCCCTGTGTTTTTAGCTCACTGAAGGGAGCTAAACTGATCACTTGCCATCTGTTGTCCATCGTCCGTCGTCTGTCCGACGTAGTGAACATTTTTCAAACGACTTCTCCTCTGAAACTGCTAGGTCGATTTGCTTGAAACTTGGTATGGATGTTCATTACCATATGTCAATTCAAGTTTGTTCAAATGAAATGGGCATGCCACCTTGGGGTACCACAGGGGTCATAACTCCGATGTATATTAGAGAAATTACTAAAAGATCTTCTTCTCCTGCACATGTGGGCAGAATCATTTGATATTTGGTATACAGCATTATGGGGTGGATCTGATTCAAGTTTGTTCAAATCGGCCCCCTGGATTCATATTTGGGCTCACTATAGAAGCCCAAATTCGAACTCAGTGCATTTCAGGCAAATTTCTTAAAAAATCTTCTTCTCCAGATCCCGCAGGCAGAATCTTTTGATATTTGGTATGCAACATTGTGGGGTGGATCTGATTCAAGTTTGTTCAAATCAGCCCCCTGGATTCATATTTGGGCTCACTATAGAAGCCTGAATTTGAACTTAGTGCATTTCAGGCAAATTTCTTAAAAAATCTTCTTCTCCAGCTCCAGCAGGCAGAATCTTTTGATATTTGGTATGCAACATTGTGGGGTGGATCTGATTCAAGTTTGTTCAAATCGGCCCCCTGGATTCATATTTGGGCTCACTATAGAAGCCTGAATTCGAACTTAGTAGTCTGGTCGCCAAACCCCCAAAAATCACGAATGCTTGTTTTGGCGTATAAAGTTTATTTCTCGATGGATTTTGCAAATTTAGACATTTGAGAACAATATTCAATCAGCTGACCATCTGTCAGCCTTGAGCAATTTTTTTATAGAGTCTTTAAAAGGTATATACCCTACCCCGAATTTGATACCAAATGTGAAAACACCTATATTTGAATATTCTGTAAATTCTCATCACTAACATGAAATTTATCGGTAAACCTTACTATTTGTACACTTGGCATGGTTTGTAGTATCATATACTCCAGAATTCAAAATTATATCGACACACAAAAATCCAATATGGCCGCCGTGTCGGATCGTCATGTCGAAATTTTAACTTTTTTTCTCAGTTGCACCATAAATCGTTTATTCTGTGAAACAAATTGTATCTTAATTGTGCCAGTTCATGCTCTGCCATCATGGAGCATCCATTTGTGCTCATGATGATACCAAAATGGGCACCATGTGTTGAATACTTCGATCGATATAGCGCTTTCACCGAATGACACTATAACCAGACGGAGGCTAAAATTTCAGTACATTTCTGGTAGCTGTACCAATAGTCATATATATAATAGTTACGGACGGAGGATCGAGTTTTGTCATGGAATCACATACACACTACTCGGGATAGGTGTTCTTATGATGTCTCAGGCAGTAAATTCCTGAACAACACGAATAAAGAGCGCTGTTCGCAGCAAACAGAGCTCTTTACTACACCTGATACTAAGCGAGTAAGGATGTTCAAAAATCCACCACATTCAAATCAGTGATATCTGATTACTCAACGTGTGAAAACGTACTTTCGCTTCCATTCATTGTTGGGTTTTCGTATCAGTTTCGATCGTGCTTACTGGCTGAAATTAATAATAGATTACCACTGTTATTCACATTTTGTTCAATTGAAATTATTCAATTCGTTTATTGTTTCTTTATTGTTGACATTGTAACCCGTTTTTGGCCGAGTGAAGTTCCCCGGTTAATTTGTTCTTTGAAGCTTGACAGTAAATTGTCAGAATATTATGTCTCAAAGGTGCTATATTTTTATACTGTACCAATGACCCAGACATAGCTGGTGCTAACTCTTAAAATATAGGGCCAAACACAAATTTTGCCCCCCAATCCCCAAAATTTGCATCTAAAACTAAAGAAAACATGTCCTGAAAGGCCCTCCACACCTCGCCCCCACTGCGCATGCGCAGTGTCAAGGACGTTCCGAAATTGGCGCCATTTATCATTCTAAGTTTGGCCCTTCATCAGTTAACATCTGACTGATCTTTGTGCTTTTAAATCTCAGTTTAAATGATGCCAGACACATAAATATTAGTGAAATGGTGATTCTAAGGAGGATAGAAAAGGAGGAGAGGAAAAGAATGTGTGACAGAATATTATCAGGGCTGTAACTTAAAATTTTTTAATGAAATTATGTTAAGTTACCTATTTTCAAGGCAGCAGCCATTTTGTTGTCATTCTGATTATTTAGTTACACTGTTTTTTCAAGTGTTTTTCCTCTCTCCCTGTCCTTTAAGTTCCCCCTTGCTATTCTCCCATGCTTTTGGCATAGTTTCTGTAATTATTATTACTAAAATTTCTTGGGAGTTTTAGCTTAATAACAGAATGAATTCTGTTCTTTCCCCATGTTTACGTCTTCACCTACGGGTGGTTAGGCGTTGTGTTCTGCATCTACCATCTGATGTTCTGCAGTTTCTTCCCTGGAAGTCTCTGTTTTGCATCAGATGGTGTATTTTTGGTAACTGATTTCGGGCCTGGGTGCCTGGAGTCTTATTTTAGTGTTTTTACACTCATTGTTTACATTTACAACAGCCCTCTGTGTGAGGGGGGGATTTCTAAATAATAATATCTTTATGTTATTTTAATCATAACTAGATACATTATTATTGTTCGTAAGTGTTGAATAAATTGTTTAAAATATTTTTTAAATTTTTGTCCACACTTAGGCTTGGGATCCATTGGGGCTCAACGTTACTTTTCAGAAACTTGGGCTGTTCTGAAAAAATATTTTTTCAAAATATTTTGATTTCAATTATTTTTTCTATATTAATGGATCATATTATTATTATGTATTTGATTGCCAGGGGTTAGTGCGAGTACCAGGACTTGTTTTCTTTTCTCATTGAAAGGATATTGATCAATTGTTTTAGGAGGAAGTCTTCCTCTGACCTTATTATCATTCTTATGTGGTCAGTGTACTCGCATTAACTCCTGTTCTGTATCGTATGATTTCGATGACAATATGGGAAGCGTATGTCACGGTATGTTGTTGGGGATTTGGACACTCCGGTCCTTTCCCCGCAGGGTCACTCTACTTTATCAATTTCTATTTCAGACGATCAAGATTAGGGTGATGTATCTGTGATGTCTTCCAACAGTGTGCCTCCGTCGTCACAATTAATGAAGGGCTAGCGGAAAAGTGCTCATGTAATACGCCAATTGCCTAAGAGGACCCTAGTAGGTTCGACGGCCTTTGACGTCCGCTAGCTCGCCCGGTGTAGCGTCCATTCACCGAATGGTTCGGCAGCCGGGTTCGTCCGTTGCGGTCTAGAAGGAATTTTGGGGTGATGCGAGCACTATAAAATTAACTTAATGCACACCCAGTGACGGCGGATCGGAGGGAGAACGGAGGAAGCCTTTTAGTCCGGTTCATAGCTCGTTCCGGTCCATCCGGACGGCAAGCGAGAGAGGCCCCTCTCTCGTTCAACAACATCTGGCCCCAGATGTTGTGGTACAAATGTGTTGTTAGCGGAGCATACGTCCGTCGCTCGGGACGCTCCGTTGTATAGGCAGTCCGCTGAGACTGCTAAGGCTTCCTCTTCTCATCAGCGCACACGACCGCACCTTGGCTGCGTGACCGCCGATATATTACCAGCTTCGCCGATCGAGGATTCTTCGGCGACCAGGTCACACCATCCGGCAGCCAGGGATTCGAGACCGATGGACTCCGGACGTTCGCATAGGAAGTATGCGGGAGCCATCTGATGCGGAGCTGCCCTCGGCGAAGCACCGATAGACTGCGCCTCCGCAGGTCTCGACGCCGGACATTCTTGTGCACATAGCACAGCTTATCGCAGCATCCCAGCAGCCGACAGAAACGGTGTCGGATCGAGAATTATCCGACAGCGCTGGGTCGGTAGCCGGGGACTCGAGGCCTGCAGACTCCGGACGTTCGCATAGGAAGTGTGCGGGAGTCAACGTACACGGAGCTTCCAGCGGCAATGCATCGTAAGTCCGCTACTGCACAGGCCTCGGGAACGGACGTGCTTTCCTTAATAGCACAGTTTATCGCAGCATCCCAGCATCAACTGAATCTGTCGCATATATTTTATCCGACGATGCTGGGTCGGGACGCTCCGCGGAAGCGGGTACGGACGTCCGAAAGTTTCATCCGGTCCGACGGGATACCGAAAGGGATTCGGTGGATTTCAAGCTTTCCCTTTCGGAACAACATATGCTGCGATGCCGGATAAGAAACTGATAGCGTCGGTGGACTTAGAAATTTTTGGTTCGGTTCAGGGACATCGTCCCTCAGTTCCGACATAGTCCAATAATGTCACACAAACTTTCGAATTATTGAACGACGCTATATATATTATTATTTTATGCTTGCTATCCAAGCATTTCTGGTTTCTTGTTCGAAGAGTTATGGAGATGTCTTTCAAAAGTGTGCCTCTGTCGTCATAGTTAATGAAGAGTTAGCGGCAATAAGTGCTCATGGAATATGTCTATCGCTTACGGAATGACATTCGCTAGCTCACCCGGTGTAGCATACATTCATCGAATGGTTCGGCTGCCGGGTTCGTCCGTTGCGGTCTAGGAAGGAGATTTGGGTGATGCGAGCACTTTAATTACTTTAGTACTCACCCAGTGACGGCAGATTGAGGACAGATCGGAGGAAGCCAACAACATAGGGGACCGCATGTTGTGGTTCAGATATTTTACATTCGGAGCATATGTCCGTTGCTCGGGACGCTCCGTTATATTGACAGTCCGAGAGACTGTCTTTAATGCTTCCTCATCCTCACAGCAGGGCACACGACCGCACATTGGCTACGTGACCTCGAGTATCCGATCAGTTTCGGCATTCAGTGATTCCACAGCGAATAGGTCGCGCCATCCGGTAGCCAAGGGACACGAGGCTTATACACTCCGTTCGCTCGCATATTGGAAGTATGCACGGGGTAACGATCTCGGAGCTTCCTGCGGCAATGCATCGTAAGACCGCTGCTCCTCAGGCCTCGGTGACGGACGTGCTATCCGAGTTAGCACAGTTGTTTCGCAGCATCCCAGCAATTGACGGTTTCTCGGTCGAATCAGGAATTATCCGACGGCGCTGGGTCGGTGCGGTCCGCGGTTGCATCAAGCTACGGACGACCGAACGCTTTATAGGGTCCGACAGGATGGCGAAAGGGATTCGAAAGATTTCGAGTTTTCCCTTTAGTAGTATCGGAAGATGCCTTTCATATCTTCTGGCATTTCTTCCAGTGATTATTTTTCGGACTTCATTGCTGCGATCTTGGATAAGAGACTTATAGCGTCATTGGACTCGGATTTTTCGATCGGTACAGGGACTTTGTCCCTGACTTACCGACGCAGTCCAATATTGTCATTACAACATGTGTTTTATTTTTCGACGCTATATATTATATATATATACAAGCCTGCTACTAAGCATGATAGTTTAGTTTCTTGTCCGCGTGGCTCTTTTCTGCCATTTTATCTTTTTTACATATAGTTTATTTTGGCAGAGCAGGGCATACCGAGAGTTCATATGCGTCTAGACGGTGTGATTAAAGACTGCATATATTCTTTTTCGCCGTTTATGTCTTTTCCAATTTCAATATTGGGAACGACATTATGTATAGTAGACTTAACTTAGACGCTTTATTATACGTAATCCGCCTTACTGAGGCGTTATCATTACGTCTTCAAGAAAAGATTTACGGGATATTATTCTCAATGTAATTTCTTTTGAGGGCAGTATTTTGTTCACGTATAACTCCGCCCTTCAGTGGCTGATTGGAGTTGGTTAGACGTGATGCAGCCCTAGCTACATCCACGCGTGGATAGTAGGTTAAGAACTCTCTCAGAGTCGCTTCGTTCTCGGAGGAGCTTCTCTTCGACGGCAACTTTCCGGCAATCCATGAATTGCTTGGTTTATACATTCTCTTGTCTATCTAGTGTTACAAGAGATTCAGACTGGGGCAAACATTCGGTGGTTGACTCAGAGAGTGCCGCCGCAGTTGCCGGACCCTAGTGTGGCTGTTATGACGGTTGCCAGTCAAACAGATTGGGATATATACTGATCCCTACGGATTCGAAGTGCCAGGGTCTTTGGGTTCCGCAGTCTTTTAGCTATCAGTTTAACTTCCGCGGAATAATGTTTTTTAGGCTTGCTTTATGTCATTGCATGAACATTATTCAGAAATGCATGCCCAAATTCCTGTCCTTTAATTCGACAGTAGTGGCGTATCTCCGGAACCAGGGAGGCACTCTTTCGTTTCCGTTATTCAATTTAATGGAAAGAATCCGTCTGTTGGTTATAGTACACCAAGTTCAGTTTTGGTCCGTCATATTCGGGGTCGTCTGATTGTTTTATCGCACTCCCGTTCTCTTACGGGTCGCTTGTTGCTGTCAGAATGGACTCTCAACAAACAAGTATTTAATCAGATTTGCTATCTATGGGAGCGCCCAATGATGTTTTATTATGACACAGCTTGCTAATCAATTGCAGACGTATGTGTTGGCTTGTCCAGATCTCTGAGCTAATACTGTTAACGCTCTATTGATCTATAGGACGCAATGATAGGATACGCGTATCCTCCGGCGCTGTTGTTTTAGCAGGTATTGCTAAGATAAACAACCACAATACATTTCTGTTGATAGCATCTCTATCTTCACAGAGATCATGAGTAATTTACTCTCTTGTCTACTGTGGATCTTAACGTGAAATCTTCCTCTATGTGAGGATCTTTTTTCACTGGGTAAATCGTGTCATCTTTATCACAACCAGCAAGGTCGCAACCTTCATGTATTCCGTTGTGTGGTCCGTATTGCATTGTAAGCACTGTACTGGACGAGCTTTGGACGCGATTTCTTACTATAGGAGATCCTCTTCTTCGCTATTCTATGCGACTAAAGTGGAGGCTCTTCCGTCGTGGTGTAGGGATCATTATGTTCATATGGTTGATCCCTCCATACTACGCATTGCTAGTTTTTAGTATACTTGTTTCACAAGATCTACTGCAGCCTGTTGTTATTTAGGTTATAGGTTTATGTTACCTCATACCTATGCACTCTACGATAGTTTACAATTGAGTCTTTTGTCTCTTTATCTAAGTCAGTTAGTAACTTTTTGATAAATAGACTTAGAATCTTTAGATTAAATTCCTATACGGATTTTAACTTCGGTTCTTATTTAGCTAAGTAATCATTTGAGCCTCTGGAAACAGTAGTTTTCAAATTCTGACCTTTTAGACAGTAATTCTGTTGGTTTCTCTTTTACTGTAGAGTCAGTGAGTTTCATGCACTATCGATGAATGATTTTCACTTTCATAGTTTCGGAATCAATACTTCCGTTACTATTTAGGTTGGATTGTTGCATAAGAGTTAGGCTCCTATTATCCGGAACCTATTATTTTAAGGTCCTTCCGTCTTCGTATGGGCATAGGCCTTTACTCTTTCCGGGTACAGTTTATGTATTTATAAACAGATATCTGTTTATTACAAGGGCGTAAGCTTCTTCTGTCTTTGATGTCTAGTAGAAGGACGTTACGCTCCATTTTATTGTTAATCGATTCTATTAACTAGCGTACTGCTTATGGTATATCATTGGCTTAGCAGTTGTGCTTAAGATTTCGGCTCTTGAAGTAAGAGTTCTTCTACTTCTTGGGCTTACATTAATAGTGTTGCTATTATAGATTTTTGTAGGCTGCTCATTGCGCTCAGCCATCCATTCATGAATTTTATCTCAGAAATATCGAGTCCATTTCTGGAGGCCTCTATTGTTAGGTCTATTATCTACTGCTCAGAATGTCATTCACTTAACAGTTGCTACTATAGCTAGGTAGGCTGTCTGTTTCGGCAGTGTCTCCGTTCGGCTGCCCTCTTCGCTCTGGGCTATTTGACCCAGGGCAAGAAAAAGGGGGGGGGAGGGTGTTCCCTTGGGTCACCTGTTTTTACTATGAAAACAAGGGGATACCTCCTCCGGAGTTAGTAATTCTGAGCTGTTATTGGGATGGTTGTTTAGTGAGAAGTTTAAGTTTATAAAATTCATTCAAGTCTTAGTTTTTAAAGTATAGCTTTTGAATATTGCATATGTCAACGGACATGATTATGCAATTCTCACACACTTTTAGGAGTATAAGAGTCTCTATTCTCTAGACTTACTTTATTATTGGCTTACTTTAAAAATTATTAGTATAAGGATTATTGGATATTAATAGAGTACATGGATGTATGAAGCTCAATTTTTGGAAGGTGTTGTATCTTTCTAATTTATCATAAATAAGAAAGATACATGTAAGGCCTATTACTTCTTTTCCCTACAGGGGATGACTCTATTTTATTTTATTGAGCGTATTCCATTTTGCTCTATGTCCTTGGCCCTCCAGCCTTTTTACTATTCAGCTATGTCTGGGTCATTGGTACAGTATAAAAATGTTAAAAAATTTATAGTAATTTATATATTTTTTATACTTACCAATGACCCAGACGGGGATGGCCCTCCCAGGAGTTGGGAACTCTTGCCTCCCCGCTGAGTACATAGCGCTTACCAGGCACTGGTTATTAGAATGATAAATGGCGCCAATTTCGGAACGTCCTTGACACTGCACATGCGCAGTGGGGGCGAGGTGTGGAGGGCCTTTCAGGACATGTTTTCTTTAGTTTTAGATGCAAATTTTGGGGATTGGGGGGCAAAATTTGTGTTTGGCCCTATATTTTAAGAGTTAGCACCAGCTATGTCTGGGTCATTGGTAAGTATAAAAAATATATAAATTACTATAAATTTTTTAACTTTTCAGATATTTATAAGTGCTCTGATTCGAGCGAGAAACGCTTTGTCAAAGTATTAGCTACAAGAATACGGAAGGTCATTGCGAATAGTGAGATCTATGGCGATGGTCTATGTCTTGATTTGCGTCCGAGGTTCGAGGCCGACAATGATATCACGCTCGATGCTCATAGACAATGTATCGATAAATACATACACCCACGAAACGTGGCACGAGCTAAGCAAAAGCGTGGTGCAAATGAGGAAGTTCACAATGGACCACCTCCTAAGAAAATCACCAGACGTTCAGACGTCAGCACTTTCAACTTCTTGGTTGATTGCTTATTTTGTGGGCGCGAATGTAAAGTTAAGAAAGATAAAAAGAATCCCTCTAGATGGAGACCAGCTTATGTCTTCCGACAAACTCACATTAAACAAGGTACCTCCACACCGAAAGCGGAAATTCTTCAGAAGTGCGACTACCGTAGTGACAATTGGTCCATTGAAGTCCGCATTAGAGTCAATCAGGCTGTTAGTGATTTGCATGCAGCTGACGCTCGCTACCATTCTGATTGTCGTCAGTCGTTCATGGGAGAAAGATCAGTCGTTGCAAGCAAAAAATCGGCAGCATTATCAGTTGCTCCACCTGATATCGAACCACCCCTCCAAGCTGTTTTAGATTTTATGAAGAAAGACAACTCTCTCAGTTGGAGTTCTGTTGAATTGCATGGAATCTATGTTGAAAATGGCGGATAGAGTCTGTCTCGGAGGCTCCTTGTCTCCAAATTGCCAGATTTCTTCAACGAAGAATTATTGCTCCTCAGCTCACCGTCAATCGCTACAATAATTGCAATCAGATCTCGAGTGGGTTCGCTCCTGAGAATTGATAGTGATTTCAAAAATGATGTCCCTGTGGCCATGAAGACTCTTTGCACAGAAATTTCTAAGGATGTCGAAAACATTGAACTAGATGGGAACAATTACAAGTCAACTTTAGATAAGACCACCCTTTTCGAGTATTCAAGTCAAACTGTAACAGACTTTCTTGGTAGCTTATCGCCAAAACTTGACAACACACTTACAGCACTTATGATAGGTAATATGATTGATAACTTCTGCCATCAAAGGTGTCCCTACACCATTGCAAATTAGTTTAGCTGTATTACTCCGCGATTCAAAGGAATTGGGCAAGCCCTTGAACGACTTTGGAGTAACATGCACGTATGATGAGTTGTTACGGTTTAAAAAATCGGCAGCCGTACTCGTCTCAAAGAGTAACAACCTGACCACAATCACTACTTTGGAAGATGGGTTGATACAGTTTGTTGTTGATAACTTCGATGCCGATATATCTTCACAAAACGGCAAGCTCAGCACACACTTGTTGGCAGTTTTGATGACACAACCTAGCACGAAGAGAGATTCTCCCTCCCCAATGATACCAAGAGTCACTAAACTCGACATGGCTAAACCAGTTGATTACAACACTGAAAAGTCAACGTTCGATGTACCAAAGAAGCCAGAAGTCCCTCATTGCTTAATCCGCAAAGAAGTACCTCAGCTCCAAGTATTGGTTCGCATGGTCATGGCAGAACGAAGGGCGTTGGAGAATGACCTTGAATTTTTGAAGGATATTGTAACGAAACCTAACTGTCCTGAGTTCAATGGCTACAACACCAGGTCATCCCGACAAAGTGGGCAATCCCCTCAACCAGAGACGAAGGCTGTGTACTTACCATTGACTGACATGCCACCGGCTGATCCAGATACAATTTCAACCGCCATGTTAGATGCAATGCGTCTAACTGAGTTGACTGGGCAGAAATATACTTTATTCAATGCTGATCAACAGCTATATAAAGTAGCGTTGGATGTTCTGTGGTCAAATCACGATCACTTCGGAACATTGATTCCGAGGTTGGGAGGCATGCATATGTTAATGAGTTTTCTTGGTGCTATTGACAACTTGATGGAGAAAACGAGTTTATCTGAAATTCTTGAGTCTGTGTTCGGCGGAGTAGCCAAAATGCTAAGCGGGAAGAAGTTTCCTCAAAATATGCGTGCATTTCGGTTGTTGGCAGAAGAGCTGCTTAGAGATATCGTCAGTAGAGATGATGTTGTCTGCCCGGAAGATTTCATTGACACATTGAGTGAAATATCAGACCAGAGCAGGACTTGCAAGGTTTGGGTGGACTGCTTCATAAGACCAGTTCTTATAATGATGAAGTACATAAGGTCTGAGAGGGAAGGGTACTGGCCCTTGCATTTGGCAACTGTAAAACAAATGCTTCCTTACTTCTTTGCATCTGGCCATGTCAACTATGCTAGATATGGCTTGTATTATCTGAGGGACATGGAACGACTTCCACAAGAAGTGTTGACACAATTTCTGAAGGGATCACATGTGATGAGACATGTTGATGGCATTTGGAATGGCATTTGGAGCGATATGTATATCGAATCCACTTTCATGCGTTATGGCCATGGTAAGTCTGGCATCATTGGCATCACATTAAAACCAGAAACTCTGAAAGTGTGGGCATTAAGCCTTCACAATTGTGGTCAACTTTTGAATGGTCTTGCGGAGGTTAGGGAATCAGACGTCACGAATCGAGCAGTGCTCGAACACAAAGAGGAGATGACTGCGAGAATTGCTGCTGATTGCGCTGATCGTGAGGGACTTAGAAACAAACTCGCGACAATCATACACCCCCTTGAACCCAAGCAACACCCGGATGAGATAGTCAATATTGTCAGTGGTCAGCATGCTAATCGCACTGTGAACTTGGACATGGCTGTAACACTTGGTAGACAGACGTTGACTGATTTCGAGAAGAAACTCCCGAGTGGGTTTTATTGTACTATATCAAGGCCCGTTGAAACAATGGCAGTTATGAAAAAGTCAGTCAAGTTGGGCGAGCACAAAACATGTGACAGCAATCTGATTTACTCTCGGGTGATGGGACTTCAAGCCAGTTCTAGGGAAATTAGTATAAATGATATACTCTCATACGAGTTATCACCCATTCCAACAGCTCTTTTCAATGACAATGGTGACATGCGGATATCCAAATCTAAATCGGTCATGAAGTCTGATACTGCAGTTATGATTCCAAACACCGACATGTCTGAGTCTGATATCAATGTGTCAACGTGCACTATTATAGACGGGTGTGCACTTCTTTGGATACCCCATTGGCCTGCTCCCAATAAATTATGTCGAACGTGAACGATTTTGTCCAGCGATTTCAAGAGCATGTAAAGCGTCGGTTATTGGTTGGAGATACATATCTTGTGTTTGACAGATACAATGAATTCAGTACTAAATGTACGACTAGGGCAAAAAGAAGTGGTGAAGCTTGTTGTCGGAAATTCACGTTGACCGAACGTCACCATTACCTTCTCAGAAATTGGTTCTCACGGTAACTGAAAATAAGAAACAGTTGATAAGCATTATTGTTGATCATTTCAGACGTGACACACAGTTTGCTGTTGATAACACTCAACAACACGCGCTTTTTGTTACTGGCCAGGACGCTTCACCCATTGAAATCGATAGAGGTATAGTTATTGAGAGGCGTGACATGGAAACTATGCACGAAGAAGCAGATAACATAATCGTTCAGCAAGCCATCAGAGCTGCTGATGACCACGACAATGTCATAGTTCTTGCAGACGACACAGATGTATACACATTGCTTCTACATCACTATCTCGAACAAAACCTGTCATGTAGTATGTTCATGGAATCCCCAGTAAAGAGGAAGTCAGTTGTTGATATTGCAGCGACCGTTGAAGAACATAGAAGTATCATACCAAACTTGCTTGCCGCCCATGCTATCTCTGGCTGCAACACAGTTGGTGGTTGTTTTGGAATTGGAAAAGGTCGTATGTTGAAAGTCTTGAGATCCGGCGAAACTTCTCTAACATCCGTTGGTTGTGTCAATGCCCCTTGGTCGGAAGTACTTCATCAAGCTACACGAATCATATCTTCATGCTATGGTCGTATGGTCGTAAGGATATGGGCACCATGTCAGAATCGCGAATCAGTGTTTGGAAATCGCAAATAGGCAAGAAGGGTGCCACAAAAGTTCCTCCTTTATGTACCCTGCCCCCAACAACCGAAGCATTCACAGAGAATGTAAAACGTGCCCATCTTCAGGTATACACGTGGAAACATGCCTTAGACCCAGCTCCACCAGATCTTGATCCTAGGGAGTTCGGATTCGTCAGAGATGAAGTCTCGAAAACGTTATCACCCTTAACTCTACCAAGTGGTATACCGGTGGCCCCCGACTCTGTTTTGCGTATGGTACGTTGTTCCTGTTCCAGCAAACATCCTTGCAAAACTAGCAGGTGGGATGCTATTCCTCTCACTTGGCATGCACAATATTCTGTCCATGTAATGCAACAATTGAATGTTGCAATGAACAAATGGTTTCAGCAATTTGGGATTTCTGGTATTAGGTTGAAATCCAGTTTTGACATTTTTTTCACTCCATAGTCTGCGATATCGGTTTTTCTCCTGCTCATTTGTTTCCATTATTCCTCAAAATGTAGTTAATATCATTGCACTATAATTTTGCATAGTTTTTATGTCCAGCAAAATGTATGTTGGCAGCCGGGGCATACTGGTATAGACTTCATTTGCAAAAAATATCAAAATCCACAATTTTACTACTTTCGGCGTCATTTTGGTGGAAATTCGGGTATTTTATAGTGAATCCAATGCGTAAATGATATAAATCGAGGTTGAGAACTAAATTGGGGAGACATCTCCAAGTCTACGAACCATAAGCCGAGTTTTCTAACAATTTTTGTGACTTCTTGTATTATATGGCAGGAAATCTTATTTTGACGACTTTTTCACTTCATAGATTTGATAATCATTTTCCCGTTCATATACACCATTGATACCCCTGATTGTCATCAAATATCATGGAGCTATCAATTTGCATCATTTATATGCGCGAGGAATGAATCTTGGACAGTCATTGGGCACTTATAGCAGATTATTTCGAAAAAAATGGTAAAAATCCATAAATTTGCTACTTCCGGCCGCCATGTTGGCTGCCATTTTGGATTTTTTCTGGAGAAGTTAATGGATAAGTGATGTGTTCGGAACCCTTTGGCTTTTAGCATCTCATTGTGAAGATTCTGTCGCATTTTTGTGAGATCTAATGACATCGGAGTAAAAAGTGGTATTTTACTGAAATTCGGGGTGGGGTATAAATTTTGGGGCTCTATAAAAAAAATTGCTCAAGGATGGTCAGCCGATTGAATGTTGATGTCAGATACCTTAATTTTCAGAATCCATTGAGAAAAAACTTCATACAACAAAACACGCATCCATGACCTGGCGACCGGACTATAGTGCATTTCAGGCAAATTTCTTGAAAAATCTTCTTCTCCAGATCCAGCAGGCAGAATCTTTTGATATTTGGTATGCAACATTGTGGGGTGGATCTGATTCAAGTTTGTTCAAATCGGCCCCTGGGTTCATATTTGGGCTCAGTATAGGAGCCCAAATTCGAACTTAGTGCATTTCAGGCAAATTTCTTTGATAATCTTCTTCTCAAGATCCAGTAGGCAGAATCTTTTGATATTGGGTATGCAGCATGCTTAGTGGGTGAGATTCAAGTTTGTTCAAGCCAAGTTCCTGGGTTCATATTTGGGCTCACTATGGTAGCCCGGATTATAATTTGGTGTGAAACTTCCTTAGGCCCAACAGAATGGAATGGTCCAAAAAATTTGCTATCGGTTTTATCATAGGGTACTTTATCAGGACTTTTGAAAAAGTGCTCAGGCAGCATTTTTTAACACTGTGGGTAATGGGAGAAACATTTACATGTAAGACCCTCTTCTCCCAAACCACTGCTCCAAAAGCTTTCAAATTTCACATATAACATCTTTGGAAGATTGTTTCACATGTTTATTGAAATCAAATCCCTGGGTCCATATTTGGGCTCTCTATGGGAGCCCAAATGTTTTTAAATTAGTGCAGTATGAGGAAAATTCTTTAAAAATCTTCTTCTTCAGATCCACCAATCAGAATCTTTTGATATTTGGTATGCAGCATCCTGGGGGGAGTGGGGGGGGGGGGAGATTCAAGTTTGTTCAAGCCAAGTGTCTGCGTTCATATTTGGGCTCACTGTGGAAGCACGAAATATTACTTAGTTCAAAATGAAGAATTTTCTTTAAAAATCTTCTTCTTCAGATCCAGCAGTCGGAATGTTTTGATATTTGGTATGCAGCATCTTGGGGGGGGGGGGGGGGGGGGGGGGGGGGGGAGGGAGGGGAGATTCAAGTTTGTTGAAGCCATGTGCCTAGGTCCATATTTGAGCTCACTGTGGGAGCCTGAATGATAACTTAGTTCAAAATGAGGAATTTTTATCTCGCCTGACTTTCAGTCAGGAGAGTTGTAGTGATCACTCACCGTCCGGCGTCTGTGGACATGGTATTTGCATCTTCTCCTCCCAAACCGCTGAGCCAATTTAATTGATATTTGAGATAATAGTTTGTTCTGACATCGCAATTTGATTTTGTTCATATCAAGTTGCCTCGCCCCTTGATAGGGCCATGCCCAAAAAGTGTGCTTAAATCTTAAAAAATTTTCTTGTCATGAACCAGCAGTAGCAGAGACTTGATATTTGGTGTGCAGCTTCCTTTTGAGGTGTAGACTCATTGTTCAAGAGAAGTTTGTGGGGCTATATTTACCGTCGTTATGGGAGGGGCAAGAATTTTTGGACCAAATTTGATATAAGGGCTTATTGGGTCATAAGTACTTAATTTATGTCCCAATTTTTTTTCCTGCCACCCCATGGGAACCGCAGGAGCTAAAAATAGAAAAAAAATTAAAACACCCATATCTTCAAAACTACATGGCATTGAGAATTCTTATTTGGTGTAAAGCTTCTTTAGGACCAATAGAAGTGAATGGTCAAAATAAATTGCTATCGGTTTTATCATTGGGTACTTTTCTGGGACTTTGAAAAACTGCTGAGTCATCATTTTTTAACACTGTGGGTGATGGGAAAAACATTTAAGACTACTTTTCTCCCAAACCACTGCTCCAGAAGCATTCAAATTTCACATATAACATCTTTTGATATTGGGTTTGCAGCATGCTTAGGAGGTGAGATTCAAGTTTGTTCAAGCCAAGTTCCTGGGTTCATATTTGGGCTCACTATGGTAGCCCGAATTATAATTTGGTGTGAAACTTCCTTAGGCCCAACGGAATGGAATGGTCAAAAAAAATTGCTATCGGTTTTATCATAGGGTAATTTTTCAGGACTTTTGAAAAAGTGCTCAGGCAGCATTTTTTAACACTGTGGGTAATGGGAAAAACATTTACATGTAAGACTCCTCTTCTCCCAAACCACTGCTCCAAAAGCTTTCAGATTTCACATATAACATCTTTGGAAGATTGTTTCACATGTTTATTGAAATCAAATCCCTGGGTCCATATTTGGGCTCTCTGTGGGAGCCCAAATATTCAAATTCTTTAAAAATCTTCTTCTTCAGATCTACCAATAAGAATCTTTTGATATTTGGTATGCAGCATCCTTGGGGGGGGGGGGGGGGGGGGGGAGGGGGGGGGTGGTGGGGAGAGATTCAAGTTGGTTCAAGCCAAGTCCCTGGGTTCATATTTAGACTGAAAATTTGGGGGCCCGTTCCGGACTTAGAAATTTTGGACCAAAATCTGGAATTTTTTGTTTTCTTTTTTTAGGCATTTCGGTCAATTTTAAGACAAAAATTTTTTTTTTTTTACACTGAAAATTTTGGGTGTGGGTGGGACGTTTGGACCAAAATCCGGATGTGTCTGTCGGTCGGTCGGTCTGTCTGTGACCAACGAATTTGTCTGTGACCAACGAGTTTCAAAACTCAATAACTTTTGAAATACTTAATGGAATGACTTTATATTTGACACGTAAGTGTATCTTATTGATGTCTAGTCACTGTTCAATGCATGTGTTGTTCCAAATATTTTTCTTGGCGTTATGGCCCTTGATGAACTTAGAATTTTGTGAGATTGCACCACCCGCCGCAGCTACGGCGTTGATGTCGCGATTTTTTACACTGAAAATTTGGGGTTCGGGTGGGACTTGAAAAATTTTGGACCAAAATCCGGAAATTAGTTTTTTGTTTTTTTTAGGCGTTTTGGTCAATTTTAAGAAAAAAAAAAATTTTTAGTCTGGAAATATTTTGTTTGGGACTTCGAAACTTTCCGAACAAAAATCAAAAAATCTGTTTTTTATGCATTTATCTTAATTTTGGGATGTAAAAGTGCAGGAACTGAAAACAGAAGAAAAATTCTGTGTATTGTGTGGGCACAACTGCTTCATCCAGTTGGTATATGCTTATTCAAGTCAAGTCCCTGGTTTGATATTTAGACTACCATGTCAGGTGAGCACCCTCAGGCCCCCTGGGGCCTCTTGTTATTTCATCTTCTTTATGCTGCAATAAAGGCTATATATGCCTAAGGGAATAAATTGTTTGAACAGAAAATAACACATAAATGCGTTTAAGGTCTACACTGTAATGTAGATTTTATTACTTGAATCGTTTCAGGATAACGTACAGTGTAAACAAACAGATAATTCACTAACATTAATGTTAATTACAGTAGTGGGGAGTTTCGAAGGGAAAACTAGCCTGACAAGAGGAAAGTGGGCGACATAAATAAAACGCCCACAAAACCGATATAGGATAAGATGGGGTAGCAAAACCCCTACTGATCCAAGTCAGGACCTCAATGGATGGGTTGAGGTGGGAGGGATTTTTAATGCTTGTCACCTCAATGTTTTGTCAGTGAATGAATCACAAAACAAGGTGATCATGTGACCAGAATTCCCTGTAAAATCTCATTGGCCATGACAGCAGCGTGCAAATGGAACAATCCTTTCTAAAACATGATTGAACATTGGGAATCAGTGAAGCAAATAGAGTTCAACTGACCCCCAATTGATTTGGAATAAATATTATATAACTCATAAACCCCCCCAATTGTATTTGAGTGAACCAGAGAAATTTATTGCTGCATAAAGTCAACCATCATTCTTCTGGTTTTGTATTTCTGTCATTGTTGTACTAGTAGCTTATCTTTTGATAGAAGTTTGATTAATAAGGGGATTGATGTCGCTTCTTTGTACAGTTAAGTTAACAACAGGTAGAATGGGGACTGATACCCTGGAATTGACACTTGAGTTCAGACAATTATGCCAACCCTCCGTGTCGTATTTGTCCGCACACTGGAATGACTGGACATAAAAACACACCAGTATTCAATGTAGAAAACACTTCCATTTATCTGCGTCTTATTAACGTGATCCATCAAACTCAGTACTTCTGGTGATTCTGCTCTTTCGTTGAGTTTAATAAAAGCATCTGGGATATGTGGAGGAGGTAAAAATGGCAGTGTCATCACTCTTCTTAAATAGGTGTAAACTTCATCCCTGTTGTTATATTCATTTTCTAAACAGAGTCCTGGACCTTGTATTTTCCAGTACATGGCTTGTGACCAATGGAATCGACAACCTTGTCAGGGACCGATCAGGACTATTTAAAATACGCTCTAGCCTCGGAGCCTATTTTTTCAATTCATGCGCCAGATTTCAATTTACGGAGTCACACTGCTGTTTGTAACACACAGTATGTAATAGCTCTCATCATTTTCATTTAGTACACTATAGCAAACATTAATCTTCACTGTGGTTTCTGATCTAGTCTTGGCTACCTATTTAGGCAGCCAAGACTTGATCAGAAACCACAGTGAAGATTAATGTTTGGTAATTAAGACTTGAAGTATTAACTTAAGCACTCCACAACAATGATAAATGGTAATCATATATATAATACATGTAAGAGTGTCTCTCTCGATTATCCATCGAAAGAATATCAAAATATGATCTGAGAAGTTACGCGCCAACTGAGAAGCCTATTTCTGAGATTTAAGAGCCAGGTCCTGATGTTTCAGAACCAAATACACACTGGCGCATGCCCAGGTCGGTCCCTGCCTTGTATTGGTATACCATCGAATATCTCACGTAATGCCTGCCACAGGCCACTTTCAAAGTCCAGAACAAATTTGCTGAGGGCTATTCATCTTGGAAACTGTCAGTCAGTAGCATGTAACACATCATAATAATCATCTTTCCTTCTTCTGGACATAAAACAAAAGTCTGAAGGAACCTGTGTCGTGTTGTTTTCAAATTTGACAAATGCATGGATCGAAAATAAGTTTAAATAACTGCTCCCATGTTTACAACTGTGAAGGTTCCGTCCATGTACCAGGTCTTAGCTTTCGCTAGAAGGTCTAGTTGTCTCTTGGTGTAGAAATTCAGATGATGCCTTCCATGGGACCTCAATGTCATGTCGGAAGAGGTTTGAAGCATTGTCATCTAGAAAAGCTGCAACAAGCTCAAATTGTAGATCAACAGGATCATGAGAGTGTAAGTTCAGACAAATTCTGTTTACAGCTCTAACTAAATATGCAGGGTTAGGTGACTTAAGCCGACTTGGATCAGGAGCAGTCATATTTGAGTGATTACAAAATGCTTCCTCTACCCCCCTGGGTTGTGAAAATGCTTCCTCTACCCCCCTGGGTTGTGACTTTTCAAGGACTCCTTCGTGTGCATTCAGTTTGGCCTGGAATGAAAGATTATAACAAATTATCAATTTATTGTAATAATAAAGTAAATAAACAAAACTGCTCTAATAGAGAGAGAAAGAAAATTAATTTCCCTGGCTCTGTCGCATTGGTATGTGCTTTGAGACTAGAGCTGCATGGTATATCGATAAATCAATATATACCGGTATTCAAACCAATATCGATTGAATACCAGTGTAAATACAAAAATATCGGTTTATCGTCATTATTTATTTACCCACAATTTAATTTTCAAGATGTCCTGAGGTTTTTAACTGTAGCCCTGAATGAATAATATTATCCCTTTATCCAAGGAATCGTCCCCTTGTGCCCTCAAAATATACAAATCCAGCAGCTGAAAAAATAATTATAAAAAATTTCAACAAAACTATATCATGTGACCCCTCATTGAAACGAGCTTGTTGAGCTCGTTCCAATGAGGGGTCACATGATATAGTTTTGTTATATAGTTTCAACAAAACTATATCATGTGACCCCTCATTGAAACGAGCTCGTTGAGCTCGTTCCAATGAGGGGTCACATGATATAGTTTTGTTGAAATCTTTGGGGAAAATCTGATAAACTCATTTTTGAAAATAATAAATTTTGATATCGTCTGCGCTGGGTAAAGGTTTTTCGAACCGCATCATCAAGGCATGCTAATTCGTTCCGACTGTGATGCCTCGATTGTGGTACTTGTGTTCATGTATCTGAACAGTTTTCGATATACCGGTATACCGCGATATTTTTTTGAATACCGATACCAGTATTCAGTTTTGAATATCATGCAGCCCTATTTGAGACCAGGACCAGCCGTGAGGGCGACTAGGGTGATTATGTCACCCTTCTAAGCCCAAAGTCGCCTAGAAAAATAGTAGGGGCGATTACAAGTCGCCCTCTAAAAATTGGCCAAAAAATGAGGAAAGGCTGAACTGAGTGATGCGAGGTTTACAATTACAATTTACATGAAAACGATTATTTTCAAAAATGGAATGTGCTCGAGCGTGATAAATGGGCATTTTAATTCTTCAAATAAACGTCCATTTATTTGAAATCACACGACAATCAGTTATCTATTGTCGCTTTTGGCAGATTTTTTTTTATTTCTGTTTTGTTGCGTTTCAGTCGGAGCTTCAATTGTCGAAATGAAAATAGGTGACTTACGCGACTCAACAAAATAACCCAGTTTGAAAGTAGGTTACGTCGCTTAGGATGCCGAAAATGTCTACACAATGGACGTATTTTATAACACAGTATTTTCATTTCGTTTTGCTGATGACTGTTAACGGTTGGACTGTCTATTCCCAGAAAAACATGAATGGAATTGAAACACATGAAAAAAAAGCTTTGGTGATGACAAGAAAAGCTTTGTACAGGACACAAGTGTGCATGTGGACGATCTTGAAAAAGGGTCCTCCTAAACACTGGAATGACACGAAATGACACGGTATGACACCGGAATGCCTTAAAAATGATGCGAAATGACATTTCTTTTACAAAATACATGACCCCAGAATGTATTTTGTTTATTAACTAACAAAGTACCTCCCAAGCAACCTTCTTACATCTGTGTCCTGTTCACAATTTCAGACTTAGGAAATTATTAGTTCAGTAGACTTTGGTGAAAGGCAACCACAGGAGGGTGCTGGGGGATTGACACGAGGAAGAGGGGAGGGGTCATGAAGGAGAGGGTAGCAGTGGGGGGATTTTCAGTCAATAATTACACATTGAAAATATGAAGGGGCGATGGGGGCGGTACATGAATATTCTTAATTTTCCCCACTTGCCTATGAAGTCTCCCTACATGACTCTGCAGTCTCCCTATTTTTTCTGGAGGGAGACTTGAAGTCTCCCTAAAATTCCCCCCTAGGCTGGTCCCTGTTTGAGACCCTTTTTGGCACATTATCAATTTATAGTAATAATAAATAAAACTGCTCTGTCCTGTCATTCAGAGAGGACACTTTTTCAGACATAGAAACATCATTACTAAACTAAAATAAATGAAATGGGCTCCCAGACCGTCCTCGAGAAACAAGTTATACAATTTTTGAAGCTACAAAAATACAACTCATGACAATTTGACTTGCATGTCCAGTGGTAATACCGCATGAAAACAGGTATATTATTTTTCCCTGCCAAAACAAAGTTCGCAGGGGATATACATGTAGAAATGGGGGTCCATTCATCCGTCTATCCATGCGTCTGTTCTCACGAGAGATACATTGTGTGGCTAACCATACATGTATATGCAAACATGTTTAAAAATACTCTCTGTGGCTGAATATGTGCTCTCAGTGCATGTTCTGAAATTTGACATGCAATTTATGGATACAATGTTCTCACAAGAGGTACATTTTGTGGCTATCTGTTAACATATAGGTACATTGTGTGGCTAGGTATGGTATCCATTGAATGAGTGTTATGGACTTACATGTAATTAGCCACACAATGTATCATTCTTTGGTCCATCCATCCGTCCATAACAACTTTGGACCTTCATATCTCAGTCAGTTGCTGTTGGATTTAAATGATCTTTGGTATGCAGATAGACCACCATGGGGGAAAGGATATTCACAGGTAACAGCTTTTGTCCAATCATTAGCTCACCTGACTGAAAGTCATGATGAGCTATAGTGATCACTCACTGTCTGTCGTCTGTGAACATGGTGTTTGCACCTACCCCTCCTAAACACTGAACCAATTTTAGTTATATTTGAGGTGATTGCTTGTTCTGACATCTAAAGTTTTTCAATTTACTAACATAAAGTTTTGCCATTATGGACAGGATAATGCATGTATTTATGTATACATTTTATATAATGTGTTCATTCACATATTTAATCGTAAATAATTCATATTCAACAGATGCTTGGTTATATAACAAAAATTCTCTTTATCACTAACATCTATTATTTATTTACAGGGGTTTAACAACACTTTCAACAGCTAGGGTCACCTTGTGTCGGAACTAACATCTGGTAACTGTTACTATGCAATATATGTACAGTGGAACCTGTCTTGAGAGACCACCCTTTGGGCCACACAAAAGTGGTCTCTCAAGACAGGTGGTCTCTCATAACAGGTTTCAGGTTTTCTCAAGTCAGTGAATAAACAACCACAAAATTCAGAAATGGAGAAGAATGGATTCTTGTAATTACTTTGTAGTTGTTGTTTTTTTATGAAGTTTTTGTAACAAACTGAAATGGACTGTTATAAAAATTATAAAAATAAATTAGTGTTGAAAATCTTCATTGAAGATTTTCAACACTAATTTATTTTTATAATTTTTATAACAGTCCATTTCAATTTGTTACAAAAAGATTTTCAACACAAATTTATTTTTATTCCTATCTGTCACATTTCAGGTATGTATGAAATTGTTTATTCAGCAATAATCCTAATCTTTTCACTGGGGTCTTATAAAAACATCTCAGTCTTTAATGAGTTAGCAATTGAAACCTAATTAAAAGGTTTGAATACTTTTAATTATGTTAGTATAACCACAATGGATTTTCCATTTCCAGAACAGGTTAACAGTTTTTGTCATGGTTTCAGTCTTCAAAGGGGCGGTCTCTCAAAACAGGTCCATTATGACATAAAAATACAAGTTGGTACCAGGTCACAGTAGTCTCTCAAGACAGGTGGTCTCCCATAGCAGGTCCATTATAGAGTAAAACCAATCGGTGCCTGGCAGATGTGGTCTCTCAAGACAGGTGGTCTCTCAAGACAGTCTCTCAAGACAGGTGGTCTCTCAAGACAGGTTTTACTGTATGTGCAGCTCCATCCTATTGTCCATTTGGCAAATTGTGTTGGTGTAATAGGTTGTCAGAAGAAATTAAAATTTTCTATCAAATAACATTTCTGACTATACCTATCACACCAACACAAAAGATGTCCCTCTGTGTCAAAATATTGCTACCTACAATTATTTTAAATGACCTCTCTGCTCCATACACATACATGCATATTCGATTATCGAAAAGATGTGCATGTCTGGTGAGAAAGGAACAATGACGTGTACTCTGGTAGAGAGAAAGGATGGGACATCAGTCAGTTTTGCCATCCACTTTCAGTTCAATTGGCCTGGTTTGGTTGATTTTTAAGTATATTTGCCTTTTCGATTTTTTCATGGTTTATCCTTGAAAAAAAGCTCTAAATTGCTATTTTAAACAAAAGTAGTTAATGAGGCATATGGTGTTGATGTGGTAGGTATATATGTAGTAAGAAATAAGATTTGGTAAGGTCTAAAAAAATAAAAAATCTGTTTCTCAGGCCCTCCCGCATGGTCCTTTTGGCTGCCGCATGCTCTCTTTTTATAGCCAATGTACACTTAAAAAAAACTGAAATTAAATGGTTTATGTGTGATATTTTACCCGAGTTAAAAAAATTGATGAATTTGTCCCTTGAGTGCATGAAGGCTTTGCAATGCTTTAGCATTGCAAAGCCTTCTTGCACTCACGGGATGAAATACAAATAATGATGAAATAAAAAATAAAATAAAAAAATGCTCGCCTGCATGCAATTTCACAAATAATGGCCTGAGAAACAGAAGATCTACTTTGTGTGGCCTAATAAATTTTAATTTCTGTCTCTAACTTGGTTTTAGTACAGCCAAGTATTTGCTTCCATAACTAAACAAACTAACCCTTTGAACCCTGATGGTATGTTCCATGTCAGTTCAAAGGCATCAACTGATGGAGTCTATAATCATTACTTAAGGGAAGACCCTTCAATATTTTCAATGGGCAGCCTTGAGGCTGCACATTGAAAAACTTCATTGGTCTACCACACAAATTCACTGAGCAACTAGCTACTGAACGAATTCAGATCATATCACAATCCTGGATCATGAAAAGGGCCTTTCAGTTTCAAGGGATTAATATGAAACAAGTTGGTATTAAGTTCTTTCCAGTAAAATGATTTTGAAACTAATGCATGTCTATTGAGATTGATTCTCACTGATTTCATCTGCATTACATTACATGGTATAATTCATTGTAAATAACTAATTCTGGGGGATACCGAGTAATTTCGTGTGGACTGTGCCAGTTCCATTGACGCTCAATCTGCTAGCATGCCTTTTTGGGGGCTTGTCGGTAGTCGAGTGGTCTATGGCGCTGGTCCAATTTCGCTAGGCGATTGGTGCCGCAGAAGTGTACTCTCATCAAGACAGTGGTTCGATCCCCATCGGCGTCAGAGTCTTTCATCCTAAAAAATGCGTAACAGAAGTGCCGAATTCTGTATTCTGTACCGTACGCAGGAAATTTGAAAAAGAGATTGATTCTCACTGATTTCATCTGCTTTACATGGTATAATTCATTGTAAACAACTAATTCTGGGGGATACCGAGTAATTTCGTGTGGACTGTGCCAGTTCCATGGACGTTTGATCTGCTAGCATGCCTTTTTTTAGGCTTGTCGGTAGTCGAGTGGTCTATGGCGCTGGTCCAGTTTCGCTAGGCGATTGGTGCCGCAGAAGTGTACTCTCATCAAGGCAGTGGTTCGATTCCCATCGGCGTCAGAGTCTTTCATATATATATATGTATATATATATATTTTCAGCCCGAGAATTAATGGCCAACAGCTGCTTTTTTCCTGCACCACAGGCTTTATCAATGGTAGATTGTTGAATACACTACTGGCAGACTTTTCACAGAATGGATAACATACCTTATCAATTTGAGGAACATAGGCATGGTGAAACACTGCTGGCTGGTGTGAAAGAGTTGAGAGAAAACTGCTTGTTGTTTGATATAGAACTTGTTGTAGATGATGTACGATTTCCTGCACACAAGGTGGTCTTGGCCTCCTGTAGTGAATACTTCAGGTAAATATCCAATATCTGTTATAGTGGAATGTTGTTACATGTAATTGAAAAGCCATTTTGCCAGAGAAAAATATTCAGTTAACAGGAACTGAGCCATTTTCCTACCTTCTAGTTATAAACTGAACATTTATTCTATTATATCTTGCTTGACAGAGCTCATTGAGCTCGATCAAAAATGATATAATAGATTAACAGGGACCGATCAGGACTATTTAAAATACGCTCTAGCCTTGGAGTCTATTTTTTCAATTCATGCGCCAGATTTCAATTTACGGAGTCACACTGCTGTTTGTAACACTCACTGAAAGTATGTAATAGCTCTCATCATTTTCATTTAGTACACTATAGCAAACATTAATCTTCACTGTGGTTTCTGATCAAGTCTGGCTGCCTATTTAGGCATCCAAGACTTGATCAGAAACCACAGTGAAGATTAATGCTTGGTAATTAAGACTTGAAGTATTAACTTAAGAACTCTACAACAATGATAAATGATAATCATATATATAATACATGTAAGAGTGTCTCTCTCGATTATCCATCAAAAGAATATCAAAATATGATCTGAGAAGTTACGCGCCAACTGAGAAGCCTATTTCTGAGATTTAAGAGCCAGGTCCTGATGTTTCAGAACCAAATACGCACTGGCGCATGCCCAGGTCGGTCCCTGATTAAAAGCCAATATTTGATGTATTGAGGCCAAAAATGTCTAAATGTGGGAAATTCAGTGGATGTCAGAGAATTTCTTCTGCAGATTACAATATTATTTATTCGATTAACAGGAGTTTACTCTTAACAGGCCAAATTTGTACTGGAGTTAACAGTAAATGGTTTAGTGTAATGTATATACAATTAACTGGTTTTTTTTTACTTAAAATATGTACAGTTAGGTGGGCTCCACTGTATGTGGAGAGAAATTGACAAAAAAATGCAAACAAAGTGAAGTTTCCACTAACACAATTAGTCTCAAATTCTGTTAAAAATATAAGAAAAACAAGCAGAATTTCTGCATGCTTTCTGATGCTTTGAACTGAAAACAAACTTTCTAAAGTGTCAACTACAGTTAAAACTAGAAGTCCTGTCACCAATAGTGCGCTTATCTAGGCTTAATTGCGCCTTGGAATTGCACGCAATTGCCATATCGAATGGCATCAAAAGCACGGCTGGTTCTCCAGGTTACTCATAGCAAACACATGCAATGTTTCTGCCAATGGACCTCCGGGTTACCCGGAGGTCCATTGGCTGAAACATTGCTTGTGCACAGGCCATATGTACATAATTTTATAGCTTTACTTGGGCCATAACGCGTACACTTTCTGATGCTTTGAACTGAAAACAAACTTTCTAAAGTGTCAACTACAGTTAAAACTAGAAGTCCTGTCACCAATAGTGCGCTTATCTAGGCTTAATTGCATGTTGGAATTGCGCGCAATTGCCATATCGAATGGCATCCAAAGCACGGCAGGTTCTCCTGGTTACTCATAGTAAACACATGCAATGTTTCTGCCAATGGACCTCCGGGTTACCCGGAGGTCCATTGGTTGAAACATTGCTTGTGCACAGGCCATATGTACATAATTTTATAGCTTTACTTGGGCCATAACGCGTACATTAACGCGCATATCAACGTGCTATTTGTGCGCGTTTCATGACAGGACTTTTAGTTTTAACTGTGTTTGAATTCAGCAAGCAATTTTTTGCAATTAAAATAAAATTGCTACATTGATAATATACCACCAGCATCAGTATATTGAACTATTACAGGGTCACTGTTGATCATTATTGTTGATGTATTCCTCAGTCCTCAGTCTCTAGTTATGACCGTTTATTGTTTATAGAGCTGAGTGGTATTGAAATTTCAAGTTTGGTTTTGGTATTTTTAGAATGTTTTACCTCGGTATTGGTACGGTATTCAGTATCAACAGCATACAAGTATTCACACCAATACCAATATTGGATGTTATTTTTAAAGTACTTCCCAGCAGCAGATTGTCGTTTTACAGCAGACAAAATGACCAAATTGTCAAGATGTTGGAAGTAAGACAGTCAATCGACATCGGTAATTTAATGTAACAAAAAAGCTGAGAGAAAATATCCCTCTTAGAAATATACAATCCAGGGCTCTTTTTGTCAAGAATTTTGTGTAATGTTCTGTTGTATGTCCTTTTATATTTTTACACTATAACCCAATGGCTAGACTAGCTGGTGCGAACTCAAAGTTATCAAGGGCCAAACACAAATTTTGAACCCCCAATCCCCAAAATTTGCTAACAAAAGTGAAAATTAAAAGTCCTATCTGGCCCTCCATACATTTACTCTCTGCGTATGTGCAGTCATCGGGAAGTGACCGGAATTGGCGCAAAAATCATTCTTTGTTTGGCCCTAATATCAGCAACATTGAACTGACATCTGTGCTTTAAACTCTCCTTTTTTTGAGGATGCCAGACACAAATCAGTCCAAGAATTGGTGGATACAAGGCTGTTATTGGATGAAGGAAGTGTTCAACAGTGGTTTTAGACGTTCAGGGCTGTAACTTTATAAAATTATTTTATGTTTCCCAATTTCGGGACATACGCCTGAGGTCATCATTTTTGTTGATGATTATTCCACTGTTTGTTAAGTATTCCTTCCCTATCCTTCCATGAACCCTCCCTGTTAAACTCTTAAGCTTTTTGGCTATTTTTTATTGAAATTTTTTATTAAATTTCTTGGGAGTTTAACATGTATTACAGAATATTTATTCTGTTTTTTCCCAGGGTTACGTCCTCACGCTAGGTGTGTTAGGTCCTTTAGTCTTGCATCTTCTATCCGATGTATCGTTTTTAGCTCAACTTTGACAAAGTCAAATTTGAGCTATTGTCATGGCCCGTCGTCCGTCTGTCCGTCTGTCCGTACGTCAACAATTGGCTATGGCTCGGGCTAGAGGTCGTATTTATGAACCGATCTTTACGAAACTTCTTGTGTACCTTTGTTATGACCCTGGGACGGGAATGAGTGTTTTTAGGTGTGGTCCGAAGTTTAAGATGGCTGCCAGCGGCCATTTTGTACCGATGATGCAAAAATCAGTTTTTTGTACAGAACTTCTGTATGAAAGTTCTGATTTGAATAAAGTTTTGTATAAATGTTTAGTACCATGGGATATATCACATATAATACAGGTTTTTTTCTCGTGCGTAAATTATGCAAATTAGACTGACTTTGATTTATTTAGTGTTACTTTCAGAGCTGTAAGTGCCAAGCTGCTATGGCTCGGGCTAGAGGCCGTATTTATGAACCGATCTTTACGAAACTTCTTGGGTACCTTTGTTATGACCGTGGGACGAGAACGAGTGTTTTGGGGTTTGGTCCGAAATTCAGGATGGCTGCCAGCCGCCATTTTGTACCGCCGATGCAGAAATCTGTTTTTTGTACAGAACTTCCATATGAAAGCTATGATTTGAATAATTTTTTGTATGAATGTTTAGTACCATGGGATACATCACATATAATACGGGTTTTTTTCTCGTGCGTAAATTATGCAAATTAGACTAACTTTGATGTTTTTTGGTGTTACTTTCAGCACTGTAAGTGCAAATGCCAATACGGCTCGGGCTAGAGGCCGTATTTATGAACCGATCTTTACGAAATTCCTTGGGTACCTTTGTTATCACTGTGGGACGAGAACGCGTGTTTTTGGGTCCGGTCCGAAATTCAAGATGGCCGATGGCAGCCATTTTGTACAAAATTTGGTGCAATCAGATTTTTGCACAGAACTTCCATATGAAAGCGCTGATTTGAATAATTTTTTGTGTGAATGTTTAGTACCATGGGATACATCACATATAATACAGGTTTTTTTCTCGTGCAGAAATTATGCAAATTAGATGAACTTTGATTTTTTCAGTGCTACTTACACACAGTAAGTACACATGTCAGTACGGCTCAGGCTAGAGTCTGTATTTATGAACCGATCTTCACGAAACGTCTTGGGTACCTTTGTTATCACCTTGGGACAAGAACGAGTGTTTCTGGGTGCGGTCCAAAATTCAAGATGGCTGCCAGTGGCCATTTTGTACCGAAATTAGGTCTAATCAGTTTTTTGTACACAACTTCTATATACGGCTCAGGCTAGAGGCCGTATTTATGAACCGATCTTTACGAAACTTCTTGGGTACCTTTGTTATCACCGTGGGATGAGAACGAGTGTTTTGGGGTGTGGTCCAAAATTCAAGATGGCCACCAGCAGCTATTTTGTACCAAAATTAATGCAATCAGTCTTTTGTACAGAACTTCTGTATGAAAGTTCTGATTTGAATATATTTTTGTATGAATGTTTAGTAACATGGAATACATCACATATAGTACGGGTTTTTTTCTCGTGCAGAAATTATGCAAATTAGATGAACTTTGATTTATTCAGTGCTACTTATACACTGTAAGTGCACATGTCAATACGGCTCGGGCTAGAGGCTGTATTTATGAACCGATCTTCACAAAACTTCTTGGGTACCTTTGTTATCTCCTTGGGACGAGAACGAGTGTTTCTGGGTGCAGTCCAGAATTCAAGATGGCTGCCCGTGGCTATTTTGTACCGAAATTAGGTCCAATCAGTTTTTTGTCACAACTTCTACACAGCTCATATTTGTGAACTGATCTTCACAAAACTTCTTGGGTACCTTTGTTTTCACCTTGGGACAGGAATGAGTGTGTTTTGGGGTGCCTTTGTTATCACTGTGCTATGAGAACAAATATTTTGGGGTTCAGTCAGACCCACTCTGGGACTCAAATATTTCTTCTCTAGTTTAGCATCTGACTGTCACCCACCTTTACAATACTTTATCTATACATTTGTTACAGGCAGTGGTCAGTATTTATGTACAGACCGTTACAATACTTTATATGTACCTTTGTTATCAGGTCATTACCTAGATGTTTGTCATTGCTGTGTCACATACGTATATATACACGTACATGTCTTTGTCTTGACAAGTTGAGCTACAGTGTCATTGACACTTTCATTTCTTCGTATGAAGCTCTAGCTTTGCATCTGGTAGCATTTAATTGATTCTGACTTTTGTGTGCCTGATGTCTTGTTTACATTGACGTTGTTTACATTGACAACGTCCTCATATATAGGTAGTTTTTTTTCTATTACTGTAGAATTACTGTAGGATACATGGATTATTATTCCAGTAGTGTAGCTCAAAATATTTGGATTTTGTCCACACTTAGGCTCTATTGGGATGCCCTTGGGCACTTAATGTTCCCTTTGGGAACTTAGGCATTTTTTCAAAAAAAAATTGTTTCCAAAAAATATTTTGAATTTAATTTTGATTGCTATTATTCATGTATCTTAGTTATATATATATATATTGTTGTAGAGTTTGGAGGACTGATATAGTCTTTAGTCGATGCACTCCTGCAGACTCGGGTCATTCTTGTTTTCACTGGGATTTCTGATGTTGGGGTGTCGCAGTATGTTGTTGGCAGTGAGGTTTGGAGGCCAGGCCTCTCACCGCGTTATAATTCATTTTGTCAGTTTCTATTTCAGAGGAACATGAACATGGTGATGATATTCTGACACCCATCCAAGTGTGCTACCATCGTCATGCTCCATGGAGCATATAGAGCTAGCTGCAGTGCTCATTATTGCAAGAGTTAGGGCCTTTTGTTAAGGGTTTTAATCTGTTGCAACATAAATAGCTCACCCAGCGACAATGGAAATAGGGAGGAAGTCAGCAAGTTCTTATACTCGTCGAGGTCTGATAGAGTGCGAGCGGGAGAGGCCCCTTGCTAATCTAGCAACATCTGGGGCCAGATGTTGTTTTGAGAAACTTGCACAAGCCGGAGCATATGTCTGCCCTCCACTCGGGGCACTCTGTTTAGTCTGCAGCTGGGGTCGGCTTCAGTCAAGGCTTCCTCCGCTACGTTTCACAAGCCGAAGTAAAGTTTTCTGGTTGGAAACTTGCACGAGACGAAGCATATGTCCACCCACCGCTCGGGACGCTCCGTCTTGTCTGCAGCCAGGGTCGGCTTCAGTCACGACTTCCTCCGCTCCGTTATTTAAGCACACACGACCGCTTCCTAGCTACCCAACTTCGGATATCCAGCCTGCTGCACGAAGAAGGAACCACTCTTCATCCGTGATGTCGGACCATCCGGTAGCTAGGGAGACGAGGCCTCGATCATCGGGATGTTTGGAGAGGGGATCTGTCTCCGACACACTGTCCCAGGAGCAGCATGCGGCTAAGAAATGGAGGACGCTGCTCCTCAGGCCTCGATGACGGACTTGATGTTACAAATTGCGCAGCTGATCCCAGCAAGTGCAGGGCAGCCTCTCTCAAACTCAGAAGCTGAGTTGTCAGATTGTGCTGGGTCGGTCCAGTCATCTGTTCATGCATATGAAATGGACCGAGATTTGCAACTGATTCTCTCGGATGGTGAAGGGGATAGGGAAGAGGATTACCCTTCCCTTTCGGAACAGCACATGGGATGGTTTTCATCCATCAGTACTACCCTGATTTTGTTCTGCCGAATCACAATGCTGCGACGACAAGAGAAAAACTGCTGGTGTCGTTGGACGCAGACTTTATCCGGACAAAGGAGGAAGTCCTTTCTTTTCTGGTTCAGTCTAGGCAGGTGTCGCAGGCCTTCGGCCATATAGACGCTGCTGTATTTATTCTCTTGAGAGTGAGGAAGAAGGCGGTTTCTTATCTTCATCTTCCATATATATACTGTTTTTTGGACCACGTTCATTTAAAAACGGTTGGGGAAGATGTTCAGAGAGTAGAGATCTGCATATCACATATTTCTTTTCGAATCGAATCTCGAATCGAATTGTGTCTGATATCGACATCGAATCGAATCCCGAATCGAATCTTAAAAGACAAGTTATTTCATATTGCATCAAACAGAAGTTACGGAACACTGTGATGACCCTTACGCGACGGAGTGAACACCTTAAACACCAATAACTAAATATTCTCTGTAGCACCGTCGCTGAAACAGCTAGGCCTATTGTCCATAGTTTTAGTTTTTGAAGGCTAAACTTGTTACTATTCACGTTCTTAAGAACATGAATAGTAACAAGTTAAGCCTTCAAAAACCAAAACTATGGATAATGTTCTGGGCCAAATTCACACCTTACCTTACAATTAAACATTGTCAATTAGTCAAATAAATAGGAATTGAGCCTACATGAATGAATTTTCTAATGACAGTTTTATCCTATTTTTGTTGGAAATGTAACAAATTGAAGTTAGTACGAGAGATTCGAAAAAATGGAATCCAGAGACTGATTTGGGATCGATCTCGAAGCGTACGTATGGTCTCGATATCAAATGGAATCTCGAATATTCGCAGGACCCTATCAGAGAGTTCCTCTGCGTTTGGATGAGCAGGCCGGTGATCTAGAGGTATCCTTACCTGTATCATTCACTATTCGCTCAGACACAATTGAGATGGCAATTTCTTTAAATAGAGCGAATTTGGACGTTATGTCTTATACAGATCACCTTACAAGAGCTATGGCACAACATCTCAATGGAAAGGAATTTGAGGACGTTCGTACCTCTCTTAGAGTTCTTTCCAGGGCATTATGTATCCCATGTATATCTCTGCCCTAACAGTGGCTAATCTGGAGTTAATCAGACGTAATGCTGCCCTATCGGGGTCATCACTGATAGATGACAAGGTGAAAAGCTCTCTCCGAGTCGCTCCGGTCTCCGGACATATTATTTTCAACAACTAGCTTTCATTAGTCTATGAACAGGCTACTAAGCATCTAGTGCTCTGCTTTTGAAGTCGGCGTATCAACGACCCACTTCAGCAGACAAGCGTAAAGGAAGGCGTTCCAGACAAAAATTGTCAATAAGAAACTCTTCATGAGGGTACAAGAAACCCTCTTATAATTACTCTGGAGGCCGTCAGAATAGCGACTCGGGAAAGGGGCATAGGTCTGATCGGGACTATAGGTCAGACGCCCTTAGGCTGACGAGATGAGGTTCTTCGCAGGGAGGACGTGGTTTCTCCTCCTGTAAGCCTCGTAGGTCATACAGGTGATGGTTAAGAACTCTATTGCTGGCCAGTTGGCAGAAGGTTATCAAACTCCTCAAAAAACTGGATAACAGTCATGGAAGATCAGTGGGTGAGAAGTGTAGTCTCCGACGGCTTACGGCTATCATTCCGAGCAAAACCTCCCACTAACAAGTTGTCCGTGGACAAATAGCGGAGGTGCAGACTCTCTTATCAAAGGAAGCAATAGAGGTCGTCGAGAATCAAGATTCTCCAGGTTTTTACAGTCACCTGTTCCTCGTACCGAAGCCAGATGGCTCATTCTGACCGGTAACAGACTTGAGCTGGATAAACAAGCTTATCGTGGCTCCAAAAAGTATATATGGAGACCATTCGGTCGGTAAGGGTGAGCGTTCGTGTGAACGACTATGCGGCAAGCATCGATCTGAAGGATGCGTACTTTCATGTCCTGGTATATCCAGGCATTCAAAAAGTACCTGTGGTTAGCCGTACAAGGGAAGGTGTATCTGAACCTAGCTCCCTGGGCATTCACTCGATTGATGAATTCGGTAATGTCATACTTCCAAGCTCATTCGTCTGCGGTAATGTCTGCTTACTTGGACTACCTTCTACAGAGATACTGCAACAGAATTATTCTTCAGAATGATGTTCAGTCTGCTTCTATTACTCAGACGTCTCGATTTCATAGTAAACAAGAAAAAGTCGGATCTAGCTCCGTCCAAGTCGTCTATTCACTTGGGAATGAGCTTTGAGACTCACAACAATCTGCTTTGTCTGCCGTTACCCAGAGCGAAATTAGTCAGTTGTTATGCTCGTTTTGTCTACTCTCAGATGCATTAACAGTGAGGGAATTCATGCGACTGTTGGAGCTGTGCGGAGCGGCTGTGGATCTCGTTCCGAACTGGAGTGTGAATACGCTTTTGCTCTAACCAGTATTGTTTTAACGGACCTGGTAAAACAAAGGGTTCAGATTTGGGCAGATATTCAGTGGTTAACTCGGGGAGTTCCGCTGCAACTGCCGGATCCGGCTTTCACGATTATGACAGATACGAGTCAGGCGGGTTGGGGCGCGACCCTAAGTCTTGCAGACTTGAAGTGTCAGGGTCTTTCGGACCCTCGGTTCCAGGAGAAACACATAAACATCAAAGAGATGATGTCAATATGGCTAGTGCTACAACATTGGATTCACATAATAGCGGACATCCATGTTCAGATTTTGTCAGACAACTCGACAGTAGTAGCGTACATTGGGAACCAGGGTGGCACCCATTCATTTCTGTTATGCCAACTAACGGAGAAGATTCTCCTATATGTAATAAATCATCATGTTCAGCTTTCTGTCATATACTGGGTCGTCTGAATGTCCTAGCAGACTCACTCTCTCGGAAAGGTCGCCTGTTGCAATCGGAGTGGACGCTCAACAAGCGAGTTTTTGGGCAGATTTGTTACCAGTGGCATTGCCCCATGATAGATATGTTTGCGACGCACCGGAACAACCAGTTACTTACGTTTGTGTCACCATGCCCAGACCATCGAGCGTATGCAATAGACGCTCTGTCGATCTAATGGGAATGAATGATAGGATATGCGTATCTTCCAATTCCGTTGATTAAGTAGATATGATTATGTTAAAGATCAAACAGTCTCTTTCTAAAATTCTACTAGTAGCACCTCTGTCCTCACAGAAACCTTGGATCAGTCCTCTCAGGTGTCTGTTATGGGATGTTCCCCGGAAGCTTCCTCCACGAGAGGACCTTCTTTATAAGGGGAAGTATTTGTTATTCACGTCCTTCTCCGCCCTTTGTGGCATTATGGAGTCGGTTAGACATGAGGGAACCATTGTGGTTCCTATATTATTTGATCACTAACACAAGAACGATTAAAGTAATGCGGGTGAGGAGGGTTCGATTTGACTTCGAATCCCCCCCTCCCCCCTCCCCCCCTCCCCCCCCCCTCCGTCACCGTCAGTGTGTTAAGAGGCGATTACCTGTCAAGATGTAGTTTTCTTCCCATAAGCCTCGTATGAGTTTAAGTAATACATGCATTTCATGACTTCTCGATTGGCGGCTAGGTCGTGTTCTATGGCAACCTCATGGGCACATCCACTTTTTAGTTGGTTGTTTTCATGTGGTTGTTCATCTGTATGTCATATACGAGCGCATAATTCATCATCAATAAATTGCTAGTCTTTGGGTACCTCGGAGGCTGTCTAGTCAGTTAACTGGTATTCAGATGATCACATGCGGGAGTTCAATGCTCACGCGCATAATAAATGAATTATTAGGCAGACGCATTATTGTATGTTATGGACCTTAGAAATATTGAAATATTTCGGGGGAGGTCCATGTTGAGTCTGCTAATCATAGCTTGTTCCATTTCTTGATCCAGGTTTCTATTAATGTTGATACACAATCGAATACACCTTGTCTAACACTCTCGTATATTCGCATGTTTCTAGGTTCATAGATATCGGATAGTACACGTCGGGGTGTTATTACTGGAATTTATTGTACACCTGAATGGGGTCTCCTGTGGGTTACCTCGGAAGTGTGTTTTCCCTCCAGAGATCGTCCATTGTGATTCTGTTAGACATGTTATATATTATATCACCGGTTTTTTACCTATCTGTGTATGCTGACTCCGGTATACGTTATAAGCGGGAGATATTAATTACCGGGATCGCCGCTATAGCCTTTGCTTATGAAGTGGCGTTAAGCACCAATTTATTAATAATAATTAATACCTGAGGGCCTGTTTGACAAATATTTATATTGTTTTTGGTACCCCTTTTACTGATTCCAGAGCGCTCCCCTCTTTCTTTTTGGAGAAGATTCCTTCAAAAAAGGGGGTGGGGTGATTTTTTACCCCTCCTCCGGTTTGATAAGTATGTAACTATGAGTGAAGCTGTTTTGTCTGTAATTATATCCTGCGTACAGCTTGGGTTTTATTGTATATAGTGTATGTTTGTGGGGATATTCTCTCATTCTCAAATACACCATCCTAATTTTTGGGGCTCAGTCCGGACTAGCCATAAAATTGGGAACTCGTTACATCCAAATTAGCATAGTCTTCATGCTAAGAATACGGAATTACTTGATCTGGGCTCCTTTTTATATGTCTTCTCTATTACTGTATAGAGAGACATACATGTAATTCCTAATAATTTTAATTTCCTTTCACCTTGGATTACAGGATTGGAACTATGTTGATCTACTAATTCTGAAGTCCTAGGCCCCCCGCCTTTTTACGATTCAGCTAGTCTGGGCCATTGGGTTATAGTGTAAAAATATTATAAATTTAAAGTAATTTGTATATTTTTATACTTACCAATGGCCCAGACAGAGATGGCCCTTCCATGAGTGGGCACTCATACCTCCCCGCTGAATTATTATGTAGTACTCTCTTCTACAAAGAATGATGTTGGGGCCCATTCCGGCCACTTCCTGACGGCTGTGCATGCACAGAGAGTCAATGTATGGAGGGCCAGGTAGTACTTTTAATTTTTGGTTTTGCAAGCAAATTTTGGGGATTGGGAGTTCAAATTTTGTGTTTGGCCCTTGATAACTTTGAGTTAGCGCCAGCTAGTCTGGGCCATTGGTAAGTATAAAAATATACAAATTACTTTAAATTTATAATATTTTTATACTGTACCAATGACCCAGACTTGGCCGGTGCTAACTCTTAAATATTTAGGGTCAAACACAAATTTTACCCCCCAATCCCCCAATTTGCATCAAAAACCGAAAATTACATGTCCTATATGGTCCTCCATACCTTTACTCCACTGCGCATGCGCAGTGTCAAGAAGGTCTCAAAATTGGCGCAATTATCATTCATTGTTTGGCCCTCACATCAGTTACACCTCACTGATATTTGTGCTTGTAAATCTCAGTTTAAATGATGCCAGACACAATGATGAGAGAAATGGTGAATCTAAGGAGGAAATAGAAGGATGAGAGGAAGAAACAGTGACTGGAAATGTTCAGGGCCGTAACTTATAATTTTTTTACGAAATTATTTCATGTTGCCTATTTTCGAGGCATGGCCCTTATGTTGTCATTCTTGCTATGAATGTACGATTGTTGTTCAGTGTTTCCTCTCTCCCTTTGCTTTATTCCCCCCTAGCTATTCTCCCATGCTTTTGACATATTTTTTGTAATGTTGATTACTAAAATTTCTTGGGAGTTTTGGCTTGGTAACAGAATAATATTCTATTTTTATACGCCCGTTTGAAAAACGGGACGTATTATAGTATGGCGTTGTCCGTCTGTCCGTCTGTCCATCTGTCCATCCGTCCGTCTGTCCGTCTGTCTGTCCGTCCGTCCGTCCGTCTGTCCATCCATTTGGTTTCCGAACAATAACTTTAGTATTTGTTTTCCGATCGGCTCCAAATGTGGTATGTGGTTTAATCACAACAAAATACAGGTCAAGTTCGAATATGGGGTCGGTCTGAACATTTTTCGCCTGAATTATGGCCCCAGTTGGACTTAGAATTCGTCAAATATTTGGTTTCCGGATGATAACTTTAGTATTTGTTTTCTGATCGGCTCCAAATGTGGTATGTGGTTTAATCACAACAAAATACAGGTCAAGTTCGAATATGGGGTCGGTCTGAACATTTTTCGCGTGAATTATGGCCCCAGTTGGACTTAGAATTCGTCAAATATTTGGTTTCCGGATGATAACTTTAGTATTTGTTTTCCGATCGGCTCCATATGTGGTATGTGGTTTAATCGCAACAAAATACAGGTCAAGTTCGAATATGGGGTCGGTCCGAACATTTTTCGCCTGAATTATGGCCCCAGTTGGACTTAGAATTCGTCAAATATTTGGTTTCCGGATGATAACTTTAGTATTTGTCTTCTGATCGGCTCCAAATTTGGTATGTGGTTTAATCACAACAAAATACAGGTCAAGTTCAAATATGGGGTCGGTCCGAACATTTTCGCCTGAATTATGGCCCCTGTTGGACTTAGAATTCGTCAAATATTTGGTTTCCGGATGATAACTTTAGTATTTGTTTTCCGATCAGCTCCAAATTTGGTATGTGGTTTAATCACAACAAAATACAGGTCAAGTTCGAATATGGGGTCGGTCTGAACAATTTTTGCCTGAATTATGGCCCCTGTTGGACTTAGAATTCGTCAAATATTTGGTTTCCGGATGATAACTTTACTATTTGTTTTCCGATCGGCTCCAAACTTGGTATGTGGTTTAATCACAACAAAATACAGGTCAAGTTCGAATATGGGGTCGGTCTGAACAATTTTTGCCTGAATTATGGCCCCTGTTGGACTTAGACTTCTTCGTCAAATATTTGGTTTCCGGATGATAACTTTAGTATTTGTTTTTCGATTGGCTTCAAACTTGTTAGTCTTTTTCTCAAATGACTGAAAAATTTAGTCATTTCACAAAATCACTGATTTCAAAGTCTGACCGTAACATATATATATGCCAGTATAAATTTCTCGCACTCTAAAAAAATTGCAAATGTGTTAAAATGGTACAATTTGAACAGTTCACGGGCGTATGATGCAATGCCCAGCGGTGCTCTTGTTTCCCCATGTTTACGTCCTCACCCTTGGGTGTTTAGGCGTTTTGGTCTGCATCTACCATCTGATGTTCTGCAGTTTCTTCTCTGGAAGTCTCTGTTTTGCTTCAGATAGTGTTTAAATTGGTAACTGATTTCAGGCCATGTTTATCAGTTCCTGGAGTCATGTTTCCGGTTTTGTACACTTTTTGTTTATGTTGACAACGGTTGCTTCTGATAGTGATTACTTGTCCTCTGCTAAGTTCAGTTCATAGCAAGATACATTAATATTGTCCGTAAGTGTTACATTAATTTTTTGAAATGGTTTTAAAATTTTTGTCCACACTTAGGCTTTTTGGGGATCCATTTGGGCTCATTGTTCCCATTGGGAACTTGGGCTCTTCTGAAAATTTTTTCAGAAATTTTTTTTTTTTGAAATTATTTTCTTTCGAAATGTTATAATGGATTATATTATATTATGTATCTTTGTTTCAAGGGTTAGTGCGAGTACTCGGACTGTGTATATTTTTTTCTTGATGAAAAAAATACAGTTCAAATTGTAATGCGAGGAAATCTTCCTCTAATTCTCAGGTTCATTGTGTTTCTTGTAGTCAATGCACTAATTCTTGCTCTGTGTGTGTTGATTGGAATGACAACGTTGGAGACGTGTGTCATGGTATTTTGTTAGTGGTGAGGGATCCATTCTGGTCCTATCTCCGCAGGGTCACTCTACTTTATCAGTCTCTTTTTCAGAAGAATAAGAACAGGGTGATGTTTCCGTGATGTCTTCAACAAGTGTGTCTCCGTCGTTGCAGTATTAGGGCTAGCGGCTAAGTGCTCAAGGTAATATGACAATTGCCGATGAGTTCCCTAGTAGGATCGAAAGCATTGATCGTCCGCTAGTCCGCCCGGTGTCGAATGGCTCAGCACCCGGGTTCGTCTGTTGCGGTGCAGGGAAGCAGTTTGGGTGATGTGAGCACTATAAAACATCGAATGTGCACACCCAGCAACGACGGATCCAAGGATAGTACGGAAGAAGCCTGTCAGTCCGGTAGCTAGCTCGTCCAGGTCCACCTGGACCGCGAGCGAGAGAGGCCCTGTCTCTCTTACATCAACATCTGCGCCGCGATATTGTTGTATGTTCGTTCGTTAGTCGGAGCTTACGTCCACGCCTCCTGCTCGGGACGCTCCGTCGCACAGACAGTCCGATGCGGCTGTTATATTTGCTTCCTCAAACTCACGTCAACACACACAACCACACCTTGGCTATGTGACCACAGATTTCCAGGGGACGTCCGCATATTATATAAATGCAGGAATGAACATCCCTGGTGCTCCTGCTTCGCTGACCAGGTAATACACGTCGACCAGGTCACTCCATCTGCTAGCCAAGAACACGAGGCCTTTCCAGTTGGGACGTTCGCATATTATATAAATGGAGGAATGAACGTCTCTGGAGCTTCCAGCAGATAATTACGTAGGACCGCGGCTCTACAGGCCTCATTGAGGAACATGAACAGGATGATGTTACCGTGATGTCTTCGAAAAGTGTTCTTCCGTCGTCACAGTCAAATGAAGAGCTAGCGGTAAAAGTGCTCATGCAGATACGTCAATTGCCTAAGAGGTCCCAAGTAGGATCGACGGTGTTGCCGTCCGCTAGCTCGCCAGGTGTAGAGACCATTCATTGAATGGCTCAGCAGCCGGGTTTGTCCATTGTGGTCCAGGAAGGAGATTTGGGTGATGCGAGCACTATGAAAATACAATGTGCACACCCAGTGATGACGGATACGAGGATGGTACAGAGGAAGCCTATTAGTCTGGTTCCTAGCTCGTTCAGGTCCATCCAGGCTGTGAGCGAGAGAGGTCCCTCTCATACAACAACACCTGGGCCCAGATGTTGTGGTACAAAATGTTCCTCAGTCGGAGCATACGTCCAGCGCTCGGGACGCTCCGTTATATAGACAGTCCGGAGAGACTGCTCTTTGGGCATCCTCATCCTCACGGCAGCACACACGACCGCACCTTGGCTACGTGACCAGTGATATCCAACCAACATCGCCGACCCGAGATTCTACGGCGACCAGGTCACGCCATCTGGTAGCCAAGGATATGAGGCCTTCATACTCCGGACGTTCACATATAAGAAGTATGCAGGAGTCAACGTCCAAGGAGCTTCCAGTGGCTAAATCCTGTAAGACCGCAGTTCCACAGGCCTCCGTTACGGACGTGCTATCGCAGATAGGGAGCACGGTGGCTCAGTAGGTAGAGGTGCAGGCTGCAAGCCGAGAGGTTCTCGGTTCGAATCCCACCTGCGGCAACCGCGTTGTGTCCTTGGGCAAGACACTTCATCTCCATTGCCCGCGTGGGGGCACAGTGATGCCGTGTACTAAGGCGTACTGCACGTCGATGGTACGCATGTCTTCAACCAATCTAACCCTGCCTATGCTGCAGTGCGGAGTTTCGATGTTGGGGAGCTGGCAGCTGCTTGTCGCTGCTCGGTGGTTCTCTCCGGGTACTCCGGCTTCCTCCACCCGTAAAACTGTCACGGTCATGATTAGCCATTGTGCATAAATATGTGACCTTAAACATCAATAAATAAATATCGCAGATAGCACAAATTATCGCAGCATCCGACAGAAACTCTGTCGGATCAGGAATTATCCGAGGGAGCTGGGTCGGTACGTTCTGCTGCAGGTTCAGGCATGGACGACCAAGAATTTTAAGTGGTCCGACAGGATGGCGAAAGGGATATTGAGGAGTTGTAATTTTCCCTTTCGGAACAACATAAATTGCCATAGAGTGCATCCGGCATTATCATCTGACGTTGTTCCTCCAGACCAAAATGCTGTGTTGCCGGATAAGAGACTGATAGCGCCGCTGGACAAATAATTGTTTAATCGGTTTAGGGACATCGTCCCTGAGTTTCCGACACAGTCCAGAAATGTCTCACGGACATTTGAACTATTGAATGACGCAATATATAACTTGATACCAAAACGGGCAGGCCCGGTTTCTTATCCGCACATGCTCTACATCTGCCTTTCATCAATTCAAGGAATAATTCGAAACGGCAGGACAGAGCATTCCGAGAGTTCCTCTGCATCTAGACGACCAGGCCAAAGACCTAGTATTGTCTATACCGTCGTCTTTGTCAATTCCAACCACGACATTGGAAACGACAATATCGTCTAACAGGGCTAGCTTAGATGCATTATCGTACGCAGATCACCTTACCAGAGCGTTATCATTACGTCTCGAAGGAAAAGAATTCCAGGATATACAACCTCCTTAAGAGTTCTTTCAAGGGCCTTAGCATTCTCCACGTATAACTCCGCCCTTTTAGTGGCAATATGGAGTTGGTTAGACGTGACATGGCCCTGGCTACATCCATGTGTGTGGATAGTACGGTGAAAAACTCTCTCAGAGTCGCTCTGGTCTCCGGAGAGCTTCTCTTCGACGGCAAGCTTTCCGCAATCTATGATCAGATATCTAAGAAAGCTTCAGACTCTCTGCTATTCAAATCCGCTTTCAAAAAGTCAGATTCAGCGGAGAAGAGAAGGACAGGCACTTCTGGGGCGAATACGTCCAAGGGAAGTTCCTATAGAGGTTCCTATGCGTCCTCTAGGTCTTACTCTAGAGACCGTCAGAGTCGCGACTCAGGTAGGGGCTGTAATACTGGCTGAGACATCTGGTCAGACGCCCCTAGGTCGATGGGGCAAGGTGCTGGCCGTGGAGGACATGGTTTCTCCTTCCGCAAGCCTCGCAGGACCAGGAGGTAATGGTATTAACCTCTATTGTGTTCCAGTGGGCGGAAGACTGTCGAATATCACAACCAATTGGGAGTAGATTACGGATGTCCCTTAGGTTTGAGGGGTGATTTCGGAAGGACTAAATTGTCCTTCAAAGGAAAACCTCCGTTAACTCGAAGTCCAAGATAGACTCAGCTTCCGTCAAGTCCGCAGGAAAGAGGCTCGCTTCCATCAGAAGTCCAGTCTCTTCTGGAGAAGATCGCGACAGAGATCGTAGAAATCCAGGAATCTCCAGGTTTCTACAACCAATGGAGACCATCCGATCGGTCAGAGCGAGTATTCGGGTGAATGACTATGCTACATGCATAGATCACAAAGATGCGTACTTTCACATCATGGTTCATCAGGCGTTCAGAAAGTATCTTCACTTCGCCATCATAGGAGTTGTGTATCAGCTCCGAGCAATGTGCTTCGGTCTGAATCTAGCGCCCTGGGCTTTCACTCGAATAATGAACTCGGTAATGACTCATTTCCGAGCTCATTCATCTGCGGTAACGTCGGCCTACCTGGACGACATTCTTCAGAGGTATGGCAATGAGTTAACGCTTCAGAACGATGTGCAGAATCTGCTTCTATTGCTCCGACGTCTCGGTTTCATAAGTAAACGAGGAGAAGTTGGATCAGGTGTCGTCCAAGTCATTCACCCACCGGGGGATGAGCTTCGAGATGCACAACAATCTCGTTTGTCTGCCGTTAACCAGAGCGAAATTAATTAGTTGTTATGCTCGCTATTGTCTTCACAGACAAAGTTACAGCGTGAGATTTCATGAGACTGATAGGTTTGTGCTGAGCTGCCGCGGATTTTATTCCAATGGGGCGGCTACGCACTTTTCCTTTCCAAATTTTTCTGACCCAGAATTGGAGGGTGAAGATTCATTCGCTTGATATGGACATCCTCTTGTCAAATCAAGTGAACAAGAGATTCAGACTTGGGCAGATATTCAGTGGTTAACTCAGGGAGTTCCACTGCAATTGCCGGATCCGAGTTTTACAGTTTTGACGGATGCCAGTCAAACAGGTTGGGATGCAACATTGAGCCCAATGGATTGGAAGTGCCAGGATCTTTGGGATCCGCAGTTCCTAATCAAGCACATAAACATCAAAGAAATGATGTCAATTTGGCTTGTGCTACGTCATTGGATGAACGTTATTCAGAATGCTCATGTTCAAATTCTGTCCGACAAGTCGACAGTATTAGCGTATATTCGGAACCAGAGTGGCACTCATTCCATTCTGTTATTCAGGTTAACGGAATGAATCCTGTTTGTACTAGAACATCAAGTTCTCCTATCGGTCCGTCATATTCCGGGTCGTCTGAACGTACTAGCGGACTCCCTTTCACGGAGGGGCCTCTTGTTGCCATCAGAATGGACTTTCAACAAACGAGTATTCAATCAGATTTGCTACCAATGAGAGCGGCCAATGATGGACTTTTTTGCGATGCATCTCAACAATCAGTTGCAGACGTATGTGTTACCATGTTCGGATCCTCTAGCGTTTGCAATAGATGCTCTATCGATCTTGTGAGACGGAATGATAGGATATGCGTATCCTCCAGCGCCGTTCATTCAGCAGATATTGCTCAAGTTAAACAGTCTCAATGCAATTCTGTTGGTAGCATCTCTATCTCCACAGAGACTGTGGATTAATCTACTCAGGTGTCTGTTGTGGGACATGCCGTGGAAGCTTCCTCCACATTTCGGTCCATTCTATTGCTAGATGGATTCAATTAACTATCCGTACTGCTTATGATATATATCTTCAACTCAGCAGTCTGTGCTTAAGATTTCAGCTCATGAAGTAAGAGTTCTTTCTACATCTTAGGCTTATGCTAATACCGGTAGTGTTGCTATTACAAATCTAATGAGGGCTGCATATTGGTCTCAGTCATCCACTTTCATGAATTTGTATCTTGGAAATATTGAGTCCATTTCTGGAGATCTGCATTGTTTAGGTCCGTTATCTGTTGCTCAGAATGTTGTCCACTAAACAGTTGCAACTATAGTTATGCAGGCTTTCTGTTCCGGCAGTGACTCTGTCCTGCTGCCCTCTTCACTCTGGAGTATTTGATCCAGGGCAAGGGAAAGTATGGGGGGGGGGTGTTCCCTTAGGTCACTTGCTTTATAGTGTAAAGCAAGGGAATACCTCCCCTGGAGTTAGTAATTCCGAGTCGGTACCAGGATGATTTTAAAGTATAAAGCTAATGTTTACTCATCCATGTAAAATATTTTTAAAGTGTAGCTTGGTGTGAAGCATTTGTATATGTCACGTGTCATACGGGCGTTAATATACAATCCTCGGACACTTTTAATGAGTATCAAGAGTCTCATTTCTCTGGACTTCCTTTATTTATTGGCTTTCCTTTAAAAATATTAGCACAATGGGTTATACTGGAGGTTAATAGAGATCATTGATGTTATTGTGCTCAATTACAGAATGGTGTTGTGTCTTTCTCGTTTTGATGCAAATAAGAAAGATACATGTAAAGCATATTTCTCCTTTCTCCTCGAGGGGATAATTCTGTTATATGTAGTTGAGCCTATTGGATTTTCCTTATGTCCTAGGCCCTCCAACCTTTTTACTATTCAGCTAAGTCTGGGTCATTGGTACAGTATAAACATGTTAAAAAATTTATAGGAATTTATATATTTTTTATACTTACCAATGACCCAGACGGGGATGGCCCTCTCATGAGTTGGAAACTCATACCGCTGAGTACATAACGCTTACCAGGAACTGGTTGTAAGAATGATAATATTGCCAATTTCGAGACCTCCTTGACACTGCGCATGTGCAATGGAGTAAAAGTATGGAGGACCATATAGGACATGTAATTATCGCTTTTTGATGCAAATTTTGGGGATTGGGGAGTAAAATTTGTGTTTGGCACTAAATATTTAAGAGTTAGCACCAGCTAAGTCTGGGTCATTGGTAAGTATAAAAAAAATATAAATTACTATAAATTTTTTAACTTTTTAACAAATGTCGGGAATATTTTCCATACCGAAATTTTGGTAGTTTGAGATTCCCTTGGTACGGTAAATCAGTATTGACTCGATACCGATACGGAACAAGATTTTATGGTATAGCTCCAGTCTCTAATTGGTTAATCTATTAGGTTGGCAAAATAAGTAAACATCTGTATTTTCAGGCTACATGTATGTTTTATTACACATCCATTCAACTTTAAACCCTTGTATTTAACGGAATAGCAGCTATGATATAAATGATTCTGTATTCAGTGGGTGATGTACAGGCTTTTTTTCCCAGCACCGTTCATACAAGTTCCTTTCCCATCGAGTCATTAGTTACGCTTTGAAAAGTTTCCAAATTTCGTTATACAGTTATCGACAGTCTGTCGCATAGTGTGAAAAATGAAAATGTCCAAATCAAAATAAAGTCGGTTCACAAAACATTAGTTGACCAAAAATGAGGTAATATTTTAACAATCCCCAATCATTTCCAACCAGAACATTAACCCAGTCCCGTGGCGGTCTCGTTTTGTGGATCCGTTATATCTAAATTGGTCAACTTTATTTCGATAAATCTTCGTACATCTTGACATGCTTTGAACTTCTTCTAAAAATGTTTCTCCCAGCTGTTTTGCAAATCTGAACAAATTTGTACTTATATTTTTACTAACAGTAATAGCCCCCATTCATTAGGCATGAATGGGCACCAGGCAAAGAGAAACAGTGATACGAATTTCAACAAACACTGGTTGCAAAAAGTTTGTTTTGATTTTTTATCGATCCATTTGATCAGTACAGCTTCAGTCAAAACAAACAAGACTCTTCACCTTTGGGTCTAAACATCGGAATCAAAATTTGTTTATTTAAATGAATTTTAATGCATGGGTTGTGTAATAAACACAGAACACGATGTGTGTTTGATTCGGTTGGTGTTTTACATAACGAGTTGGAATGGCGTAGTCATATTTTGCAAGAGCCGTAATTATGTAAAACATCCACCGATTCAAACACACATCATGTTCTGTCTTTATATGTATAGACTTATATGACTGTAGAGTTCTTCTGCTTTCTAATTTGTTAAATTCTGATCACATACATATCTGCAGTTCTACATGTTAAATATCTTATTCTTATATAAATACACTTGAGTTATTGGGCCTGGCATTTTGAGGCAGGCCTTTTCATTGCCTGCCTACCACACATTCAAATGCAATCCCATGAGGGCAATAAAATGCTCATACAAATCGGTCACATTCTAAAATGAAAGATTGACAAATGACTTGTCCGTGGGTCATTGTTCATCACTGATATCTGACATGGGTTAAATAAATCACAGTTAAAACACAGGGCTTCATGGGAAAGAAGTACATCGGACATGTTCTTAACACTTTAAAAAAAAAAAAATAGAAGTGCTAAAATACATGCCTGTCAAGCTCTTTGGGTTTTTTTTTTTTGAAGCACTAGTAATTAATATCAACTTTTATTAATTTACCTCCCTGCGGGAACCCCAGGAAGTGAAGCAGTGCCTGTTCACTGCGGTAAACAGGCTCTGTTTTGCTGGTGAAATAGGACCCAGTCACCAATGCTTGGTAGGTGTTTACCCTCTCTAAAATGGGCAACATGTTTTATTAAAAAGCTCACCCCTGGTCTTGAGTTGATACTCATGTTGTGATCGTGATTAGCCATTGTGCAAAAATATGTGACCTTAAACACCAATAAATGATAAAATAAATAAATATTCACTTAGGCCACACAAAGAAGATCTTCTGTTTCTCGGGCCATTAAATGTGAAATTGCATGCGGGTGAGCGTTTTTTTATTTTATTTTTTATTTCAGTAATTAATTCTTTGCCATCAAAAGTTCATGTTCTTGGTTCAAGTTTTTGGCCTCATAATCTACAGAATAGCATGGGTGGTGGTGTATTTCATCCCTTGAGTGCAAGAAGGCTTTGCAATGCTAAAGCATTGCAAAGCTTTCTTGCACTCAAGGGACAAATTCATCAATTTTTTTAACTTGGGTAAAATATCAGACATAAACCATTTAATTTTAATTTTTTTTAAAGTTTAAATTGGTTATAAAAAGAGAGCATGCGGCAGCCAAAAGGACCATGCGGGAGAGGGCCTGAGAAACAGATTTTTTATTAGCTCAACTTTGACGAAGTCAAATTTGAGCTATTGTCATGGCCCGTCGTCCGTCTGTCCGTCCATCCGTCTGTCCGTACGTCAACAATTGGCTATGGCTCGGGCTAGAGGTCGTATTTATGAACCGATCTTTACGAAACTTCTTGTGTACCTTTGTTATGACCCTGGGACGGGAACGAGTGTTTTTAGGTGTGATCCGAAATTCAAGATGGCTACCAGCGGCCATTTTGTACCGATGATGCAAAAATCAGTTTTTTGTACAGAACTTCTGTATGAAAATTCTGATTTGAATAAAGTTTTGTATAAATGTTTAGTACCATGGGATACATCACATATAATACGGGTTTTTTCTCGTGCGTAAATTATGCAAATTAGACTGACTTTGATTTATTTAGTGTTACTTTCAGAGCTGTAAGTGCCAAGCTGCTATGGCTCGGGCTAGAGGCCGTATTTATGAACCAATCTTTATGAAACTTCTTGGGTACCTTTGTTATGACCGTGGGATGAGAACGAGTGTTTTTGGGTGTTGTCCGAAATTCAAGATGGCTGCCAGCAGCCATTTTGTACCGACGATGCAGAAATTTTTTTTTTGTACAGAACTTCCATATGAAAGCTCTGATTTGAATAATTTTTCGCATGAATGTTTAGTACCATGAGATACATTACATATCATATGGGTTTTTTTCTCGTGCTTATATTATGCAAATTAGACTAACTTTGATTTATTTAGTGTTACTTTCAGCACTGTAAGTGCAAATCCCTATACGGCTCGGGCTAGAGGCCGTATTTATGAACCGATCTTTACGAAACATCATGGGTACCTTTGTTATAACTGTGAGACGAGAACGATTGTTTTGGGGTCTGGTCGGAAATTCAAGATGGCCGCTGGCAGCCATTTTGTACAAAATTAGGGGCAATCAGATTTTTGCACAGAACTTCCATATGAAAGCTCTGATTTGAATAATTTTTTGTATGAATGTTTAGTACCATGGGATACATTACATATAATATGGGTTTTTTTCTTGTGCGTAAATTATGCAAATTAGGCTAACTTTGATTTATTTAGTGTTACTTTCAGCACTGTGAGTGCAAATCCGAATACGGCTCGGGCTAGAGGCCGTATTTATGAATTGATCTTCATGAAACTGCTTGGGTATCTTTGTTATCACTGTGGGATCAGAAGGAGTGTTTTGGGGTCCAGTCTGAAATTCAAGATGGCGGCTAGCAGCCATTTTGTTCAAAATTAGGTGCAATGAGATGTTTGCGCACAACTTCCAAATGAAAGATCTGGGACTTAGAAAATTTTGGACCAAAATCCGGAAATTAGTTTTTGGTCAATTTTAAGACCAAAAAAAAAAAATTTTTTTTACACTGAAAATTTGGGGTCCGGGTGGGACTTAGAAAATTTTGGACCAAAATCCGGAAATTAGTTTTTTGTGTTTTGATGCATTTTGGTCAATTTTAAGAAGAAGAAGAAAAAATTTTAGTCTGAAAATATTTTGTTTGGGACTGAAAATTTCCACACAAAAATAATAATCTACAATGATTGGTCTTAATCTGTAGTCCATTACAGTCACCTTGTAATTCTTTTATTATTGTTGACTGGGCCAAAACAAATACTAATTCCTGTCATATTCATTATTCAGTTGTCTTGGTCACAGCAAGTACTAATTCCTGTCATATCCAAGTTGAGCTACAGAGTCATTGACTCTTTCATTTTTTTAGGCCTTATCAAAAGCTTATCCTGCTGCCCCAAACTTGTGAACATGTAAACTAAACCTTGATTAAAGTTGTTTTCTGCTTGTCTCACATACTGTTTTAGTGTTATTGGCGCGCTGGCATGCTTGAAAGTTTGTCATTGCAGATAGTCCAGTTGCATACAGTTACAACATTCAAGACAATAAAGTCAATGTGGAATTCCAAAATGTGTTGTATGCATTTCGTACCAGCACAATGTAACTGCGTTAAAATTTTAAAACATTTTAATTTTAGTCGACCTCCCTGAAACTTTGCTGCATTCTTGTACTTGAATTCATACAAATTTCTCTGAATCAAATAAAATAGTTGGCCCATATTTTTATACTATAAACCAATAGCCCAGACTAGCTGGTGCAAACCCAAATTTTTCAAACACAAATTTTGAACTCCCCAATCCCACAAATTTGCTTACAAAACCGAAAATTAAAAGTCCTATCTGGTCATCCATACTCAGACATGTTAACCTCCAGAATAATTTTTCAGGGAACCTGAGGGTGATTTTCAGGGAAATGGGATGGATTTCAGGGAAAAGTTCGCGCGGGGACAAAATAAAAGAGGAAACTTGTGAATTTTCAGCTCATGGACCACTATTAACAGCAGGTTATATCCAGAACTAGTTGTCAACTATGCTGATGCATTTATGCTATGTTAAAAAATCATAAAATAACTGTGATTTGACACCCCCCCCCCCCCCCAATCCTCTTCTTCATGAGTCCTCCCCCCCCCCCCCACACACACACAGACACACTGTCCCACAGAGCACCTCCACCTGTGGTTTGCTTTTATCAAAGTCTGCTTGGCTAATAATTTCCCAAGTCTGGAAATGTTAACAGGAAAAGATGTCCTAATGACGAGTAATGTTCAGTTTCTTCAAGAACATTAGTACTTAGAAAGTATCTTTATCAAACTTCATGCATGTGGGACGTTTGTGCCCTACACAAAACTTTTCTTTTCATCATTGTAGCATTTTTTTTAATTCCATTCAAAATTTACTGGGTACAGATGGCCAACAGTTAACAGTTCTGTAGTCAGCACAACAGAATAAATGTAGTGTTAGAAAATAAGTCCACTGTGACTGATTGTGTTTAAATATGCAGTCATAATTTTTCGGCATCCTAAGCGACTTTAACCTACTTTTAAACTGTGCTAAATAGTTGTTGTTTACGTTTTGATTTTGGAAAAGGGATGAAAATTAAAGCTATTCTATGAAGGAATAAATAAATATATATTATTTAAATTAATTCCTTTTCATATATTTTAATTTCCAAAAACTGCATTCAAATGAAGGTAGAGTTTTCAATTTTTTGAAAGTACCGGTAAGTCACCTATTTTCACTTCAACACTCGCACATTGATCACGAATCTCCGAAGAAAACCCCACAAATAAACATGAACACAGTTGAAATATATATCATAAAATACCCTTTTCTTAAATAAATTTAACGTAAATCCACATTTTACTGCTTTGAGTTTTTACCAGAGTTTGAAATGCATGTGATTTGACTCCGAACGTTTTTCATAAGTTACAACGGGAACGAAATATTTGACTGTTGTTTTCCGGGATTTTTGGTCCAAAACTGATTCCCGTCCGGGAGGCCGGGAACTACACTGAAATTCCGGGATTTTCACGAGCATTCTGGGAGAGTTAACATGTCTGTCCATACTCTTACTCTCCGTGCATGCGCAGCCGTCAGGAAGTGACCAGAATTGGTGCAAATATCATTCTTTGTTTGGCCCTAAAGTCAGTAACAATGTTCTGACACCTGTTCTTTAAAATCTCCTATTTTTATACTGTACCAATGACCCAGACTTAGCTGGTGCTAACTCTAACAAAACCAGGGCCAAACACAAATTTTGCCCCCCAATCCCCAAAATTTGCATCCAAAACCAAAAGAAATCATGTCCTATAGGACCTCCATACTACGCCCCCACTGCACATGCGCAGTGTCAAGGACGTCCCGAAATTGGCGCCAATTATCATTCTCTGTTTGGCCCTTCATCAGTCAACATCTCACTGATCTTTGTGCTTGTAAATCTCAGTTTAAAGGATGCCAGACACGTAATTTTTGGAGAAATGGTGATTCTAAGGAGGATATAGAAGGAAGAGAGGAAAAAGAAGTGACAAAAAATAATCGGGGCTGTACTTAAAATTTTTGATGAAATTATGTTAAGTTGCCTATTTTCGAGGCATGGGCCTCTTGTTGTCATTCTTGCTAAATGTTGCACTGCTTATTCAGTGTTTCCTCTCCCCTAGCCTTCTAAAGTCCCCCCTTGCAATTCTCCCATGCTTTTGGCATATTTTTGAGAAAGTTCATTTCTAAAATTTTCTTGGGAGAGTTGCTTGGATACAGAATGTTTTCTGTTATTTTCCCCATAGTTACGTTTTCACCCATGGGTGTATAAACGTTGTGTTCTGCATCTTCCATCTGATGTTCTGCAGATTCTCCCCTGGGAGTCTCTGTCTTGCATCAGATAGAGTGTTATTTTGATGACTGATTTCGGGCCAGTTTTTTCAGTGCCTGGAGTCATGTTTTCTGGTGTTTTACACTGTTTGTTTACATTGGCAACAGCCTTTTTTGAGGGGGGCTGTTTGCCTTTGGTGTAGTTTATCTCACTATAAGATACATTTATATTATCTGTAAGTGTCTCATTAATTATTTAATATAAATTTAAAATTTTTGACCACACTTTGCCATCGGATCCATCGGGGCTCAACGTTACTTTTCAGCAACTTGGGCTTCGCTGAAAAAATATTTTTTCAAAATTATTTTGATTTGCAATTGTTTTTTCATTTATTAATGGATCATGTTATTATGTATCTTTGTATCAGGGGTTTGTGCGAGTAACTAGGACTTGTTGTTGACTTTTCACAATGAAAGGATATTGTTCAAATTGTAATGGGAAGAAATCTTCCTCTGACTTTCATGATCATTGTATTAATTGTAGTCAGTGTTCTCGCACTAATCCCTGTTCTATATGTCAATATTGGGTTGACAAACATTGGAAATGTGTGTCACGGTATGTTGTTTCTGGAGAAAGGGCTATGCCGGCTCTTTCTCCGCAAGGTCACTCTACTCTCTCAGTTTCTATTTCAGAGGAACAAAAACAGGGTGATGTTTCCATGTTATCTTCTGCAAGTGCGCTTCCGTCGTCACAAATGAATTCAGAGCTAGCGGCAAAAGTGCTCATGGAGATTAGACAAATGTCGTCCGCTAGCTCACCCGGTGTAGCGTCCATTCACCGAATGGTTCGGCAGCCGGGTTCGTCCGATGCGGTCCAGGAGGAAATGTTGGGTGATGCGAGCACTATAAACATTCAATGTGCACACCCAGTGACGGCGGATAGTAAGCGAGATCGGAGGAAGCCTTTGAGTCCGGTTCCTAGCTCGTCCAGGTCCAGCCGGGCCGCGAGCGAGAGAGGCCCCTCTCTCGTACAACAACATCTGAGACCAGATGTTGTGGTACAAAATGTGTCGCAAGCGGAGCATTCGTCCGTCGCTCGGGACGCTCCGTTGTATAAGCAGTCCGCGGAGACTGCTAAGGCTTCTTCTTCTCGTCAGCGCACACGACCGCACCTTGGCTGCGTGACCGCCGATATCTTACCAGCTTCGCCGATCAAGGATTCTTCGGCGACCAGGTCACACCATCCGGCAGCCAGGGATTCGAGACCGATGGACTCCGGACGTTCGCATAGGAAAAGTATGCGGGAGCCATCTGATGCGGAGCTGCCCTCGGCGAAGCAGCGAAAGACTGCGCCTCCGCAGGTCTCGACGCCGGACATTCTTGTGCAGATAGCACAGCTTATCGCAGCATCCCAGCAGCTGACAGAAACGGTGTCGGATCGAGAATTATCCGACGGCGCTGGGTCGGTACGCTCCGCCGAAGCATCGGGGGCGGACGACCGGGAGCATCATGAGGTCCGACCGGATGGTGAAAGGGATACGGATGATTTGGAGCTATCCCTTTCGGAACAACATAAAGCTGCCGTGAACTTCATCCGGCACTTTCTCCCTCAAGTTGTTCCGTCGGGCCAGACTGCTGCGGTTCCGGACAAGAGGATTATAGCGTCATTGGACTCTGAATTTTTTGAGCGGTTCAGGGACATCGCTCCCGAGTTTCTGTCGCAGTCCAATAATGTTGCAAGAACATTTGAATTATTGAACGACGCTATATTTAAACTTGCTTCCAGGATGGGGAAAGCAGGTTTCTTGTCCGCTAATACTCTCAACCTGCCTTTCATTAATGCAAGGAATAAATTTGATACGGCAGGACAGGGTATACCGAGAGTTCCTCTGCGTATGGACGACAAGGCGGAAGACTTAGAGCTATCATTACCGTCGTCAGCTTCTATTCCAACCGCGGTGTTGGAAACAGCTATTGCGTCTAACAGAGCCAATTTAGATGCCTTATCTTACGCAGATCACCTTACTAAGGCGTTATCACTGCGCCTTCAGGGGAAAGAGTTTCAGGATATACAATCCTCTTTAAGACTTCTTTCAAGGGCAGTAGCTTATTCCACGTGTAACTCCGCCCTTTCAGTGGCAAATCTGGAGTTGGTTAGACGTGACGCAGCCCTAGCTACATCCACACTAGTGGATTCTAAGGTGAAGAACTCTCTTAGAGTCGCTTCGGTCTCAGGAGAACTTCTCTTTGACGGCAAGCTTTCTCTCTGCTATTTATGATAAAATTACAAAGAAAGCTAAGGATTCTCTGTTGTTCAAATCTGCTCCTAAGAAGTCGGATACAGCAGACACGAATAAGACAGGCACTTCTGGGTCTAATGCGCCCAAGAGAGGTTCCTATAGAGGTTCCGGTGCGTCCTCTTGATCTTATTCGAGAGACCGTCAGGATAGCGACTCTCGTTCGGGACGTCCTTCAGGCCGGGACAATCGGTCGGACGCCCCGAGGTCGATGGGGCGAGGTGCGGGTCGTGGAAGACGTGGTTTCTCCTACCGCAGGCCTCGCAGATCCAGGAGGTGATGGCTTAAACCTCTATCGCGTACCGGTTGGCGGAATGTTGTCGAGCTTTTCACAAGAATGGGCGTCGATTACGGACGACCCTTGGGTGAGAGGAGTGACTTCGGAAGGTCTAAAGATATCCTTCAAACGAAAGCCTCCATTAACTCGAAGTCCAAAGTGGACTCATCTTCCGTCAAATCCGCAGAAAAGAGACGCTCTGTTATCAGAGGTGCAGTCTCTTTTAATGAAGAACGTGGTAGAGGTCGTAGAAAACCAGGAATCTCCGGGATTCTACAGCCATCTGTTTCTGGTTCCGAAACCAGACGGCTCGTTCCGTCCAGTCATAGATTTGAGCTGGATAAACAAGCTGATCGTCGCTCCGAAGTTTTATATGGAGACGATTCGATCGGTCAGAGCGAGTATTCGGGTGAACGATTATGCAACGAGCATAGATCTCAAAGATGCGTACTTTCACGTCATGGTACATCTGACATTCCGACAGTATCTACGCTTCGCAGTCCTAGGAGTGGTGTATCAATTCCGGGCGATGTGCTTCGGATTGAATCTAGCACCCTGGGCTTTCACTCGGGTAATGAACTCGGTAATGATCTACTTCCGAGCTCATTCGTCTGTGGTAACGTCGGCCTACCTGTACGACATTCTTCAGAGGTACGGCAACGAGTTAACGCTTCAGAACGATGTTCAGAATCTTCTTCTATTGCTCCGATGTCTCGGTTTTATAGTAAACGAGGAGAAGTCGGATCTGGTCCAAGTCATTCACTCATCTGGGAATGAGCTTCGAGACGCACAACAATCTCGTTCGTCTGCCGTTAACCAGAGCGAAATTAGTCAGTTGTTACGCTCGCTATTGTCTGCACGCAGACAAAGTCACGGCGAGAGAATTTATGAGACTGATAGGTCTGTGCGGAGCCGCCGCGGATCTCATTCCGATGTGGCGGTTACGCACACGTCCTCTTCAAATTTTCCTGACTCAGAATTGGAGTGTGAAAATTCATTCGCTCGATGTAGACGTTCTCTTGTCAGATCAAGTGAAACAAGAGATTCAGACTTGGGCAAACATTCAGTGGTTAACTCAAGGAGTTCCGCTGCAGTTGCCGGATCCGAGTTTTACCGTTATGACGGATGCCAGTCAAACAGGTTGGGGTGCATCATTAATCCCAACGGATTCGAGATGCCAGGGTCTTTGGGATCCGCAATTCCTGTGCAATCACATAAACATCAAGGAAATGATGTCAATTTGGCTTGCGTTACGTCACTGGATGGACATTATTCACGATGCTCATGTCCAAATCCTATCCGACAATACGACAGTAGTGGCGTATATACGGAATCAGGGAGGCACTCATTCAGTTCCGTTGTTCAATCTAACGGAAAGAATCCTTCTGTTTGCGTTAGAACATCACGTTCTTCTTTCGGTCCGTCACATAACGGGTGGTCTGAATGTGCTAGCAGACTCCCTTTCACGAAAGGGTCGCTTGTTGCCGTCGGAGTGGACTCTCAACAAACAAGTATTCAATCAGATTTGCTACCAATGGGAACGGCCAATGATAGACTTATTTGCGACACATCTCAACAATCAGTTGCAGACGTATGTGTCTCCGTGTCCGGATCCAAGAGCATTTGCAGTAGACGCTCTGTCGATCCCTTGGGACGGAATGATAGGATATGCGTATCCTCCAGCGCCGTTAATTCAACAAGTATTGCTAAAGATAAAACAATCTCAACGCAAGATTCTGTTGGTAGCATCTCTGTCGCCACAGAGACCGTGGATAAATCTACTCAGGTGTCTGTTGTGGGACCTACCGCGGAAGCTTCCTCCACGGGAGGATCTTCTTTCGCAGGGGAAATCGCGCCAACTCCATCACAACCCGCAAGGTCTCAACCTTCACGTTTTTCCCTTGTGCGGTCCTTCTTGCATGGCAAGCACTTTACAGGACGAGCAGTGGACGCAATTTCTAACTGTAGGAGGACCTCCTCTTCGCTAAACTATGCGGCTAAGTGGAAGGTTTTTCGTCGTTGGTGTAGGGATCATTCTGTAGATATATTCGATCCCTCTATACCAGACATTGCAAACTTTCTAGTATACTTGTTTGACGAAATCAAACTGCAGCCTGTTACTATAAAGGGTTATAGATCTATGTTATCTGATACCTATGCACATCATGATAGTTTACAAATTGGATCTAATGTCTCTTTATCGAAGTTGGTTAGAAACTTTTCGATAAATAGACCCAGAACTCTTAGATTAATTCCTAAGTGGAATTTAGCTTGGGTTCTTCTTAAATTGAAGGAAAAGCCTTTTGAACCTCTTGGGACAGTAGATTTCAAATTCTTATCTTATAAGACAGCTTTTCTCTTAGCTTTCTCTTCTGCTAGAAGAGTCAGTGAGCTTCATGCACTATCGGTGGATGATTCTCATTATCGTAGTGTTGGGAACACTATCACCTTCACTACTAATGTGGGTTTTTTAGCTAAGAATCAGGCTCCTAATAAATATCCGGAACCTATTGTTATTAAGGCTCTTCCGTCTTCAGACGGGCGTAGGCCTTTACTCTGTCCTGTTAGAGCATTACGTATCTATAAACAGAGATCTCAGTTTATCAGAAAGGGACGGAAACGTTTCTTTCTGTCTTTGATGCCTAATAGAAAGGATATTTCAGTCCATTCTATTGCTAGATGGATTCAGTTAACTATCCGTACTGCTTATGAAGATTTATCTTCTTCTCAGCAGTCTGTGCTTAAGATTTCTGCTCATGAAGTAAGAGCTCTTTCTACTTCCTGGGCTTATGCTAATAGTGTTGCTATTACAGATTTAATGAAGGCTGCTTATTGGTCTCAGCCATCCACATTTACGAATTTTTATCTCAGAAATATTGAGTCCATTTCTGGAGACCTGCATTGTTTAGGTCCGTTATCTGTTGCTCAGAATGTCGTCCACTAAACAGTTGCAACTATAGTTATGCAGGCTTTCTGTTCCGGCAGTGACTCCGTCCGGCTGCCCTCTTCGCTCTGGGCTATTTGACCCAGGGCAAGGGGAAGGGGGGGGGGGGGGGGGGGCGGGTGTTCCCTTAGGTCACCTGCTTTATAGTGAAAAGCAAGGGAATGCCTCCTCCAAGTCAGTATTTCTGAGTCGCTTCCGGGATGGTTTTAAAGTGTAATATTAATGTTTAAATTCATTCATGTCTTATTTTTAAAGTGTAGCTCGGTGTGAAGCATTTGTATATGTCAAGTGTCAAATGGGCTTTAATATACAATACTCGGACACTTTTAAATGACTATAAAGAGTCTCAATTCTCTGGACTACTTTATTTATTGGCTTGCTTTAAAAATAATTAGTATAAGGGTTATACTGGATGTTAATAGAGAACATGAATGTTATTGTGCTCAATTATTAAGGGTAGTGTATCTTTCTAATTTAATATTAAATAAGAAAGATACATGTAAAGCCTAATACTCCTTTTCTCCTTAAGGGGTTACCTCTTTACTATATAGTTGAGCTTATTGGATTTTCCTCTATGTCCTAGGCCCTCCAGCCTGTTTACTATTCAGCTAAGTCTGGGTCATTGGTACAGTATAAAAATGTTGAAAAATTTATAGTAATTTATATATTTTTTATACTTACCAATGACCCAGACGGGGATGGCCCTGCCTGGAGTTGGGAACTCTTGCCTCCCCGCTGAGTACATAGCGCTGACCAGGCACTGCCAGTAAGAATGATAATTGGCGCCAATTACGGGACGTCTGCGTCACTGCGCATGCGCAGTAGAGGCGTAGTATGGAGGTCCTTTAGGACATGATTTCTTTTTGTTTTGGATGCAAATTTTGGGGATTGGGGGGCAAAGTTTGTGTTTGGCCCTGGTTTTGTTAGAGTTAGCACCAGCTAAGTCTGGGTCATTGGTAAGTATAAAAAATATATAAATTACTATAAATTTTTTAACTTTCCTGTTGGGAGGCTCAGCGAGGTCCGATGTGACCATGAGTGGGAGAGGTCCCTCTCTAACCTAACAACATTTGGGCCAAATGTTTTTATGCGAATCTTGCAAGAGCCGGAGCATATGTCCACCCACCGTTCGGGACGCTCAGTCTAGTCTGCAGCCAGGGTCAGCTTCAGTCACGGCTTCCTCCGCTATATTATTAAAGCACACAACGGCCGCAGGCTAGCTACTCGACTTCAGATATCCAGTCAGCTGCACGAAGATGGAGCCATTCTTTGCCCGTGAAGTTGGACTATTTGGTAGCTAGCGATCCGAGGCATCGATCAATGGGACGTTTGGAGAATAGATCTATTTCCGGATCTTCGTCCCAGGAGCAGCAAGTGGCGAAATAACAGAGGACTGCTGTTCCTCAAGCCTTGGGAAAGGACTTGCAGTCGCAGTTTGCGCAGCTATTAGCAGCATCCCATCAAATGCAAGAGCAGCCTCCCGCAGACTCCAGTGGTGAGCTGTCAGACGGTGCTGGGTTGGTCCGGTCAACTTTGCATGTCAAAGAAGCCATAAGTTTCTCTATGGGACACTCGGCTAGATCTGGGGTCAGATCTCTGGAGAACCTTCTCCGTGCCGTTAACAGTCGGGTCGACTGTGTCCGTTGTGAGAAACCATATTGAGTCAGAACATGCATCGAAACGTTCCTTCCACACTGCAGCCGGGGCTGGCGGCAGCTATGGCTTCTTCTACTCACATGGGGGCGAACGAAAGAGGATTAACCCTAGAGGTTTATAAGCAAGCAGGATACTCTGCGAGATCTGGGGACAGATCAGTGCAGAGCGTTTTTCTTCCTGTTAACAGTCGGGGGACGACTGTTTTGTGTTGTAAGGAACTTCAATGAGGAGGAGCATCCGTCCTATGTGACGATCCGGGATGCTTTTTCCACACTTCGGCCAGGTTCGGCTGTGGTTATGGCTTCCTCTTCTTCCATCGATATGCATGATAAGGGATAGATGCCTGCAAGTTTCTAACGGAACGCTCTGTGAGGTCTGGAGCAGACCGCGAGCTGGAGATTCTTCTCTTTTCCATCAGCAGTCGGGGTCGAATGTTTTTGATTCGAGAAACTTTAGTGAGGTGGAACGCCCATTCACGCGTACGGTTCAGGACGCCGCTCCTTCCACACTGCCGTGGGATTCATTGGCAGCTATGGCATCTTTCCTTGCTTCATTAATGAAGCACGTTGACCGCAGACCAGCTATCTGACTTCGCAGGTTCGGGTCAATAGCTAGTTGCCTGAGGTTTTTTTTATATCGGACATGTGTCGAGGATCTGGGGCCAGATCTCAGTCCCGTGAGCAGCTTATGGTAACAAGTGGATTGTCATTGCTCTGCTAGCCTTGGTCACGGACCTGCTGCCACAGATTGCTCTGCATATCGCAGCATTCCAGTAGTCACTGGTACTACTGTTTAACAGACTCCGAGGGAGGGTGAGCTGTCAGACGGTGCTGCGCTGGTCCAGTCATCCATTCAGTTGGATGGAGTTGACCATATTTGCTGATGGAACATTTGGATGGTGAGAGGGCTACGGAGTGTGAGTCTCCATCCCTCACAGAAGTGCACTTTAAAGACTATGAAATTTCAGTCTCAAGCTCTTAGAATATTGTTCCATCTGAATATAAGTCTGCTTTTAGATGAGCAGGCCGGGGAGGAAAATATGTCCCTACCTACATCGTTTAATGTATGCTCGGAAATAATGAAATGTGCTATTTCATTCAAAAGAGCTAACCTGGACTCAATGTCCTAAGCAGATCACCTTACCAGAGCTATGGCGCAACATCTCAATGGAAATGAATATGAGGGAGTGGTTCCTTGCTAAGAGTTCTTTCCAGGGCAGTCATGTATGCCACGTACAACTCTGCACAGACAGTGGAATTTGGAGTTGGTAAGACGTGATGCTGCCCTTGCATTGTCATCACTTATAGATGACAAGGTGAAAAGCTCTCTCTGAGTCACTCCGGTTACCAGAAATATACTATTTGACAGCAAGCTTACGTTACTATATGAGAAGGCTACATGAAAGCTTCTAGTGTTCTGCTATTAAAGTTGGTGTCTCATCAACACATTTCAGCAGACCGGGTTAAGTGAGGCCGTTCTGCTTCTAAGAAAGCCTCAAGACAATGTCTCGCGAGGGTACAATAACCCTCTTATATTTACTTTGGAAGTCGTCATTATAGCGTCTCGGAAAAGGGGCATAGGTCTGATCAAGGCTATGGATCTGACGCCCCTAGGTCAACAATTAGCAGAAGGTTATCATCTTCACGAGAAACTGGATTTTAATAATAATAATAATAATTTATTTTCTAGAGCGTAAAACCACAAATAGTGCTCGAAAACGCTTGACAGAAATAAATACTCTTTTCTGAAAAAAAGAGTCACATCTGTTTTGGTTGCCTCTTACAGAGGTTCAGGTGAATGCTTCAGTAAATTGGAACGTTTTAAGATTTCTTTTGAAGACATCGAGAGTTTCTGAAATTCTGACACTAATTGGTAGGGAATTCCACAATCTGGGACCCACAATGGAGAACACACGACCATGAGCCTGATAAGATCAGCTAAAAAGTACAACTAGTTGAATTTGGTTTTTAGATCTAAGACTGCATGATGGTTTATATACAGTGAGGAGCTCTTGCAGGTAAACTGGAGCCAGTTTGTGGATACATTTGAATACAAAGATCATTATTTTGAAATCAATTCTCTGTTTAACTGGAAGCTAATGTAGTTGTCTTAAAACAGGTGTTATGTGTTCAGAGCATTTGGTCCCAATAATTATCCTAGCAGCAGTATTCTGAACTTTTTGAAGCTTCTGAATCAGGCACTGGGACAGCCGAACTAACACTGAATTACAATAGTCTAGTTGTGAGGTGATGAAGGAGTGCACAAGTTTTTTAAGTGCTGACTGGTTAAGATAAGGTCACAGTCTTCCAACATTACGAAGCTGCCAGTAGCATTTTTTGACATATTTTATTGATATGGATGTCTAGTTTTAAATTTGAGTCCATAATCAGTCCAATATTCCTGGTCGATTCACTTTTCATTGTGATGTTGTTTCCAACCAGAATTGATGTAACAGAGGGTGTAAGCATGCGAACCCTGGATATCACTAAGAATTCAGTTTTAAAGTCATTCATTTTCAGTTTAAAATCTATCATCCATTCCCGCACCAGATTTTATGCAAGTTTCCATGTTATTGACTGCGGTGAATGAGTCACTTGGAACAGATGGGTTGAATGTGATGTACAGTTGGGTGTCGTCTGCGTACAGATGATATGATATACCATGCTTTTTAAGAAGGCGACCCAGAGAAGAAGTGTACAGAGTAAACAAGAGTGGTCCAAGAACTGAGCCCTGAGGAACACCACACTTTAACATCCTGCTTTCTGAACCGATCTTATTGATATATATTTGTTGATTGCGACCTTCTAGATATGATGCAAACCATGTTAAGACAGTCCCACATATACCATGCTGCGTCAATGTCTGCATGAGAATTCCACGGAAGTTTCTTTCAAAGAGAGTCGCCCATAGTGGAGGTAAAGGCTCTCTTATTGAAGGGAACAGTTGAGATGGACGACACAAGCTTCTTTGCAGGGAGGACTTAGTTTCTCCTCCTCTAAGCATTGGAAGTCGTACAGGTGAGGGATATGACCTCAATTGCTTGCCAGTTGACGGAACGATAATCTTGAGGTCATCGAGAATAAATTTTGATTGCTTTCCACTTTGCGATAGGTTATCAGCCTCGCAATTAAGTGGATAAATTGTGGAAGATCAGTGGATGAGAATGTAGTCTCGGCAGGCCTGTGGCTGTCAGCCCAAGCAAGCTCCACTTACAAGTTTACTTGTCGGACAAATCTTCCAAGAGAAGCTTTCCTTCCAGTGGTACAAGCTTTCCTATTGAAGAAAAGCATTAGACGACGTCAAAATTATTCTCCAGTTTTTTATTATCACCTGTTTCTCGTCCTGAATCTGGATGGTTAGTGCATAGATAGACTGAGATATTCCTTGGCGTCAAGACAATTAATGTCATTGTGGACACCATAGTAGCCTTCTGTATGGTTACAGAGGTCTCTTGGGTTAGGCTCTGTCCGCTGTCTTTTGGGAATAAAACCGAAAAAGATACTGTGCTTTTCGCTTTGTTTTCCCTTGGCGTCATAGACTTGAGCCGTATTGTTACACCATAGTAGCCTAGCTAAAATCATGAGCGAGATTGTTTCGGCATTATGCAGTGGCATAACTGAATTTATTATCTCTTGGGACTGCGGTCTCTTTGGGAATTCAGGGCTGTTTATACAATGGCTTTTCATTCCCTACCTTTGCGGCGATAATTGTAAGTCTCCATTAAATGAGCCTTCAGGGTCGCAACTTACACCGATATATCTGTCTTCACGAAGATGAAGACTTATAAGCTAGGGCTAGTGCTGTAAGTCTCCTTAGTGAGCTTCTAGGGCCTCAGTTATCAGCTTTTAATGGTCTTCACGGACAGGAAGACCTTTAGCCGCTTCAGCTAGGCTGAGTTCGTTGTCCTATCGGACATGATACCGTTTGTTAGAGGAGGTTCTTCTCTTCAAACCGGTATGGTTTGGTGTGAGTTATTATGTAAATATGGTGTATTTGTTCATCACATCCTTCTCCGCCCTTAGTGGCATTATGGAGTCGGTCAGATGTGAGGTAGCCTTGCAGTTCATATGCTATCTGATAACTAACACAAGAACGATTCAAGTAATGCGGATGAGGGGGGTTCGATATAGTTTTGAATCCCCCCCCCCCCTCCCTCCATTGCCAATGTGTTATGAGGCGATTACTGGGCAAGACGCAGTTTTCTTCCTGTAAGCCTTGTATGCTTATAAGTATATACATGCATTTCATGACTTCTCGATTGGTGGATTGGCAGCTGGATCGTGTTCTATGGCAACCTCATGGACACATTCACTTTTTAGTTGGTTTGTTTCCTGTGGTTGTTCGTTTATATGTCATATACGAGCATATGATTCATCATCAATAAATTGCCAGCCTTTGTGTACCTGTATGGCTGTCAAGTCAGTTAACTTGTATTCAGATGATTACATGCGGGATTTCAATGCTTGCGTGTATAATAAGTGTATTATTAGGCAGATGCATTATTATATGTCATGGACCTTTGAAACAATGAATTATTTTGGGGGCAGTCCGTGATGAGCCTGTTAATCATAGCTCGTTCCATTTCTAAATCCAGGTTTTTATAAGTTTTGGTACCCAAATTGAATATAACTTTTCTTTGCATTCTCGAAAATTTGTACGTGTCTGGGAGTGTTACTTATTAGAATTTATTGTACACCTGAATGGGGTCGTCTGTGGGTTGCCTCGGAAGTGTGTTTACTCTCCAGAGATCGTCCATTGTGATTCTATTGGACATGTGTATGTTGTACATATTATATCACTGGTTTTTGACCTATCTACGTATGCCAACTCGGGTATACGTTACAAGCGGGCGCTATTAATTACCAGGATCACCGCAATAACCTTAGCTTCTGAAGTGGCTTTAAGGACCAATTTATTAATAATAATTAATATCTGGGTGCCTGTTTGGCAAATATATATTGATATTTGGTACCGCTTTTACTGATTCTAGAGTGCAGAGTGCTCTCCTCTTTGTTTTTGAAGAAGATTCCTTCACAAAAAAGGAGGATGGGGGGGGGGGGGGGGTGGGGGGGGGGTTCAAAATTTGTGTTTGGCCCTTGGTAACTTTGAGTTTTCACCAGCTAGTCTGGGCCATTGGTAAGTATAAAAAATATACAAATTACTTTAAATTTATCATTTTCTGAGTAAACTAAAACATTCGTTATTACGTGTTCTGGCAAATCTCAAGCATTTCCTGAAGATATAGTGCTACTGCATATATACATGCATGTGTAGGGTGAATTGTCACTAGAGGGATCTAAACAATTGAATTGATCAGGAATAACAGTCCAGCATGTTGACCAAGAAATAGTAAGGTCAGCTGTGAGTATCTGTTAACAACCACAAGTCTGGTGGAATTTCGTTTTAGTTTATTTCATACCAATATTTAACCCTTTACCCAACGCAGACAATATCAAAATTTATTATTTTAAATATCATTTTTTTAAATTTTTCAAAAAATTTCAACAAAACCATATCATGTGACCCCTCGTTGGAACGAGCTCAATGAGCTCGTTCCAACGAGGGGTCACATGATATGGTTGTGTTGAAATTTTTTGAAAAATAATATTTTTTCAACTGCTGAATTTGCATATTACGCGGGCAGATGCGGGCGATTCGTTGGGTAAAGGGTTAAACAAAAAGTTTCATTTTTTCTCAGCATCTGTATCTCAGGAGGGCACTTTTTGGCTCCCCTCGATTTTTTTATATTGTCATCAGGAATAACAGTCCAGTTCATTGACCTAGAAATAGTAAGGTCAGCTGTTAGTATCTGATAACAACCACAAGTCTGGTGGAATTTTGTTTTAGTTTATTTCATATCAATATTTAAACAAAATAAAGTTTAATTTTTTCCTAGTATCTGTATCTCCGGAGGGCATTTTTTGGCTCCCCTTGATTTTTCATATCACCATCACTGAATTCATTGCTTTGTGATAAAGAGATTGATTGAATTAGCATTCCATAGAACACTTCAGGCATTGACAGACAATGATATATCACTTGTTATGCCCCCGACTTAAAAAGTTGAAGGAGTGTCTAGTGGAGACCTCCATCTCTGTTTGTCCATCCATCCATTCGAACCAACATTTTCCCTTATATCTCAGCCACTGCTACTCCGATTTGAATGATATTTGGTGTTGTGATAGAACATCACAGGGGATCGATACCTGTGTAGTGCAAAGTTTCTTCCACACATTTTTTCCAGAGTTGTGGCCCTTTTTCACTCTTTTGACTTAGAAAATTTTTGGCAGGTCAGGAGCATTAGCACATGCTTTGCGTTGCCCTTCTTGTTTGAAAAGTCTGTCTAATAATGTATCCGACTCTTTAACTGGTAGCTTGGTAAATTACTTTTGGATGGTCATTTGTAATGCGAGTATTTTTTTTTCGAAAATATCACGCTGCCAGAAAAGAGAGCCTTGGTTTAGCAAGATATTGCTCGTAAATAATTGTTTATTGCAATTTATTGGAGAGTGCCATTTTATATTAACAAACAAAGAACTACTCAGTGGAGTAGAGCTGGGCAATATACCAAATTTTTGGTACGGTTTCGATATTTCTTTGATTTTGTTCAAGCTGGTCGGGGATAAGGCGGGAATTCCTCATAATGGGCTAAAAACATGGCAGAACGCAAGTCTAAGAGTGCATGGGCGATGCATTTTGAAAGAATTGACAGGAAGTGTTGCAGGTGTAATCTTTGTAATAGTTTAGTAACTGGATCAATGCCCAACATGATCAATTTACGGTCTCACAATCATCACAAAAAGATTTCAACAAGATCTTTTTGTTCAGTATCCGGATATTATTTTGTTAATAACTTAAGTCATCAAAGGGCTGATATTATTTAAGCTAAAATCAACTGATACTTCGGCCACAATGTGTGAGAAAAGTACAGTTATGAACTTATAACAGCCCATGACCATGTACTCGCTGTCATGACTATGGAGTTTTACGACAGATGCAAGATAACTCTATTGGCTCAGTTATGCTGGTCGACCTTCAGGGTCATGATATAGGGTTAAAACTTATGAGGTGGAGTTCAGAGTACACAATTTCAGCATGCATGATCTGATACTGATATCGATACTGAAACCGAGGTATTTTCCACAAAAATATCGATATTGACATCGAAAAACTGAATTTCAATATCGCCCAGCTCTACAGTGAAGTATGAGAGGGCTTGAATCTCAGATTATCTCTTATAAAAGTTGTTTAGCCTGATCGGTTTCGTTCTATGTGAACTTCATCAGAGGCAAGCAATTGCTCGATGATGATGCATATATATACTATTCTCCTGGCGGGTGTAAGTTTGACGGGTGCAAGTTTAGCAGGTGCAGTACTGGCAGGTTCATATTTCTATTATACATTAAAAAAAATTTTCTGCTCCTGAGCCAACAACGAATTAGTGCAACCAGTGTGATGCCACTTGGTTGGAAGTGGTTTCTGGAAAAAATGCAAACCTCTCTACTTTCCTAAAAACGAGTTGAGTATTTTTTTTAGGGTATCATTAAAATATTATTTACAGATTGATTACTGATACAAATTAGTTTTAGTAATGCAGAAAATATTTTGAATTTAACATTTTATAAGGTAGGTTGTGAAAAGAATTTAATATTTTGTAGGCCTAAAAAAAATAAAAAATCTGTTTCTCAGGCCCTCCTGCATGGTCCTTTTGGCTGCCGCATGCCCTCTTTTTATAACCAATTTAAACTTAAAAAAAAATAAAAATTAAATGGTTTATGTCTGATATTTTACCCAAGTTGAAAAAATTGATGAATTTGTCCCTTGAGTGCAAGAAGGCTTTACAATGCTTTAGCATTGCAAAGCCTTCTTGCACTCAAGGGTTGAAATACACCACCAGCCATGCTGTTCTGTAGATTATGAGGCCTAAAACTTGAACCAAGAACATGAACTTTTGATGGCAAAGAAGTAATTATTGAAATAAAAAATAAAATTAAAAACCGCTCGCCCGCATGCAATTTTATAAATAATGGCCTGAGAAACAGAAGATCTACTTTGTGTGGCCATAAATAATTTTTTAAAAAGTTCACTTTTGGCATTTCCTAATTTCATGTCATATTGAATATGATACAAAATTGACTTGATGAAACAGGCCATCATAACAATATACGCTAAATGATAGTCCTTGAAAATTCTTAACATAGGCCTTGAAAAGTGCTTAACCCTTTACCTAACTTGAAAAGCAGATGACACTTGCAAAAAATATTCTTGAATAACTAATTTTTTTCATTTTTTGTCTCAAAAACATAGGTTGTGACCCCTCGTTGGAACGAGCTCGATGAGCTCGTTCCAACGAGGGGTCATAACCTATGTTTTTGAGACAAAAAATGAAAATATAATGAAAATTAATTGGCGATTTTTGAGAATAGCGCTGGCCAGTTTTGGCCGTTAGCTTAGTTAAAGGGTTAAATAGTGCTTGAATTTGATTCACGGATATCTGTAGGAATCCTGTTACCTGGTCCACTCAGTTCATAATACACATACTTTGAAAGAAACTCAGCATGTTAACCTTTTTTTACAGGGCCATGTTCACGGATGGTTTAGATGAGAGCCGGCAGAACGAAATTATTCTGAAAGGTGTTTCATCAACAGGTTTAAAGAATATTTTGGATTTTGCATATTCCTCCAAATTACTCCTGGATTTTGGTGAGTTACCCAGCTGAGTAACCAGGAATTTATTCCACTCTCTCTTGAGTGCCTGCCTCTCTTTGCAGTGTCTGAATATTGACTCATCGTGTGAGTGAGAATGTGCTGGACATGTCCCAGAATTGAATGTTAAAGGCAAGATTTTTGTGAAAGCCTCTGTGTACGTTTTTGGCCTACCGTATTTACTCTATGTATTGGGACACTCTATGATTTGGGACACACATTTTTTCCAGAAAACTATATTTTTTTTATGCTCCAAAGTTTGGGACATTCAGGAGATTTGTTTCCAGTTGACCCGTCACGAGTAGCAGACGACACTCATAAAAAAATTCTTGAGTAACTAAAAATTTTCATTTTTTGCTTCCAAAACATCGCTTATGATCCCTCATTGGAACGAGTGCATTTGCACTCGTTCCAATGATGGATCATAAGCTATGTTTTGGAAGCAAAAAATGAAAATACAAAAAAAATTGGACAGCGATTTTTGTATATAGTGATGGAAAACGAATCACACACAACTTTATTCAGCATCAAATCGAGATCAGGCTGTGTTCTTTCCCCATTTTCTAAGAATTGGGACACATGTGAAAATAATTATTTTTAGCTGTCCCAATACATAGAGTAAATACAGTAATTACATGTTGGGATAGCTTACAGATGAATGAATTTTTTTTTAACAGAATACCGCATGTTTGATATGAAATCCAAATTCAAGTTGTGATGAGAGCAAGGAACAAACAGAGTGCACACTGTGTAGAAACTGCATAGGCAATGTGACCCTTCTCATGCCGTCTTAATAAAATTATAGTTATGAACTTGTGTAGGTACAAGAGGAAGTTTGGTCAAGAAAGTTCTCGAGGTGTCTGAACACACTCTGGCTGCACAAGTTGTGGGTTTGATCAAGAGTGCCGGAAGCATCCGAGAGCAAGGTAGACGGGGGGTATCAAAAAGAGCACTCAACTCTGGGTCTGAGTTAAGACCAGGAGTTGACAATACATCATAAATTCTAATGTGACACTCAATAGTATTAACATTATAAATATATATTGTCCATTGGCTGCAACAAGGCACCATCTGCAATGCATTTGCATTGCAGATGGTGCCTTGTTGCACTCAAGGGGCATTATGTAGCTTTAAAACTGACCCTGCCAACTGTACAGCTTCTTTGATGATTATTGACCTGCTTCCATCATAATACTTGATCCCATCCCCACCCCCAATTATGTTGGAAACAAATACTCAGGAGTTTCCCTTAACCTGCTTCTGATGCCCTTGAGTTTGATTTGTAACAGTGTACTGTCCAACTGGGTTATGGCGTAGTATTGCTGTCCTCTGTTCTGAGCAAGAAATACCCCATGCAGAATAAAGATCCCTTTGTACTATACTATTCAAGAAGAATGAGACCATGATGTTGCCCTGTTAGTGTTGAAACGATTAGTCGACTAGTTGAAGTCGATTTGATTTCGGAAAAAACGACTCTGAAATCCACCAGTCGACTAGTTGGGAAACTCAAAGGTGAAGTCGTAAAATGCCAATATTGGGGGTTAATGATTACAAACATGAGGTGTTTCTGCTTCGTGGTAGACCTATTTTAAATTGTATTGAGAAGTGGATATCAATGCAATCATTGATGTAAAGGTTCAAACAACTCAGACTTGGCATAAACAAACAACGCGATTGACAAGCATCAAATAGAACTTTGCCTTATGCATTGAAACATTCATTATACGGTCTATCAATAATGTTACAATAACATTATTTTACCACAAGGGCGAATCCAGGCATTGACGACCTGGTGAAGTAAACGGGGATAATAAACAAGGAAAAATATATGGGTGAGCTTATTCTCAAAGGAGCAGCCTGCAGGAAAATTAGGACCCAAAGTTGACATGGAATTTGGCCACCTACGGACATCAATTTGTTCACCTGGTACTGGTAAGTTCAAAATGTCTTACAGAAACATCAAAGAGAAATTATGGAAGAACACATACCAGTTCGTATTTGGAAGAATTTGTTATCACTAAAGAACCAATTACAAAATCCATGTGCTTTTTATTTTCACTTTGTAAATACCAGTACATGCAGACAAATTCCTGGAAATCTGCGAGTTTCCAGGAAATTGAAAGTGAAACTAGCTTTTCCTCGAACTGCAACTGAGTTAAGAGGAAACCCAATCAGGCCAGGTGATGATTTTCAAAAAATACAATATGGAAATTTGTAGGCGTGTTCGATGTATGCATAATTATGGACAGATGAGAGGTTAAGTCATAATACGAGAAGCTGTGTGGGAGTGTTCTGTGTACAATTGTTGACAGACTGATGACTGCTGTGGGCATTGACCATGCTTAATTTTCGACAGGGGATGTGCATCACGCATGCGTAAAGAGCACTTCCTTTTGTTGACATTCAATGGGATGGAACGAATAAAAAAAAGACCTGAATAATGATTTATTTTATTAAAATATCAGTGGCTATATTGAGAAAAAATGATTTTAAACAGAAGCTACCAACATTAATTCTCTCTCAAAACTGAAAGAGGTTTTGGGGACTTTGAAAGTTCCATTTGCCATTGTTTCATTGCAAGTATTACTGTTAGTTTTAACCAGGGAAGAACGGTGGTACACATGTTCGATAACAATAACATGGGGGCTTCGACTAGTCGATTAGTAATCGATTACTGCTGGCGACTAGTCGATTCCCGAAAATCACTAATCGTTTCAACACTATGCCCTATGAAGGCCATCCCATAAACCTTGCTCCTGGACCAAGGAGGGGCATTATTATCAGTTGCGTTCTGTACTGTAGAACTGAAACGGTTAAGGGGTTTTCTTGATCTATTAATCACATGGATTAACCTTGGTTAACCAATTAATCACTTGTCCAAATAGATATCTGAATTATTGCCATACCGTTGATGATTTACAGCATGAACCCTTTACCCAACATAACAAACAAAACCGACTAGGCCTATATACAAAAATCTCTATTTAAATTTATTATGCTTTTAATTTTTGTCTCAAAAACATAGCTTATGACCCTCATTGGAATGAGCTCGTTGAGCTCATTCCAATGAGCGGTCATAAGCTATGCTTTTTAGGCAAAAATTTAAATTTTTTTAGTTATTTATGAATTTATTTTGCAAGTATCGTCTGCTACCCGCTATGAGTAAAGGGTTAAGAATGACCATTTCCAGCTACTGATACAGTATGATGATCATGCAAGTAAACAATTATGTCAGCAAGTAACTTGCATGCTTTCTCTGTCTCATATAATTGATGTGAGTCAGTATGACAATGTTTGCCTGTTTTGGAGCAAGTTTGTTTCTTAGTTGACCCATATAATACAGTAGTTCAAAAGTAACGGTTAATCGAACAATTACTTTTTGGATTGATCAAGATGTTAATCATTAATTAATCGATTAATCAGTTTAAACTGTTTCAGCTCTATATACTGTCTGGGATGAAATTGGCAAATCCATTTTGCATTTGTACTGAGGTTCAGTGATTATTTATTTAAACCTACAGCTCTGGAGAGCAGTAGAATTAAATTATTACTGATCCTTGTAACCAATTTCTTATCAACCTACCTTACACTTGTGTACTACAGGCTTGCACTACAGTGGAAGAACCTAACTCAGATAAAATACTCTCTATTTTAATCTTTCCCAAGAGATTTGGGAAAGAAAAATGGTGTAAAAACACCACGAAAAAATAAGCCAAAACTGGGTCGAGCGCCATGGGTGCACACCCAGTAAGGGACGCTCTTCTCTTAGTACAATTCCACGACTTCCGTTAAGCAGTGCACAAGCAGTCATCAAACCCATTCTTCTTTTGTCCATGCAACGTGGTTGACGTGTTGTCATCTTTGCATTATGATACAGTGATAATTCAACTCGTCGATAATGGTTTTCCTGTGACTGGATTATGGATCTGAAGATCGTATGATAACAGGACTGTGTTTTATATATTCTCGGTAATATTTTCAACTACATTCTCATTGTATATTATTTATATTTTCCGGTTTTGCGAATGTTTTTTCGACATCGTGTCAATGCGGTTCGGCAATTAAATTTTTCGGTTGATAAATTTTGAATGTTATTGGAGTTAGGTGTCAATGAGGGACTGTCTAGACAGGATTTCTTCACTCTGTTGAGGGCTGAATTTCTGTTTTTTCGATCCCTGTCGGCCGTCTGGGTTCTGTCGTGTACCCACCGTTTTTTTTTTCTGCCACCTTCTCTCGTAGTTGAGGGTGTTCTTCTACTTTCTGTATCTGTTGAGTTCACCGTTTTCTTCTACTGCTCTCACCTCTGTTATTTCCAGTTCAGTTCCTTTAGGGCAATTTCTTTTGCCCTTGCTTTTGGTGCGTTCTTGTGGATGGTCCTCCCGCACCCGCGGTGGGTATGGAACACTGTCGTTTTGAGGCCTCCCGTCTCGACCACGTCTGGTGTGAGTTATACCCCCTCTGTGGGGGATGTGCAGCTCCTTCTGCACCCATGGGGGTTGGGGAATGCTGTCGTTTCGGGGCCTCCCGACTCGACCACGTCTCGTGAGAGTTACTCCCACTCCGGGGGGGGGGGGGGGGGTGGATGTGCAGCAGCTCCTCCTGCACCTGCGAACGAACGCTGTCGTTTCGGGACCTCCGACTCGACCACATCTGGTGAGAGTTATTCCCCATCCATGGGGGATGTGCAGGTTTTTTTTACCGTGGTGGATACTGCGGGACCTGTTGAATTTCTGGTGAAGAGATGCCTGGTTCCGGGACTATGCGCCCTCTCCAGTCGACATCTGAGGCTGTCACTAGGGTTGTGACTCCTCCTTTGAAGGCCGAGCTATGTGGCTCGCTCCCCTTTTCCGCCAGTTCCAACAGCTCCCGTCATATCTTACACGCATACCTGTGACACAACTATTTTGGAACTAGTTCGAAGGAACTCTGTGCTGGACATGGGCCGATCCCTTCCTGAGGGGCAGCGCTCAGCTCTTCGATCTGTTTCTTTTGCAGGTCCGCTACTGTTCCATGGGTTCTGTGTCGATGGTCCGGATGACGTCCTATGTCATTCCAAAGATCAGCTGCTGCTTCGTCAGCTTGATCAGCCTTCTAGGGGAGGCAGGGACCGTTCAAAGCCTAACAAGTACCCTTCTGCTTCCTCTGCGAAGCAAAGGGCTGATCCTTCTGCCACCGCTTCTACTTCTTACTCATGGGGTAAGGGTAAGCATCGGCAAGCTAGAGGGAAGTCTCAGGATTCTTCATTCAGTAGTGGAGGTGGTTTCTCCTCTCGTCAGGGCTCGAACTGAAGGTCCTCACCTCGATTCGTCCCAGGTTGGAGGAAGGATAGTGGAGTTCGCAGACCGTTGGGCCACCATCACATCCAAACCTTGGGTGTTAGATGTTGTTCGGTCAGGGCTGCGAATATCCTTCCGAAGGCACCCTACTCTGTCCAGAGTGCCCCTTCCAACCACAGCTCCTTCAGACGTTTTATGTCGGGAGCTTTTGTCCACGGAGATAGACAATCTCCTGGCCAAGGGGGCGATCGAGGTCATCAAGAACATTCAGACAGTGGGGTTTTATTCCCGCCTGTTCTTTGTACCGAAGAAGGACGGCAGACTCTGACCGGTTATCGATCTGAGTATCCTGAACCAGTCTATCATTGCTCCCAAGTTCAGCATGGAGACTTTCAGGTCGGTCCACCGTTCCATTAACAAGGGAGATTTCGCTTCCAGCATCGACCTGCAAGACGCTTACTTTCACATTCTGATTCATCGGGTGTCGCAGAAGTATCTCAGGTTCGCTTTTCTGGGGCGAGTTTACCAGTTGAAGGCCATGCCTTTCGCCCTCAACCTGGATGCTTGAGCCTTCACCCGCCTGATGTCGCATGTGATAGCCTTCCGTCGAACACAGTCCAGGGTGACTACTTCGGCATATCTAGACGATATCCTCCAGAGGCATTCCACTGCTGCCTTACTGGAGTTGGATGTCAACACTCTTTTGAGCTTGCTCACGTCACTAGGATTCAGAGTCAACGAGGAGAAGTCGGATCTGGTCCCTTCTCAGTCGTTTTGTCATCTCAGTTCAATATGGTGGCGGTTCCCCAGGCCAGGGCTGTGATTCTCTTTTGCTCTAACTCTGTCCCAGTCCACATCCGCGACAGCACGGGGTATTCTCCGGCTGCTCGGTCTCTGCGGTTCGGTGACGGATCTCATTCCTCTAGGTCGGCTGCATGTCAGACCTCTCCAACACTTTCTGCTCAGTCGTTGGAGGCCGAATGTCGATTCTCTGGATCTGGTTCTTCAGTTACCAGATTCTCTTCATCCTCACCTTCTCCACTGGACGAATGTTCAGTGGATCACGCAGGGTGTCCCGTTGGACTTACCCACGTCCGATCGCATTCTGATGGCAGATGCCAGCGATCTCGGATGGGGTGCGACGTTGGATCCTCTAGGTCTTTCCCTTCACGGGATGTGGGACCAGGATCGGGCATCTCTACACATCAACCAGAAGGAGTTTCTTGCTCTTCTTCTGAGTTTCAGGCAGTGGATCCCTCACCTGTCGAATTGTCAGGTCCTTCTGTTGTCCAACAATTCGACAGTGGTTGCTTACATTCGGAATCATGGCGGCGGTTCCAATGTACGAATTGGCTTGGGATCTTCTACTGCTCGCTCCAGATGTCAATGCCGGGGTGGTTGTTCGTCACATTCCCAGTCATCTGAACGTCCTAGCCGGCTCCCTGTTCCAACGGGGCAGGTTCTTTTCCACCGAGTGGATGCTCCACGTGGCGGTGTTCCATCGATCTCTTTGCGATTCGTTGGAACCATCAGGTGGACACTTTCGTGTCCAGATGCTCTGGCTTTTGCCGTGGACGTTCTGGCCCTCCTTTGGGTCGGTCTTGTCGGCTACGCCTTCCTGCCGGTTCTGATTCTGCCTCAGGTTCTAGCCCAGATATGAACCTGCAGTCGTCGAATCCTTTCGATCACACCCGTTGTCTCGGTGGGTGTGGATCAATCTGCTCTGCTGTCTGTTAGCGGCGGTTCCGGCATGTCTCCCTCTACGTCGCGACTTTCTTTGCCAAAGTCGCCCGAGGAGGTTTCAAGTTGACCCGACTTCATTGTGCCTACGCGCATGTCTTTTATCGGGTCCTGTCTCCTCCGTAGTGGTTTTTAGAGACAAGCAGTGGAGTTGCTTTTCTTCTTCAAGGAGGCACTCACCCCACTGGTTTAGCCTCAGTGGCTCAGTCGAAGGTTCTTCTGTCGATGGTGTGCAATCACTCTGTTGCTTCTGTCACTTCTTCGCTCACATCGATTGCGGATTTTCTGGTATATGTTTGTTTCTGGGGGTCTCCAGCAATGGGTACACGTCCATGCTTCGGAGACCTTTTTCATATGTGGTACCGCATTGTTTCGACACTCATCCTTGCCTCTCCAAGCTTGTACAGCTCTTTTCCTTGAAAAGGTCTAGGACTTTGCAGTTCACTCCAAGATGGACACTTTCTAAATTCTTAGGCACTGCTCTTCTTTGGGGGGGGGGGGGGGGGGCAGCGTTTGCAACTTTACCCTGGATGGATATGCGTTTTCTCACATGCCGATTCTCTCCTGCATCCATTTCTTGATGGATTTGTCTTGCTATTTGTGCAGCTTCCGCTCGTCTAGCTACTGGTGATTGTATTACCAATTGTTTTTTCTGCCACGAGGTGCGTGCATTGTCTTCCTCTTGGGGCTTTTACTAACTCCGTCATGTTGTCGGATGTTATACTGGCAGTCTACTGGAGAAATGCTACCTTCTCCATTTATCTGCGACAGTTGCAGGAGCCAACAGAGGACCTTTGTCCTATGGACCCTCTTTCTTCGGCTTAGGCTATTGTCTATCCCAGCCATTCAGCTTTTTACAGGGTCAGTTCCAGCTCCGTGCTGTTACTGCCCTTTCTGTCTGTGCGTCGCACTTCACCATACGCCTCATCTTTCATTGTCTTTTACTAATGTTTGTGATGCTATGGTCTGATAGGCCTAGGGATCTCTTCCTCTGTCCACGGTTCCAGTGCAATTGAGTTATGTGTGGGTTGGTTATGTGATTCCCTCCATCCTATTGTCTATTCAGCCTGAAGTAAACAGTTGTAAGGTAGGTTGATAAGAAATATAAATTTTATAGTAAATTTCCTTTCTTATTATACTTACCGCAATTGTTTACATGGAGGCCCTCCCGTCTTCTTATTCGGGTAAGAATCCTTCCTCCCTGCTGATCACATACCTCCTATGTTGGCGGACTCAGAAGAATGGTTTTGATGACTGCTTGCGCACTGGTTAACGGAAGTCGTGGAATTGTACTAAGAGAAGAGCGTCCCTTACTGGGTGTGCACCCATGGCACTCGACCCAATTTTGGCTTATATTTTCGTGGTATTTTTACACCACTTTTCTTTCCCAAATCTCTTGGGAAAGATTAAAATAGAGAGTATTTTATCCGAGTTAGGTTCTTCCACTATAGTGCAAGCCTGTAGTAAACAATTGTGGTAGGTATAATAAGAAAGGAAATTTACTATAAAATTTATATTTATTGCTCATTTTGTGGTTGGCTTGTCAAATGTTTCTTCATGCAGAGCTGTTGGATTAAATTATTTCTGATTCTCGCAAGCAAGTTATTGCTCATTTGTGGTCGGCTTGTCTACTTCCAAATGTTTTTTCATGCACAAACTTACACATACATCTTGAAAAGGTTTATACAGCAGAAGTAATCTTTTCAGTGGTACATGTATTTATTCTTTGTGGTTACTTCTTAATTGGCAAGATTTTTTTCTGGATGTGGTGAATTAAATTTAAAAATTGTTTTGTTACAATTTCTTGGAGTGTGCCAAGAGGCAAATCTTAAAAAATTTCCACAGACCAAGTTTGTGTTGTTTAATTAACATGCAAGAACATACATAGTGTGTAAAGTCTCTGAGTGGCTTCCATTAGTTACCATTACTTCATATCTACAAAAAATGTGTGTGATTGACTTGAATCCAAGAATTATAAAAGAAACACCAGGGTCAGTTTATGGCACCAATATTTGGTTGCAGTTTGATGAATACTGTTGTGAACAAAAGCTTGTTACGTGTATGGCCCATAATTAATTGAAATTTTCTATTACTTCATGTCTGCAATAAATGTGCAATGTCGACATGAATCAGAATATTATAAAAGAAACACCAGGGCCAGTTTATGGCACCAATATTTGGTCGCAATTTGATGAATAATGTTGTGAACAAAAGCTTGTTGCATGTATGGCCTATAATTAATTGAAATTTTTTATTACTTCATGTGTACAATAAATGTGTGCGATTGACATGAATCGTTGTATTATAAAAGAAACACCAGAGTCAGTTTATGGTACTAATAACTGGTTGCAGTTTGATGAATACTGTTGTGAACAAAAGCCTGTTACATAATTGGCCCATAATTAATTGAAATTTTCTGTTACTTCATGTCTACAATAAATGTGTGCGATTGACATCATGTCGAGTACAGTCCCTGTATTAATTATCTCCTATTAGTCGAGTTCTGATCTCATGCAAGTTTGAGCGACATGCTTTCAATTTTGTTATTGACAACTACATATACTACTCAAAGTTTGCTAAGCACCAAGTATATCTAATGACCTGTTTTAGGTTTTAGTTGAAATATTGTAATGAAAAGTGTATCTATTTTTTATTTAATTATATCTTTAATGTGATAAACAACTTGAAAAGTCTGAGAGGGCCTACTGAAAGGGATATCCTATGTGAGGTAAAGTATTCTTTAATAAATAGTAGTAAACAAATAGCCTGACCGGTTTCGTTCCTATTGGGAACTCGTCAGAGGCGATGTTGTGTTGTAGTGGGATATAGATTTTCCGTCCTATTTATACTATTTTTGGTGGATGCATTTTTGGTGGATGTGGATCCAGCCATATGATTGGTTAATAAATTTGATTGTTTAAAATCCATTTCTGGTTAATGATGTAACAATACAAGAAAAATAATTTAGAACAGAGAACACCACCAACACCACATCATTTGACAACGCCCTAAAGTGTCAATTCAGACCTGCCAACACCTGGTCCCCTCAACCTGGCCAAAACCCCTGCTTAGAGGCCCTATACCGAACCAGCACGTTCCACCTCTTGAACAGTCCCGATATCCGATTCCCATTAGACAACCTCACACAAGATGGACGCAAAGCTCTTTATGACATTGCCCACAACCAGGACATTGTCATCAAGAGATTTGATAAAGGGTCAGGAATTGTTCTTTGGGACCGCACAGATTACATCAATGAAGTGCTGCGACAACTCAACGATACCAAATACTATATAACCACAGATGGGGAATTAACCAACCATCATATTGAATTAATCTCCAGTGCACTAGATAAATTAGTCGACAAAAAGGAAATCACACCTGAGATGAGACAAGGCCTTCTACATAACCAACCACGCACCCCCCAATTGTACTTACTACCTAAAGTTCACAAAAACAAAGAAAAAGGTAAAGTACCTGGCAGACCAATTATAAGCGGCACAGGGGGCCCTACTGAACTTATCAGCAGTTTTGTTGATGAACACATTAAGGGATTTGTAGCTACGTACCCGAGCTACCTTAGGGACACAAACGACTTATTAGTTAAACTACAAAACTTACCTAATTTACCGGACCATTTTATTCTCTGTACATTGGATGTAATATCTCTCTATACCAATATCCCTAACCACGAAGGACTGATAGCGGTTGCACAATGTATCGGACGTCACAAACCAAATTGGACCATTTCTCCATCTGGTCTACTAGGACTGCTCAAATTGGTATTACATTGCAATAACATTCAATTTAATGGTCAAAACTACCTCCAGATAGGTGGTACAGCAATGGGTACCCGCGAAGCCCCCTCATTTGCTAACATTTTCATGGGTGAACTTGAAACCAAACTCCTTGCCAATTACACCCTAAAACCGGAACTCTATTTAAGGTTCATCGATGACATATTTCTCATCTGGACCCATGGCAAAGCATCACTGCTCAATTTCATCGATTATCTCAACAGATCTCACCATTCAATTAAATTTACAGCAGATTATTCCACCACTTCAGTTAACTTTTTGGACGTCACAATCCAAAAGGTCGGAAACAGAATCATCACAGACCTGTACACTAAACCTACAGACACACACGCTTATTTACGACCTGACTCATGCCATCCACGTAGCCTCACACGGGGAATACCATATAGTCAACTTCTCCGTATTAAACGCATCTGTAGCTCTAACGACACATTTATGGAGAGAGCCAAGACCCTCCTAAACCACTTCGAGAATAGAGGTTACAAACCGGAAATACTTAAAACCGCCATGGATAAAGCCATTGCCATTAACAGATCGGATCTTATCAACAAACCATTAACACAAGACCAACCGACGGACAAAATTCTGTTTGTGACCACATATCACCCATTAAACACCACTATTTATTCCTATATTAGACGACTATGGCCGATACTCAGCAATTCTGAACCGGGACGTAGTCCATTCCAACACGCACCATTACTAGCCTACAGACGAAATGCTTCCCTAAAAGACTTGCTCACCAGATCTAAACTCACCCAACTCTCTCATATCAGTGGACAAATTATTAAAAATCCACGTACCAAATGCACCAAATCAAACTGCCCAATATGCCCTAATTTGCCGCAGAAAATGTGGTTCAAAAGTACATCCACATCTAAAGGCTACAAAGGGCCCCCACTGCACTAACTGCCTCACCCAGAACTGTATTTATCTATTAAACTGCAATCAATGCAACAAACAATATGTGGGGGAAACCAAACGAAATTTCGGCACTCGCATTCGAGAACATATTGCTGACATTAAACACCCATGTTCAAGGACACAGAGCTCTGCATGTCCATCCATGCTGATGCCGCCCCCAGACCATGATTGACCCTCCACCATAGCGGTCATGCTCAGCAATGTTGGCCACATGGAATCGCTCTCCTGGTCTTCTCCATACCCTAAAACGCTTATCTGTGTGGTCTAGGCAGTACCTTGACTCATCTGTAAAAAGGACAGGTCACCAATCTTATCTGGTCCATCCAATATGGTCCATGGCCCATTCATATCGGGCCTGGCAGTGGTTCTGGGACAGCGAATACATGGTCTTCCCGATCGGAGACCATATTCGTGCAACCTTGCCCGGAAAGTGTGCATCGAAACATTTACCCGGATGCATTCTGAAGGTCACTGAGAAGCTGGGTTGCTGTGGCAAAGTGGTTCCTACGGGCCTGAGTGACCAAAAACCGGTTTTCAGTTGCAGATGTTGCCCTGTCTCTGCCACCACCATGCTGTCTTACTGGTGTGCCATACTGCTGAAATCTTGCCCAGGCTCTGGTGATCACCGTATGGTGCCCACCAAGGGCTTCATCAACCTGACAATGGGTAGCCCCTTGCTCCAGCATCCGTACAGCCCGCCACATTTGTGCTTCAGACAAATGTCTTCTTACATTTGCCATATTCAGTCATTAAATCACAAGGGTTTGTGTTGAAATGAAGATTGAATACCCTACACATGTCATATACATGTAGACAGAACATGAAAACATCATGAAAATCAAGGGGTACATGCTTTCTATGACTGTCACGAAAAATCTACCTGTCAAGAGAGCTAATGTAAACACTGGGGACCATCTTAATACATTCCTCAATCATATCCACCAAAAATATCGCAGATATGTCAGATGCAAATTTCACAATGATGTGTCAAATATTTGGCGCAAAGCATACTTTGAGTAGTATATTTTAATTTCGTCATTACTGATCAGAATTTCGAAAATGACACACGCAATCGCGAAAGCGTTTTCTGAAAAATACGATTCAGCAAAAGGTTTTAGTGAAATTTTATCATTTTTTATTTTCAATTTCGATGGCTCATGTTGAAAAGGTGTTAATCACCAATCATCCCAAATGAAAGATCAAAGACTGATGCCGAAGATTAATAACAGACAGAGAATCTCCTAAAAATATCCATGCGCAATCCTAAAATTCAATAAATCATGTCTTTTTTTCACGTTTTATCAGAGAAATATGTCCAATTGTATCATTAAATTGTTTTCAGGTATATGTGGGTGATAAATATTTCATGTATACAGACAAAATACAGACTAAATAAAATATTTTGAACTATGTTATGTGGACGTATTTTTGTCTTTGCCACTTCGGAAAATCCATGCTGCTAAATACAGTGAAAGAGTGTTATGTAATGAGATCGGGTCTGACACTCCACCTTGCAGTAGATTAAGTGGGCTGTCGATTTTACAGATAATATAGATGGTGTACACGGCATGTAAATCAAAGTATATCACGATTGTTGTGTGTATTCAGCATTATCCAATGGAATACAGGCATTAACATTTTAACATTTGTGTAAGGAAAACCTTGTTTGGAATCCAATCTATACCATGTACGACCACATCTGAGTGGTTGTTGGGTTGAGACAGGGGTATCTTTTTGTGTAATCCTGAGATTACACTTTCACAAGTCTTTATTTTATTTCAGTGTCTGAAAAACACTGATTACTGAAACCAGTTTCATGATTTGTTTGGAGCAGGTGCTTGAGGGAACAATTACATGTGAAAATAATAAGGCCTGATAAGGTTTATTAAAAAAAATTGTTGTTTCTTAGGCAAGTTTTCCACGGATTTTAGATGGAGGGAGGGGGGGGGGGGAGGGGCTTCTTTTTTTTTGCTTATCCACAAAACAGTTTTGAAAAGAGTTGGAATCAGAAATTGAATTGCTTACACTATTATGTGGCAGTGAATGTTTCAGCTGTGAAAATTTTCAATACTGTAGTTGAAAATTTAACCAACTATATCTTGTTTGACAGGGCTCTGTGAGCTTTATTAGTCAAGGTATAGTACGTGGAGAGTGTATTATCACTAAATCACCTGCAGAGTGGAGATTCCACCCAAGCAAATTTGTTGCAAAGCATAACAAGCACAAGCAAAGTTTCAGCCAATGGACCTCCGGGTTAAACCCGGAGGTCCATTGGCTGAAACATTGCTCGTGTTTTTTGTCGATATGTACACAATTTGAAAGGTATAGTTTGGGTGATAACTCCACTTCGCGGGTGATTTGGTTACAATCCACTCTCCACGTACTGTATAGTTGGTTAAATATTTGTCCAACAAGTGCAAAATAGTGTCATCAGACCTTCAGTTTAAAAAAATTCCAGGGGCGCTATACTTCGCGTGCCCAAGATGACCCCAATGCATGCAGTTTCTTTGGTGGCGCACCGATTTGGGAAAACACCTCTAAGTGCATAAAAAAATGGAGACGCAATTACAACCTTTTCAAGTTAGGCAAGTTAGGCATGCATTATGTAGGTGCATGATAGACATTATTCACACTACAATTTCTTACCACTAAATATCTAACTTTTAAGCATAATATACAGTGGAATATTTAGCAAGGTACAAGTAAATGAAGTTCAAAATCCTGACAGAAGAAGGGAAAATCAAAGCACCATCTGGACTCTGAAGTTTTCATTTGGATCATTTTGGGGATCTAGAAACTGCTGCTCGATGAAAATTGCCTGGAATATAGCACACAGTGTTTATTCAAGCCAATCGGATAATCCAAAAACTAGGGTTTACTGGGAATTCTTCACTGATGTAATCAACTTTGCGTCACATAATGCTAACACTTCACAGAATGGAAATTCATTCAGTTATTTAGTATCAATAAATTCCAATTTGATATTAAATTTATTGGATTTAGAAATTAAAATGACAACAATTAACATGGATTATCAACAATTTGTTCACAACGGCTTGATCCAGAGCAGAGTTTAGGTATGACAACGTCCATTTCATGAGATAAAATGCAAGGGTAAAGTCAAAATTACTGCCTATTTTTGTGATATTAACAATGAATATGAAGGATAACAGGTACATCTACCAAGAAACTTTACGTGTCGTGCCCTCACAGACCAATATTATCATTCAGTGGCATGATGTATATGGCTAAAAAAAATGGTCTACTATGAAAAATAATAGTCGACTATAGCACCTTCTGATGGTTAGTTGATTAATCGAATAGCCGTGGCAGCCCTAGTGTTTACAGACTCGGCTTCTGAAACTCTGACACCGTTGACTTTTAGTTTTTACGATTGATCATTCGCTACAAATTGTAATTGCATGAGCAATGGCACGTGAGAGCGAGCACACACCATTAAAATGAAGGTCTGTATCATAGAAGAGATTTCCAGGTGAAAAAAGCGGATGAGGCAGATTTTCTGTGGCAAGGGAAGTGCCTGAGAAACAACACTTTTTTTTAATAACCTAATAAAAATAATAACACTCGGACTAGACTCTAATTCTTAGGTCAGAAGGCCTAAATTTTGCCGATGCTCTCATATGCTGTGCCCCACTCCTGTCAGCATCGTAGCAGTGGTGTCTAGTGAAGTCTTGGCTGCCTATATAGGCTGCCAAGACTTCACTAGACACCACTGCTAAGTGAAGTTTTGTTACCTTATTATGAGGGGCATTCTCTGGCTTTTTTTAAGCCACTTTTTAAGTTATAGAATCTACATTAAGAATTAAATGAACATTTTGTCCAAATCGAAGTTGATTCTCATTGTTTTCTGTGCAAGAATCATTTTCACAAATTGATTCAGATTTGCACATGAAATTTTATGCCCTGCATTGAGATAATTAGGAAGAACTTTTGTATTTTCTTTTTAGAACTTACATGTTTGTTAGTTAGAAGATTTAGTTGTAAATGCAGAGCTTATATTTCGACGAGAATCCGAGAATCGATTTGCACAAAGATTCGCGCAATAAAACCGGCGAGAATCCATGTAGATTCTCGCTGGACCTCTACTAGAATTTGCGTAAAAAAATGAGTCAATTTAACCCTTTAACTAACACAGCAGCAACAAATTAACCAACAGAAGGCTAACATGACCTGAAATATCCTGACACTTTGTCAATAAAACCTTACAAATATGGCTGTCATTGGAACCGGCTTATTGAGCCGGTTCCAACGACAGCCATATTTGTAAGATTTGATTGGTAAATATTGTTCATTTAATTATTTTATCATTTATTTACTATTTATTGTTTAAAAATTATGAAACTTAGTTTTAAAAATTAAAAAGTTTGTTGGGTAAAAGGTTAACATGTGCTATCGGTATACAACAGTGGTTCAACCTTGGTGGCGTCACGGGATCCTGGGACTCTCATAGTAGCTATGGATTCTCGCAACCATTTTCACAAGAATCCAAATGGATTCCCACAAATTTAGACGAAATATAAGCCCTGAAATGTACATACATGTATACAGTAATATCTATTCTTTTGTTTTTCTTTTTTTCAGATAATATACAAGATATTGTCTCATCAGCTAGTTACTTCCAGATTATTCCAGTTTTGAAGGCTTGCTCAAATTTTCTAAAATCTCACCTGTCTCTTGAGAACTGCATCAGTATTGTGGAGATAGCAGACCTCTACTCTCTTACTGACCTCAAACTTCATGTATTTAGATTTATTTGCTCAAACTTCAAACAGTTTTCTGCAACAACTGAATTCCTCAATTCTAATTCTACAATTCTTTGCGATTTGCTCAACAGTAATTTACCTATGAACTGTTCCGAAGAGGATGTTTTAGACAGTGCTTTGAAATGGTTATCACAAGATGCAGAAAATTGTAAACAATATCGGAATAATATCCTTTCACATATACAATACAGTAACATTCCATTGGCTCAGTTTGATAGTGTCATATCAAATTTTGTAGCTTTACAAGAGATTGATGAAATCCAGTCATTCTTTACCAAATCTAGACAAATATGCCAGAGATTTGATCCAGTCTGCTCTTCTGGAGGCAGTCATTATTTATTGAATACTAGAGGTTATAGACAATGCATTATATTATGTGGTGGCTTCAGAGAAAATGTGGGAATGACTAACAATATTTTATCGGTTGATGTTAATTTAAAAACATGTACTTCATTGACTCAAATTCCACATGTTGTACAGTGTGATTATCAAGTAGCTGTGTTAGAGAATCAGCTATATATTCTTGGCGGTAGTTACAATGATAACTATGAAATGACCTTTGATGTTGCACACAACTACGGCTTCAAGTATGATCCTTTATTCAACAGTTGGAAATCCATACTTCCAATGATAAGAGAGAGGAGTGATTTTTATGTTGGTGCAGTCAATGGTTATCTCTTTGCAATAGGGGGCGATAATTTATCTGTAGATATGGTGAATGTACAATCAGACTGTGAGAGGTACTGCCCAAAAACAAACACATGGACAGCCATAAGATCTTTGCCATTCAATCGAAAGTGCCATGCAGGAACAACACTGGGAAAGCATATATATATTTCAGGAGGTAAAGATGAAATGAATGGAGAAATATTTTCGTACTTTCATAGGTATGACACAGAGCTGGATGAGTGGGAGCCAAAATGTCCAATGACCTCATCAAGGGTAGATCATTCTATGTTCACTTTCAATGGTCAGATTTTTGTGATAGGTGGATGGAATGATTTACATGAGAGAACATTACTGGACTCAATAGATGTATATTCTCCATCTGAAGACTGCTGGGAAAGCTTTGCATCTGTACCGGAACCCCGGCTATATGCCGCCTACACAATGTTGGAGGAGAAATTGTATGTTGTGGGAGGATGGGTTGATGGAAATCTGAATCAGAAAGCATCAAGTGTGTTGGTGTTTGACCTGTGTACAAAAGAATGGACACAATTAGATAGCCCCAGTTTGGAGATCTGGGAACAAAACAGTTGCTCACTCCACATACCTCTTTAAAATCCAGCCTTTTTAGTGTAGCAGGGTTTCTGCTAGGATGGCAGAGGGTCCTCTAAATGGCCCCATTCTCCTTGCCACATCTTTCTCAACAATATTTCATCTAAATTTGGGAGAATTCATTTGGATTCTCGCGAAAATATTTGCGAGAATCCATACCTGCTATGAGTGCCCCATGAGGCCACCATATTTGAACCCCTGTTGTATACTGATAACACACATAACACTTTACTCAATATAGTTTTGATACGCCCGTTTTGAAAAAACGGGTCGTATTATGATATACCGCTGTCCGTCTGTCCATCTGTCCGTCCGGTCACACGTCATACGATAACTCAAGAACGCTTTGAGAGATTTTCGTGATTTTTGGGTAGATGGTGCATACCGATGGAGGGAATCTCCCTTTCGTTTAGTGTCGCCGTTCGATTAGTCATTCCAGAGTTATGGGACTTTATTGCTTAGAAAATTGTTGATTTTTTACACGTCGTATGATAACTCGAGAACGCTTTGAGAGATTTTCATGATTTTTGGGTAGGTGGTGTATATCGATGGAGGGAAGCTCCCTTTCGTTTAGTGTCGCCGTTCGATTAGTCATTCCAGAGTATGGGACTTTATTACTCAGAAAATTGTTGATTTTTACACGTCGTACGATAACTCGAGAACGCTTCAAGAGATTTTCACGATTTTTTGGTAGGTGGTTTATGTTGATGGAAGGAAGCTCCCTTTCGGTTGGTGTCACTGTTAGTCATTCCAGAGTTATGGGACTTTATTCGTCAAAATATAGGCAATACATGTATACTCATATTGTGTGCTTCCCTCTTGTTATTAATAAAGGGTGTATCATGCGCTCATGGCACAGCTGTTTATTTAATTTTTAAAACATTAACTGATGTTTAAAAAAAAATATTTACCAATAAAACCTTACAAATATGGATGTCATTGGAATGGGCTCAATGAGCCGGTTCCAATGACAGCCATATTTGTACAGTTTTATTGACAAAGTAAGTGTTGGGATATTTCAGGTCTTGTTAGCCTTTTATTGGTTAATTTGCTGCAGTTGTGTTAGGTAAAGGGTTAAATTAACTCAATTCTTTCTGACGAATCCTAGCAGAGGTGCAGTGAGATTCTGCAGGGATTCTCACTGGTTTTGTTGAGTGAATCTTTGCATGAATTGATTCTAGGATTCTCGTCGAATTATAAGCCCTGAAGAGGCACCTGACAGTGATGCCAGTGTTACAGGAATTACAGGACCATCAATGGGGGTAGCTGTAAGTCGTCATTCACTTACAGAACTGATTATTTTAAAATCATTTGCTCCTGCTCCAAATGGCTCCCTCAAAACTATATTAATAGGAGCCATAATTGCATTCCTAAAGCTATGAAATAATCATAAGGCCACACAAAGAAGATCTTCTGTTTCTCGGGCCATTATTTGTGAAATTGCATGCGGGTGAGCGTTTTTTTATTTTATTTTTATTTCAGTAATTAATTCTTTGCCATCAAAAGTTCATGTTCTTGGTTCAGGTTTTAGGCCTCATAATCTACAGAATAGCAAGGGTGGTGGTGTATTTCATCCCTTGAGTGAAAGAAGGCTTTGCAATGCTAAAGCATTGCAAAGCCTTCTTGCACTCAAGGGACAAATTCATCAATTTTTTTAACTTGGGTAAAATATCAGACATAAACCATTTAATTTTAATTTTTTTTAAGTTTAAATTGGTTATAAAAAGAGAGCATGCGGCAGCCAAAAGGACCATGCGGGAGGGCCTGAGAAACCGATTTTTTATTTTTTTAGGCCTAAAGCTCCCTTTAATTTGGGTTCAAATCTAATCACCCATTAAAATCAGTAAATCTGGCTCCCCTGGAAAGATTTAAGGATGGCTTCCCTGTGATTTTCAAATTTTCAGGCTTGCACTTTGGCCTCTGTTAACCCTTTACCTAACGTAACGGCCAAAACCGGCCAGCGCTATTCTCAAAAATCGCCAATTAATTTTCATTATTTTTTCCATTTTTTGTCTCAAAAACATAGGTTATGACCCCTCGTAGTTATTCATGAATTATTTTTGCAAGTGTCGTCTGCTTTTCAGGTTAGGTAAAGGGTTAATTTATGCTTTGTTTTACGTCAATGACACGCATTTATTATAGACATAAAATAATCATGAATTATGTGACAAGACATGTTTCTGATCATTCATCAAACTACGACTGGCTATGTGTGTAAATTGACAAGGGTGTTTTGTTTATAACCACTTGACACAATTGTTGACGTACCCCACCACAAAATTATTTCATGACCACCTCAGATTTGGACTAATATGGTAGAAAAATTTTATATCCGTTTTGCATTTCAGCTTTTGAAAGTACCTAATCAGAAATAATTGGTTCATTTGAACTAAGACTGAAAATAAGCAATCAATCTTTTGCAGAATTAGATCCCCAGAGGGTGAATTTGCTGATGCTATCCCATACAGAGGGCCAATGTATCCTCTTTAAAGTTTAGGCTTGAGACCTTGATTTAGAGCGAGGCTTACTGAAAGTAAATATAGTGATGTAACCCTGCTGTGCCAGATAGCATCACCAAATTCACACGCTGGGGACCTCATTCTGCAGATGACAGTCTGTGTATTTCCAGGCTTGTTTGCAACTCAGTTTATTTTCGATGATGAGCATCGATTCTTACCAGTAGATAATTAACAGTTAATAATTGGCACATTTTGCATCTGTCTATTAGAACCAAGTGCTCATTGACATAAATCAAAGAACTGGTTGAGTGCCAGAAGCCACTGTCAGGGCTTTGAAAGAAATGAGGGTACCAGAGCAACCGCAAATATTTTCCTTGCTCATGTTTCCTATTCAATCAAATGCAAATAATATTTTGTTTATATAAGTTTGTTCTATTACAAATTATTGGAGAGTGCCTGTGGGCACTCTCCAATAATTTGTAATGAATCAAATTTTGAATACAGTAGAACCTGTCTTGAGACACCGCCCTTTGGGCCACACAAAAGTGGTCTCTCAAGACAGATGGTCTCTCATAACAGGTTTCAGGTTTTCTCAAGTCTGTGAATAACCAACCACAAAATTCAGAACTTGAGAAGAATGGATTTTTGTAATTACTTTGTAGTTGTTCTTTTTTATGAAGTTTTTGTAACAAATTGAAATGGACCGTTATAAATATTATAAAAATAAATTAGTGTTGAAAATCTTCATTGAAGATTTTCAACACTAATTTATTTTTATAATTTTTATAACAGTCCATTTCAATTGTTACAAAACGATTTTCAACACAAATTCATTTTGATTCCTATCTCACATTTCAGGTATGTATGAAATTGTTTGTTCAGCAATAATCCAAATCTTTTCACATGGGTCTTATAAAAACATCTCAATCTTTAATGAGTTAGCAACTGAAACCCAATTAAGAGCTTTTAATACTTTTAATTATGTTAGTATAACCACAATGGATTTTACAATTCCAGAACAGATAAAAAGTTTTTGTCATGGTTTCAGTCTTCAAAGGGGCGGTCTCTCAAGACAGGTCCATTATGGCATAAAAATACAAGTTGGTACCAGGTCACAGTGGTTTCTCAAGACAGGTGGTCTCTCAAGACAGGTGGTCTCCCATAGCAGGTCCATTATAGAGTAAAACCAATCGGTGCCTGGTAGATGTGGTCTCTCAAGACAGGTGGTCTCTCAAGACAGTGGTCTCTCAAGACATGTTTTACTGTAACAAATTTAGACCACCCCAAATAATCTAGCCCTCAATCAGTTAACAGTGGCCTCATATTTAACTTTAGTGACACAAGAAATTATGTGAGTTGAGCCTTTACTTTAGAAATAATTATCGCATGTGATTAGTATAAAACTTGAAGCATCTTGGCCAGACCATATTCTGTCTAATCACTTTTAATTAAGAATCACTGTTTTGTGTTCATTGTTCATCTTATCAAGTCTACTATGTCGGAAAGTTTAATCGAAGTGGACAATGTTAAATCCAGCAGTTTGTTGACATTGGATGTCGGCAATCTACCTCAAAAGTATGATTCTCCTTTACTAGATAATCACCACCAAATAGCTCGTTATGGAAATATCGTTCACAACCCATCTAATACAAACATGATATCAGACATCGATGTCGTAATGTTGTGAGTTAGTTGCTTTGGGAAATAGAATTAAATTAATCTTCTCTGATATTTCATTAACTGTTTACCTCATACAAATAGCAGATGGCATTTGCAGGAAACATCTGAATAACTAAATATTTTAATTTTTTGTCTTGAAAACATAGTTTATGACCCCATCATTTGAATGAGATGCAGTATGGATGCCATGGACTGGTCACGTTCCACAGGTGGGCAATATTGCCTCGCTTCTTAATTCCCACATTCTTCAGATGCATATGGAATTTTATTATAAAATATATATGTACATGATACTGGATACAGCATTGTAAAAAAATACATCACATGTGCCCCATTTGCTTCTCCTCCCTCAGTTCCCATCCTGTAACACTTAATCTTCTGTTTTTAGCCTTTATCTCTCGTAAAAGCTACCTGTGTATCGTCTGCACTTCTCACAAAAATTGCCATTGAAGCATGATTATTAATTCAATTTTAGCCTCAGAAATGTTGCTTATGACTACTAACTGGACAGAGGTCATGTTCCAATGAAAGGTCATTCTCTAAAATTTGAAGGCAAAAATTGAAAATTGTTAATTATTCAATAATATTTTTGCAAGTGTTGTCTTGGGCTGTATTAGGTACAGTGTTCATACAGGGGTGTCAAGAAGATGCCTGATTGAGGGAAGGGGTTGAGGGTGTTTGTGGTGGTGTTAACCTGTGACTGCCCGAATCGGAAATCCAACTGACCAATATTCCAACTACATCAAGGCATGTCTTCGTTGAAGGCATTGCATTGACAATATAGTCAGAATATTAATCATTCGTGATTATCCATGTATTTTTTTACAATGCTGTATCCAGTATCATGTACATATAAAATTTATATGTACATGATACTGAGTACAGCATTGTAACAAAAATGCATCATATGTGCCCCATTTGCTTCTCCTCCCTCAGTTCCCTTCCTGTAACACTTACTCTTATGTTTTAAGCCTTTACCTCTCGTAAAAGCTACCTGTGTATCTGGCCTGCACTTCTCACAAAAATTGCCATTCATGCATGATTACAAATACAGTTTTAGCCTCAGAAATGCAGCTTATGACTCCTTACTGGACAGAGGTCATTGAGCATGTTCCAATGAAAGGTCATTCTCTAAATTTTAAGGCAAAAATTGAAAATTGTTAATTATTCAATAATATTTTTGCAAGTGTTGTCTTGGGCTGTATTAGGTAAAGTGTTCAAACAGGGGTGTCAAGAAGATGCCTGATAGAGGGGAGGGGTGGAGGGTGTTTGTGGTGGTGTTAACCTGTGACTGCCCAAATCCCAACTGACCAATATTCCAACTACATCAAGGCATGCCTTCGTTGAAGGCATTGCCTTGACAATATAGTCAGAATATTAATCATTCGTGATTATTCATGTAATTAAAAAGCTCAAGGCTTCCTCAAAATGTATTAGTGAATAAATAAAATACACATGTATTACTCATGATGCAGCTTACGTAATTAACATGTACTGTACTAGAATGCCAACAGTGTGCACAATTTTAAAAACTGATTCTGACCGTTCATGTGGTTTGGAGATGGCTACATAAAGATTCTTTGGAAAATGCCTTATCATTAACAAGTATTCATAATGTTGTGTGGAATTGAAATATATATAGCCTCTCAAGGCAAAAAGTCTAAACATCTATCAAGACACAAGAAAGGCCAGCTAACTGATAGAGTGCTATACGCCCATATTTGGGCTTTATTCTGAACTGCAGGTATGTAAAGTTAAAGGCTTCATATTCTGTGGATGTCTTCATATTATCTTGGAAGTAAAATTACTTCATCACCGTCAATTTGCACTGTTACAATTTATGGGAGAGTGTCAATAGGCACTCTCCGATTAATTGTAACAAGACAAAAATGTGTGAACAAATCTTGAGGCTGAGAAAAAATTTAGCACTCTATTAGTTAAGTTACTCAGATTTTATCATTCAAGATGGAACTTTTGGCTAATTGGTCATTCGTTCGCATAGATTTAAATTTGTGTAACCACCACACGAACGAAACAAGCTTTCTCGTCAAACTTTGCACACTGTGCCAAATTGGTCATGCTTGGCAAGCAAAAGTCCAATTGAGGTACTACACACCTCTGTTTGTATGTTCGACTCTGTGTGTGACATAAATCCAAGTATCATATCTAGTCTTTCACGACAGCACATGATTACTAGCAAGAGAGAATTGATATATTTTATGCCAATCCACATCCAGATGATAATGTTCTGGCTGGAAAAATTCTCAACTCCCCGTAACAATGCCCCCAAGTTAATATATCAAGGGGCTGGTTCTAGTCCATTATTCAAGAAAAGTATTTGTGGTTCCAGTTCCCAGCCATTCACAATTGGAGACCCTCCACAGTACAAGGGCAAAGTTCTTTCAGTAAAATCATCTTGGCAAGAACAATTTGATAGGCCCAATTTTACCGGTTTTATCACAAGCAACACATGGCTGTTCAATTGAAAAATATGAATTTGTGTAAATTCTGTGGTATTTGTTGTTATATTTGTTATATTTAATATTTATTAAACAGACAAAAAGGTGGGGAATTGCTGGAAATAATACTAACTGGAAAATGTTTTCTCCCCCCACTGCATATGTAACATACGTCTGTCCAGGGTGAGATAGCAGGGAGAGACAGATGTATCCCACCCCACCCACGTGATGTTATACATTTATAACGTTATTATGATGCAATGCATAGTATTTGGCTACCAACTAATTCATATTGACATCATCAGAATGCCGTGTGTTCAAAGTTTGATGCTCTAAAACTCTTTAAACCCCAAGATGCCACCGTTCCTAATTGATTTCGTGGTATATACCTTTGGTATATACATAATTTTTGCATGCTCTTTCCGATGGTGTCATTAGTTTTTCAAAACAACGAATACCAAATGAGTTGATTATATCAGCACGTGACCACCGATTACCTCTGGCTAATGTAATCGCTGTATGGTGGGGGGAGAAAAATAATCCCTGATGTGTACGGGTGTGGGATGGGAAAATCTCACCCTCAGGACAAGATATTTGCTCCAGACACTCGGCAAGCCTCGTGTCTGGCCCAAATATCTTGCCCTCGGGTGAGTGTCTGGCCCAAATATCTTGGCCTCGGGTGAGATTTTCCCATCTCACACCTGTACCCATCAGGGATTATAATAATCTCTTTAATTTTTACCCCCCAACATATTTCACGGGGATATGGCCATGGTTCTGTCTGCTTGACCATGCATCCATCGGTCCATCTATCTGTGTGTAGACATACGTCTATTTGTGTGTAGACATACATCTATCTGTAGACATACATTTATCTGTGTGTAGACATTCTTCAATCTGTGTGCAGACATACATCTATCTTGTTTAGACATACATCTATCTGTGGGTAGACATCCATGTAAGAGGTTTCTACCCTACTTAGCATAAAGATCCTCTGTATCGTTCTCTTGAGCTGCTGTGACCTTTTAAATTTTTGAAAACTCCAGGACAAATCATACTCAAATTATTGCACAGAAACCAACAGACAGACAGACCAATAACATAACACATATCTGGTGCTTAACTCAAAGTTATTAAGGGCCAAACACAAATTTTGAACCCCCGCTCCCCCCCCCCCAAAAAAAAAAAAAAAAAATTTGCTTGCAAAACCGAAAAAATTAAAAGTCCTATCTGGCCCTCCATACATTTATTCTCCGCACATGCGCAGACGTCAAGAAGTGACCGGAATTGGCGCCAACATCATTTTTTGTTTAGCCCTAAAGTCAGCAACAATGAACTGACATCTGTGCTTTAAAATCTCCTTTTTTGAGGATGCCAGACACAAATCAATGCAAGAATTGGTGGATACAAGGCTGTTATTGGATGAAGGAAGTATTCAACGGTGGTTTTGGATGTTCAGGGCTGTAACTTTATAATATTTCTAAAATTATTTTATGTTTCCCAATTTCGGGACATATGCCTGACGTCATCATTTTTAAAAATGATTATTCCACTGTGTGTTAAGTATTCCTTCCCTATCCTTCCATGAAACCTTCCTGTTAAACTCTTAAGCTTTTCAGTTTTTTTTTATTGAAATTTTTTATTAAATTTCTTGGGAGTTTAACATTTATTACAGAATATTATTCTGTTTCTTCCCCAGGGTTAGTCTTGCATCTTCTATCCAATGTATCGTTGTTTCTTCGTATGAAGATCTAGCTTTGCATTTGATAGCATTTCAATTGGTTCTGATTTTGGGCCTTTTTGTGTGCCTGATGTCTTGTTTACATTGACGTTGTTTACATTATCAACGTCCTCATATTTAGGTAGTTTCTTGCATTCTATTACTGTAATATACTGTAGAACACATGGATTATTATTCCGGTAGTGTAGCTCATAAAATTTTGGATTTTGTCCACACTTAGGCTCTATTGGGATGCCCTTGGGCTCTTCATGTTCCCTTTGCGAACTTTGGCGTTTTTCGAAAAAAAATTTTGTTTACAAAAAATATTTTGAATTTAATTATGATTGTTATTATTCGTGTATCTCAGTTATATATATATATTGTTGTGGAGTTTGGAGGACTGATATCGACTTAAGCTGATACACTCCTGCGGATTCTTTTCATTCTTGTGTAGCACTGGGATGACTGATGTTGGAGTTGGGTGTCGCGGTAGGTTGTTGACGGTGAGGTTCTGAGGATCAGAGCCTCTTACTGCGTTTTAATTCATTCTGTCAGTTTCTATTTCAGAGGAACATGAACATGGTGATGATATTCTGACACCCATCCAAGTGTGCTACCGTCGCCACGCCTCGTGGAGCATATAGAGCTAGTTGCAGTGCTCATTATTGCAAGAGTTAGGGCCTTTGGGTAAAGGTTTTAATCTCTTGCAAGCAGCTAGCTTGACCGGTAAAGCGGTAAGTCCAAAGAGGTGGATTTGGTTGAGTGAGCACTATAATATAAATAGTTCACCCAGCGACGACGGAAATAGTGAGGAAGTCTGCAAGTTCTGGTACTCGGCGAGGTCTGATAGAGCGGGAAAGGCCCCCCTCTCTAATATAGCAACGTCTGGGGTCAGATGTTGTTTTGAGAAACTTGCACAAGCTGAAGCATATGTCCGCCCTCCACTCGGGACGCTCTGTTTAGTCTGCAGCTGGGGCCGGCTTCAGTCACGGCTTCCTCTGCTACGTTTCACAAGACCGGAGCATATGTCTGCCCGCCACTCAGGACACTCTGTCTAGTCTGCAGCCGGGGCCGACTTCAGTCACGGCTTCCTCTGCTAAGTTATTTAAGCACACACGACCGCATCCTAGCTGCCCAACTTCGGATATCCAGCCTGCTGCATGAAGAAGGAACCACTCTTCGCCCGTTAAGTCGGACCATCTGGTAGCTAGGGAGATGAGGCCTTGATCATCAGGACGTTCGGAGAAAGGATCCGTTTCCGACACACCATCCCAGGAGCAGTATGCGGCTAAGGAACGGAAATCTGCTGCTCCTCACGCCTCGATGACAGACTTGCTGTCACAGATTGCACAGCCAATCGCAGCAAGTGCAGATGCAGCCTCCCTCAGACTCAGAATCTGAGCTGTCGGACGGTGCTGGGTCGGTCCAGTCATCTGTTTGCGCAGATGCAATGGACCGAGATTCGCACTGATTCTCTCGGATGGTAAAAGCGATAAGGAAGAGGATTACCCTTCTCTTTCGGAACAGTACATTGTTGCGATGGCTTTCATCCATCAATACTTCCCTGCTTTTGTTCCGCCGACTCAGAATGCTGCGACGACAAGAGAGAAACCGCTGGCGTCGTTTAGCGCAGACTTTATCCGAACAAAGGAGGAAGTCCTTTCTCTTCTGGTTTAGTTTATGCAGGTGTTGCAGGCCTTCGGCCATATAGACGCCGCCGTATTTATCCTCTTGAGTGCGAGGAAGAAGGCGGTTTCTTATCTTCATCTTCCGTATACATACCATTTTTTGGACCGCGTTCATTTAAAAATGGTTGGGGAAGATGTTCAGAGAGTTCTTCTGCATTTGGATGAGCAGGCAGGGGATCTAGTGGTATCCTTACCTGCATCATTCACTATTCGCTCAGATGCAATTGAGACGGCAATTTCTTCAAATAGAGCGAATTTGGAAGTTATGTCTTACGCAAATCACCTTACAAGAGCTATGGCGCAACGTCTCAAGGGAAAGGAATTTTGAGGACGTTCGTACCTCTCTTAGAGTTCTTTCCAGGGCAATTATGTATACCACGTAGAACTCCGCCCAAACAGTGGCTAATCTGAAGTTAATAAGACGTGATGCTGCCCTTGTGTCGTCATCACTGATAAGATGACCAGGTGAAAAGCTCTCTCAGAGTCACTCCGATTCTGGACATTTTATTTTCGCCGACTAGCTTTCTCGTTAGTCTATGAACAGGCTACTAAGAAAGCGACTAGTGCTCTGCTGTTGAAGTCGGCGTATCAACGACCCGCTTCAGCAGACAAGAGTAAAGGAGGGCGTTCCAGACAAAAATCGTCAAAAGGAAACTCCTCTTGAGGGTACAAGAAACCCTCTTATAATTACTCTGGAGGTCATCAGTATAGCGACTCAGAAAAGGGGCGTAGGTCTGATCGGGACTGTAGGTCAGACACCCTAGGCCGACGAGACGAGGTTTTTCATGGGGGGACATGGTTGCTCCTCCTGTAAGCCTTGCAGGTCATACAGGTGATGGTTTAGACCTCTATTGCTGGCCAGTTGGCGGAAGGTTATCAAGCTCCACAAAAAACTGGATAACAATCACGGAAAGTCAGTGGGTGAGAAGTGTAGTCTCAGACAGCTTTCGGCTATCGTTCTGAGTAAAACCCCACTAACAAGTTGTCCGCGTGGGACAAATCTTCCTTTAAATTCTTGCATAAGAGAGTTTCTTCTACCGGATGTATAATCTCTCTTATCAAGGAAGCAATGCAGGTCATGGAGAATCAGGATTCTCAAGATTTTTACAATCACCTGTTGCTCGTATCAAAGCCAGACGGCTCGTTCCAACCGGTAATAGACTTGAGCTGGGTAACAAGTTTATCATGGCTCTAAAAGTTTATTTATGTAAATCATTCAGTCGGTAAAAGCGAGCATTCGAGTGATCGACTATGTGGCAAGCATAGATCTAAGGATCCGTACTTTCATATCCTGGTACATCCGGCATTCTAAAAGTACCTGCGGTCCGCCGTACAAGGGAAGGTGTACCAGTTCAGAACAATATGCTTTGGTCTGAATCTGGCCCCCCTGGGCGTTTCACTTGAATAATAAACTCGGTGATGTCTTACTTACGTGCTCATTTGCCTGCGGTAATGTCGGCTTACTTGGATGACCTTCTACAGGGATACGGCAACAGAATTATTCTTATTAGTCTGCTTCTATTACTCTGACGTCTCGGTTTCATCGTAAACAAGTAAAAGTCGGATCTAGCTCTGTCCAAGTTGTACATTCACTTGGGGATGAGCTTCGAGACTCACAACAATCTGGTTTGCCTGCCGTTACCCAGAGCAAAAATTGTCAGTTGTTATGCTTGCTTTTGTCTACACTCAGATGCATTAATAGTGAGGGAATTCATGCGACTGTTGGAGTTGTGCAGAGGGGCTGTGTATCTCATTTCGATGGGCTGTCTGCACGTATGTCCCCTCCAGATATTCTTGACTCAGAACTGGAGTGTGAAGACGCTTTTGTTTGAACCAGTATTGTTTTAACAGACCTAGTAAACAAGGGTTTAATTTGGCAGATATTGATTGGTTAACTCAGGGAGTTATGCTGCAACTGTCGGATCCAGCTTTCGCGATTATGACGGATGTGAGTCTGACGGGTTGGGGCGCGACCCAAAGTCCCACAGTCTTGAGGTGTCAGGGTCTTTGGGACCCTCGGTTCCAGGAGAGACACACAAACATCAACGAGATGATGTTAATTAGCTAGCGCTACAATATTGGATTCACATAATTACGGACGTCCATGTTCAATTTGGTCAGACAACTCGACAGCAATAGCGTACATCGGGAACTAGGGCGGCACCCATTCATTTCCGTTATGTCAACTAACAGAGAAGATTTTCCTAATACGTCATGTTCAGCTTTTTATCCGTCATATACCGTGTCGTCTGAACATACTAGCAGACTCGCTCTCTCGGAAAAGTCGCCTGTTGCAATTGGAATGGATGCTCAACAAGCGAGTATTTGGACAGTTTTGCTACCAGAGGGATCGCTCCATGATAGATCTGTTTGCGACGCACTGAAACAATCAGTTACCGTCGTTTGTGTCGCCATGCCCAGACCATTGAGTGCATGCAGTAGACGCTCTGTCGATCTCATGGGGATGGATGATGGGATATGCATATCCTCCAGTTCATTTGATTCAGTAGATTATGTTTAAGATCAAACAGTCTCATTGTGAATCCTACTAGTAGCACCTCTGTCATCACAGAAACCTTGGATCAGTCTTCTCAAGTGTCTGTTATGGGACATTCCCAGAAGCTTCCTCCATGAGAGGACCTTCTTTATCAGGGAAAGTTTTTGGTCTTCACATCCTCCTCCCATAGAGGCATAATGGAGTCTGTTAGATGTGAGGTAACCATTGCGGTTCCTGTATTATTTGATGACCAACACAAGAACGATTAAGTAACGCGGGTGAGGGTTCGATATGACTTCGAATCCCCCCCCCCCCCCCCACCCCACACACACATACCGTCAATGTGTTTAGAGGTGATTACCTGACAAGATGTAGTTTTCTTCCTGCAAGACTCGTATAAGTTTAAATGCCTACATGCATTTCTTCACTTTTCGATTGGCGGCTGGGTCATGTTCTACGGCGACCTCAAGGGCACATCCACTTTTTAGTTGGATTGGTTTCCTGTGATTATTCGTCTATATGTCATATACGAGCGCATATTACATTATAATTAAATTGCTAGTCTTTAGGTACCTCGGAGGCTGAATAACCAGTTAACTGGTATTCATTTGATTACATGTGGGATTTTAATGCTCACGCACATAATAATTATTAGGCTGACACTTTATTGTATATTATGGACCTTTGAAATTATGAATTATTTTGGGGGCGGTCCGCGTCGGAGCCTGTTAATCATACCTTCTTCCATTTCTAGATCCAGTTTTCTAGTAATATCCGTACTCATCTTGTATATTCCCATGCTTACAGTGTAATAGCTATCGGATAGTACACAGCGGGGAGTGTTGTTACTGGAATTTATTGTACACCAGAATGGGGTCTCCTGTGGGTTACCTTGGAAGTGTGTTTACTCTCCTGAGATCGTTCATTGTGGTTTGATTGGACATGTGTATGTCATATATTATATCACTGGTTTCGACATATCTGCGTACGCCGTCTGTGGTGTACGTTATATAGCAGGCAATATTAATTACCGGGATCATCGCTCTAGCCTTGACTTCTGAAGTTGCGTTAAGCACCATTTATTAATAATAAATTAATACCTGAGTGCCCGTTCGACGAATATTTATATTGTTTTTTGGTACCCGCTTTTACTGATTCCAGAGCACTCCCTCTTTCTTTTTGAAGATTCAAAAGAAAAGGGTGGGGGGAGGGGGATTTTTTACCTCTCCCCTGGCTTGATAGGTATGTAACTATGAGGGAAGCTGTTTTGTCCGTATTTATATCCTGCATCCAGCTGGAGTTTTATTGTGTATGGCGTACACAATTCATTCTCAAATATGCCATCCTAATTTTTGGGGCTTAATCCGGGCTAACCTTAAAAATTGGGAACTCGTTACATTCAATTAGCATAGTCTTCATGCTAAGTATACGGAATTACCTGAACTGTGCTCCTTTTGTATGATATGTCTTCTCTATTACTGTATAGAGAGACATACATGTAATTCCTAATAATTTTATTTTCCTTTCACCTTGGATTACAGGACTGGAACTATGTTTATCTACTAATTCAGAAGTCTAGTCTGGGCCATTGGTTTACAGTGTAAAAATATTATAAATTTACAGTAATTTGTATATTTTTATACTTACCAATGGCCCAGGTGGAGATGGCCCTCCCATGAGTGGGCACACGTACCTCCTCGCTGAATTTTTATGTAGTACTTTCTTCTACAAAGAATGATGTTGGCGCCAATACCGATCACTTCCTGTTGTCTGCACATATGCAGAGAGTAAATGTATGGAGGGCCAGATAGGACATTTAATTTTCAGTTTTGAAAGTAAATTTGGGGGATAAGGGGGTTCAAAATTTGTGATTGGTCCTTAATAACTTTGAGTTAAGCACTCACTGGTCTGGGCTATTGGTAAGTATAAAAATATACAAATTACTGTAAATTTATAATTTTTAACGAGGATATAAAAAGATTAGGGTCGGGTATGAAAATTAGCATCATTCAGGAAACCTGAACCATTACATTTTTAGCTTAACTTGACAAAGTCAAGATAAGCTATTGCCATCAAGCGTGCGGAAGTCTGTTAGTCTGTTCACATTTTCTTTCAGCACAGGCTACACTCCGTAGTTCTTGTCCGAGCGTCACAAAATTTCGTATGCAGGTTTGAGGTCATGTCTAGATGAGAACGTCCCCTTTTGGTTGCGATCAGGCAACTATGATGGCTGCCCGAGCCCAAAACCTGAAAACCTTTAGCACAGTCTACAGGTTGTATTTATGAAGGGATTTCATTGTAACTTGGTAGGATGACTCTGTATAATGTCTAGATGAGAACGCCCCCTTTTGGTCATGATCTGTCAACCATGACAGCTGCCCAAGCCCGAAACCCAAAAACTTTTGGCACAGTCTGCAGGTCATATTAAATATGGAGGGATTTCATTGTAACTTGGTCGGATGACTCTGTATGATGTCTAGATGAGAAGTTCCCCATTTGGCTGTGATCTGTCAATTGTGACTGCTGCCTGAGCCCAAAACCTTTAGCACAGTCTACAGGTCATATTTATGGAGGGATTTCATTGTAACTTGGTAGGATGACTCCATATAATGTTGAGATGAGAACATCCCCTTTTGGTAGTGATCATTCAACCGTGACGGCTGCCCAAGCCCAAAAACCTTTAGCATAGACTACAGGTCATATTTATGTTGGGATTTCATTGTATCTTGGTAGGATGACTTGGTATAATGTCTAGATGAGGACTTTTGGTTGTGATCGATCAACCTTGATGCTAGACAGGCCTGAAGCCCAAAAACCTTTAGCACAGTCTACAGGCCGCATTTATGAAGGGATTTCATTTTAACTTGATAGGATGACTCGTTTTGGAATAATTTCACTGTAACTTTGTAACTTTGGTTGACATACATTAACCTACCCCTCAGTTCTTTAGTACAGTCTACACCTCAAATTATTTTTTTTTGAAACATCGCATACAGGGAACAGAAATTAACATATTCTCAATTATCACAGCTCTTGTCGTATTTCATAATCCTTTCGTAAACATTGAACATTATCCTTTTCATCAAACACAACACACGGTCAAGTTAAGCTTCAGTGTCATTGACACTTTCATTTTTTCCTCAGCCTCATGTGGTTCAATTTCTTCCTTCACTCCAGTGTACATATTATGCTGCTAATAGTATCTATATTAGGTACATTAACCCAGCTTGTGTCTGGTTTCTTAGTTGGCAAGTCCAATAGTTACTTGCTGCTGCTCCGAGTTCTTCTGCTTCCTCCGCCCACAAGAACTGTTTTCCAAAGGTGTGATTCTGCAGTGTTTTCAACAGAAATGCAGATCTAGAACTTTTACCAGCTTTGCAATCTAGTCACGATCTGATTGAAATTGTGTTTGCTTTTCTGATCATAATAGTGTGCTGTATGAATGCTTGGAAATAACCCAGGCTCGATCGTTTAGGTTACATGGGGATTACCTCAACTGTAAAATCATTGAATGAATTACAAGTTCTGACAAAATAAAAAAACATAAACTAAATTCCTAATCCCTTAACTGGTAGAGAGTTAAATTATGGCATTTTTATTTTTCACAAGTCTTTGCCTTGTTACAATTTATGGGAGAGTGCCTGCACTTTAGAGTAAAGCCCCGAAATGGGTTTCAGCACTCATACAGTTAAGTCTGACAATCTTTCAGGACTATCTCGACTCAAGGGTTACACATCTGCATCCACAAATGAATAAAATGGGATGCTCCCTTGGAAGTGAGGCAGTGCTTGCAGAAAGAAGCTCGGTTTTACTTGTAAAATAGGACCCAGAAACCAATGCTTGGGGAGGAAGTCCTCCAAAATAGGCAGCATGGGTATAAATGATTGGCTAAATTTAACTTTTTATCCATGTTGCGGTAACTATTAGTATTTGTGCAGAAATATGTGTTTTTTAAATAAATAAATAAGTCGTGTAACATGCTAATGGATTACGATGTCTCTATTTCCAGGCCTGTGTAGCAATTTTTTTTTTTAAATGCAATGTTTTGCGTACAGCTGTAAGTGATCTTCAGCCTCACTCACACTTTTGCTGTTCCATTATTTTAGATTACTTTATTTGCAGACGTCTTTCAGTCACTTTTTTTATCCTACATTTATTTTTTGTTTTAATTTGTTTTGATGTTTTTGCATTGTTGTACTTCCACTCACTTTTCAATGGAATAGACTCTCTTCCTCTTGATGCGTATTCTGCTCAGGACTTAAAATTCATGCAAGAGTCAGAATTGATTCTCGCAAAGAAAACAATGAGAATAACTTTAAATAACTTTGATTCTCGCACATTGTTCATTTGATTCTTGTCATAGATTCTGAAAGTATCCTTAAAGGCTTAGAGAATTCTACATATTTTTGGCATCACTTCGAATTAGCAGTCGTGTCTAGTGAAGTCTTGGCTGCCTGTACAGACAGACAGGACTTCACTCAGAACCACTAGAAAGGTACTGTAACTTCCATCATCAAAAGCATGCAGATTGGGACGTGTGCTCTACATATACATGTAAGTCAAGAGACCTACTGAATTGGAACAAGGCCCTTTATGATTAAACTCTAGTAAATATGTAGTTTTTTACTGTGGAATATTTACTGGATGCACTCATAAGAATTGAACTGAATTGTCTGACGCTTCATCAGGCCTGTCGATTTGAGGCGAACAGACGTTTGCATCACATGTAGGTTATCTAAAATGAAAAACGGGTCGTGCTAAATTGTCGCCGGGTCACACAAAGTTTTCGCCAAGGTTCCGCTCCACAGTTTTCCAGGCATTTCCAAATGTGACATGCCATACACTCTCTTCAAATGCAAATATCCTGAAACTTAGTTACCAAACCCATTACATGTATTACATTTCCCAAATCCACAAAAAACATATAACACTATCTGACTAAGTAGAAATAAACAATCTGAATGTGGGTGGAATTATTTATTGTCAAAGGCAAGACTTCAACCTGAAAAATTGCCTGAAAAAATACCGAAACCAGTCATTTTCAGCCACCTAGCAGCCTCAAAAGCAGAATTTTCCCACCAACCCCGCCTACCCACCCCTGGAGCAGAGCATCCCTTGTTTCTAAAATGCAAAACAAAATTTATATGTTTCCGTCTCATTTTTTAGTTACCTGTCTGGTAACAAACCCGTGTAAAAATTACATTTAAAAAAATAGCCAATTTTTCGAAGCCACTGTTTCCCATAATTCATCTGGGAATTTACCCCTATGTATCAGATTCCAACTTTGGGACCAAAACTTCAAATTCTCTTGTCCAACAAAAAGCCTAATGTAATCATATATCTGATACTAAAAATATTTCTCTATTTTACATGGCCTTAGTTTCAACATACGCCCTTTGTTTAGAATTTCACCCCTGTGCAATAGTGCGAAACTGTGGAGCGGAACCCAAGTTGATTGATCTAGTACGAATGAATGGTGGAATGATGTCGAGCATCAACCAATCATCAGCAGCATAAGTGTTTGCATCTGCCTCAAGTATAGCTGCTCTGTTGGCCAATTATTGGCCAACAGAGCAGCTATACTTCAGGCAGATGCAAACACCTATGCTGATGATGATTGGTTGATGCCCAACATGATATTTTTAAACTGTTGACCATCTTGAGATGTAACACAGGTACAAAATCCAGAAATGGCAATAATTCATGTCTCTGCCACAAATAGTGATTATGGATGTCATACTCTGTTGCAGCATGCTAGCCCATGCCAAGATTAGGCTATAATTGGAACTAATTTGTATCTTAATTTCTGCAACACAACCTCACTATTATTCCTTAGGATACCTCTGTATTCATCAGGATATTGCCCATAGGAGCAAGAACTTGGCTATGATACAACAGTTCATATATCAGCATAGTTGTGATACATATATATTTAGGTTACCTAACAGGTTAGCTGAATCAAGTACAGGGGAACGAACGATAAATTACCAAAGCTCAGAAAAGGCGTACAATAAATGGGTTACATAAAATTGTCAAATCGGCAGGCCTGTTTATTGATGTGTGTGTGTGTGTTAAACAAGTTCTCCTCTACAGGTAAAACAGAACCTAGTAACCAACGCCTGGGGTGGAGGTCCTCTAAAGTGGGATGCACTCACTTATGCACCAGTGGTCGAGATTTCATGAATAAAATACATGTACATGTGTTGCAAAACTCCAATGTTTTCTTGACCTCACTCTTTCGATCTTTGTAAAAATGAGCTTGCAGTTGCCTCACATCAGTCATTGCTTAATTTTCATGAAATATGAAATAATACATAGATATCTATGCTGTTTTAGTGAATGTTGGGAATTATCTCATGAGTGTGGACCTGAAAGTTTTATTTTTCACGAGTGCTTTTCGCTAAAACAGTGTAGATTTTCTTTTTATTATATGTTACGTGACATTTTACTGCACAATATTCTGCCAAATTTGACTGCAAACAGTTTCAAGACAGTAACAAAAAGCTGCTGATCGTTCCCTCAAGGCGACGTCATGTGCCGAAGCGTAACGTCATTTTGGAAGCTACTGAAAAAATTTGTGTGGACCTGAAAATATTTTTCACTCGCGCAAGCGCTCATGAAAAATAAAAACTTTCAGGTCCACACTCATGAGATAATTCCAGATACTGACTAAAATAGAGTAGATTCTTTTTTTTATTATATGCTACGAGAGATTTTATTGCACAACGTTCTTCCCAATTTGACGAGAAATGCGTACGTTTCAATACAATAACAAAGATCATCTGATCATTCCTTCAAGGCAACGTAATGTGGCGTAGCCTGATGTCATTTAGGAAGCTACTGAGGAATATTTCTCGATATCTATCAAGTCAATAGATATCCAGAAATATCTTATAATTTGCGATATTTCACAGGCTAGCATATAATAAATGTATTTAATATATTGAAAGCAAAGCTTCATGGTTGTGGATCTTTTCTATTTATTGTTTATAGAATTATAATTTGTAATACTATCACAGAAATCCATGTAATTGATATTACCTGTCTCATCATTATCACAATCATAACCTTTTTCTGTAGATGGATGTTTTCACCTGATTGGTATTCAGACCAATATAAAACAAGTCATTGTTTATAAGGCAATTTTTCTCAATTTAATGATGAGGATGGGAGGGATTTTCATTAAAAAGTACTGAAAATGGAAATTGTTACAGAAATTTAACCCTCTGCACACTGATGTCAAAATTCTGAAATTTCAAGCAGAAAATGTTTCCCACAATGCAACTGGTAATTTAACCAATTCAGTCTTGTTCGACAGAGCTCAGTAAACTCTGTAAAATAAAATTGAATTGTTTAAATTTCTAGTTGCATGATGGGAAAACTTTGCTAGTTGATTTTTTTATATTTTGACATCAGTGTGCAGCGGCTAATCCCCTGATGTTGAAAAACCACTGCCCTAATTTATTAATTTACTTAATATACGAAATTATTAAGTCTATGTAGATTTGTTTTGTTACAATTTATGGGAGAGTGCCTCCAGGTACTCTCCCATAAATTGTAACAAGTCAAAGACAAGTGAGCAAATTTTGAAGACTGGTAATTCAGAACTCTTAACAGAATATGAAAAAAACACTGACAAAAGATTACACAATGGGATTGGGGTTATCTTGGCTAAAAAGGGTTATGCTTTTTTTTGCATAACCTTTACGGGGTTATCTTAAAGTTCCATTTTGTGCATCCCTCTACTTTTGGTGTTTTTCTCAACTGGACCCTTGCTGGTGTTTTAGGTCAAGGTTAGAACCAACAATGAAGAGGTATGCATTCACAAGCACCAATAGTTTACCTTCACATTAATTTCAAACCAGCTTTGTAATAATTTTTTTGGAAAGAATTCTAAAGACAGGTATTGTCAGTGAACTCTTAGTGTTGGAACTCTTTCTAGTTTTGAAGTTCTAGTTTTGAAGTTCACTTCATTTTGACCGATTCTGTTTTCCAGATATCAATAAAAAGCATAATATATTGTCGCTTTGACTTAATCGTTGCAATTCTCTGACCACCATCGTTATTTAACCCATTACCTAACTTAACAAACAAACAGCCAGAGTTGTTAACTGGTAGAGTGCTAAGTTATTTTGGGCCATCCAAATTTGTTCACATATCTTTGCCTTGTTACATTTTATGGGAGAGTGCCTACAGGCACTCTCCCATAAAATGTAATAAGACAAGTACTTACAGACTAAATAATACCATTTCAAAGATAATGCGAAGCACATTCACTGAGTATAATGACTTCAAGTTGTGATACCTTTACCTGAGAATGAAGCCCAAGTATGGGCTTCCAGCACTCTACCAGTTAACAAAAACTATTCAAATTGTATTATTTTTCCAATTTTTTGTCCAAAAACATGGCTACTGACCCCTCACTGGAACAAGCTCATTAAGCTTGTCCCAGTGATGGGCCCGAAGCTATGTTTTTCAGGAAAAATGTAATTTTTTATGTATTCAGTAAATTAGTTGGCAAGCGTCTGATTTTTGTGTTAGGTAACTGGCTGAACAGAACAGATTTAGTGCTATTTTTTATTGAATTTTGAAAGTGTTTATTTTAAAACTTAGCTTTATGACACATTGCAACCAGCTCTAAGAGCCGTTTCCAACGATGAGGTCAGGTGCTATTTCTTTGAATAAATAATCACACACGAATCTGTTGGACAGAGGGTTAACTTGTAGAGTGCTGGAAGCCCACATTTGGGCTTTATTCTGAAGTGCCGGTACCCGCAATTTAAAGGCTTCATATTCCGTGGATGTGCTTCATATTGTCTTTGAAATGATATTATTTTATCTGTTGGCACTTGCCTTGTTACAATTTATGGGAGCGTGCCCATTGGCACTCTCCCATAAATTGTAACAAGGCAAAGATGCACAAACAAATTTTGAGGACCAAAAATAATTTAGCACTCTACCAGTTAAATGATATGAGTTGATATTTATAATTATCTATATTTATCTTTGCTATGACTTATTATCTTTATTTATCTTTGCAAAAAAATACTGTTTTCAGTAAATAAAATTTTTTTTTGAAAAATGTTGCCCAAATTTTCTTTGCAATTTATGTTTTTACTGATACTTACCGTTCTAAATGCATTATCCATCTCTATCCCAGTTGAAGCCCCGGGAGATGAACAAATTTCAGTGCCCTGACCATAGAGCTAGCGTTATGCAAAATACGGAATATCCGGGAATTTAAATCATCTGAAATGGACAACATTGTTGTTGACGCTAAAAAGGACCATTCTCCAGGGTTTTAGTGAACACAGGATTCTGAATTCCTACTTTCCAGTATTTTTCTGGGTAGGTAGCAAACCCTGTGGCCCATCGGGGAAATTTTGTTTCCCTTTAAAATGAGTTTTACATGAAATAGAGTGATTTTTGTCAGAAACCAAAAGAAATCGCCTAATGACCCCCCCCCCCCCCTCCCCCAAGAGCCTTATGCAACCAGGGGGCAATACTATAAAACTTTTACAACTGTATTTTCCAGAATTGTTTTTTTTAGTTAGGGCTTTAAATGGGTTGAAATAAACCATTAGCATTTTCAATGATCTGCAAATTGTCATATCTTAAAATGCTAATGATCAAGTTCATTTTAGTCAGTTACATTAACAGGTAGAAAATACAGTTGTAAAAGTTTCATAGAACTGGCTCCTGGTCGGCCCTATTTGAACAAATGTAAATGAATGTCACCCACGCTCTTATACGCCCAAAGTCGAGTGTGGCGCCTTGAACAAACTTTAATCGTGGCGTAATGGTAACGTTGTATATCAAATATCAAATTAATTTCGTGTCCGATCGAAAAAAGTGGCTCGTCAGTCCCCGGGATTTATTCGACCCGTTCTAACGTTAAAAGGTATTTAATTGGTGAAGTGATATACCAACGTAAAGCTTAATGTCTCACCTGTCAGGTGACATCAATATCTCGACTACAAATTCACGTGTTTGTTTTTTCTGTGAATAAGGCAGGTAGATATCTTCCAAGCCAGCGAGTTCAGTACCTTGCCCCTCTTCAAATACTTAATCATGAGAAAATACATAATTTATATAAAAAAAACCTTCAAATACACCATTTTTAGCTCAACTTGACAAAGTCAAGCTGAGTTATTGCCATCACTTCTCGTCCGTCGGCGTACGTACGTACGTACGTACGTTAGTATGTTAGTACGTTAGTACGTACGTCCACAATTTCCTTTGGCACACCTCACAGGTCGCATTTATGATCAGATTACTTTGAAACCTGGTATGCTTATTTAGGGTGACCTCTAGATGGGAGCTATCAATTTTCTTCAATTTCCGGCAAAAAATGTTGCCACGGCCAACGTTCGTAGAACTTAGTTTAGTCAGACCTCAATATTTCCCTTTGGCACACCCTACAGGACACATTTATGATCAGATTGCTTTGAAACCTGGTATGCTGGTTTGGGGAGACCTGTAGATGGGTGCTATCGATTTTCTTCAATTTCTGTCAAAAAATGTTGCCGCGGCCAACGTTCTTAGAACTTAGTTCAGTCAGAAGACTCAATATTTCCCTTTGGCACAGGGTACATTTATGATCGGATTGCTTTGAAACCTGGCATGCTTGTTTGGGTTGACCTCTAGATGGGAGCTATCGATTTTCTTCAATTTCCGTCAAACAATGTTGCCGCGGCCAACGTTCTTAGAACTTACTTTAGTCAAACCACAATATTTCCCTTTGGCACACCCTACAGGGCACATTTATGACTTGATTGCTTTGAAACCTGGTATGCTTATTTAGGGTGACCTCTAGATGGGAGCTATCGATTTTCTTCAATTTCCGGCAAAAAATGTTGCCACGGCCAACGTTCGTAGAACTTAGTTTAGTCAGACCTCAATATTTTCCTTTGGCACACCCTGCAGGGCCCATTTATGATTTGATTGCTTTGAAACCTGGTATGCTTGTTTGGGGAGACCTCTAGATGGGAGCTATCGATTTTCTTCAATTTCCGTCAAAAAATGTTGCCGCGGCCAATGTTCTTAGAACTTAGTTTAGTCAGAAGACTCAATATTTCCCTTTGGCACACCCTACAGGGCACATTTATGATCGGATTGCTTTGAAACCTTTCATGCTTGTTTGAGGTGACCTCTAGATGGGAGCTATCGATTTTCTTTAATTTCCATCAAAAAATGTTGCCGCAGCCAACATTCTTAGAACTTAGTTTAGTCAGACCACAATATTTCCCTTTGGCTCACCCTACAGGGCACATTTACGATTAGATTGCTTTGAAACCTGGTATGCTTATTTACGGTGACCTCTAGATGGGAGCTATCGATTTTCTTCCATTTCCGTCAAAAAATGTTGCCACGGCCAACGTTCTTAGAATTTAGTCTAGTCAGACCACAATATTTCCCTTTGGTTCACCCTACAGGGCACATTTATGATCGGATTGCTTTGAAACCTGGCATGCTTGTTTGGGGAGGCCTCTAGATGGGAGCTATCGATTTTCTTCGGTTTCTGTCAAAAAATGTTGCCACTGGCAAAAAAAGACATTGGTACCAATGATCTTCAATTTTGCCATTTCATTTATAACTTACCAAGTTCAAGTTTGTCAAGTTGAGCTACAGTGTCATTGACACTTTCATTCATGATCTTTGCCACATGTCGAAAACCTGTGATGAATAGTTTCTGGTTTAGGTGCTGGTACAAAAAGGTAAATAGCCATCTAATACATATTTTTCTTGAGTTGTGAGGCCCTTGCAGGGGCGTAAATCCAGGGGTGCGGATGTTACACCCCTAAAAATATTCAAATCTTCTGTTCACAGGGCAGCGATGCCCAACCTCTGCCCGGTTACCACGGTCCGTGCAACACTGCCATGCCAAGGAATTATTTGCCAGAATGTTGCCCTGCCTAACAGAATAGAGCTGAACAGATAGTGCACGCTGGGCATCTGATTTTTAATGGTCTAGTACAACTTCCATCTAAGTTCATATGCCCTGCTGCCCATGCTAAAAGGAGGCCAGGGTGTCCTTGTAAATTCAAAAATTCTATTTAGAATTCTAACCAGACAGGTTAACCGCATTAATTCATAATCCTACATTTTTAAGCGATCCTTACCTTGGCGTTTGCTTGATTCCAATCTGGATGTTTTAACTAATGGTCAACATAATACTGGCGGTACTCACAGTCCAATGAATTAAATCGTCAATGACATTGAATTTGACATCAAGTTTTGGAATGACAGTTATGTCCTTCACTTTCTGAATCATTTGATTGATCTCGCTAATTGCTCTCCTCTCCACTAATGGAAGTTTTGGAATTCAGTTCTAGAAAGTAAATTTGGCATTCATGACCTTGATACTGATATCGCAAAACAACTGCTCAATTGCAAGCATGGTTAACAATCTTCGTCATTGGACGACATTTACAGGAAAGTTAACTCCACATAATTTCCTGAAGCTGTCAAACATTTAACGCTAAGGTTATGGGAATATATAAAAATTGAAATTTTGGCGATTTTGTATCATCGATGTGCGCATCATTTTATAAACTGTGGTAATTTTCGTTAAGATTAGTATAAAAATACTTAAGCTGGCTTTTTACAATTTTTTTCCGAATGAGTTTGAAAGTTTGTCTATTATTCTCTATTATTATCACTTTTGCGGGCGTTCCTAGCACATTAACGATGTTTTACCGGGCGTTGAAACCTCGTGATGCTCAACAAGTACAAGTCATCTGACGTGTTGGGCCGTTATTGACTATAACATCCCAACACGTCTAAATATAGACAATGACGTCACATCTCTCAACCGATCAACAATATTTTCCCCAGATTTCCATTTGGATCGAAATTCAATTCGGATTTTTAATTTGTAAACACAATTAACACATTTGTTTCAAGTGTTTCCCTTTGTGTCACGGATAGATAATGTATCAAATATAGGAAGCGATACACACAAAGTAAGTGATGACATCTTTGATGAATAAACTCCTTGCCTAAAGTTCGCATTTCGAAGATATATTTCATCATCCAACTTTCCAAATTTCGCCGTAGACTGATCAGACGATAGTCATGTTACCCGATTTGCTTGTCAACAAATCAGAGGATAGTGTCGTTGTTTTTTTATTCTAAAACGTCAACACTTCATTTATTTATCTTATTTCTCATATAATCTAATCGTAATGTACCCGATGTACGAAAGTGGCAATAATAGAAATAACATGACTTTGTCGGGCATTACAGTGTATCAACGGCTCAACAGAAATGGTTAACAGCCCTTGAGCTTATTAGCGGCCCTCGACTTCGTCGCGGGCCGCTAATAAACTCTTGGGCTGTTAACCATTTGTGTTGAGCCGTTAATACACTGTAACGCCCTTCAAAATCATGTTATTGTTATATTGAAACCTATCTATAAATAAGAAAACAGCTCTTTCACCACACTTTGATGTTCTGCAACTTTTGTTCTGTTCATTATATCATCAGTGTGCGCACCGTGACATAATACAGACACTGTACTTTCCATTAATATAAAAGTCTTTCTATTAATATAAAAGTCTGGAAAGTGAGGTTTACTAATTTTTTTCTGGGAAGCATAAAAACTTTCAAATTTCTGTAAAACACATTCGCCATGGGCGGAGTGGGGCAGAAAGGTTACCTGGAAACCCACCAGGGGGGGGGGGGGGGGGGGGGGCAGACCTGGAGAAAATTTTGATTTTTGAACTGAACGAACGCGGCTTCCTTACATCTGAGCGATCAGCGGGAGTCCAAATAGAGAACATTTCGATAGACCGGCAGTCTGTGCAATCACATCCATTTCGCCTTTTGGTCATGTTCACGAAATTTCACGCACCAACAGGTGTTGAGCTGCATCAAATTTAGCGGCCCCAGGGGAAACCCAATAGGGGGCCCACTGGGAATTTCCCCGGTGGACCATAGGGCCAGTCCGCTTCTGACATTCGCTAAACAAACAACCAGAGTGAACACCTACTTAGTGATGGCAGCTGTGAATCTGACATATTTTTAATGACGGATTATCCATGAAGTGGTAGCTTCTAATTAGCATGCCACAAAAGACCATGTTTCCTTTTGTAACTTTTGATAAATGAAAACAACAGACAGTTCTGCCAGTTGTCGGTGGTTTTCGTTTATCAAAAGTTACAAAAGGAAAGTTGGCTTTATTTTCCATTTGTCAGATTTTTCTCAATAATTACTTGCTTCTTAATTGGACCTTCCTCGTTCGTCTGATAAGTTCAAGAGGGATAACTTTATCGACAATCGATTTTCATGACGAGGGATGGTGAGGATTATCTTTTCCTTAATCAACGCCACTGATCTCTATACAATTGGGTTGTTGGAATGTCCGTGAAAAACGTCGCAACTCAGTCAACGACCCCCCCCAACCCAGATGGCGTCATGTCAATCAAGGAGATAACTTTTTCCATCGAAGACTTTTCAGGTCTTGAAAACTTACGCTGTGATTATAGTCACAGTCTTAATAGCTTTCACTTCATCAAATTTCGCGATATACACCTAGCACGAAATCCAGTAATCCGGTATCACCTTTCAATCTGGACACTTGTTTTCTGATTATAATAACTAAACTGTGTTGTAACTATTCAATTTGTATTGTCGTGAAAATGTGCACATCATCAACATATTCAATAATACAGACACCAAATTGTGTTCATTAAAAAGCGATCGAAAATTGCGAGGCGGCAGGAAATTGAATTTTTTATTTGTTGAGCATTGTTTATTTATAGTAACAACTGTCCCATAAGGCGTCTGACGGAGATACATTTTTCTGTATGAGACCAATGCTTTATGGTAATATGACAAAAACATGAATTTGAAGGTCATTGTGGTTTATTAACGGCCCAACAGAAATGAATAGCAGCCTGACATCTTATAAGAGGCCCGAGACGAAGTCGAGAGCCGCTAATAAGATGAGGTCATTTTGAACGATTGAATTATTTTCAATTTGTCGTCTGCTTGTTTACAAATTAACCAGGTCACGGATTAATCAGCTTGTTTAATTTTACGGCAATAGCGCGAAATTGGGAAATGTGATGCTACATAAAACAATAAATATTCAACATTTATTTCCAATAATGGTCACAATTAATCAACTAAATGATCGAAACTTATGTTAAGTGTAAACTAAAACTGTCATTATTAATGGACAGTTCGATAAATTCCATAAAAACAACAAATTATCGCATTGTTTTTTTCCCTTTGAATTTACGAAACGGCAGAATAATTTCCGGGAGCTAACTCTAAATTCTTTAATCACGTGACACGAGCTTAAAGTGGCGGGCCGATATTGGAAATTGATTTCAATATCGGCCCGCCACTTGGTCGCATTATGCAATTTCAACGCCCGGTAAAGCATTGTTATACTAGGGAACTAATTATTACCACTTTAGGCTCCAGGGTTTGCATTTTGAAAAATGGTCGGGGCCTGAAATAAGTCCCCGAGATTTGAGGGTCGGGGCCTATTCGGGGCTGATTTTTAAACATGCCTTAATAGTTTAGTTTTGTTTTAAATTTTTTGTCGGGCTGGAAAAATAGCCCCGACTGAAGCACTCTCTCTCAGTGCTGAACTCGGGACCTGGGCTGATCAGCCCCAATAAAATGCAAGCACTGTTTATCGGGCGTTCTGTAGTATATTAACGGAGTTTAGCGGAGCAGTAAAACTCAGTAATTTACGGTGTCATGCAACCGGAAGCGAGCGGCGGGTGTCAGTGAAAACAAAATTCATTAACAGTCCGCCGCCCGCTTCCGGTCATGATAATAATAGTAATAACTTGATTTTGTCGGGCGTCCCGGTTTATTAACGGCTCTTGACTGAATAACAGCCTTCTGGCTTATTAACGGCCCTCGACTTTGTCTTGGGACCGGTAATAAACCCTCGGGCTGTTGTTCATTCCTCTCGGGCCGTTGATAAACCGTAACGCCCTCTTAACTCATTGTTATATTAAATCATTATAATTAACTGATTTAAGATGCATAACTAGGTCAAGGATACCTGGAAATCAATTGTTTTTCGCTCATCCGAAACGGAAATTCCACTGACGATGCCACTGTGTTTAATCTAGCAAATAACCCACGACACTGATGTGTTTTGATTTGCGCACAATAAAAGTTAAATGACGAGTTGGTTACTTTTAAGGAATGTGATACCGTAAGATAAAGTAGCTATTACCGGTAACCTGGGGGTCTGAGATGATTTGAGGTTTCAACCTTGTCTATGGGCTGTATTTCGACTCGTGGCCCAGAGACGGCGTCTCAACGGCAATACACCATCTAATACCGTAGGATGGTAGTAGCCTCTATTTATCTCTTACACATTGGTAGACTGTCAGAGACGGACTGGCCGTATGGTCTGCCGGGAAAATTCCCGGTTGGCCCCCTTTTGGGGGTCCCTTCGGGCCCCCAAGATTGACGTAGCCCAACACCTGTTGATGTGTAAAATTTCGTGAAAACGCCCAACAGGCGAAACGGATCTGATTGCACAGAATGCCAGTTTATCGAAATATTCTCGATGTGGACTGCACATTTCGATATACCAGCAGTCCAGTCTGCCACTGATAGCTCAGATGCAAGGAAACGGCATTCTTTTCATTTGAAAAATAAATATATTCTCCCATTGATCTGAACTATGTTCGACCCGACGGGTCCGCACTCCCCCACCCCATGCTGATACCATTCTTTCCGAATAAGTGATGAAGATGATACAAAAATACAACTCAATTGTCCTCTACATGAACTGCCATTGATCACTCCGATGCAAGGAAGCAGCGTTCGTTCATTTCGAAAAAACTAAATTTTCTCCGGATTCGGGGTCTGCCCTGGTTCATTTCCGGGTTATTTTTCTTAAACCCAGTCCGCCCCTATAGACAGTATTCTGATAATATATCTGCTATCCATTAATAGACTGCATTCTTCCAAAACCTATGTGATAACACAGTTTCCGGATGCGTTCCGAATTGCAGAATCGGAAGGATGTGCAAGACAAATTGAAGGGGCAAGAAGAAGTGATTTTTAGCTCAACTTGACAAAGTCAAGCTGAGCTATTGCCATCATTTCTCGTCCGTCGGCGTACGTACGTACGTACGTACGTACGTTAGTACGTTAGTACGTACGTCCACAATTTCCTTTGGCACACCTCACAGGTCGCATTTATGATCAGATTACTTTGAAACTTCTTATGCTTGTTTGGGGTGACCTCTAGATGGGAGCTATCGATTTTCTTCAATTTCCGGCAAAAAATGTTGCCGCGGCCAACGTTCTTAGAACTTAGTTTAGTCAAACCACAATATTTCCCTTTGGCACACTCTACAGGGCACATTTATGATTTGATTGCTTTGAAACCTGATACGCTTATTTAGGGTGACCTCTAGATGGGAGCTATCGATTTTCTTCAATTTCCGGCAAAAAATGCTGCCACGGCCAATGTTCGTAGAACTTAGTTTAGTCAGACCTCAATATTTCCCTTTGGCACACCCTACAGGGTACATTTACGATCAGATTGCTTTGAAACCTGGTATGCTTGTTTGGGGAGACCTCTAGATGGGAGCTATCGATTTTCTTCAATTTCTGTCAAAAAATGTTGCCGCGGCCAACGTTCTTAGAACTTAGTTTAGTCAGAAGACTCAATATTTCCCTTTGGCACACCCTGCAGGGTACATTTATGATCGGATTGCTTTGAAACCTGGCATGCTAGTTTGAGGTGACCTCTAGATGGGAGCTATCGATTTTCTTCAATTTCTGTCAAAAAATGTTGCCGCGGCCAACGTTCTTAGAACTTAGTTTAGTCAAACCACAATATTTCCCTTTGGCACACCCTACAGGATACATTTATGATTTGATTGCTTTGAAACCTGGTATGCTTATTTAGGGTGACCTCTAGATGGGAGCTATCGATTTTCTTCAATTTCCGGCAAAAAATGTTGCCACGGCCAACGTTTGTAGAACTTAGTTCAGTCAGACCTCAATATTTCCCTTTGGCACACCCTACAGGGCCCATTTATGATTAGATTGCTTTGAAACCTGGTATGCTTGTTTGGGGAGACCTCTAGATGGGAGCTATCGATTTTCTTCAATTTCTGTCAAAAAATGTTGCCGCGGCCAACGTTCTTAGAACTTAGTTTAGTCAAACCACAATATTTCCCTTTGGCACACCCTACAGGATACATTTATGATTTGATTGCTTTGAAACCTGGTATGCTTATTTAGGGTGACCTCTAGATGGGAGCTATCGATTTTCTTCAATTTCCGGCAAAAAATGTTGCCACGGCCAACGTTTGTAGAACTTAGTTCAGTCAGACCTCAATATTTCCCTTTGGCACACCCTACAGGGCCCATTTATGATTAGATTGCTTTGAAACCTGGTATGCTTGTTTGGGGAGACCTCTAGATGGGAGCTATCGATTTTCTTCAATTTCTGTCAGAAAATGTTGCCGCGGCCAACGTTCTTAGAACTTAGTTTAGTTAGAAGACTCAATATTTCCCTTTGGCACACCCTACAGGGTACATTTATGATCGGATTGCTTTGAAAACTGGCATGCTTGTTTGGGGTGACATCTAGATGGGAGCTATCGATTTTCTTCAATTTCCATCAAAAAATGTTGCCGCGGCCAATGTTTTTAGAACTCAGTTTAGTCAGACCACAATATTTCCCTTTGGCACACCCTACAGGGCACATTTATGATTTGATTGCTTTGAAACCTGGTATGCTTGTTTGGGGAGACCTCTAGATGGGACCTATCATTTTTCTTCAATTTCCATCAAAAAATGTTGCCGCGGCCAACGTTCTTAGAACTTGGTTTAGTCAGAAGACTCGATATTTCCCTTTGGCACACCCTACAGGGTACATTTATGATCGGATTGCTTTGAAACCTGGCATGCTTGTTTGGGGTGACCTCTAGATGGGAGCTATCGATTTTCTTCAATTTCTGTCAAAAAATGTTGCCGCGGCCAACATTCTTAGAACTTAGTTTAGTCAGACCACAATATTTCCCTTTGGCTCACCCTACAGGGCTCATTTATGATTAGATTGCTTTGAAACCTGGTATGCTTATTTACGGTGACCTCTAGATGGGAGCTATCGATTTTCTTCGGTTTCTGTCAAAAAATGTTGCCACTGGCAAAAAAACTGACATTGGTCCCAATGATCTTCAATTTTGCCATTTCATTTATAACTTACCAAGTTCAAGTTTGTCAAGTTCAAGTTTGTACAGTGTCATTGACACTTTCATTTATTTTTAGCTCAACTTGACAAAGTCAAGCTGAGCTATTGCCATCACTTCTCGTCCGTCGGCGTACGTACGTTAGTATGTACGTCCACAATTTTCTTTGGCACACCTCACAGGTCGCATTGATGATCAGATCGCTTTGAAACTTTGTATGATTGTTTGGGGTGACCTCTAGATGGGGGCTATCGATTTTCTTCCATTTCCGTCAAAAAATGTTGCCGCGGCTAACGTTCTTAGAACTTAGTTTAGTCCGACCTCAATATTTCCCTTTGGCACACCCTACAGGGCACATTTATGTTCGGACTGCTTTGAAACCTGGCATGCTTGTTTGGGGTGACACCTAGATTGGAGCTATCGATTTTCTGCCAATTCCTTCCGTCAACAACGATCGTTGAACTTAGTTTAGTTAGGCATCAATATATTCCTTTGGCATGCCCTACAGGACACATTTATGATCAGATCGGTTTGAAATTTTGTATGCTTGTTTGGGGTTACCTCTAGATGGGAGCTATTGATTTTCTTCGAGTTCCATCAAAAAATGTTGTCACTGGCAATGACCGTCGAACTTAGTAAACACTTAGTGTAGTTAAGCATCAATATTTTCATTTGACACACCCTGCAGGGCACATTTAAGACTGGATCGCTTGCAAACTTGGTGTGCTTGTGTGGGGTGACATCTGTATGGGAGCTGTCGATTTTCTTCCATTTCTGTCAAAAAATGTTGCCGCTGACCTTTGAACTTAGTTTAGTCAGACCTCAATATTTTCCTTTAACACACCCTTCAGGGCACATTTATGATCGGATCACTTTGAAACTTGGTATGTGTGTTTGGGGTGACCTCTAGATGTGAGCTATTTTTCATTTCCATAAAAAGTTATTGTCGTTATCACCAGCCTTTGAACTTACTGCATTTGTGTATCAACTTATCCCTTTTGCACTCTCTGCAGGGTATATTTATGAATTTCCATACAAAAACACCAAAAAACCCCAATTGCCACAAAGCAATGACTTGCTACTTAATGCATTTGTGCATTAACATCTTCCTTTGGCATGCCTCAGAGGGCACATTCATTATCAGGTTGTTTTGAAACTATGTATGCTTATGCAGGGTGACAAAGATAGGAGCTATTGATTTTCTTTTCATTTCCATCGAAAACTGTTGCTGTTAGCAACAATCTTTGAATTTATTGCATTTGTGCATCAACATTCTTTGACATGGCCTACAGGCCACATTTATAACAGGATTGTTTTTTAACTTGGTGTGCTCATTAGTCAAGAACTCTAGATAAGAGCTGTTGATTAGCATTCATTTCTGTGAAAAAAGTTGCCATTTACACTAACCTCTGAACATACTGCATTTGTGTATCAACATTCTTCCTATAGCCAGTCTTACAGTTTACATTTAAAAATGCATGGATTACTCTGACGTTGTGCACACACAATGCTGTTATATTGAAATTTCATCAAATAACATTGGTACCAATGATCTTCAATTTTGCCATTTCATTTATAACTTACCAAGTTCAAGTTTGTCAAGTTGAGCTACAGTGTCACTGACACTTTCATTTTGTTTCGAGTGGGAGCTTTCCTTAAAATATAAACTTGTTTCTTTGCAGGTGCAGCGCAGAATTGATCGCTGCAAGGTTTTGGGAATGGCCTGCAGAATCAGTTATTCGGACACCGAAAGTGTTCTGTGGGCGTTGGCGGGAATGCTGTGATAAATTGAAATTTCAGAACCGACAAAATCAGTACTAAAAATGCTTGAATTGGATGCTTTGGGAAGCGTGAGAGAGTGAGACTTTGCCAAACAGGGGGTGGGGGTAAAATAATTAGGCCCTACAAAATAGATCTGTTTCTCCGGCTATGTTTTTGTAAAATTGTATGTTGGCGGGCAGATTTTTATTTTATTTTTGAAATTTATTTTTTTGCCTTCAATAGTTCATGGACTTCGTTTGTTTTATGTTTTTGGCCTCATAATCTACAGAATAGAATGGGAGGTGGTGTATTTCGATTCTTGAGGGCAAGAAGGTTTTGCAAAGCGTTGTGGCTCTCGGGGAACATGAAGCATTTAACTGTTATTTTTTTAAAGTTTGCATTGGTTACAAGAGAGCATGAGGCAGCCAAAAAGTCCAAGCGGGAGGGTCTAAGAAACAGATTTTTAACTTTTTAGGCCTAAAATCCTTTATGTGTAAACATTTAATTGTTAGATATTTGAAAGTTGTCGACGTGTGGTTTTAAAACTTAAGGCACAGGATCTGGTAAAATAAATCCAAGTGAAAGCGATGGAATGCTAGAGATCATCCGGAATTGATTGAGACGGTCCTTGGTGTGTTCTGACAGGTCGGCATAAGTGTAAGGAACATTCAAAAGGTGAATACACTATGCGATTTATGTGACTGGAAGTCTTCGTGCGGTGTGAAAATATGATCGGTATCACTCTTGGTGTACATTTGTAACGTCCCAGGCCCATATTGCTTCGTCTTCAACAGCAAACCACCGGTTTCCAGAGTTAAAATACAACCTCTTAACTCTGGCAACCTTTGTGTTCACATATGAATGACGGCTTCTTAAATCAATACCAAGACAGGGCAAGAACGCCACATTTTGTCATATGAGTGGTATGAAGGGTATAAGAAGCTACCCCACACAAATAAGTACCCCCACCTACTTCTAATATATTTTATAAGTCCTTCTTTGGTTCTGGGGACTACCCCCTCCCCGACCCAAACTGTGTTGTAAAAGATTACCAAAAAGTAACAACAACTACAAAAGGAGACAACAATTTATTAAATTATATAAAATCTCTAAATATAATATAAATCACAGAAGTTTTATTTTATTGCTTATAATCACAAATTGATACATTTCGTTACCGAAATCGTTCTTCTTTATACCATAAAAATAAATATTCCGCTTCAGATCTATTGAGATTCCGACTTTAAGGGCCTATATAGGTAATGGAATTTTGTTTATTTTGAAATTCTCACCTCTCATATTCCTTAAATTCAGATTAAATATACACAAATTATACATCAAAATGAAGGTTGGGATGTATAGATCTCGAAACACATATGTAATCAACTCACAGAATTGACAGCAGGCACCACTGGTTCCTGGAAGTCTGCTATCGTATTCGTACCAGAACTGATAATAAAATAATATTTTGCAAGAACTCGTGGCCGAATGTGCTTCAGATATTCAATAACAAAGCTAGGCATTCAAAACACTTTCTAGTGCAGCGATATGACTGCATTTTGGAAAAGGACAACACTGTCTGCATTTTTTATTGAAGATGGTTTCCATGCTCGACAGACATGCGCAAATCACTCGATACCACGAATTTCCATCGAAAAACAAAATCGAAATTCTAAGAAATTTCAACACCTTACACTGACTATGGCAACTGTGCAATCTTTATCTAATAACAGTATACTGCATGAAGGCGATCTTTTATCATTATCTGATTTTAGACGGCGTTGTTTTTACATGCTTTTTCCGTCCGATGACGTCGACCGGAAATCGAAAGTATATTCATATGTAAACAAAAGCAAAGGCTTTGGAATTTACCCCCATGTAGCTCTGTCGCCGTGTTTTGAAGAATTTTAACCCCCGAGCTTTGTTCTTGGATATGTAAAGCACATTTGGCCACAAGTTTTCGTGAAATATTATTTAATTATCAGTTCTGGTACGAATACGGCAGCAGAATTCCAGGAACCAGTGGTGCCTACAGTCGACTCTATGAGTTGATTACACATGTGTTTCGTGTTCTATACATCTCAGTCGACATTTTGATGTACAATTTGTGTATATTGTATTTGCATTTAAGGAATATCAGAGGTGAGAATTTTCAAAATAAACCAAATTTCATTACTTATATAGGCCCTAAAACCTGCGATATCATGTCGTTTAAAGTCGTCTAGGGTTGCCCCATCAGTTAATTCGAATGATGATGTCCTTTCTACCAAGTTAAACTTGATATTTCACAAACCTAGTTGACTTGGCTGACACAGACCTCAACGCGATGAACATTTTGTGTATATTGAATTTGAATTGAAGGAATATCAGAGGTGAGAATTTTCAAAATAAACAAAATTTCATTACCTATATTGGCCCTTAAGACCCAGTCTCGCGTACACAAAATATCATATAATTGCCGCGAAGCAGCAACAATAATTAAATCCTACAGTTCATCCAAGCTGAAATACAGCAGTCAGAACAGACAATGGCCCTCTCTGGCCAGAACGATGCGATCAAAGCACGTTGTTAAATTTAACAAGGACAAGAGATCTCAAAAGGAGAACCGAAAAATTAAATTTTTTAGTAAATTTTGTCTCTTAACATACCTACCACAATTGTTTACAATTGGCTGTAACGTAAATGCAAGCCTTACTTCGGAACTAACTCAAGCTTTTAAGAAACTTTTCCAAACAAGTTGGAAAAGTAATAGAATGCAAAAGCACGAAAAAGATCGAAAAAGGGTCGAGCAAGACCGGCGCTCGAAATTACAGTTACTCTCTCTGCACACCTCTTGCGTTTACCGAGCGCATGCGCAACAACCGTGACGTCAATTCCTTTTATTTCCGCCATTGTACTGGTCGGAAATATTTGTGACTCGTGCTATTTTTTAGCTGTTATCTTCGTGAACAACTTATTTGTATGTGCTTTCTTCATCTGATTAGGTGCAAGTGGATTGTATCCTTTTCAAGCTTCTAAATTATTACTATTTGATGATATTTTTGATAATTTGTGCTTGCTTTTTCACACATAGCCTTGTTTTTCCCCCACGTGTGAACACAATCATTGTTCTGTTTTCCGTCGGCGGGAAGCTTGATTTCATATATCATTTTCATATTATGCCTAAGACTATTCCTTGTTCCTCTTGCTTGCAGGTGAAACATGTGGACGACTCTCATTCCACATGTGTCACTTGCAACAATTGTACTCAGGCCCAATCATGTGGTATTTGTGGGGTTTGGTCCTCAAAATTCTGGGCTTCTGTTAACAAGGTGGTTCTGTCTAGAGCTAGAACCCCTCGGGGTAAGGGTAGCCGTGCCTTTTCAGATATTTCTGTGAGTGCACGTAGTGACTCTGTCACACAGGATGCTGATCTGTCTTTTTCTGTGGCGAGTTCCTCTGCAACTGTTGACGGTGCTAGTGTGGTGATACCTGACGTAGAGACCGTGGTCTCTGTCTTCTGATGTCACTCTTGAGGCGTCTGTTTTCGTAGAAAGCTTCTCCGATGTCAGCTCGGTGACACTCTCCGATTTGCCTCCTACGCCGTCGACAGTTGATGAGGAAGTTGTTACTACAGATCCTATTCTGTATGATGGTGGCTCTTCCATCTCCTCTGGGGATGGTATACAGTCTCGGAGGTCCGAGACTGTATCTGCTGGTGTGTCTATGAGCTCTCAGCCTCCCCTGGCTTTGCGGCGAAGCTGTGCGGGTTTGCTGTCTGCTCCGTCTCATCTGGCTAGGTTTGCTCCTAGTCGGTTGAGCCGCTCGGTCGCTTCTGCAGCGATTCCCCGCCCCTCGAGCGAATCGTTTATTGTTCCTCCTTCCCCTGTTAGTGTGCCGACTAGCAGGATGGGGTTTGACACTGGCTTCCAGGGCCTGCTGTTCGGCAGAGATCAGTGACAGCCCCGGTTAGCTGTCACTCTCGGAACCTTCCTTCGGTGATTCCTCACTGTGTTCCGAGTCTGGATGTCGATCGATGCTTGCCGTCACTCTCAGAGGATGGGCAGTTGGGGCCTTCTGCCGCGCAGAGGCCAATGGCAGGATCCTGCCATTCTTGGGACAATTCCTCTGGTGTCTTCTCACCGTGTCCCAGGTCCAGCTACCGATCGACTTACGCCGTCGGTCTCTTTAGAGGACTTGCAGACAGGGCTTTCTGTTCCGCAGAGGTCAGTGATTGCCCCTGGGCGTCACAATCGGGACTATCCTCCGGTGTCTTCTCACCGTCTCCCTGTTCTGTCTGTCGATCGACGTTCATCGTCGGTCCCTTCTGAGGATTTGGGTTCTTCTACCAGAAGGGTCCATTGGGAGGACTCTCCGTCGGGCGATGCTGCTGCGACAGATTCTCAGGGTGACCTGCATCAGGCCGTTTTGGCGCTCACCCGGTTGCTTTCTAGCAAACCTCAAGTTGGCCTCCCTGTGCCTGCTGAGGCACAACCTCCTTAGGTTGGTCGCCGAGATGTCTTGCCTAGCCCCTTGGATACTGCACAGTATTCACAGGAGGTTTCTGCTGGTCAGCCCGAGTTGGGCTACGTCTCTTCTGCAACTGAGGATGACGATTTTCTTGAAGGTGATGGGGCCCCCCTCGTCAGTCTTGGGGCAGGCTTTGGATTTTGTCTTTGGCTTATTGCCGGACATTCGACCTTCAGACCAGCCATCTGTGACCGTCCGGCCGCGGTCCTCTGTGGGGCGCCGTAACCCTGTTGAGCCTTCTAGCTCTGGGGCTTTGCGTCTTCTGTAATCGGCTCAGGCTGTTGAGTTCTTCCAGGGCTTGGACGCCAAAATGCGCTCTAAGGCCCTCAACGGTTCTTTCTTTTCTAGTGCTGATGCCTTACTGCCTCCATCGCGGTTTCGTGTTTACGATTCCGTCTGTCCACCAGTCTTCCAAGGGATGACTACTGTGGATGAGGATTCTTCTCCCCTCGGGTTAACTAAACCTAAGTCGGCAGTTCTCCCGATGTCGGTAGTTGAGTCTATGGTGGGCCTGTCCCGAGAGATGCTGGGTATGTTATCTCTCGCGGACCATGTCGTCGCTGCCCTGGCTGAATATTTTCCACCAGGGGAGTTTGATGATGCTCAGGTATAATTTGGGCACATTTAATGCCAATTTTCTCTCTGTAAATTGAAAAAAAAAATTTACCAATTATTTTTTGAGTTAAATTTAGATGAATTTTTTATCAAATCTAGTCATGGTTGCTTTACAGCAGCCATGACTATATTTGATGAAAAATACCTTGAAAGTACTCAGCGGGTTAAGTGTTAATTGTCTTACCCAAGGATACAACGTGGATGGAGCAGGGTAGGTTCGAACCCTCGATTTTTCTGTTTAAATCCAATGGTTTGGCCAATGAACCACGTGTTCCCATTGAAGAAGTAAATCATTACTGCTGTGACTTCCTAGTTATCAATCATTTATTTTATACATTAAAAGTCTATTTTATATTTTTTCGTAGAATAAATGAAGTTAAATGTAACGCAGACAGATCAACTCTCTTGATGTAATTAGGACCACACATGTGAATATTAATTTTCCATAAACTTTCCAATCTTGTTAGAGGATACCTATCCGTCCCCACTGCTACTCTTTGGAGCATCCGCAAATCACTTCCTCAATTTGGGAAAACGTAAGTGGTGACAATAACATCGATTAGCACTATTTCTCACCAATGCATTTGAAAAACGATAAACTGGGAGTGGGATCGCGGTGGCTTAGTGCTTACGGTATTGGACTTCAAACCGAACGGTTCACGGGTTGATCACCGCCAGGAAAAACTGCGTTATGTCTTGGGCAAGGCACTTCATACCGATTGCCCACGTGGGTGCACGGTGGCGCTGTGTACTAAGGCGCACAGCACGTCGATGGTGCACTTGTCTTCAACAGATGCTAACCCCCTTGTCTGGAATTAGTACGTTGGGGTGTCTGTTCTCTCCGGGTACTCCAGCTTCCTCTACCCGTAAAACTGTCCGACATTATTATTTATTTATTGGTGTTTTAGGTCATATACTTATGCACAATGACTAATCATGACCGTGACAGTTTTACGGGAGGGGGAAGCCGGAATACCCGGAGAGAACCACCGAGCAACGACGAGCAACCGCCAGCACCCCAACATCGTAACTCCGCACTGCAGCACAGGCAGGGTTAGATTGGTTGAAGGCATGCGTACCATCGACGTGCAGTACGCATTAGTACACGACATCATCGTGCCCCCATGTGGACAATCGGGATGAAGTGCCTTGAAGGACACAACGCGGGAGTCCGAATTGATCGCTCAGACGGCCACCCATCCAAGGATTAACCGGACTCGGCGTTGCTTACATGTACCTTTGGTGATCTGACGAGAACCGGGTACAACAACGCCACCGCGCCCCCAACTGTCCGACACGAGGTCACCCTGGCTGTCGAAAGTGTCGCTAAATCCCAATAAATAAATATATAAATAAATAGATAAATAACTGGTAGAGTTTTACTGGAGGAAGCCCATATTTAGGCTTCAATTTGAACTACAGATACCACATCTCAAAGGCTTCATATTTTGAAAGTGAAAGTATTTAGTCTGTATAAATTTATCATGTTACAATTTATGGAAGAGTGCCTAGGCCTAGGCACTCTCCCATAAATTGTAACAAGGCAAGGACATTTAAACAAATTGTTACGACGAAAAATAATTCATCGTTCTACCATTAAGTGAAATATTAAAATCAAATCCGACACAGGTCTTTTTCCCCGAAGCCTCTACAAAAAGAGACCGAATTTACGGCGTAAGTGCTATTCATAAGTCCGTCTAATAAAGGTTTTCATTCTTTATTTTCAGAAAATGTCCATCTGTATTTATTTAAGTCTGTTCATCTGTCTATCAATCCAAGTCACTGTAGCACAGCCCCCAGCTCCTAATCCAAATTTGGTGCCCCTTGTTCTCTCACCGGGGTCGAGAACATGGCTGATCGGATTGTTCGTACCTCCGCCCGATGGAAGTTTCAGACCAATGCGCAGAGAAATAAGATTGTTATCCGACGACGAAAGACGTCACTGCTTTGAGGTCATCAACATCATGAAACGAGATACGGTAAGTTGATTTTAGGAGCGAAAATCCAATACGCTCAGTATTTCAAATCCTGTATGGATAAATGACTATATTTGTTTGCCGAGGTCCACGTACATGCGAATCTATTCTCGTTCGATAGTATCATCCCCAGCTACACTCTGACAATCAAGATCCATATACCACCACTGGAAATGTTCTCAGAGAAAGCTTTGGGAAATGAATTCAAAGATATTATTTTCGACCTCGAAAGCGTAAAAGGGTGAAAATAAGGGTTTTAAATCTATGTTCATAAACTATGTTTTGGATGCAAATAATAAAAGGGAATGTTCGGTTATTCCAGAATTTTCTTTTTGCAAGTGACGTCTGAAATTCGTGTCATGCAAATAATAATAATAACAAATGTTGATAAAAAAAAGTCTGTGGTTATTCAACAAAGGTGTGGGTGGGGGTAAAATATTTAATCAGTCTCCTGTTCCAGTCACAACTGGTGAGTGTTGGCTAAAAGACCAAAAATGTTAAAGGCTCCAACATGCACAAAATCCTCGCTTCTGAATGGACAAGAGTTCGCTTAGTTTTTTCTGTGTTACGGGTCCAGTGGCATATGTTACCGTCTGACGCCATCGCGTGAAATATTTGACAACAGGTCACAACAAATGGAGGAGATTCAAAGTGCATATTGCCGATAAAATCGTAATTTTCGAGGTCAGTGATCATTCTTTGAGAGTATACATGTACTCACAACCCATTGATAAGTTCAGGATTTGAACTCAGATGTTGTAACCTCGACCTTTATCTTAGTTATTGATTTTGTGTTGACCAGTGATGTGGAGTACACAGGAAGTTTATTTACTAAATTTGTTATCGTTAAAGTTGCTTTGTTCGTTCAAGTTGCCTTGTTCATTTAAGGAATGATCGTTTCTTTTTGTCTATTTCTTGAGTTATGAACCCCAAAAAACACAGTCCAAACTGTGTAAATGGGCGTAGTACTGATGTGAAATAAGAGATGAATCCAGAGTATTCCCCAACCATTATGACACTTCGATTTCAATTAAAATGTTACTTCACATTTCTTTTCCATTAAATTGTTGAATTTCTGCGTTTTTTAATTGTGATTAGAACACGCGGCTGAAGGAATGGGGTGTGTAATACTGTGTATAAGGTGCAGGAATGTTTGCCAGGAGGATTTCTAATTTTCAACCAGCATCCCTTCCGACCGGTGGAAGAAATTCCAACTTCAGGGAAATTCAATGGGGTGACAACTTTCCAACTGTTATTAGAGACTTTATAACTACTGCTCCCGTTTGATGAACAAAACTCCTACAGGGTTAAAAGACATGCTTATGGGAGGTTCAAATGTACATAACATTTTATTTCAGTTGAAAAGGTTGTGAATTTTGCAGTTGGAATTGAACGTGTGGTGCGGTGCTCGCTTCAAGCTGACGCGGTGCGCTTAAATTTGTTTATTACAAGAAAAATCGAACATATCTGTGATAACTGATTATGCCAAAACTTTTCGAATATTGGTAAGATAACTCTTCTCGGGTATGGAAATCAGATTGTGCTTAATACCGTTATAAGTTATAGCAATTTCTCATTAAAACAGCATTTCCCGAATAATCGGTGGACTTGCACACATTATGAAACCGTTTTCAAACTTGTTATGGCAATTTAGCCACGCCCGGTGTATGTTGGATTAGGTGAAGGCATTTGCCCAGACGTTCTCATTTTCTGGATCTCTCCTCATTTATGTAAACCACATCAACTAGGGAGTGGCGGCGCCAGAGTTACAAAAGTGAGGGGGTACAGTTGGGGATTGTGCAGCGCCGAGCTGGGGTGGGTTTCGGGGGAGAGGGGGGGGGGGGGGTCCTCTCCCTAAGTTGAGAATTTTTTTTTACCTGTTGTACAACAAAATCATGCGAATATGGATATCACTGCAACCGGCTGAACAAGCCGGTTCCAATGATATTCATATTTGCATGATTTCATTGAGTTATACCTTTGAGAATTTTTCTAAAATATTAAGTTTTATTTATTTTTTAAAATTGCTGTAGGCTGAATTCCAAACGGATGCCTTACACGCTCTGGATTCTAGCATTCGTCGAATACTCTTAATCACTATGTTTCAGTCCGTTTAAACGCGGCATGCCTTGTTGCAATTTGGACCCTCGACTCTTGTTTGTTGTTTGCAGCTATCATGTGTGTGGGGGACGAGGGGGGGGGGGGGGGAGGCAAACATAATTTCAAAACTTCTCTGATTTAGTGCACTTGAGAATATGGGATTAAGCATACCGACCATTACATCGCAACGTTCAATACAACAAAATTTAAAATGATAGTATTGTTTTGCTGCGCTTGGCGAAAAAAGTGGAGGGGTAAGTACCCCCACACACCTCTCCATGGCGCCGCTACTGCAGTTAGGGACTATACACCAGCAACTAGGACCAGAAGTGTCAACTGATGACGACTCGGGGCTGTTATTCTGAGCTTCGACCTCTAAAAGGTTAAACAAATTCAAATGTTCCAAATATTTTCATTTCGTCGTTTGTCCTTGTGGAAATATTGTCAAGAAATTAAGAAAATAAGCAGATCATGCTGAAATTTATACCCAAGATAGTCTTTTCGGTCGTGTTTCTAAGCATCTTTGTGTTAATTAGAACTTTTCAGACTGTCAAAAAGGCTCACTTCCGTGATGTAACTCAAGTCATTCACCAAAAAACTGCAAATCCATATTGTACCAAGTCGATATATAAACGACAGTTTTGATACTTAGAACAGTTTGATTCCGACTTCGTGGTTATTTTTGTTACTTAGGACAGTTTGATTCCGAATCAACAGTTCTATTCGAGACAGTCACAAACACTATCCAGGTATCGATTCAGTTCCACTTTGTTCTAAGTACGAAAATCGTTAGGGAACCCCTTGACTTCCCCTAAAACGTGTAGTAGTTTGCATTTCCGTATTTGTGTTTTTGTTTCGTTTCAGTTTCAGGTCATTGTATCAGTATCGACAGACCTTGTAAAAATAATAAAAGGTTATCGAATGACAAAACAAGCGCCGTTTGACTTCTTATGCAAATCCAACCCCCTATATACAACATATTTTGGCGACGACTCGGGATAAACGGAGATCATGGCAACATTTGGTCGTATCAACGAATTTGACACGGAAACGGGAGATTGGATCACATATGAAGAGAGATTAGACCAATATTTTGTGGCAAACAACATTGACAATGAAAACCGGAAACGAGCAATTTTACTCAGTGCAATTGGAGCGTCGGCTTACAGTCTTGTCAGAAATTTATGTGCACCCATTAAACCAGCAGAAAAATCATTTTCCGAACTTTGTAATGTTTTGAAGCAACATCAGAACCCCACGCCTAGTGTGATAGTGCAACGTTTTAAATTTAATTCACGAGCCCAGGAAGCCCAGTGAGTCAATTGCTCAGTATGTATCGGAGTTAAAAAAAAATTTCGGAACATTGTAACTACGGTGAATCGCTCGACGAAATGTTACGCGATCGTTTGGTTTGTGGTGTAAACAATGATGCAATACAAAGAAAGTTGCTTGCAGAAACTCATTTAACATTCGACAATGCCTTGAAAATAGCAGTTGCAATGGAAACGGCGGCTCGGGACATAAGAGATATTCAAAAGCCAAACAGTGCACAACCGGTTCATAGCATGAAAAGCACAACTCAACCATTTACTAAATCCAATAACAGCCAAAGTAATCCAAAGGAAAATAAACATTATGTTGGTACTTGTTTTCGATGTGGGGATCAACATTCTCCAAAAACATGTCGTTTCCGAGACTTTGAATGTAGATATTGTTAAAAAAAGGTCACATAGAACGTGCTTGTTTATCAAAAAAGCGTAATTTGTCTGCTACAAAGTCACACCAATCAGTTTCTAGAAACCGTGTGCGCTTAAATACTAATGGTCAGACAGTGCATAAAATAGTAACAGATAAGCCTTCTAATGAAAGTGACTTAGATTCTGATGTCCAAGAGTGGGATATTTTTACCTTGTCTTCTGGGGAAAACTCTCCCATTAAAGTTTTCCCCGAGATTCGCGGTAAAACTGTACCCATGGAACTGGACACAGGGGCTGCAGTTTCAGTTTTACCCCTCAAGCTTTACGAGAAATTTTTCTCCAACATAAAATTGAGAAAAACCGAGGTCTTGTTGAAAACATACTCAAGTGAGAAAATTCTACCGAAAGGGGAAATTTTTGTACTAGTGACTATTAATAAGCAAACTAAAGAGTTACCTTTAATTGTTGTTGATACTGATGGGCCTGCACTTTTTGGCAGAAATTGGCTGGAAAAGTTGAAACTTGATTGGTATGATATCAAGAAACTGAAAGTCGCAGACATGAGTACTGATCTGGATTTGCAAAACCTTTTTGAAAAATTTGGAAATGTTTTCAGTGGTGATTTGGGTCAGTTGAAGTGCATAGTTGCCAAAATTAATGTGAATGAGAATGCCACACCTAGATTCTTCAGAGCAAGATCTCTACCTTTCTCGTTGAAATATAAAGTAGATACGGAAATTGACAGGTTGTTAAAATTGAAAATCATAGAGCCGGTTCAGTACTCAGATTTCGCGGCCCCCATAGTGCCAGTTTTAAAACCCGACGGAACTGTAAGGATTTGTGGGGACTATAGGTTGACCGTCAATAAAAATTCGACCCTTGACAAATATCCAATGCCCGTGATCGAGGACTTGCTTTCACGGTCAGCCGGTGGTAAAAAGTTCACTCGTCTGGACTTATGAAATGCATTTTTACAATTGGGTCTTGATGAAAACTCAAGAAAGTATACAACTATTAACACACATAGGGGCATTTTTCAGTACACCAGATTGGCTTTTGGAATTTCTAGTAGCCCCGCAATTTTTCAGCATACCATGGAAAGTCTCATGCAAGGTTTGCCGGGTGTTGTTGTTTACCAAGATGATATACTCATTACTGGTGATTCTGAGGAACAACATTTGTCAAATCTTGAAAATGTTTTGAAACGTCTTTCGGATGCTAATCTCCGTGTGAACAAAGATAAATGTAACTTTATGTGTGACAGTGTTAATTATTTGGGCTATCAAATTTCATCAGAAGGCCTTACGCCAGTACCCGAAAAAGTTAACGCAATCCAGAATGCGCCGATTCCTACAAATATAATTGAGCTCAGAGCGTTTCTAGGTCTTATAAACTATTATTCCAAGTTTTTGCCCAAAATGTCTACATTACTTGAACCCTTACATAAACTGTTGAGAAAGGATGAACATTGGTTTTGGGGTACAGAACAACAAAACTCATTTGAACAGTGCAAAAGTTTATTGTTGTCTTCACGTGTGCTAACACATTTTGACTCATCTAAACCTTTAGTATTGTCGTGTGATGCTTCGTCCTACGGTGTATCAGCAGTGCTTTCACATACATTCCCAAATGGAGATGAAAAACCTATCGGCTACACTTCACGTACACTTTCTTCAGCGGAAAAGGGATACTCGCAACTTGAAAAAGAGGGACTTGCCATTGTGTTCGGCATTAACAAGTGTAGTATCCATATTAAGCATTCCCGGTTTGTCCATCCCCGAGGTACGTGTGTGATGTAATGCAAGACCAGGTTGGATACGAAGTAAATACAGAATATTCCAAATGATGCTTTCAACTTTATAATACCCACATCATCCAATCAAGCTGTAATTATAACAAAACTTTCAACTTTATAATACCCACATCATCCAATCAAGCTGTAATTATAACAGCAATATTACACTGGCGACAAGGATGCTCTTTACAGTGTGAATATAAGACCTCAAGCAGGCATTTTGCTCAAAGAATAGATAGACTTGCCTATTTTCGTTCCCTTTTCGTTCCTGCATACCCAGTGATTGCGTCTGAAGTCAACGTCGATAAATATTATACAATATGGCAGTAGCAAGCTCCCTACCGTCGTTTCCCAGTTTAATATACACCCAGAACCAGCCAGCATAGGACAGAGATGGGGAAAATACGTAAAAAAATTCAACAATTTACTGGTTGCTATGGATATAACAGACGAAAGTCGTAAGCGGGCACTTCTTCTACATTACGCCGGTGACGATGTAAACGATATTTTTGAAACTCTTTCAGACACAGGCACAGAGCTACAGCCTGCAATTGATAAGCTTACAGAGCACTTCTCTCCCAAAAGAAATGTAGAATACGAAATATATAAATTCAGACAGTACAAGCAAAGCAAGGGTGAATCTTTAGACAATTATCACACACACTTACGCAAGTTAAGTGCATATTGCCAGTTTCCTGATAGGGAGAAAGAAATTAAGTCCCAAATAATTCATGGATGTCTGTCTACCCGTCTTCGCCGCCGAATACTACGTGAATCTGAAATGACACTAAGCAACATTTTAGACTTGGCTCGTGCTATCGAGACTGCAAATCTCCAGGCTGACGAAATTGAAGGAGAAACCTCATCACAGCCTACACAAGATGAGACTGTAAATACCACACAACGTAAACAAAATAATTTTCGTCAAAAGACCCATTACAAACCAGCAAATAGTCGCGATCAGCACCAGAACAATAAACAAAATAGCAACAAATGCTGGAACTGTGGCGAAGCGTACCCACATAAAGACGGTCTGAAATCATGCCCCGCTAGAGACAAACAGTGCAATTTTTGTAAAAAAAAATGGTCATATCTATTCAGTTTGTCGCGCACGTCTTAAACAAAGTCAGCAAAAATCACATGACAAACGTGTACAACATTCAGACACTGGTTTCAAAGAAAAGAATACCACAGTCTTATCAAGTTCTGCCGATGACGAATATGTTTTCGGTACAAAAACTGGTGATCATCTTTACTTACATAATGTAAATAGAAAGCAGCCTTTGGTACAACTTTTAATATGTGGCATGAATCATCAAGCACTGATCGACACTGGTGCATCTGTCAATATTCTCAGTGAATCTACATTCAACAAAATGACAAAAACTGTAAAATTATGTAAGGACAATTTACCAAATATTTTTCCCTATGGATCAGACGAAAGCCTCAAAGTATGTGGTAAAATAACAACTCAAGTCACATACAACAATCGATCTGTCGATGCCGATTTCTTTATTATCCGTGGCACTGGCAAAACTCTTCTTAGTTATGCAACAGCAAATGCCTTAAAGCTTGTTCATGTTGCAAATACAGTGCATAATTTCAACCCAAACTCTTCCAATACTGAGAAAATTTTACAAACGTACCAAGACAGATTCACCGGGATTGGCAAATTGAAAGGCGTCAAGGCAAAGATACATGAAAACAAGTCTGTTAAACCAGTAATTCAACCTCACCGTCGCATACCTTTCCACATTCGTAAAAAGACTGAAAGTGAGTTGCAACGACTACTTGGTTTAGACATTATTGAGCCAGTAGAAGACTGTCCCACTCCATGGGTCTCACCCATAACAGTTGTTCCCAAATCCAAAAATCCTGATGATGTCCGAATATGTGTTGATATGAGAGCAGTCAATCAAGCAATTCAACGCGAACGACACATCACGCCTACCATTGATGACATCATTACAACTTTAAATGGGGCAAAGCTATTTTGCAAGCTAGACCTCAAGCAAGCATATCACCAGATTGAACTTGATGAAGAGTCTCGACATCTTACTGTTTTCACAACTCACATGGGTCTGTTTCGCTACAAAAGACTAAACTTCGGCATTTCTTCTGCAGCTGAATTATTTCAAAACTTAATTACAGAAACCCTGCATGGTTTAGATGGGACACTTAATCTCAGTGATGACATTTTAGTTTTTGCAACAGATCAAGCGGAACTTGATCAACGACTAGAAGCTGTTATGCGCCGACTACGTGAGAAAAATCTCACTCTAAATGAAAACAAGTGTGAATTTAACAAGACAAGCATTGAATTTTATGGCTACACATTCTCCAGTGAAGGCATATTGGTTGACCCGAGAAAAGTTGAAACAATAAAAAACATGAACACTCCAGAATCCAAAGAAAATGTTCGTTCATTTCTCGGTTTAGCAAACTACTGTGGAAGATTCATTCCTCACTTAGCAACTATCTCGCAACCACTTCGCAACCTAACCAAAAAAACTGTGAAATGGAAATGGACGAAAATTGAGCAAGACTCTTTTGATACTATCAAAAATGCACTTTCTGAAGATGGTAACCTCGACTATTTTGATATTCAAAGATCGACCAAGTTAGTTGTAGATGCTAGTCCTGTTGGACTAGGTGCAATTTTGGTCCAGACTGACAAAGATAACAACTTATATGTAGTATCATTTGCAAGTCATTCACTCTCACCAGTTGAGTCAAGATATAGTCAAACAGAAAGAGAAGCACTTGCCATAACATGGGCCATCACCCATTTTCATCTTTACCTGTTTGGGAACATATTTCAGGTAATTACTGATCACCGACCACTTGAAAGCATTTTCAATAAACCGACTTCAACGGCACTACCCAGAATTGAACGCTGGAGATTCAAACTCCAAGGATATGACTTTATAGTTAAATACTCTCCTGGGAATACTAACCCTGCTGACTATTTGTCAAGACATCCGTTGAAATGTTTAGATTACTCGACTAGAGGTGAGAAAATTGCTGAAGACTACATAAACTTCATTGCCGAATATGCTATTCCCAAGACTGTCGTAATAGATGATATTATTAAAGCAACTAAAAGTGATTCGGCTCTACAAATGTGCACTTCAGCTATCCATAACAATTCGTGGAACAAAATTCTCCAAGATATAGAACCGAATTCTAGTGTTCAGAAACAGCTGAAAAGCTTGAATAATGTCAAAGATGAACTTTCACTAACTCATGACAATAGTATCCTCCTTAGGGGCAACAGAATAGTTGTACCCTTGGAACTGCAACATAAAATAATTGACATTGCTCATGAAGGGCACCAAGGCATATCAAAGACTAAAGCTTTACTTCGTGAGAAAGTCTGGTTCCCTTTCATTGATAAAATGGTAGAACAAACAATATCCACATGTCTTGCTTGTCAGACTACAATTATCGACAATAGTCGCCAACCACTACATATGACAAATCTTCCTGATACACCATGGCAAGAAGTCAGCATGGATTTTGCAGAATTATCTGATGGACAGTATGCTTTAGCTATTGTAGACGACTACACACGTTATCCAGTAGTTGAACTAATTTCTTCAACATCTGCAAAGACTGTTTTACCAGTGCTAGATAAAATTTTCTCGACATACGGTGTACCACTTGTTTGCAAATCTGACAATGGCCCACCATTCAATAGCAGTGACTTTAAATTATTTTCCGAGTATCTCGGATTTCATCACAGGAAAATAACTCCTTACTGGCCTCGTGCCAACGGAGAAGTAGAACGTTTCATGAAAACCTTAAAGAAACTGTATAGAACATGCTATGTTGAGTACAAAGTCTGGAAGCAAGAGCTCTACAAATTTCTTCGAAATTATCGGGCAACACCACATTCAACAACTGGTAAAACACTATTTGAATTACTTTTCAATCGCCCAATGAAAACACGATTACCTGAAATAAAACTGAACTCCAGCCATTCAGAACTACATCAAAGTGACAAACAACAGGATAATGAACAAAAACTCAAAATGAAATCATATGCTGACAATAACGAAAACACCAAACACCAAAGTCCAAATGTGGGAGACACTGTTCTCCTGGAGCGCGATGGTTATGTTACAAAGAAAGACACCCCCTACTACACTGAACCACTAATTGTAACTTCCAAGAAAGGGTCAATGATCACAGCAAGTGGTAGAGGAAGGGACATAACTCGAAATACGTCCAGATTCAAAATATTCAAGGGACATGGTTCCATACCCAAATTCCATAGTTCAAGAGATGACAGTGATTTTGATGATGATTTTACGCCCATACATACAAAACCACCCTCTGTTTCAGACTCCCATGTGTACCCATCTCGACAGAGAGCCCGTCCAAACTACTTGAATGACTACGTAACATAGTCAGACATGTTAAAAGTAACTGTTTTTGCATGCAGGACTGTGTGACATGGCCAGTTAAGTGAAAAGTTAAAACTTAAAAGCAGATTTATAACCACAAACATTGTAAATGACTTTGTGACATGATTCCATTTGAAAAGGTTTTTTTTTCTTTCTTTTTGTTTTCCTTTAGAGAAAAGGAGGGTTGTAGTATCCATATTAAGCATTCCCGGTTTGTCCATCCCCGAGGTACGTGTGTGATGTAATGCAAGACCAGGTCGGATACGAAATAAATACAGAATATTCCAAATGATGCTTTCAACTTTATAATACCCACATCATCCAATCAAGCTGTAATTATAACAGCAATATTACAACAAGTTCAACAAATATGTTTTTGGTAAACATTTTACTGTGGTTACTGACCATCGACCTCTCATCAGTTTGTTCAGTGGTGGAAAGGCATTCCCACAAATGGCGTCGGCACGTATCAAACGTTGGATTCAGTTTCTTTCTAATTATGAGTATGACATTTCTTTCAAACAAGGAAAGCTACATGGAAATGCAGACGCATTAAGTCGACTTCCCCTACATGTGTCAAAGAGCAGTGATCAAGTTCCGGAACTAGTACATTTACTAGAGATGATTTCAAATAGTCCAATTACCTCGTCAGAAATAAAAGCTCACACAGCTAAAGATCAGACATTGTCTGTAGTTCACCGCTATGTTTTGTCAGGATGGCCACACCAACCCCAGATTGACTCAACATTTTCTAATTATGTCAAAATTCAAGATGAACTCAGTAGCTTGAATGGTTGTTTGTTACGAGGCAACAGAGTAATTATTCCTCCGCCATGCAGAGGCAAACTTTTAGAAGAACTTCATCAGGGACACCCTGGTATCTGTCGTATGAAAAGTTTGGCTCGTTCGTACGTGTGGTGGCCCAATATTGATAATGACATTTTACAGACAGTACAAGAATGTACTTTGTGTCAACAACAACAGAATAACCCTCCAAAGTCTCCTTTACAACCGTGGCCTTATCCACACCAGCCTTGGTCAAGAATACACATTGACTTTGCGGGACCCATTGATGAAATGATGTTTTTAGTCATAATTGACGCTTATTCTAAATGGATTGAGGTTCACCCAATGAGATCGGCTAATGCGAGAAACACAGTGGAAAAACTTAGAGCAACATTTGCTTCACGTGGCATTCCTGATGTCATTGTTAGTGATAATGGTAGTCTGTTCGTGAATGAACAGTTTCGAGAGTTTACAGGAAAAAATGGTATTGAGCATGTTCGTGTAGCCCCATACCACCCAGCCTCAAATGGTTTGGCCGAAAGGGCCGTACAAATTTTTAAAAGGGGTCTTAAAACTTTCCGACAAGGTTCACTAGAAACTCGCATTTCCAGGTTTTTGTTAACCTATCGTAGACTTCCCCAGACATCCACCGGTATTTCTCCTGCAGAACTTTTGATGGGTAGAATGTTGCGCTCAAAACTTGATAGGATTTTCCCTAATATGCAATCTAAAGTAATACACAAACAAAATGTGCAAAAGAAATATCATGATAAGCGAGCACGTCATCATATTTTCAAGGATGGTGATCCTGTATTTGTTCGTAACCTCCCAGGTAAACAACCAACTTGGTTACCTGGTATTGTTATACAAGTAACAGGAGCCTTGTCAGTTGTAGTTGAATTGTGTGATGGCCGTAAACTAAAACGCCATATAGACTGTGTCCGTAAGCGGAAGAGTGCTGTAGAAAAAGATGATCCCATCATCATCAGTAGTTGTTTTGAGAATAACAACTTTAGTATACCTAATGATCAGTCCGCTGTAACTGCTGAGTACCCGGAGTTAGATGTGGGACCCGATTTCAGTCCTCAAGCTAGTAACAGCCCCCAAAAGCAAAGTAGCAGCATAAGTGCTAATACTGGTCCTGCTTTAAGACCCAGGGAACAACTTAAACCACCAGCCCGTTTAGACTTGTAATTTTTTTTTGTTTTTGTGATTTACATTACACATGTTGAACTTGACTTTTTCACACAACTTTTCAGGGAGGGATGTGTAGTAGTTTGCATTTCCGTATTTGTGTTTTTGTTTCGTTTCAGTTTCAGGTCATTGTATTAGTATCGACAGACCTTGTAAAAATAATAAAAGGTTATCGAATGACAAAACAAGCGCCGTTTGACTTCTTGTGCAAATCCAACCCCCTATATACAACAAACGAAGCCAAATGGAATGATTATTTGTCTTCAGATGACTTTCATCGGATAGATTAGTGATTTTTCTTCAAGGAACGAACAAACCTTTGCGCAAATATCTCATCGTTGCTCAGAACCAAAGTTTCAAACTTTGAAAATCGTTTTTCTCAGAATCATAAAAAATGTACTTAGGACAGATTGGTTTTAAGGCGACGATAGATTGAACAATCAGCAGTGGAAACATTTTGATGAGAGACGCTGTTAACGAGGAGGGTTAAAGTAGACGCCAAATCTGTGTCAATTTCAGGATTCGCGATATTATCAGATGTTTCAACGCTTGGAAATGAAGCTTTATCCAATTCTGCGATGAACAGAGTTGCGGAACGGTCCTCTTGGTTAACTGGTAGAGTGCTAGAAGCCACTATCAGGACTTTAATATAAAGAGCAGATACCCCAGCCTAAAGTTGTCATATTCTGTGGATATGCTTCATATTATGGTATAAGTGAAATTACTTAGTCTATATGGGTTTGTCTTGTTACAATTTATGGGAGAGTGCCTCTTGGCACTCTCCCATAAATTGTAACAAGGCAAAGGCACGTAAACAAATTTTGATGACCAAAAATAACTTAGCACTCTACCAGTTAATGAGATGCGTGGACTCGGTAACATCAGTGTCATATGTGGTTTGTTCAATGGTGTCTGCAAGACTGTCCATTTTGTTATCGTTGCGACTAAAACTTTCCTATCGCTACACTGACATATGCCATTAAAATTAAAAGCACGGAAATTCTGATACCTCTGAGGAAAAGTATATAACTTGTTTATGAGATAAAAAGTCACAACATTCTCTTTACACAAAGGACTGTTGATTAATTGTGTATCACACATCTGCAGTAGGAGTTGCAGGGCTTTACTCACTATTGTTTGCTACAACTAACAATGTTCAATGACAACATGGGATTGCTTAAAACTTTAATGTTTATGAATGAAACGTGACAAAAGACCAGAATAGGTAATTCAATGTCTTCAGTGTCTCACCACCTGTGCATTTCAATTTGGCATTGTCCTGCTCGAAAGATTCACACGAATCCCGGTCGTGCCTGGATTAGTAAATTAAACCATTACACCCCTTTTCAACACGAACTCAATAACGAAAACGTCTTATATTTCGACAGAAATTTAGATTTTTCCTTCCTCTGAATGTAAACAAATACGAGCGACTGCCATTATTATAATGGTATACGAGCCCATTTTTCAAGAAGTCTAAAGTGGGCTCGTATTGCAGGGGTTTTGAACTTTGCGAGAAGTCCAAAAGGCTTCTAAATGGGCTTGAATCAGCCTTTTTCCACTTCTGATGTTATCAAAAGATCTTAAATTTTCAATAAAACATCTTTCAACATAATATCATGAATTTCCAGAAAATATCGTGAATTTTCTAGATATTATCTGGAATTTTGAATAGCGTATCTTGACGTTTTTTGTAAACTCAAGTAAATATTTTGAATATTCACACATTTATGGAGGAGTTATCTTGAAAAATTAGGATAAAAATAAGTTGAACTTTGCCCTGAGGGGCTTCAGAATCAAATATGACAAACTGCGTATTTGTAGCTATGTATCTGTAATTCCCAACGCCCAGCCAGTCTGTGGCCAATACTATAAAAGTTTTACAATTGTATTTTCTAAAATTGTATATTCTAGTTTTGACTTTAAATGGATTACAATGAACCATTAGTATTTTCAAAGATCTGGCAATTTGTCAGTTGGCAAATTGCCATATCTTTTACAATTCTACTGATTCATTTTAGTCATATTAAGAGGTAGAAAATACAATTCCAGAAAATACAACTGTAAACGTTTTATAGTATTGGATCCTGGTCGTATTCCTATTCCTTGAATTTAATGTTAAATCAATTGGTAACTGCAAAGGTGCAGCCCCGAAGTGTTTTGTCGGTAAATTGGTATGGCAGCCGGTAGAGTCCATTTAATTTTGGTAGTTGTTCGGGGTGGCATCTCTGAACTGATATGTACGAACACACGAATAACACAGAGTTGGAAAATTTTTTTTTTTGAATGTTCACTTAGGGAGTGATGGGGGCTTTGATCAAGAAACAATATTTTCAACCGTTTATTATTCACCCAGGTTCCCCATCTCCCCATCCATAATCAGTATTTCCGGAATCTATTTTCAAAATCAAGTAATAACTGCTTCAGCGCAGCCAGATATGTTTCCAAAGCAAATTGCCATGGAAACAGGCAGGGTCCGCTGTTTTGAGTTTTTTTGTTTCGGAAATATCAGGAGTAGCCCGGAATGCAACAGTTCAAAACTGAGTGTATATGTGAATTGAGGACTCGGACTCGGACTCGGACTCGGACTGAGATAACACACACTGAATTAAGGACTCGGACTCAAGTTTATTATCCTTATTCTGATAGTTTGCAGTATACGTAATGTATATTTAATTGTATCAGACTAACAAGAGAAACAAAAAGTATTGTCGAATGATTTTTAAAAAAAATAACGCATTTTATTTTATTTCTGTTTTTTTTTAAACAAGGAAAGACGCAATTGATAAACCTCTTTACGAATGTGACAAAGTAATTGAACGGTTCGATCTGGGGGCGATGGGGCGGTCCAAGGGGGTTGGGTGAAGTCGTGGTTTCTGCGAGCCAGAAACGAGCAGGGGAGATTTTGGGGCGCTAACCTACATTCCCAGGTAAAAAATAGAGTCTTGGCGGTCGACGGCCTCCAATGGCTCGGGTTGCTAGATGGGTGGGGAGGGGGGAGATTTGTCCGTTTTTAATTTGAGCGGTTTTGATCCCTCTATTCTACCAATGGCTTGGCTTCAGAATGCGTATCACTTTTAACCTTTTAGGCATACCTACTGTAAACGGCCGAAATCGCTCATCACGATACACGAAAACTTCCATTCACAATTTTTGCTTCAGAAAAATAGCTCATGGTCGCCATTGGGACGAGTTGGTTCCAATGAGGGTTTTAAACTATGTTTTTAAATAAAAAAACGAAACATTTAGTGTTTCGAGAATTTTATTAGCACTTGCTACTATAAGGCTGGTTAAAGGGTTAAATGAATTCCAAATTCAGAACCTGGTGCGTTTCTATAAACAATATCTTCACTCAAAGAAACAAAGACAAAGAAAGGAAAGAAAGATTGAAATTTTATCCTGACTAATCCCAAGAGATTGGTGACCAAGCACCTGGCTTGGCCTGCTCCACACTTTTTGCGAAACTGTTTTTATTGCGATTTTTCATAACGTGCAACATTTTCATTAATAGACAATATAAGAGCAGAAGACCGACTTACCGCCAGTTACAAAAAACATATAGAAGAAAGTTACTAATCTATACCGTTAACGGTATCCAGACAACTGCCCCCCAGACAACTGCCCCCAGTCCAAAAATGGCAGGTCGGACGACTGCCCCCCCCCCCCCCCCCCAGTCAAATTGGCAGGTAGGATAACTGCCCCCAGTCCAATTGGCAGCTAGGACGACTGCCCCCCAATCCAATTGGCAGGTAGGATAACTGCCCCCCAGTCCAATTGGCAGCTAGGACGACTGCCCCCCAATCCAATTGGCAGGTAGGATAACTGCCCCCAGTCCAATTGGCAGCTAGGACGACTGCCCCCCAATCCAATTGGCAGGTAGGACGACTGCCCCCCAATCTAATTGGCAGGTAGGACGACTGCCCCCACCTGAATTGTCAGTGAGGAAAACTGCAGGTGCAGTCCAATTTGTCTGTATTTTTGGCTGTATTTTATTTTAATTACATTCTTATTCAGTCAGTTCTATATTGTTTCTTCCAAGCCTCAATGCGTTTGAAAGGAATTGCATTCAAAGGATAACAATAATTATTAAAGAAACATGCTCACAAGCAAAAAAACTTAGTATTACTGAAGTGTGAATGGTGTGTGAATAAAATTGTTTCATGCAGAAAGAACAAAAAGAAAAAAATCTATCCGACTCAAAAGCCATAGACCAGCCAAGCCACCAAACTTGTGAATTAGTATCAAAACACGCCCTTTGAAAATAGTACTGGAAAAACAATAAACTTTGTTTGTATAATGCAAAAGATAAGTATTTAAGATGGAAACCTCCTCATCAAGTCATAAGCAATTATCGGGGGTGTCCCCACTACAAAAAAGTTAAAACCGACATAGAACTCAAAGCTATTAATGTCAATAGCGTAGAAAATTCAACCTCTCCACATTCGATGTGCAGCCTAATGGCTGGTTCAATTTTTAATATAATGAACAAACACTTCGACGTCAGTCTTTCCGACATATGTAAAGAAGTTGGGAAAACAGCATCCAAAGTATATCGAACTCAAATTTCTTCTTCGCTAATAGAAGCCGCCATAAATAAAATATAAATCACACCCACAACACGTTAACTATTAAAATTACGTCAGGTACTGAACACTTATGGATAAGTTGAAAATAATTCAGTGGAACGCTCGAAGCGTTAACTGCAAAAGCTCACAGATGTCCGATTACTTCACAAACGTAGATGTAATTGGTATCAGCGAAACATGGTTAAAGCCAAGTAAAACATTTTTGCTAAGTGGATTCAACATCATTAGACGAGACCGTCCCACACAACGTGGAGGCGGAGTCGCTCTCCTCATAAGGCAGGACTTAAAATATAAAACGATATCAAGCGATCATCTCAACGCAGAGGTGATTGCCGCTGAGATTGAACTAGATCATAAAAAAGTTGCCGTAATCTCATATTATAATGAACCGAAAAAAACAGTTGACAGCAAAGTCTTTGAATTCTTTGTGAAAAATCACAAACACTGTATTTTCTTAGGTGATTTCAATGCCAAACATCAGGTTTTCGGATGCAATAAAACGGAGCCCAATGGCGACGCTCTCTTCAATATCATCGAACAATTTGATCTTTTTGTATTAAATAACGACCACGACATTACTCACGTCAGTAACAACACCCTCCACCAATCCAACATCCTTGACCTAATTATAACCAGTAAATCACTAACTAATCAAATGCAAGACATATATGTGGGGGAAGATGATTTAGGTAGCGACCACCTGCCTGTTCATGCTACATTACACGGTAGCAGCGGACCCGCAAGATACCCCACAATGAGGAGGAGGAATCTATCCAAAATAGACTGGGACCTCTTCAGAAAAATAATTCAGGTTAAAATAAACAAAAACGACCCAATGAATACCTGCGAGCTCGAGCAAGCATGTACCAATCTCAGTGAAGTCATTAACAACACTCTTGATGAGATTTGTCCCAAACAGACAGTTAAACCGCGGGCCAACAGAATAACTGAAACCACACTCCAAATAATAAAACAAAAAAGAAAGGCCTTCCGTGCATACAAATCAGAAAAACTTCCAACTAAAAAGGTCGAACTTAAAGCCGTGTATAATCGCCTCCACGGCGAAGTTAAAAAAGCAATAGCAAACGACAATCGCGTGAGATGGGAAAAAGCAACGGAAAATCTAAATGGACTCAGGGAGACTAAAAAGTTTTGGGATACTTTTAAAACCCTTACTGGACAAAAACATAAAGACGCCAACAGTAAGGCACTAAAGATCAACGATGGAACTATGGCCCTGGATGACAAGGCGAAGGCTAGCGCCTTTGCTGAGCTCCTTAAGAAATATCATCGTCCTCATGAGGCCGATAGGTTTGATGACGAGTTCAAAGAAAAAGTAAACAAAATTGTTCAAGACAACAAGACAACGTTTAACGATGCCAACTTCAGCCAAACGCCCGAGGACGGGGATGGCCATGAACTCACGGAACCGATAAGCAAAGAAGAAGTGGCTAACACAATTAAAAAATGTAAGTCTTCTTCTTCCCCAGGAGGGGACGAGGTCTCATACAAAATCCTGAAACAATGTCCCAACACTTTTTTTCGGTAGACTCACTAACCTCCTAAACTGCTGTCTCTCTAGTGGATACTTCCCAAAATGTTGGAAAGTAGCTACAGGAGTCATGATACCCAAACCCGACAAGGATTTGAGCAACCCAGCTAATTACCGCCCAATCAGCCTACTCAGCTGTATTGGAAAAATTTTCAAACGGATTCTCACGACTAGACTCCGCAGCCATCTCGAATCAATCAGCTCTTTCAATAAGTGGCAAAGGGCATACAGGAGCCAAAGAGAGGGAATCGAGCTTGTTTATAGACTGGTAGATTATATGAAAACGGCGTTCAGTCAAAATGAAATAGGAACCGCGCTATTACTCGACGTAGAAAAAGCGTTTGACTCTGTCTGGCACAATGGCATGAGATACAAACTAGCTAAAATGGGGCTACCTACCAAAATTCTAAGGATCATATCATCATTTTTATCTGATCGAAAAATCAAAGTGAGGGTCAACCGCGAAGTGTCAGCCGAGGTAAAACTCGAAGCGGGCACTCCACAGGGTTCGGTCCTCAGCCCGCTTCTATTTATAATATATGTGAATGACATTGACAAACTAGGGAAGAACCATGTTGAACTATCTCATGTGAATGACATTGACAAACTAAGGAAGAACCATGTTGAACTATCTCAATTCTCAGACGACAAAGGAATGTGGACGGCCAGTAAGTCTGGAAACAATACAAAACCGCCTGCAGGATACCATCCGCAACCTGCAAGACTGGTGCGCTCTGTGGCGCATCAAGCTAAATGCCACGAAAACACAAAGAATCACATTCTATAAAAAACAAAGGAAAAAGCCTGTCCCTAATATTGAGCTTAAGCTTTACGATCATAAACTTGAAGCTAGTAATGAGGCAAAGTTTCTGGGATTCAACCTGGATAGCAGTCTCAATCTAAACAATCACATAAACTCAGTCACCGTCAAAGCCACTAAACGCATCAATTTCCTGCAAATGATTAGAGGTAAAAATTGGGGAGCCAATAAAGAAATTCTCCTCAATCTTTACAAATCATATATACGCCCAGTACTAGAGTATGGGGCCATAATAACAAGTGACCTGAATAAAACCAACATTGAAAAACTACAACGGGTCCAAAATCATGCCTTGCGCGTGGCTCTGCGCAAGCCCACGTGGACATCGATAAAACAACTTCACGAGATAGCAAAAATAGACACTATAGCAATGCGCTTAAAAGATCTTCAAAGCAAAACTCTAAATAGACTTCAAGACAGCGAATTAATAATAGAACTCAATGCACATCGCGACCTCAATAGGAAAACTAAATAATGTGGGGCATGTCTATCGAAAGGGTTAAAGATTACATCATTGTGATGGGGTGAGCCAGGCATTCTGTGACCTAAATTTAGAACTGGCTGCGGGTGACACGATACGTACGAAAGCTTGCCTCTGTTACCAGTGGGAGTTGCAAACAGCGAGGAAAATCTCCACCTGCTGCCGGGTCTCCCCTCCCTAAGATATAAATCTCGGGGAAAAAATGCTGGCTTCCCCATCCAAACATTATTCTTTGCCGAGAAACGACAACGACAAGCACCGAAGTTTTCCTTATAGATATATTTGACCTCCGGAAATCCAACACAGGCCTTTGGTCCATTTCGCCTTATTTAATAGAGTTACGTGAGCTCTTTCGAATTGGATAACATTAAATAAATACTTAGTTTATTACCCGAACACTTGAAAAAGACAAACCATCTGATGCAGGCACTGGTTACTTGTTGTCCGAATGTCTTTGCCTTGTTCCAGCTCATGGGAGATTGCCCACGAGCACTCTTCCATGGGTCGTACCGATGCAGATTCACACGGCCAAAACAGTTTCACTACGAATATCACATGTCACATGTCCTCGAAGTGTGGGATATTTAAGTTGCCTTACCTGCTGCACTTCAGGCTAAATATGGGATCCCAAGACTGACGCGACGCGGCTATTGGCCCACTATACTCTGAATAATTAACGAACAAAAGGGAGATCACTTCTGTCAGGGTATGTTGATCCTGACTTGTAGTACATAGTATTATAAATGACTTGTATGTGACGTTCTGAAACCGATAAAATTCTTTGATATTTGTAGGAGGTAAGCTGTGTATATATATAGGTACTGATTTTAAGCTATATCCATGACGGTGGAAAGGCAGCTTAACTACCATGCACTTGCTCCAGTATCATAGTGCATCTGATATCCGTGTATATATAATTATATTCCAGTTTTGGTGATGGTATTGTATAGAGTGTTACATGTGGATAAGTCTTTACCCAAAGCGAATGGTATATTACATTTTACCAAAGTCATGAATTGCTACAACATTTCATCTTTGTCTCGAGATCATTGCTTGTGCACCCCCCCCCCCCCCCTCATTGGGGTGAGCTCATCGAGCTCGCCCCAATGTGGGATCATGAGCTGGATTTTTGTGACACAAATTGAATCTAATTAACTCACAATGGCGATTTCGGCGAATAGGCTGAAATTCTCCACCTGCTCCTCTCCGACTCGACTTCATCGAAAAATCGTTCCTGTCAAAACTGGAAAGTGTGAATATCTAATCCCAGTTTCTATTTTCCCCAAAACAAACTGAAACGTTTTAAAGATCGACCAATCAACATCATTATCGTCTGTGTTATTGATTTATCCTTGTCGTATATATACGTGGTAACTATGGGAATCCAGCATTTATTGGATACAGCATATTAGTATATTAATAATTGCCTCATTTAATCACTTCTCCGACAGTTGTGCATGATTCATCAACCAATACCAACTGGGACACCCTTATCTCCATCCGTCTTGCAAGCGACTTCATTAGGATTACCATTTAGGGCCGTGCGAATATTCGAAATTCGAATCGTGATTCGATTCGATTCGGTTCCGAACCCAGGACATTGAATCCTCTCGAATCTTTCATGCCACCCCGTGCTCACCAAATCGCTCTATTCTACGCAAAGTGCACTGTTCACAAATGTCTTCAGACGACTGAAATCGGTAGTAAATCTCGGTGTCTGTGAAGCATGCCGATTCGATTCAAAATTTGATTCGGTTCGCGAATCTCTGACATGATTCGTTTCGAGAATCGATTCGAATAGAAATTCCAGGTTCGCAGGGCCTTTTTTATTATTACAATTATTACAATCACAATTATCATTATAGTTTTCTATGCTCGATTCCTCCGATGTCATCTTAGCGCTATCAGTCATGAGTTTCCGATCTGTGTGAACCGCTTGGCATTGGAATTATTATTATCATTATTACCAACACCACAATCATTACCATTTTATCGTCTTCCTATGGAAACTTATCTGTTGCAAGATGGATTAACCTCACAACAAGATATAGGGTGGATCCACTTGTTCGGTACCACGCCAGCACAACAGGTATCCCCTTCTGACAACTTTCGATTTTCGCGCCAGAAGGGTTTCCATTTTTCCTATTGATTTTATTCTTAGAACTAAAAACAAAGCTTGCTAGTTGTACACCAACCCTGATGGATCCTGCTCAATCAAACGCACTACCGAACGCTGATTTTCTTTGTGTGTTACCTTCTTGGGGGTGGAGATATATATAAATAATATACCGTACGTGTATATGTACATGTATGTACATCTAGGTGAGTGTATATATGTGCTGAAATTCCAGATTTCAGTTCGAATTGAATATGTATGTGCATGCATGCGCACGCGTGCGTACGTATACATGCATGTGTATGTCTACGTATGTATGCGTGTGTATGCATGTGTGTATGTATACATGTGTTTATATAGATCCTGCACCAAGCAGAAATACCACAATTATTATCTCCACAAATATTATTTCCTTTTAATTTATTTCGTCTTCCCCTTTGCTTTGCTCTCTTTGTCCAATAAGAAATCCAACCAGTCCTGATTTATTCTACTTGTAATATCCGCTTAGAGATTTATGTAGTTTGACTTTGAGTAAGCAGTTCATATCATCACATGAATTACTTTTCCAATATCTCTTCTCCATTTCTCTTTACCATTTTCTGTTATATTTCTCTTCGAGGTTACTCTATCCACTTTCTTCCACACTCTCGTACAAAACGACCTGAATTTAATTCGTACCACTGTAGAATGATCTTGTTATTGAAAGTTACCAACCGCTGGGCATCATGGATACCTGTGTATTACCACCCACAGATTACATAATGTATAGTCTTGAGTCTTATCGCGCCCGGATTGGTACATTCAATACTGTAGTTTATGCTCGCGGCCTGAAAAGAAGACTAACAAAACATCAGTCCCTGTGTGCTCTTGCACATCTTTACATGTGGTGTATGCGTGTTAAGGTTCAGGTCAGCCTTATTGTGACATCAGCCCTGATTCATCTTTTATTCAACAAATTTATCCTACGCTGCCAATGCAGTAATGATCTTTGTACGAATGTTGAAAGACCCAATCTCCGACCGACATCAAATATATCATCTGCAACGCCATCTACTTCAGCCATCTGTTATTTTATATATTTTTTGACATTGGTATTGGCTGTGGTTTTGTTATTGTCCGGAGACATTGAATCAAACCCTGGACCAGGCTCTGTGAACACAGAAAATACCCCCGATGCATTAAAAATCTTTCATCTGAACATCCAAAGCCTGAAGCCTAAAGTAGACATATTAGAGTATGAATCATTTTCCTATGATATCTTAGCATTCACTGAGACCTGGCTTCAATGCTCGGACCTAACATCAGATATTATGATCCATGGTTTCCAAGAACCCATACGGTTTAACCGTTTGTCGAGGGGAGGGGGGGGGGTTGCCCTCTACGTGAAGGACGGGTTGTGCTTTCTTTCGGCATAGAACTGATCTTGAGGTGAATGACATTGAGTGTATCTGGGCTGAAGTGTTCATGACCCATGGTAAGTCGGTGCTGCTAGGAATATTTTACCGCCCACCCAATAGTCCCTCAGATGTTTGGGATAAAATTACGGCGTCTATTGACAAAGCCAAAGATACCTTAATTTCAGACATAATTATTACTGGTGACTTCAACGACAACCAATATGGTTCTCCCAAGGGTCGCTTCCAGGAACTAAGTAATTATTTCAATCTTAGACAGCTTGTGGAAGAGCCAACATGCTTTACCGAATCATCTGCATCTCTAATTGACCTATTTGCTGTTAGTAATACTGTATATGTACTGGAATGTGAAGTCCTAGAACCACTTGTACCTGACATGACTCGTTATCATTGTCCAATTTGTATTGCTATTGAATTCAAGAAAGAAAAGCCTAAAAACTTTAAGAGACGCATATGGTTGTATGCATAGGGAAACTTTGACGGTCTAAACACTGCATACAATAACGTAGACTGGGAAAGATTGCTTTATCAATCGTGCCCGGACACTATAGTATCCACCTTCACCGATCAATTACTTGAAACAGCATCTAAATTTATTCCCAACAAACTGATAACTTCCAGGGCTAACCAGCCCAAATGGATGCATAACCAAATTCGGTTATTGATAAGGCAAAGAACACGATTATATCGTAGAGCAAAGCGCACTGGTCAACAGCACGACTGGGTGAGATATAAGCACAAACGAAATGAAGTCGTATCAGCTGTTAGGAAAGCCAAATCTACATACATATCGAAAGTCCAATCAGAACTTAGTTGTCCGGAAACACCCTCATCAGTATGGTGGAAAACATTAAAAACATTTATCTGTAAAAATGTCCCCGGAATCCCTACTATAAGTCACCTTAACAAACTCTATTCAACCAATCTCGAAAAGGCGGAAGTGTTCAATGAATACTTCTGTTCCATTTCGACATTGGATGACACTAATGCATCCTTGCCAGATCCGCCCCTGCCTCTCCTTCAAACGCTTGACAAGATAACACTTGAAAGCAAGGAAGTGTACGAAGTAATCAAGAGTATTAAGGTATCGAAGGCATCTGGTCCCGATCTCATAAGTCCCAGGCTTTTAAAGGAATGTAGTCACTCCTTGTGTGACCCACTTACGGCCCTCTTCAATAGGTTATTAGATAACTGTTATTTTCCAATTTTATGGAAAAAAGCCAATGTGACACCGGTGTTGAAAAAGAACCCGTCTAATGTAGTTACTAACTATCGCCCAATATCTTTGCTTAGCTGTACTGGTAAAGTACTTGAAAAATGTGTCTTCAAACGATTATGGCATTTTTTATGTAATAACAATATACTGAGCCAGTTCCAGTCTGGTTTTACCCCAGGTGACTCTACGGTCCTACAACTGACAGACCTCTATGATGAATTCTGTCATGCTCTTGACGAAGGAAAAGAAGTAAGAGTTGTCTTTTGTGATGTTAGCAAGGCATTTGATAAAGTTTGGCATGTTGGTCTTATCCACAAGCTCGAGAGAATAGGAATATCTGGTGACTTGCTTTGTTTCCTAAAATCTTACCTTTCTGATCGGTACCAGCGTGTCCTTGTAGCCTCTGAGGCATCCCCTTGGAAACCAATAACGTCTGGTGTCCCGCAGGGCTCGATCCTTGGTCCCCTGTTATTCCTGATTTACATCAACGATATTACTGAAAACCTACTTAGCAGTATACGTCTATTTGCAGATGATACATCCCTTTATCTTATAATTGAGAATCCTGACCAAGGTGCCATCATACTCAACCGTGATTTAGCCACAATTGAACACTGGGCTAAAACTTGGCTCGTTGAGTTCAACCCCCTTAAAACGGAAACCATGATCATATCACGTAAAAGTAATGTCCCGGTGCACCCACCAATATATTTAAGTGGAACTCAAATCTCTGAGGTGAGAAGCCATAAGCATCTGGGTGTAATTTTGAATAAAGGTTGTACATGGAACGACCATATCGATCGTGTGTGCGCTAAAGCCTGGACACGTATTGACATGCTCAGGGCCCACAAGTTTACACTTGACAGGAAAGTCCTTGAAAAGATATACTTCGCATTTGTCCGACCTCTTTTAGAATACGCTGACCCTGTCTGGGACAACTGCTCAGCAACTCAAGCTGCGGACCTGGAGAAAATACAAGTAGCTGCAGCAAGAATAGTTACTGGCGCCACTGTGAGATGCAGTAAAGACCTTCTCTACACAGAAACCCAATGGGATCCACTGGAAGAAAGACGTCGAAAGCACAAGCTCATCCAATTTTTTAAGATGTATCATAAATTAACACCTCCATATATCTCCAATAAGGTGCCACCAATTATTTCATCAATTACCCAAAGCCACAATCTCCGATCCGAAAATAACCACCGTGTTCCCTTTTGTCACACCAATTTATATAAGTCCTCATTTATCCGGGAAGTTACCGACCGGTGGAATGGATTACCCCCCTCAGTAAGAGAAAATTGTTCCCTCATAAACTTCAAGACGTTTATAAATAGTGCGAAGCTACGACCACCAATTTTTTATTATGGAGCCAAATCCCGTGCTGCCCAAATTTATCATTGCAGGTTACGCCTGCATTGCAGTAATATCAACGCCCACTTATACTATAACCATCTCTCAACATCTCCACGTTGCCAGTGTGGGGACCTTGAAACTACTGAGCACTATCTTGTGCACTGCCCAATCTTTAACGATGCTCGTGATTCCACAATCAATGCATTGCCAATTACTCCTGAGCTTTCCACACTCTTATTTGGATCCGAACGACTAAATAATAACGAAAATCTTCTTGTCTTCAGAGCCGTGCAGGACTATATCATACTGAGTGGACGCTTTCAATAGTAGCGGTGCACTCTTAGACTCTCCCGGTGTTGTTTGTCACACAAATGGGCCACCGTTACCGATACACTATTGAGGCTGCCCTATTGAATATTTTTTGGTAGCGAACATTGAATTCAGGTTGTCCCCTCGTTTCCTACTTAACCCCCTGCCCAATGTACCGCCGTGTAACCCATAAAATTGCCATCTAAATCCTTTTATATTTTCAGTTTTTGTCTCGGGAACATGGCTTATGACCACCATTCGAATGAGCTCAACGAGCTCGTTCCAGTGAGGGACCGTGAGCCGTATTTTAGAGACTGTCATTGAAATTTCCAGTTATTGAAACATTTTTTCTTCGCGTGTCGCCTGCTACACGTGTTGGGCAAGGGGATAAGTTTCCCTTTCCTTTCCATTCTCTCATTCTCTCTACTGCTCTCCTTACTCTCTCTGTCTTCTATGTTTAAACAATATTTTACTTAGTGTTTGCAGCTACTATCAAACTTCGTCAGTATTCCAGAGGAGACGGCTTATAAAAGCTTAAAGCTTACTGCTGAATCCTTTCAACAAATCTCGTTCTTGACTCATTACTTTAATGCATACCATTGTACTGCGCACTCTGTATGACAATCATGTTGTAGTTTATAATATGTATGCATCATACTTTTTCATGAATAAATATTGTTTAAATTAAACCTTTACGCAAATATCTCATCGTTGCTCAGAACCAAAGTTTCAAACTTTGAAAATCGTTTTTCTCAGAATCATAAAAAATGTACTTAGGACAGATTGGTTTTAAGGCGACGATAGATTGAACAATCAGCAGTGGAAACATTTTGATGAGAGACGCTGTTAACGAGGAGGGTTAAAGTAGACGCCAAATCTGTGTCAATTTCAGGATTCGCGATATTATCAGATGTTTCAACGCTTGGAAATGAAGCTTTATCCAATTCTGCGATGAACAGAGTTGCGGAACGGTCCTCTTGGTTAACTGGTAGAGTGCTAGAAGCCACTATCAGGACTTTAATATGAAGAGCAGATACCCCAGTCTGAAGTTGACATATTCTGTGGATATGCTTCATATTATGGTATAAGTGAAATTACTTAGTCTATATGGGTTTGTCTTGTTACAATTTATGGGAGAGTGCCTCTTGGCACTCTCCCATAAATTGTAACAAGGCAAAGGCACGTAAACAAATTTTGATGACCAAAAATAACTTAGCACTCTACCAGTTAATGAGATGCGTGGACTCGGTAACATCAGTGTCACATGTGGTTTGTTCAATGGTGTCTGCAAGACTGTCCATTTTGTTATCGTTGCGACTAAAACTTTCCTATCGCTACACTGACATATGCCATTAAAATTAAAAGCACGGAAATTCTGATACCTCTGAGGATAAGTATATAACTTGTTTATGAGATAAAAAGTCACAACATTCTCTTTACACAAAGGACTGTTGATTAATTGTGTATCACACATCTGCAGTAGGAGTTGCAGGGCTTTACTCACTATTGTTTGCTACAACTAACAATGTTCAATGACAACATGGGATTGCTTAAAACTTTAATGTTTATGAATGAAACGTGACAAAAGACCAGAATAGGTAATTCAATGTCTTCAGTGTCTCACCACCTGTGCATTTCAATTTGGCATTGTCCTGCTCGAAAGATTCACACGAATCCCGGTCGTGCCTGGATTAGTAAATTAAACCATTACACCCCTTTTCAACACGAACTCAATAACGAAAACGTCTTATATTTCGACAGAAATTTAGATTTTTCCTTCCTCAGAATGTAAACAAATACGAGTGTCCGCCATTATTATAATGGTATACGAGCCCATTTTGCGAGAAGTCTAAAGCGGGCTCGTATTGCAGGGGTTTTGAACTTTGCGAGAAGTCCAAAAGGCTTCCAAATGGGCTTGAATCCGCCTTTTTCCACTACTGATGTTATCAAAAGATCTTAAATTTTCAATAAAACATCTTTCAACATAATATCATGAATTTCCAGTAAATATCGTGAATTTTCTAGATATTATCTGGAATTTTAAATAGCATATCTCAGGCCTGGCGTTTTCAGGAGAGCGATTTATTTGCTCGCCCACTGCTTGCCTTAAAACAAATTGAGGAGGACGAAAAATAGCCCTCCTGGCCTTAGAAAATAATGATTACCACAACAGCTTATTCCTAAAACCCACAGGTTTTCAGATCTCTGATATGTTAGTGGTATTTGCAATATGGCCACACTGCCCGTCCCACACCCCCGGGCCTTACCAAGGCCCGGGGGTGTGGGAGGGGCAGTGTAGCCGTCTCACAGAGACTACCTGGTTAGCAGCACCAAATAAAATGTACAAAGCCCACTAGGCAGAATTCATTAATAGTACAACTTCATTTTGGCATTTTTAGCTTTTATAAGCTTGAGGAGAGCTAATTGCTCCCCTGGGCCACGTGAGGAGCGCAATTTTTAGCCCTCCTGCATTTTTAAGAATGCCAGGCCTGATATCTTGACGTTTTTTTGTAAACTCAAGTAAATATTTTGAATATTCACACATTTATGGAGGAGTTATCTTGAAAAATTAGGATAAAAATAAGTTGAACTTTGCCCTGAGGGGTTTCAGGATCATATATGACAAACTGCGTATTTGTAGCTATGTATCTGTAATTCCCAACGCCCAGCCAGTCTGTGGCCAATACTATAAAAGTTTTACAATTGTATTTTCTAAAATTGTATATTCTAGTTTTGACTTTAAATGGATTACAATGAACCATTAGTATTTTCAAAGATCTGGCAATTTGTCAGTTGGCAAATTGCCATATCTTTTACAATTCTACTGATTCATTTTAGTCAGTTATATTAAGAGTTAGAAAATACAATTCCAGAAAATACACGTAAATAAACGTTTTATAGTATTGGCTCCTGGTCGCATTCCTATTCCTTGAATTTAATATTAAATCAATTGGTAACTGCAAAGGTGTAGCCCCAAAGTGTTTTGTCGGTAAATTGGTATGGCAGCCGGTAGAGTCCATTTAATTTTGGTAGTTGTTCGGGGTGGTAGCTCTGAACTGATATGTACGAACACACGAATAAAACAGAGTTGGACAATTTTTTTTTGAATGTTCACTTAGGGAGGGATGGGGCCTTTGATCAAGAAACAATATTTTCAACCGTCTACAATTCACCCAGATTCCCCATCTCCCCACCCATAATCAGTATTTCCGGAATCTATTTTCAAAATCAAGTAATAACTGCTTCAGCGCAGCCAGATATGTTTCCAAAGCAAATTGCTACGGAAATAGGCAGGGTCCGCTGTTTTGAGTTTTTTTGTTTCGGAAATATCCGGAGTAGCCCGGGAAGCAACAGTTCTAAACTGAGTGTATATGTGAATTGAGGACTCGGACTCGGACTGAAATCACACACTGAATTAAGGACTCGGACTCAAGTTTATTATCCTTATTCTGATAGTTTGCAGTATACGTAATGTATATTTAACTGTATCAAACTAACAAGAGAAACAAAAAGTATTGTCGAATGATTTTTTAAAAAAATAATGCATTTTATTTTATTTCTGTTTTTTTAAAAACGAGGAAAGACGGAATTGATAAACCTCCTTACGAATGTGACAAAGTAATTGAACAGTTCGATCTGGGGGGCGATGGGGCGGTCCGAGGGGGGGGGGGTGGGGTGAAGTCGTGGTTTCTGCGCGCCAGAAACGAGCAGGGGAGATTTTGGTGGCGCTAACCTACATTCCCAGGTAAAACATAAGAGTCTTGGCGGTCGACGACCTCCAATGGCTCGGGTTGCTAGATGGGTGGGGGTGGGGGGGGGGGGGTAGATTTGTCCGTTTTTAATTTGAGCGGTTTTGATCCCTTTATTCTACCAATGGCTTGGCTTTCAGAATGCGTGTCACTTTTAACCTTTTAGGCATACCTACTGTAAATGTCCGAAATCGCCCATCACGATACACGAAAACTTCCATTCACAATTTTTGCTTCAGAAAAATAGCTTATGGTCGCCATTGGGACGAGTTGGTTCCAATGAGGGTATTAAACTATGTTTATAAATAAAAAAAAACGAAACATTTTAGTGTTTCGAGGATTTTTTTTTAGCACTTGCTACTATAAGGCTGGTTGAAGGGTTAAATGAATTCCAAATTCAGAGCCTGGTACGTTTCTATAAACAATATCTTCACTCAAAGAAACAAAGACAAAGAAAGGAAAGAAAGATTGAAATTTTATCCTGACTAATCCCAAGAGATTGGTGACCAAGCACCTGGCTTGGCCTGCTCCACACGTATTGCGAAACTGTTTTTATTGCGATTTTTCATAACGTGCAACACTTTCATTAATAGACAATATAAGAGCAGAAGACAGACTTACCGCTAATTACCAAAAACACATAGAAGAAAGTTACTAATCTATAACGTTAACTGTAGATAATGTTCAGTTAAAGGTTATTTGTTCTTGGAGAGATGTAGCACCTTTCGTGAGGGGATTTCCCCTCGCATTGGTCACCCTCCAAGTGACACGGACTTGTTGGATGATGCCAAAAGACAGAAACCGACGTGATCAGGAAGAAAAGAAAGAGAAAGAAGGGACTTTCCGCCAGACGACGCGATGCCCGCCGACTGACGGAGTTCATGGAAAAGAAAAGGACGGAAAATGAAGAGAGGGGGGCTAACCATGGCGTTGAAAGCTCAGTGCCTGCTACCCCTGGCCGTGCCACGTTCAGCTCGGTTCCTTCCACTCCGGTGTAAGGTCCGGAGGACGCTGGTTCGCCAGGTAACAATCCTTTCTCTAGCCCCTCACACTATTCCTCTGAAGAGGAGGTTGAGTCGGACATCGCACATGTCGCTAAACCCGCTCTTGCTCTTCCTGCCTTTTCCAACCGGGACACAATCCAGGAAGCAAACACCGCGGAGTCCGTGGAAAGCATCCTAGGAGAAAAGGTCAGAGATGACGACCACTGAACATTCCTACTAGTCACGATCAAAACTTGGAAAACCACGGGCTCAACGAAAAGTCGTTCCGGGTAGCAATAGAGAGTGTTAGCAGTCACTACCTACGCACAACGCTAAAGAGCTCTTCACCACCTGCAGCTGCTAGGTCTAGACCTTACGAACCAAATCAGCCCTCCACCACTCCTCCTTCAACACCACCAAAGGAGGTATCACCAACGCAGGCACCTCCTCTTAAGGAAAACAGACGAAAACACAGACGCCGCTAAGTACCTTAACACTTTCCTCCTTTACAACGGCCAGACAAAACCAAATCACATACAGTAAAAGAGGGTCGAAAGGGCCTTGCCCCACAGCGTCCATGCGCGCCTTCGGCGCGCAAAAACCATTTCATCCGATCACCGTCACTTTTATTATGCTACACTGTGAGGATGGATCCCGAAACACAGAATGAAGAACAACAGCGACACTTGAGTAGAAAAGACCCATTCCAAAAGTTGTCCGATATTGAAAACCTGCTTGGTAAGTACATGAATTGTTAATGTTATTAAATCAATTTCGGACTTGGCTAGTTGGTGCTTTCTTCGCAAATCGTCAAGTTTTGTTCTTGACCATATTCGTTACCGAATTCCTGTTTTTAGGTTAAGCCTCGTAGATACGGTTGCGAAATCCCTAACATTAGAAAATAACAATAAAGAGGAATACACAGAACGATGCAAAAATGCATGAAAGTTTTTGGGGGGTGAAAGTTTTAGAGCCAGATTTTAGTTATTCTAAACTTTAGTTGACAAGTAATAAATACGAAATTTACAGGTGCTACGGGGGGGGGTTGGTCCGGCAAAAAAAAATCCAGGGACATAGGCGTGGGGGGGGGGGGGGGGGGGGGGTCCGTCAGCCCCAAAATGAGTTTTTTTGCAAAAGCTAAAAAACAAATTTCCACAAGGTTTTTTGCTGCAATTTGTGATCTAGTTGGAAGGGAAATGACAAAACACAACTGCTAGAGCATGTGCATATGGTGGGGTACCATATATAATGGGATATGGCTTGGGAATTTTCAGGATATGTCAGAATATGTTGATTTTCATGGACACATGCCTTACAGCGACAGAAAATTTGCAATCATTGACTTCGTCAATGAGTGCATTAACTTTTCAAATTAAATGAGAATTGTGTGATTTTAACAAATTTAATAAAAAATTGGGTTCATTTTAATTGTGTCGGCTTGAGAAACGCACCTAAAACACCGTACTGGTTCTGCAACATTTGCAAATAGGAGAAAGTATGTTTATTAGGCTAACAAAATAGTGCTTCGATTCTCAGGCAATCCCTCGTTGAATTTGAACGCCCTCATTGAACATTTTTATTGCGGCTTCCTCCACCCGTAAAACTGTTGTGGTCATGATTAGCCATTGTGCAGAAATATGTGACCTTAAACACCAATAAGTAAATAAACATAAATTTATTTAGTTGCGTCTTCAATATATTTGCCTTGTTACAATTTATGGGAGAGTGCCCGTTGGCAATGAGGTCTAATTTACTACGACTCCTATCCTCATTTGACAAAAAAGGGATTCCACAAATGGGATTCCTAAAAAAGGGGTGCCGAAATTGGGGTGCCTTCTGGAGAATCCCTTTTTTCTGAAATGAGGATAAGAATCGTAGTAAAAATCCCTCAGTGAGGTCTAATTTACTACGACTCTTATCCTCATTTCAGAAAAAGGGATTCTCCAGATGGCACCCCAATTTCGGCACCCCGTTTTTAGGAACCCCATTTGTGGAATCCCTTTTTTTCTGAAATGAAGATAAGAGTCGTAGTAAAAATCCCTCAATGAGGTCTAGTTTACCACGACTCTTATCCTCATTTGACAAAAAAGGGATTCCACAAATGGGATTCCTAAAAAACGGGTGCCGAAATTGGAGTGCCTGGGAATATGGCCATTGGATATGGGCTTTTATTATACACAAGGGAGATAACTCTGCATACAGATTATGGGAAATCAATGGCTAGTTATAATTTATATAAATGATCTAGATAAATGAAACAACAAGAGTACTTGGAATAGGGTCAGAACTACTGCTATTACGTACCATCTTACCAGTAACAGGATGCTACAACGCATTTGGTAGGTTAATATTATCAACGGTTAGGATGGGACCTACAGGGCAATATACCTACCATACTCTGCTGCCGTTCTGTATTACCCGGCATTGACCCCACCCCTAGAATACCGCTCAATAATATGAAGCACCTGGTGGATCAGTAGTACCAAGGGCCAGCAAGAGACCTACAGGGATATGTACAGCCTATGCTATACTACCGTTCCAAACTACCAAGCATTACCCCCACCCCCACAAAATCACTAGGTCTACCATAACGTACTACATATACCAGCCATATAATAAAACAAAGCAATCGGTTGGTTAATAGTACCAAGCACTGACAGGGGCCTATAGGTGTATATACCGCCCATACTATAGTACCGTTCTAAACTACCAGGCAGTACCCCTACCCACAATACCCCTATGCTTAGCATTGCATACTACCTATACCAGTCATAGGATAACATGAAGCATCAGGTGGATTAATAGTACTAAGGGCCAGCAAGAGACCTACAGGGATATGTACAGCCTATAGAGTATCCTCAGATAAGTATCCTATAAAAGGTATCCTCGATAGGTATCCTCAAATAATACAATACCAGGTCATAGGTATCCTCAAATACCCGTCTGTGCCTTTGTGCTAGGGCACATTGTGTCACATTGTGTTTTTTCACATAAGCACATATGACAAAAAAGGGGTGCCGAAGGTCATATGTTTTTCCAAAAAGGGGTGCCGAAATTGGGGTGCCCGGGATATTGCCATTGGATATAGATGTGATGAGAGTCGGATACAACTTCGTTGTAATAAGGGGAGATAACTCTATACGATTAAGTACAGGTTATGGGAAATCAAGCAATCTGATTGGTTATAAATGTTCTAGATAAATGAAACAACAAGAGTACTTAGAATAGGGTCAGAACTAACAAGAATAGACCAGAAATAGCTAAATATAGTAACAATAAGCAAAGCTGTTCCAACTGATAGGCTCTTCTGCGCTACTGGAGTATACTCTAGAATAAAGGAACATGGCCAGATAAACGATAACTATTACATATATAGATAGAAGCAGAGAATTCTAAAATAATTCGAAATAGTAAAACCAGTCAGGTTGTTTGTGGTAATTCTACGAATCGGGAAAATACTCCTATTCAATCGAACACACCCTCCGAACATACCCCGTCTTATTGCCGAAAAATTGGGTAACATAGCAATCACGTACTACCATAGAAACCAAGACGGTGGCCTCCAGTATACAAAATGGACGACGGAAACACGTATCACCCTAACAACACGCGCTGCGCATGCGCACTCACACCTCGTATCACTATGGAGATGACGTCACAAGATGGCCGCTCACGCGGGTTACCATGACAACACAACATGGCGCCACTACGTTACGTGACATGACGTCACATGAGATCATCCAAATGAGATCACCCAACCTAGGGGTGAAAACCACATTACATACTACTCTTGTTCCTTTTTGATAAAGTCTATCATTTTGTACAAGTTTGGGTGAGCAGCTGAATATTTTCATCCTGTCGGTAATCGGTTTTTAAGCCACAACTGTTTGCATACTTCCACACACTTTGCGTATAATTAAAAAAAAAAACCTTTCATGATGACAGAAGGAAAAACTGCTCTTATTGCTTTCTGTGCAGCACTTTCAAAAACGTAAGACGGTGTCAGCGAAAAACCTATTTCTTGAGTCTTTTCACTTATAAGTCTGAAAAATCTAGTGTACGTTGCCTGTGTTTTATTTGGAAGAAATCCATACACAAGTGGAACCATTTTATTTTGAACAAAAGCATACACGGTGTAAAGTTTAAAAAACACTTTAGGACAATTGTCAAAGGTGCATTCACAGAAAAATTTCTCCGCCGCGGCAAGAAATCCGAGATTACTCTCTGTTGCAAATATTAAAAGTTTTTCGTTTTCTCCGTCGTCTGCCAGAAGAAATTCATCACCGCTGTGGTCATTTGATAACTATCTGGTAGATCTATGCCTGGCCGTGTCTTTGGAAGAGGTGGTCTGGTCTTAGCACGAGAACGGTACAAAGATGACCTTACACTATAAAAAGTTGGCACTTTTTCTATTACACTACATTCACTTTCTTCGTTTCTTAGTGACGATACAAGTTCTTGGTATATTGAAGAGACAGTTTTAGACTCGCAAACCACAGTTTGTTTCATTGTTGCCAACAACTTATCAACTTTAATTTGGTTGAAATCTGGTAGATGGTTGTGTTGTGTTCCATCGGAACATATCATATCATTCTTCGCATTCGGTGTTATTCCACAGTGTTTGTGGCAGCATATCCAGTGAACTACGTCGGCCCTTCGAGATTTTATTCTATACTTGTAATCATTGTATACTAGATGCCTTTCACATCTACCACTGGGGATATAAGTTGCACTTACTTGAACGTTAGCCATTTTGATGTGTGGAAGAAGAGAGGTTGGGGGATATATGCATGCAGTGAATTAACCCATGCAGTGAATTAACTAAAATTCAGCTAAAAACATATTGTAAGCTTAACTGTCATCCCAAAATGCCGCATTTAGTTTGGATGAACATATTTAAGAGAAAGATGCTCACTTAAAAAAACGCAAACTAGGCATTCACGGTTACCTGTAAATTAATTGAAGGCTGTCGGCACGAAATTCAAACAAATCACCAAACTGATCACCAGTCAGATTTTAATGGAAACAAACTTTAACAACATTACCTAATGTTGGTCACTGATAAGTAATAGAAGGCTGCTGGCCAAGTGAGACTAACCCCCGTGAAATAGGATTGGATCCTTCTTACGGGTTAGCAGGCAGGGTCCGTTGTTTTGTCCTCAGAAATACCCGGCGTTGCTCGAGGAGTAACAACATTTAGAAATTTTAGCTGTTTGGTATGAATACACAATTAACTCAGTTATCCTGATATACCCAAGAATTCCTCGTTATTCCCGGCAATAAACTCTATTGTCGGAGAATGACCGAGAATGAACTATTTTATTTAAATCACAGATTATCTGAAATAATTTGCCTATGTTTTTGCAATTATGATTTACTGAAATGGTGTGCTAAGACGAGCTTCTCTGATGTGTTTAGTTGGGGTATAAGATCTAAAAGATCGTCAGAGGACTGCCGGTCGGTATTTCTGAAATGTTTTGTCTAATTACGTAATGGCTGTTCCAGGGCTGCCCTGAATTGTTTTCAAGGCACATTGGAAAATGACAAGTTGGTAAACCTTAATGTCAAAATAAAAGGAAATACAAGACAAACGTCCTCTCATCCTACGTTACTCCTTTGATAAATGTATCGGAGTCGTCGCGAAGATGAGCGATTGGGAGAGGGGGTGTAAACTCAATTTGTCCCAGCTGTCATGACTAAAGACCCGACTGGGGGGGGGGGGGGGGGCGTGGCGGCGTTGCGGTAACCGGTTCTCGTCAGATCACCGAAGTTAAGCAACATCGAGCGCGGTTAGTAGTTGGATGGGTGACTATTTCAGCGACTGATTAGTGCTCCCGCGTTGTGTCCTTGGGTAAGGCACTTAACCCCGATTGCCTACGTGGGGGCACGATGACGCTGCGTACGAAGGCGTACTGCACGTTCATGGTGCGCATGTCTTCAACCAATCTAACTCTGCCTGTGCCGCGGTGCAGAGTTCAGAGTTACGATGTTGGAGAGCTGACAGCTGCTCGTCGTTGCTCGGTGGTTCTCTCCGGTACTCCGGCTTCCTCCACCTGTAAATCTGTCACCGACATGATATGACCCTGGCTGTTAATGTGTCGTTAAACCCTAATAATAAAAAATAATAAAGTCCCGACTGATAAAATATTCCCCCTACAGTATCAACAGGCCTGGAAATAACTCGCGAACGACCGTTTTGGTACCGTGTGGGTTACGTTAGTTGTAAAATACGCCAACGAACTACAGGTTTCGCCAGGTTACGACAAACTAATACAACATAAGTTTATTAAATTACCATATTAAAAGAATTTTTGCCAAAATAAATAGCAGCAACTAACGTGCGATCTCGCTTCGGTGAGATCGCACATCAGTTGTTGATATTTACATAGGCGGGAATCCCATTAAGACATTAAAAATGCGTGACTGGCATAGTAAAAACAAAGAAGGAAGAGAAGCACCACTACGCCCTTGCCTATGGGTAACGAGCATGCTATATGGGGAAACCTGTCAATGTGTTACGATATAAGCCTTTTTATTTCCAGGTATGTATCAAGGCATGACTTCGAAGTTGTGCCTTGATGATGTAGCTGGAATATTTGACACCCTTGATAATAGTTAAAAAGCCCATAGCATTCGTTTGTGGATACATGTAGTTGTCCTGGCGCAAGGTCTTCCCTACTTCATGTTTTATTAGCACGCACCGGACTCGAAATTGGTTTTCCTAGGCGCAATAGGCCACAGACATCCATTTGCATGAGACCAACTGCGCGTGTGACTTAAGACCAAGTGTCAAATCTCTCACCTTTTAACCCTTTACCCAACGTAACGGCCAAAACCGGCCAGGGCTATTCACAAAAATCGCCAATTAATTTTCATTATTTTTTTCATTTTTTGTCTCAAAAATATAGGTTATGACCCCTCTTTGGAACGAGCTCGACGAGCTCGTTCCAAAGAGGGGTCATAACCTATGTTTTTGAGACAAAAATTGAAAAAATTAGTTATTCAAGAATTTTGTTTGCAAGTGTCGTCTGCTTTTCATGTTAGGTAAAGGGTTAAGGTAATGATATAATATAATAATATCATTTTCGCCGGTTGCTGATTTGTCGCGGTTCTCAGGTGAGAATGCCTTCGTTACCCTGTGCTCCCAGCTGCCTCCTTATTCCCACGCCTTTCCTCTCCTCCAAACACCACAGGACGAACTGCTTGATGATATCCTGTGCTCCATTTTCCCCAAATCTCCGATAAGCATACTAACCATTTCCTTTGTGTGAGACAAATCTTTTGTCCCCCTCTCACCAGTTAAGGTTACAATCTCCCGTGACTTTTTCTCTCTCGATGTTTTTGGCCCTGAGTTGTTCCTAATTCTAAGACCGAGATCACCATTGAGCAGTTCTCTAATAAATCCCTCACTTCGACCATCCACCCTGTCTTTGTGTGTGAATTACAAATATTCTGGAACGTTAGTTTACACCATCGGCTGTCGGGGAGATTTACCAAATAGTAAAGAAAACGGAGTTTCATTAAGTCCGCCTGTCCTTCACCATCATCTACCCAAGCGCACCTCTATTTGCTTCTAGTGCTCCCGTTATTCATTGGTCTACATCGTTCTGCAGGATTTCAAAGCTCTTTAAAGCCGCTTGGTTTAGAGGTACCACCTCCGTGCCATACGTTATACTTGTTACAGCCACCATTTCCTAAATAGTTTTCCCCTGAAACTTATTGAAGTTGGTTTTCCCTATAAGTTTAATTTGATTAAGGATTCGCTTCTCCTTCACATTAAGTTTATTCCTGTGGTTTTGGTCGATGCCACTTCTCGTAATGTTTATATCTACTCCCAAATACTCGTCAGCTGGGGCACTGTCGCCGGAGGCTGGGGTCAGGGGTCTGCCACAACTACCAAATTAACGTCATTCCAAAGGACAAGTTTACCTATTCCACATAATCCTCTTCTCGGACAAAGTGTTTTGTCTTTAACCCTATACTCAATCCGAATGTCGGGAGACTTTCTCAGCATTCTGGAATGTCTATACATGTTCCTTTTGACTCTCTCTCTCTCTCTCTCTCTCTCTCTCTATCTCTCTCTGTCTCTCTACACCTCAAGGTTACTGTGTGATCATTCCAATCAAATTGCGGCAGTTCTGAACCAACACTTATAATGTTGTCTGTGAAGGTCTCTCATTTTAGAAATTGGGGCCTGCCGCATTCCCTCAGCGGGAAATTCGGCTCAGCGACCTCCCTCTGCACAATCATAAATCAGAAAGAGGTGGAAGATTGGAAAATGTTTGAAAGTACTAGCCGTAGAAATCAATCTATCTGTTACCGACACACTCCGTTGTTGGTCCGATTTCCGGTTGGGGTAATGCGGAGGGCTCGCTTAGTCAAGGTAAAAAAGTTTCTCTATTTACCCATTCTTCTTTCTCTTATATTTTGAGCTCCATTCACATAAATCTGTTTTCAACTTATGTTTATACTCAGCTGTTTATTGATAATTTATTGAACTAAACAATGTGTACATATGTTAAAAGTTTGAATCGAAATTTTGGATTATCACAGCTGTATGACTGTCATCTCGTATCTATTTATGTGTAATTGCAATACGAGTGGAAACGACCTTGTATAAGCTATCAGCGTTTTGTCGAATCCACATACATCCTTATTCTGTTTCATGTATATTCTGAAAGTTGGAAATAAATATTGTTTAAACTAAATACTCGTAGTTATCTGTCTCTCCCACACCAAGAAGAAGTTTTCTGCTACCTTCCGGAATACAGAACTCCCCCACACGCCACCTTCGAGTAGGTTTCATGTTACGACCCACGGATATATCTTTGAAATTGCTTTCAATTAGTTCAAGTCTCCATTTCTTCCCCCCACTTCCCAACAATTGTCAACTTTTCGCTAGCCCCCTCCCCCCAACCTTTCGCTTCCAGACACTAGTACCATGTCGTCTGTGAAAAAATACCCTTGGGATTCAGGTCCCCAACTGCTACCCCCTCGCCGCTATGCAAGAGCTCATCTCCTAAATCTTTGATGTACAATGCAAAAAAAAAAAAAAAAAAAAAAGAAATGGCGAAAGGATACTCTCCTGTTTCTCCATAAGCACACGTTTTGTTTTTATGTTACCTGGGCTAACATCTCTTTGTATATTTTCATATAATGCTTTCAGAATTACAACAAACTCATCTCCCAAGGCCTCCAGCTTTCGCCACATACTCGACATCTTTTTATTTTGGGCTCTAGCGAATTCTATCATTTGGAATAGCGTGAAAAAAGATTGTCAGTGACTCTCCTTCCCTTCCTGATGCCATTCTGAATCTCTTCCCAAAACCTCTTCTCTTCCACCACCCCCTCTAATCCCCCATACAGGACTTTACAGAAAACTTTTTCCAACGTTGCTACTGAAAGAGACCCCCGATAATTATCCAAAACGCCCGTGACCCCCTTTTTGTGTATAAATGTGACCCATAGTTGGATTATGCACTCTCATCTTTAAGAAATGTGTTTATTCCTGCAATGTGAGAAAATGTCCACCATGCTACACCAGCTAAGTTCAGGAACTAAAAGGTTATAAAGGTATAGAACTGTCTTCAGTGTATTGTCACTCACAGAATAAGCGTCTTTGTTGCGAACAAGTTCTGAACAAAAAAATGACCCCCCCCCCCCTAAAAAAAAAAAAAAAAAAAAAAAAAAAAAATGTGACCTTGCTTTCTCTCCACTCTTTTGGGGTCTCTTGTTTTTGTGTGGCCAAATTGAATAGGGCCGTTAGGCTTTTACAGAGTTCCTCTTCCCCATTTTTTTTTAGTGCATGCCACTGTCCCGAGCACCGAATTTGGTCACCATATCATGGATATTTTGGCCGTGAATAAGGAACAAAGAGATCAAGAGATTAACTGAAGATTAAATTGCTTTCATTAAACTTAACATAAAAATCGGAACCCGGTTAATGTATTCACCGATTAAAACTTGACATAAAAAGAATGTTTAGCTTAAATTGACGCATTGTCAAGTCGAACTGCAGGACTGAACTGGCGGGGTAATTCTGAAGCAGGTGAGAAGTTCTAAGACCTCCCAGTAGCTATCCCCGCATCTCACCTGCTCTCTGAAATCATGGATACAAAATCAACCTAAATCAACTGTGTTGAGTGAATATGAACCCAATAGGGTTCACATTCACTCAACCCAGTTGATTTAGGTTAATTTTTAAACCAACTGATGTTAGAGTGTACATACGGGGACGTGAGAATTGGATGTGACGACTGGATGCTTCAAGTCAGGAATAGTTAGGCGAAAATCTCCTCTCCTTGCTCCATGAATTTTTTAAGCGGATCAATCAGCAGAATATTGATGGTGACAACAAAATGGCAAACGCATCAGAAAAGGGAACTAACTTCCTCGAAAGTCATTTCAAGTAACGAAAAATGTTGGAGATTCACATTCTCATCTGGAACAAGAAAACGTTTTGTGCAAGCACAAGCGCGAGAGAAAATGCCCACGAAACCCTCTTATTTTGTGGATATAAGTAGAGGGAAAAGGGGGATTCTGTCTCAGCAAAAATGCATTTCTTGCTCACCCCCCAAAAATTAAGCTTGAAAACAATGGGAATTTAGCTTAAAACATTTTCTAACTCCGCTAAAAGGAACTTATTCAATACCAGCTCAATTATCACCTGAGCTGGCATTTCGGCTAAGGTTAACCCAATGGGGATTTATTTTAGAAAATAAAAAACAATATACACTCGAAGTGTGCTAGAACAGGCGATCTCGAATAGCTCTTTTTCCATACAAATTTCCCATAGGAATGTGTAAAGGTTTGAAGATCGTTCGCCTTGGACATTTGCAAAAATGAATTTTCTGCCCATCGTCACCTTTTTGCTCAGTGTTATTGGAATGGAGATTTTGTCGAGAAATGTATAGCTCTTCCCTCGTTCTCACCCCCTCGAAGCGAGCTGGAAAGGTCGATGCTGAAAACGCTCTGTTCTCCACACAATAGTACACAAAGCAGAATGCTTAAATGTAGGATCCAGACATATCACGAACTGGGGTGGGGGGGGGGGGGGGGATATTCCCGCAAGCATCTCATCTAATATAATCGAGAGTGGATGTTTCATAACAAAAAATGGTTTTAAATAGTACTTCTCAGTTTGGATGTGGCATAACACAACACCAATATTGAACTCATTGAATACGGTGAATCCCAGTTAAATTCAGTTAAATAGCGAATTCCGCATATTAGTGGATCCAGTTTATATACGGTTCCATTTTTCATTGTTTTCCAAGTCAATTGAATCGACCTGAGAGTTCAGTACTGTATGATCTGGAGCAATTATGACCCCAATATACAAGCGCGCACGCGCGCTAAATGGAGGGCGCTCTGCTTGAGCAGTTCAAGCCCCCCCTCCCCCCCCAAAAAATGGTTCGGAAATAAAGAAATACATAACACCAATTAAAGTATTAAAGATTTTATTAATTTTTATGTCCAGTACCGTGAGTTAACCCTTCGAACACGATCCGTACATGATTTTTCACGTGAAAGATAAATTCAAAGAAATCCGGTTCAAATTTATTTCAAAGTACAACCAAAACCCATCGAAGAACCAAAGCACTAAAAACTAAAGTGTTAAAACTGACACTTCAAAGGTGTTAAACCCATTCTAACTCTTAGGGTTTGATTTTAACACTCAAAGTGCAATGCTTTAAGCTCTAAGACATTACAATCGTCAGACATCTGAAACTTGAGTGGATAGCCCTTCCCATGTGTCCAGCATTGGTGGTTCTTCCAGAATCGTCCATAATTTGATTTGCGTTTGGTGGGTACATAATTAAAAGGACACAACGCAGATGACGCGGATCAGGCTCGAACTCTCGAGCCTGATCCGCGTCATCTGCGTTGTGTCCTTTTAAGTGTCGCGACATTACACTTGTCAAGTGGTATTATTGTAACACCTGTCAGGTTCTGTGATATCTACACTAGAACAAAGTGCTAGTTCAGCACTTAGTAAGTGTTAAATACAACACTTCAAGTGTAGTTTTTAACACTTTACTTTTTAGCGTGAAACTAATGAATCTTCTAGAAACAGACAATTTCATTTTGAGTTGCCTATCTTGTCTTTTTGAAAAATTACCGTTGTTGCGCAACTTAACGCTTTAACCCTTTACCTAACATGAAAAGCAGACGACACTTGCAAAAAAAATTCTTGAATAACTAATTTTTTTCATTTTTTGTCTCAAAAACATAGGTTATGACCCCTCGTTGGAACGAGTTCGACGACCTCGTTCCAACGAGGGGTCATAACCTATGTTTTTGAGACAAAAAATGAAAATATTTTAAAAATTAATTGGCGATTTTTGAGAATAGCGCTGGCCGGTTTTGGCCGTTACGTTGGGTAAAGGGTTAACCCTTTGAACCCTAACGGCCGCTTTTCCATTCAGAAGCACCATACGTCATAACGTCATTAAATAGGATGGCTGTTCAGTAAATGCGTGGGGTAGACCAATCAATATTTCCAACGTGCAGCCCTGAGGCTGCACGTTGAAAATATTGATTGGATTACCTCAAATAATGAATATGGACTTTTCTAATTGCTGCCATTGAACTGGCCTGGAAGATACCACTAGAGTTTAACCCTTTACCTAACGTAACGGCCAAAACCGACCAGCGCTATTCTCAAAAATCGCCAATTAATTTTCATTATTTTTTTCATTTTTTGTCTCAAAAACATAGGTTATGACCCCTCGTTGGAACGAGCTCGTCGAGCTCGTTCCAACGAGGGGTCATAACCTATGTTTTTGAGACAAAAAAATGAAAAAAAAATAGTTATTCAAGAATTATTTTTGCAAGTGTCGTCTGCTCTTCAGGTTAGGTAAAGGGTTAAGGGTTAATAACGATTCAGCCACATCCGCTTGCGTAATTTACAAATTAAGCAGTTGAAAAAAAATATCTTTATCAAACATTTTCAACGAGCCGTATCATGTGACCCCTTACTGGGACGAGCTCGGCGAGCTCGTTCCAATGAGTGGTCACACAATATGATTCTTTGGAAAATTTTTAAACTTTGTCAAAAAGAATAATTAAAATTATAAATTTTGATATCCTGTGCGTTGAATAAAGGGTGAAAGCAACTGAAAACGTGTTTCTGAGACCTTTCTTCGTCGCCATTTTAACCTTTACCTAACATGAAAAGCAGACGACACTTGCAAAAAAAATTCTCGAATAACTATTTTTTTTCATTTTTTTGTCTCAAAAACATAGGTTATGACCCCTCATTGGAACGATCTCGACGAGCTCGTTCCAACGAGGGGTCATAACCTATGTTTTTGAGACAAAAAATGAAAAAAATCATGAAATTAATTGGCGATTTTTGAGAATAGCCCTGGCCGGTTTTGGTCGTTACGTTGGGTAAAACTTCAACATGGTGCGGCTTTATATTTTACAATTTATACAATGCCCAGAGTCCTTGACAGTTCAAATAATGTGACAGCGTGAAGAACCGTAACTTGTGTATGTTTTGTTCTATGTAACCAAATTTGGATCTTCTACCAGGACGAACTGAAGAACCAATTTCGGTTCCCTGAGGAACCCAAATTTCACTATGTGTATAGGTCTGCACGACTGAATAATGCCTGAACAACACTCCAAACGCAAACAGGAGGAGACCGAAATACAAAAGAAAGGAGAAGCCGAGTATTGTGGTTTCGAAGCAGATGAGAAGTTTCAAGACACCTTCTACTAGTTACCTCAACCTGTAACTTCCCTATAGGGAAGCTAGAGGTGAATGTAACAAACGGATGCTTCTAGTCAGGAGACGGAAATTACTCCCCAAATAAGAGAATCATTGCTCGTCGCTTCGACAACTATCAACCTGTTCTTCAAATTCAGTGCCTCTCTACGGTTACCTCCGCTTGACACTAGGCCTGACATCTAACTACTCCTTTCTAGCAACAAGTGTTTAGGAAATTCAATCGGTAATACTTTGAACGTTCAGAATTTGAATATTTAAACAAGACAATCAGGACTAAACCAGGATTTAGACACCTCCACCTACCGCGATTTAACAGCGGAGGGCCACCATTCCCTAGTAGTTGTACTGAAATTAAATGCCAAATGGATTCGCCCATTTACTGTACACCGCATTAACTACGCCCAAAGGGTTAAAACTACAGAACTGTGATCACAAAAGCGTTTTTTCCGAAATCAAAATGCGACACAATTACATTAATGTGTCGAGATTTCATAAATAAAATACAACAATATCTAGACCGTATAAAGAAAACGAAAAAGCATCTCGGAGTGAATATTCTCGTATTTCTTTTTATTACACGCCTGTTCTATGAAATCCCCATCTGCAGCAACTCAAACCATGCGGAAAATGAAAGATCCGTTCCGCACACATGTGTCGCAGGCATCGACAATTCAGGCGAACGATCATTCCGTTCCCCTAGAGGTTACGCAAACAAAAAGTAACACGAACGGACTATCGGTTAACCAAAAACGATCCATCGGTTAACCAACCTTTTAACGATCGGCATATTAGATGCCTCAACAAAAAGTAGTACACATACAAATATTAAATTTGTGCTTATTATTCTGCTGTAAGCATTGTCCAAACATGGCCTGAAAGTACATAACAGAATTTTTTGGTTTGGTACGTCCTTGAAAGGACGTACCAAACCAAACAATTATATTACGGACTTTCATGCCATGTTTGGACTACTGTAAGCATAATTAGAAACATGTTACAGTTTATAGAAATTGAAATGCACTGCGGCTTGACGTATGATGGGGCCACAGCCGAATAAATTCTGGACCTATTCACCGCTATATACAATGCTGCCAATAGAAGAGGCACAACTCTGCTACCAACAGAAGAGGCACAACTCTATATTTCTAGTGATTGCATATTTCTGTTTCGTTGATATTTATATCGTCGGAAGTCATCACATGTTGCCAACAGAATGGGCATAACTCTACATGTCCCTCCCAAACCATCCCACCAGCGCAGGCCTACAGCTTTCGGGATATGCCTGTGGCATATCGTATTTGGATTTTTGGTTAACCAACAGGTTAATGAAACAAAGTTACATAACCTTCAGAAAAGGTTAATGAACAACTAAATGGGTAACCTGTTAATGGGTTACTCAAAAATATGGAATTGTCAAGGCCTGTGTCGAACGGGAATCGTCGATGGACTATTTTCGGACGATCTCGTCATCTGTCAAAACGGGACACAACCCCGCCAACTTGGAATTTCCAGTTGACCGACAGTCACGGAAGCCGCGAAGTTCAAACGACGCGATTGCGTTCTAATAAGCTATCACAAAGACAATAAACTAAATAAAAACATCTTTGTTCAAAGCAACCATTATTATCTGTATAATGATAACAAATTGAATAGAACTAGCTCAAGTATCCATGTACTACGATAGTACAAACATACATATACAACATGTTTGGCCTATGTATAAATCTGCCCACGGGAATTCCTCCAAAATCGCACATGAATTTGAAAACATTAGCAGACGACTCATCACTCGAAACTGAACCGAAATAACTTGTTGATAGTTGTCAAATGAATTGCTGAGTGTCCTTCTAATAATTGATTTATAGACGAGAAGACGTGTAATAACACAAAACGACATGCGAGTGTGAATGGGCCTTTCGTTTTATCATTTCGCGCAGGCACTCGTGTCATATCGATTAACCCATTCACACACGCGTGTCGTTCTGGATATTTTTAGGGGTGAGAGTATAGAGAGTTACGGACGTGAATACTTTCGGAGAATTTCGTCCGGATAGCGACCGGGTCGCAATCAGATCGAAATTCTCCAACCATTTCCGCTTTTGTAATCACAGTGGTGTGCCGGCTTTCTAAAATCTATTTAAGCCAAACGGTTGTGGGAAGGGTCTGGGGGAATTTGGTCCACTCCAGAAATCCCGCATTGGATTAACAGCACCAGAAAAAAAGCCTCCCGCGAAAGGTGACAACGCAGCTCTCGTAATTGAGATACAACGACCATTCCTGCACCTGAGATACGGCGATCCACACGAACCGGTTGTTCTGCACTCGGGGAATCTCTCGCATATAAAAAAGCGCTGGGCAAACTCGTCTGATACACTATCTAAATTCGAGAAGAAACCAATGCCGAGTCGGCTGTTCGGTCCGTGTTCTGGTCTTCCAAAATTGATCCTCGGATAGTCCCTACTTGGATTGATACGTCGCCTCTTCTGACGGTCACGGAATAACTCCCAAACGCAATCAAAGTAGCTGTGGAGGAAGAAGAAGATTGGATCACGTGATGATGTCTCTGAACGTCGCATGTTACCTCCGATCCACATATGTACCCTATTGTGGATTTCTTCGAGGTTGTTCCGTGGGGCGGCAGATGGATGGGAGATGGAAGCTAGTCTTGGCTGTGCATAAACGCGACGAAGCTCATTTGGGCTCGTCAGCGCTCCATCCGTGCCTGCTTCTCGGCGTAAAATTCCGCTTGGCGTTCTCCAGTTTGCAAATGGTCCACTAACCACAGCACCGTTAACATTTCCAAAAAACCCACTTGAAAACATGATTGAATTTATACCCACCGGCTGATCCAGTGTATTGTCCCAGTATGGGATGGTAATGTTAGGATTTATCTCTCTCATGGCATTTTCAAACCTGGAATGAAATATGAATAGTGTTGGTCTATTATACAGAGAAATAATATCTATGCACTCTGCGAGCAACGAGCCCTGGAATCCAGCATATTAACCCTTTACCTAATATGAAATGCAGACGACACTTGTAAAAAAAATTCTTCAATGACTAATTGTTTTTCAATTTTTTGTCTCAAAAACATAGGTTATGACCGCCTCATTGGAACGAGCTCGACGAGCTCGTTCCAATGAGGTGTCATAACTTATGTTACGTTAGGTAAAGGGTTAAATCACTGTTTGGAACCGACACCAGATATTAAAATTGTCGAGATGGACCCTTCATATGAAATCTTAGTAGGCATACGCCAAATATCAAATTCTTCGTGCGCGGGGTGTTTTTATTCTCCTCAGATTCTTGCATAGTTCGACATTTTTAATAAACCTGTTGGTAAATATTTGAAATGTATACATATATGGTCCTAAATATTTCCTAACTACAGAAAAATACCATTGACATAGGATAAATATGTACTCATTATTGCTCTTGGTAACCTTTTCATAGTGATTGGGAGCTGTATAGCGACCCCGTTAAGGCCACGTATGCACGTTTGGTTAGGAATGGTCTTAAGCTGTTTGGTGACGGGGAATTAATCAGTAAGATATTAGAATTTAAATATCTATGGCAGCCAAATGCCAACTTTCTGCTCACCCTCAAAGTCGCATCCAAAGTATTTTTCTCGGTGGTTTCTTGTAGAGGGACATCTCCTGATTCAGAAAAGACATCTCCTGATTCAGAAAAAGCTTACTGGATATCTGACTGCATTGAGCAATTTGAGATATTTATCGCAGAAAAGGCAGGGACCGACCTGGGCATGCGCCAGTGCGTATTTGGTTCTGAAACATCAGGACCTGGCTCTTAAATCTCAGAAATAGGCTTCTCAGTTGACGCGTAACTTCTCAGATCATATTTTGATATTCTTTCAATGGATAATCGAGAGAGACACACTTACATGTATTATATATATGATTATCATTTATCATTGTTGTAGAGTGCTTAAGTTAATACTTCAAGTCTTAATTACCAAGCATTAATCTTCACTGTGGTTTCTGATCAAGTCTTGGCTGCCTAAATAGGCAGCCAAGACTTGATCAGAAACCACAGTGAAGATTAATGTTTGCTATAGTGTACTAAATGAAAATGATGAGAGCTATTACATACTTGCAGTGTGTGTTACAAACAGCAGTGGGACTCCGTAAATTGAAACCTGGCGCATGAATTGAAAAAATAGGCTCCGAGGCTAGAGCGTATTTTAAATAGTCCTGATCGGTCCCTGAAAGGGATACCCAATTTCAATTCGCATAGTTAGCCTAGGTGCTGAAATTCTCATATATAACCGGCATTTACTAGAAAAAAGCTAGAAGTTTATACTCATTTTGACACAAATGACATTATTCGTAATGAACGTTTGGAAGAAAAGTACATGCGCCGAAATAAAGGATATGGAAATAGATCGAAACACTTATGATCTCGAGCACAAAATATCAGAGATTTCATGTGTGATGCTGTTGACTTTTCTGGGTAGCTTGTCACCTCGTCGCCTGGGGTGCTAGAATGTTCTATGTCCCCCATTGGGCATAGACTATTCCAGCACTCTGCCAGCGACCTAACTTAGACCACATCCTACCCGGGATGTCGATTAGCTGCATTGTAACATAACTGGTATGTGGGATACCAATAGAAATGCAAATTGGTCTTGCTACTATGGTGAGGAATTTTAAAAACCACGCCTAAACGATGCATGAATTCGGAGTAACATGCTCCTGTGATGAATTGTTGCGTTTCAAGAAATCGTCAACAAATACGGCTGCTCGCAATGTTGACTTCGCACCAAAATCTAGTTCTGTGGGCTAATACAGGTAGTGGTAGATAACTTTTTTGATGCTGACATTGCATCTCAGAATGAAAAAGTTAGTACCGGTTCTCTGGCTGTTTTATAACTCAAACAAATAACACGGCCCAGTCGCCATACAGTCGGCTCGGGCGATTTAAAAAGTATGTTGGTCCTTATCACGGATCGAAACGCCCGGATATGCCTATTTCTCACGCAGAAAGATGTATCCTGTCACTCCAAATTCTTTTTCATTCAGCACTGTCAACTCGAAGGGCCACAAACACCGATTTTGCATTCTTCAGTGGTGTTCTGCAACAACCCCCATTTCCGGACGAATGTGTATTGATTAACGGGGAGCTGTCAGAGCTAATCGGGTTATCATCCCAGATTTATTCACTGCTCATGCCATTTCGGGCTGCGGGGCAGTTGGAAGCCTGTCCGGGATAGTGAATGGTCGAATACTAAAAGTCCTCCAAAGATGAGCTTTGTTAAAATCTTTGGGCCAGGAGAGGCCGAGTGGTCAAATGTACTCGACCAATTAACCCAGTTCATTTCTCTCTGTTACGACTCAAAGGTAAGTAAACACATCGATGATTGATGTACGTACTGATGCGTGGTTTTCGAAAACCGGGAACCCCAGGGCAACTAATGCACCGAAACTTTGTTCTCTGCCTTCTACCACAATAGCTGTCGGGGGAAATATCAAACGAGCACACCTTCAGACATGGTTGTGGATGAACACCATTCAACCGAGACCTCAAAATTTAGATCCTATCAAACATGACTTCGAGAAGGAACTAGAGACTAAGTCTCTCCGGCCCATAACAGTTCCACATAATGTTGCTCTGGCCCCAGATAAAGTACTGAAGTTAATAAAATGTTCGTGCTCAAGCCAGACGCCATGCAGTACAGACAAGTGCGAATGTAATGCAGCTAAAATGGCGTGCACATTGTTGTGCTCTTGCAATGCCTAACTAGAGTGTTGCAATGAACAAACGAGGTTAGCAGATATATCGGCTATGAATAGCGCAGATGAATAGAATCACCAACCCCCCCCCCCCCCCCCGACAACATCCCTTAAATGTAAGTAGGTATAAAAGGCCGATTCGAGGCCACATGTACAAGATTTCGTACATGTACACGTACATCGATGTACACCTCCATAGGGTTTAGTGTTAAAATCGTGTACAGGTACACGATTTGTCGTTTTTTTATGGTGGCCCAGAATCGGCTTTGCCGATTCTACACCACTGCATTCTATATACACATCGCTCAAGAGTGAAAAAATGTATGAAATTTTAAGGAAAAAGAGGTGTATCGTCTGGCCCAGAATCGGCAAATGGGTTTCCCCCATAGGATTCAGTGTTAAAAATCGCGAGCAAAAACGTGTTGCCGTTTCTGGGCCAGCGTCGAAAAGTGGTTTGCCGATTCTGGGCCAGATGTGTCTGTACACGATTTTAACACTGAATCCCTACGGAGGCGTACACGGAAATCCATTTGTGGATTGTACATCAGAAATGAACTCATGTACGGTACACGGAAAAGAGGTGGTACCGAACTGGCAAACCCACTGCCACGTTTCCCGAGGAAATAAAAAAGTGATTGATATATATAGGAGAGAAAAAAAATATATAAATAAATAGTTATTTAAAAATAAATATATCAAATCGAATAGATAATAAAAAAATACGTAAATCATGAGAGCTTCCCAGATTATTAGAGCAAGGTTTCTTTTAATAATGCTGATCAGAGGCTACGCAACGAACAACTAGGTCGCCTCTTGTTAGAACGATGCGTCAGATGTCAGGATCACCTAGACTTCGATCACGAGAATCATTCGTGTCTGTTGATGGAAAGGGAAGATATGGTCGTCTAGTATTTCGAACCGGCATTTGAACACGTTCAAATCGACGAAGTAATCGCATTTTGGAAGAGATTACTCTTCTGTAAGGATCGAAGCAAGCCCACAGTTTCGGAAGAACTGAAATTGACTCGTAAAAGTCTGACTTTAGAAGACAAGGGATGCGTCATGAAATTATTGTTCGATGAAGCATACGTCTAAGTTTTCTCATTGATATAAAATAAGGGAGAATCGAAAATAAAAATAAATACCCACATAATTTTGTTATCTAATATTAGAAAGAAAGAAAAAAAACCCACAAAAATGAGAACCAGAAATAAATTGTATCCGACGTTAGATGACGACGAGGATCAGAAGCCGAACGGCATTTTGCCGACGGCACCGTCGCTAGAAGAAAAAGAAAGAGGAGAGAGGTATCGCATCGATCAAATCAGTAAAATCCAAGCGTATCTAACTCGAGAGAGAGATTCTCACCGTTCTCTCAAGAAGAAGTATTCGCGTTTCGTGAAATTCGTCAATGCGATCGACACGACACTCATCACGATTTCCATGGGTTTACACGCGGCCGGCATCGGATTGTTGTCGACCGCAGTCTGCATTCCGATCGTGTTGACCGTAGAAGGAGTGGCTCTCGCCGCCGGATTGTTTAGCACGCTCGGAAACTTTTTGAGTAGGAAATTATATCTGAAGGCTAGGAAACACGACAAGATTCGCGTCTTGGCCGACTCCAAGATCGACACGATATCCGAAATGATCTCTATGGCGTTGAAAGACGGTAGGATATCGGACGGAGAATACTTCGCGATATTGAGTGAGAAAACGAAATACGATGCCATGAAAGAAGCCGTGAGAATCAAGACTCATCAGATCATCAAGGAAGAGATGAAGGATTCTCTTGTGGAAAAGGGGAGGAAAGAGGCCAGGGAGGAATTCAGTAAGATGATAGAACTCAAGAGCAGCGATTGAAAATATATATATATAATAAGAACAGAATTTAAAAAAAAAAAATATTAAATTTATATATAAAATAAAAACGAAATTAATTTAAATAACTCTTAAAAATGTATTGCGTAAAGTGTAAGAGAGTTACCGAGACGAGTAATTCTCGAAAAGTACGAACTAAAAATGACAGACAGATGCTTCACGGAATTTGTGTGTGGTTCTATCAAGACTCAATTCATCAAAAAAAAAGAACGCGAGCAAAGGTAAAGGCATCGTGAATAAAATGATCAATAATCTACCTTTCGAAATGCATCTGCCTGGTCACAGTCTAACGGGACCCGGAACGAAATTGAACAAGAGACTCAACGCCAATCTGACTCCTAAATCTTGGAGCAAACCAGTGAATAGGGTGGACGGAGCCGCGTATGATCATGATCTGTGCTACGCCGGACATCCCAACACCAAGACTCGCAACGACGTCTGTGATAAAAACATGTTGGGGAAATTGAGAGGCATATCGAATCCAACCAGGAGAGAGAAGATAGAACGTTCGCTGGTTGGCAATCTGATCGGTGCGAAACGTCGATTCGGATGGGGCGTTAAAAAAAAAGCGCATCTGAAAAGAGGAAGAAACGATTATTGATGAGCGAATTGGCCGAGGAGTTACACAAACCCATCGTGCGTAAATTTCGAAAAAGAAGGGTGTTCGTGAAGGGTTTGGATGATATTTGGTCTGCCAACTTGGTCGACATGAGATTGTTTTCGAGGTGGAACGAGGGTGTCAAATATCTATTGACGGTCATCGGCGTGTTTTCCAAATACGGTTGGATCAGAGCTTTGAAGAATAAATCAGGACCTTGCGTCGCCGAGGCTCTGAAGAGCGTGTTCGACTCGTCTTTTCAAAAACCGAGTAAATTGTGGGTGGATAAGGGAAAGGAATTCTACAACAAGCACGTTCATCGATTGGTCGACCTCTACTCGATCGAAAACGAAGAGAAAGCCAGCATGGTGGAACGTTGGAATCGAACGATGAAGGAAAAGATGCACAGATACTTCACGGCGAATTCGACCAAGAAATACATATATGCTCTGAACAGTCTGGTCAAAGATTACAACAACATGCGACACAGATCGATCAAGATGACTCCCGTGGAAGCTAGCGATCCTCGAAATGAAAAACGGGTCTACGCGAATCTATATCCTGAAAGATCTAAGATCAGGAAGAAGTCTAGAACGCCGAAATTTGCGGTCGGTGATCGAGTGAGAATCTACGCTTATAAGAAGCATTTCGCAAAGGGTTATACTCCTTGATGGACCTCAGAAATCTTCGTGATAATCAAAATATTTCACACCGATCAGGTGACTTACGAAATCGAAGCTTTGGATGGAGAAGAGATCATTGGAAAGTTTTACGAACAACAATTACAGAAGACAAAGTTTTGATAAAGAAAACAAATTTCTTTTTATTTACTCTCTTTAACATTTTCTTGTTTACACACATATATATATAGGAGAGAAAAATAATAATAAAAAAAATAATTAAAACTATTTTTAGATAAAAAAAAAGCAAGCTAATTAATAAACAAAAAAACAAAAATCCTTTAAAAATGACAAATATACTAGATGTAGCACAAAGCATAGTGAAAGATGAAAGTATTCAAGAATATGAGGTTCATGAATACGAACCAGTGACCGGAACGAGTTTGAACAATGCGGGAGAGATAAGAATCAACATCGAAACTCAAGATCTATTCGTCCATCCTAGCGAGAGTTACATAGTGGTGCAGGGATGTCTCACCAAGGAAGATGGGAGCGACTACGCCGACGACACGGTTACTCTAGCCAATAATGGCATCATGCATCTATTCAGTAATATAAAATACATGCTATCCGGACAAGAGATAGAATCTGTGTTTCATCCCGTTCAGGCCACCACGATGTTCGGACTCTTGATGTATCCTGATGATTTTTCGAAATCCAGAGGACTTAATCAGTTGTGGGTGAAAGACACCGTAGGCCCCGCTAGCGCCGGCGCTGCCGCGATATTCGACTACGTCGTCAAGACGTCCAGACCTAAAGGAACGTTTTCATTCAGGATACCTTTGAAACACATCTTCGGATTTGCGGACGATTACAACAAGATCATGTACGGATTCAAACACAATCTGACGTTGATTCGAAAAGGAAACGATGATGCAATAGTGAGACTCACTGCGACCAATGCGGGTAAGATAACTCTACACAAGATATCGTGGTTCGTTCCGCACGTGGAGACTTCGATCATGGAAAAAGCGCGTCTCTACAAGATCATAGAATCCAAGAGTAAATTACCCATGGGATTTAGAATGAAACAGTGCAACACGGCTAGCATTCCTCTCTCCACGAATCACTTCGATTGGAGATTGATGGTGAAATCTGCTTCTGAGAGACCGCGTTTCATCGTGGTTGCATTTCAGACTGATAGGGACGGGACTCAGGAAAAGAATGCGTTGCTGTTCAATCACTGCCATTTGAGAAACATGCAAGTGTTTCTGAATGCCACGAGATATCCAGCAATCGATTACAATGCGTCGTTCGACGAGAACAATTTCTGCAGACTGTACGGCGATGCCGCTGATTTTAGAAAGAAGTATCACTGTCTAGACGAATTGATGAGCAATCCTAACATATCTACCGGCAAATACAAGTCGATGTATCCCATGTTCGTATTCAACGCCAGTAAACAGAGTGAACGACTTAAGAGTAGCGTCTTAGACATTCAGATCAAGATGCAATTCGATAGGAACGTGCCGAAAAAAACCGCCTTCACCCTGGTCCCGTCGGACAGAGAATTACAATTCGAATCGGATGGAAATAAGATGTCGATCATTCGATGAGAGACGTGTGTGAAAAAAAAAATAAAACAAAAATAAAAAAAAAGTAATGAGTAATTATTAAAAAAAAAAAAAAAAAAAAATAAATAAATAAAGTAATGTGACCTAGAGAGATTGAACATCTTTCTAAATCTCATTACTTTTTTTTTTTGCTTTTAATAACCACACATTATTTTTTTCAATTCATTATTTTCCACGCATTCACTGTTTGTTCAAAGGAACTAGTTCGATCAGTAGACTCACCACGGAAGTGGCGGCTTCGGGATTATTGGTTTTCGTAACAAAATTAATCCTGTCTCCAGCATTCACTTTGAGAGGCATGCCGAACGTGCTAACATTCGCGTGTTGATTCTCAGGCTTTTCGACGCTGTATCTCTTATCGCTCTCTACTCCATTCACCATCAGATTGATGACCGCTCTGTTATTCAAATCCAAATAAGCCAGACTCATTCGAAGGATTTCACCTCCCAGCGGCATGGGATATCCCACCTGACCATGTTTCGATCCGCTACCTCCATTTCCGAAAGACCACTCAGCTTTTCCCTCATCTAAGGTGCCGGCCTCCTCGGCCCACACGGTGATCAATTGTCTAGCATATTTGACTTTCTCCACCACCGAAATCAGGGTGCAGGCATCTGTCATGTTCACGGGATCTGGTAGATTCGTGAGCGCGTGTCCACCCATGTCTAGTTTACCTTCCATGATGTCGCCCTTCCTCCAGACCGAGTTGTCGTCCACGTACTTCCTGCTGACTGCGCTGGAATCGAATTCGGGATCGTGACTGAGTCCGAATAAATTCTCACCGTTCATGTTGATACCACCCTCCATGGTTCCGCCAGATTGTTTGTTCAGGTAGAGATCGTCCACTTGCGATTCTAGGTATTCTTGTGATCGTATCACGGCAGAATCTACGTAGCCCTTGTTGACCGTGGTTGAGTCCGCATCCATGATGTCGACCTTTGACAGATTCAATATCTTGTTGAATCCCGCATTCAGATCCGATTTCATTTCTTGTCTGTCAGAGTTTCTCTGTTCCAGATCTACGTAGTGTTTGGTCGCCACATCCTTGGGATTCGTGGGAGTGGCCACGTTCGTTATCTTGTTAGAATTGGCGTTCAATTCCGAGTGCATCATTTTCTGAACGTATCTATTTCTCAGGTGTTCGCTGAATCTCGCCTGAGAGCCGTCCGCGTATTTCTTGGTCGCGGCATCCGTAGGATCTATGGGATTTGCGACGTTCACCAAACGTTTGGATTTCAGATCGAGATCGTCGGTCATGGTTTTATCCATGTAATTATCTAGCATGATTCATTCGAAATCGGCATTCCCCCTGTCGACATATTTTTTAGTCACAGCATATGCGAGATCTATTGGCTCGGGAAGATTGTAGAGCTTCTTATCGTTCATGTTCAAAGGTTCCTCTCGAGGTTGGTATCTCCGAACGTAACGTTCGTCCAAGTTGGCAACGTCGTAACCATCGTCGACTTCGAATGTCTTCCTCTTCTTTCTTAGGCTGACTTTTTCGTCGTCACTTCTACCAAATTTATTGAATGGCATGTTGTTTTGAGATTTTTTGTTTTTTTTTAAAAAATATATTTCAAAACACAGTTTATTAAAAAATGAATTATTTTATTTTTATTTTTCGTTTTTATTCGATTAAAATTTTTTAAAATAATTTTTTTATATTTATATACTATATAAAAAAAATCTCTCTCTAATGTAAATCATTGAGAATGTCTTGAAACCGATCTCCTTCAGACCATCTCTTGAGAATGTAGAGACACAGGTGACCACAAAACACTTGATCTGGTGATTGCACTCGTTCCATGTTGTAACGAACCATCGATTTGTTGAAATAGTTCTTTATTACTTTTGGCGGCGAGATTCTGTAGCTGTCGAAATAATAATTCTTCTTCCCGCTCTTGAACCACGCCACCCAGTGAGTGCCTTCACCCAATAAATCATCTAGATTTAAAATTCTGCATTCCGATTGTCGAGGTCTTCTCTTCGGCAAGGCATCTCTGGAAAACACGCCTAGAAAATCTTTGATTTTCAAATCCTTCGCCGCATTTGACAGATTGATGTTGGATAGGGGTTCGTTAGGTAAGACGACACCTTCTATGGATATCTCTATTTTCTTATTCATAAATGCGTATATATTTTTTTTTATTTATTATTTTATTATAATTCACTAAAATGACGTTATTTTTTTTTCTTTTTTTCTTTTTCTTTTTAACCTAACTCTCTCGATGTCCCTATCGATTTCCATAATCTCGAATCCGTCTAATTCCTTTTGATTTTCTGGAATCCTATCATCCTTACTCATGTCTGGAATCCTATCATCCACAATCATACCTGGAATCGTATCATCCAAAATCATATCGTCTCTAATTAGATCCAAAGTCCAATGTCCACATGCCGAAGTGCTTATTTTATCATCTAACTCGAATCTCTTATCGTCGTCGGCCGTCAGCGAAATCTTGTTGACTATTTCGGTATACAAGTCATGATTTTCGCTTCGAATCGATTTCATAGTCTTATACACTGGACCACTCTTGGAAAGAGATGTTTTTCTTCACCACGCATGCTTTAACCCCTTTGCACTTCTTGATCTCTTCATCTTCTAGACGATAAGCATACAGTTTGGGTCTCAAGCCCACGAATTCGACGATTTGTTTACCGCCGCTCTCATCCTTAAATTTACCCAACACCTTGTTGTTGTTGTTTGATTGAATGCTGGATGGGTGATTGATGGGATAATTGCTCATGTCGAACCACGTGGCCACGTCCGGAGATATATCTCGGTAGACGTCTTTCGTCTCTATCTCATAAACTAAACTGTCCGTGTCAGTGAACAGTAGTGTGGCTTTATCACCAAATTTTCGTTTGTTGTAATCGTAATGAAACTCGTACATCAATCACTTACTGATATCTAAGATGATCGGTCCAAGATAATACAGTTTGTTGAATTTCAGGTTCGTCTTTTGCATGTGAACGGCCACTAGATTTTCGTCGAATATGGTTCGGTGATTGTAATTGGGTTTCTCCACTAATTTTTTAGCTCTTTTCTCAGACGTGACGAGTCGAATGTCGGTTCTCTTCCTGATGTTTTCCATCAATTTACCATACACACAGTTGTTCATGAGTTTGAAGAAACCTTTTTCGAAATCGTTCTCGGCTCAAATTTTGAGATTCGTGTTGAGATTGATGTATTTTTTCATCCAAGGCTCTTCGTCGAATCGAATGATGCGATGTATGTCGACTAATTTCATCCTGTAATCGACGTATTGTTTCAAATTCTTGCTGTAGACGACGTAGTTACGTTTGTTAAATAATTGGGAATGAGTTTTTCCTCGTCTCCTTCGTTCGGTTCCATTCATTCGGGAGCCAGTGGATAATCATTGTGTAGATCGTGTAATTCTTCCGGATAGTTCAAATCGACTTCTAAAATGCAAGGATAGTCTCTCCATTTTTGCATCTCTTCTGGTTCCGTCACCCATTCAAAATTTCCAATCAGTAAAGGATGACTCATAGCCCAACTGTACAGATTATTAGCGTCCCAATACTGTATGTATTTATTCGACCGTTTCGAATTGAAACCTTCTTTCATGTAGGGATTGTTAGCTTCAGAATGTCTGTGGGAGATCATTGAGACACCACCTCTTGCAGCCCTTTCAAACATGAGCAACATGTTCACGTTGGATAATAATTCCAATTGGACTTCGGTGGTCTTCAACAGAGCGTCCCACACCACACCGGGTGCAGTGAAATACCAAGCGGGATCCAGATCGTAATTTCGACGACAGACGTCTCGAAAATTTTCGAACACGTCTGCCAAGAGAAGAAAGTCGGTCTTCAGATAGATCTCTCATGGTTTTCATATCGAATGATTTCCACACGTTTTTGGCGTGTTCGTAATTCTCGTTGGAAATGTTGGATTCGTATAATTTCGAATAAAAATCTTCTTTCGAAGGTAGTGCGGTGTCTTCGAATCTCTTTATATCATTCATGTAATCGTAAGGATAGACTCCTTTCCTAACATGATGTCTACTCATTCTCCGAAATGTTCACTCGTGATTTTAAATTTATCCTTGCTCATGTTATCGACTAATTTTTCCAGAGCGGTCGACATGAATTTAAAACTGTCGATGAAATGTATGCTTCTACGAATGAATTTCGTTTTTTCTTCCAACGTCTCTCCGTCGATTACTCTTTTTTTCTCCATGAGCTTCCATTTCGTGAAGGAAATGTATCTTTCTTCACTGTTCGCGATGCAATTTAATTCTTCGTGGCAAGTGCCGAGATTTTTCACGAACAGATGACTGTCGTAACCCGAGAGATTGTGAAATATCACTGGAGAGAAAACGGCGTCTCGATATTTTAAATTACACTTGCTGTGAGCAGGACCACGATACAGACCCGTGTAATGATCGTGGTCTCTGACCTTCTTATTTTCCTCCGCATTCTCGTCGAACGATTGTCTGCATATGTGACATTCAGTGGCTCTGTTATTTTCGTCCTGCTGCTCTCGCGTAATGATAATTTTTTCCGGAGTTTTGAATTTGTCATATAAAATTTGAATTTTTGATTCTAACTCTTCCACGAACCTTTGGGCCACGTCGTCGTCTTCACACTGTTTTGTGTAGGTGAAGGGACCCATGTCGTGTTGCGAGTCGAAAGCGCATTTCACGTAAATGCAATAGCCCGAAGGTATGTGTTTTTGATATCTTTCGACGTAACTTTGAAGAGCGTTGGGTTGACAGGAACTCATTTTTGCGGTGAAACATTCGAAATTGGCATACACGACGAATGGTACTTTTAAAACCTTCTATTGTGATTTTCAAACTTCACGATGGTGTTGGGTTTGGGCATTTCGACGGCGACACCTTGATTTTCGTTGCAATATTTCTGATGTTTCACTAACGATTTTTCGCTCTTAAACATGTTCATGCAGTTGCAACATAAACATATCTTATGTTCATGTTTATTATTTTGTCTCGACAGTAATCGGCTTGGATGTTTAACCCAACAATAATGACGATTGTCACTATTCGAAATCAATAATAAAATAATCGTCTTTTCTCTTTCGAGATACGAAGTCTATCTGAGAGGATAGATCGTTTGTTTTTCATCGTCGTATCCCAAGACGTTCACCGCTATGATGGGATTTTGAGCCTCAAAACGTTTGATGTGTTTTAACTCTGTTGGAAAAGTCACTCCGGTCCAATCAAGATTTTTAGAAATCTCCTCGTAACAAGAAACTCTATAGGAGTGCATTTTGACAGGGGTATAAAGCGGAGGTGACTGCCCATTTAAAACACTGATCATCTTTATTTCTCACGTTGACCACGGATTGTTTTTTAGTTAAGAAATACGGTAATTTCACGTAGGAAGACCCTTTCAATGAATCGTTTTCAGTTATGTGAATTTCGAGTTTCATTTGCCTTTCCATCGTTTCGCAAATATTTCTGTATGACTTCAATTTTTTTTGATTTACTTCTATGATTTCTGAAATGTGGAATTTTTAATAGTTTACAAATCTCGTTTAACTGAGGTACGGTTTTCTCATTTAAATTTTCCATTTTTTTATCTGTTTGCTCCATTTGTAAGAATTTTTTTTTTCGAATTTTGTATTAAAATAATTTGTTAAAAAGTTTTGTTTTTTACTCTTTATATATATAAAAAAGATTTTTTTTTAATTAAATTTTTTATTTAATGTGAAAATTTTTTTTTTTTTGATAAAATTAATCAATTTTTATGTTCCTTAACGTGACAAAAATTGAATTAATATGAGAAAAAAAGGATGTTAAAATTCAACTTTTCATTTATATATATAAAGAGAAAAAAACTTTTACAAAAAAAAATTTTCACATTAAAGAAAATTAAAATTAAAAAAACTTTTTTATATATATATAAAGAGCAAAAAAAAAAAAAAAAAACTTTTTAAACAAATTATTAAAATACAAAATTTAAAATATACATTATTTGCAAGAATTCATAAAACAAAAAAACAAATAATCGATCATGACAACAACACCTAAAAAATGCAAATTGAAATTGAAATGAGTTGAAATGTGTAAGAAATTCGGTTTTAAAATCTATAGATTACAACAACACGATTCCATCGAATTGAACGAGATCGAGATGAAGGACTTAGAGCATAAATATGACAAATATAAGATGTCTTTGAAATTGGATGAAGCCATGCTCGATTTGTTTTACGAGTACCAAAGCAATCTACAGAAAATCGTCATCGCTAAAGATAGAGAATTTGACAAGGATGATTTGACGTTGTTCTATGGAAGTTACATATATCCAAAAATCTCACTCGAACTCGTGGACAAATCGGGTGGTGAGAGCGCGTTCACCGATGTAAAAAAACTCAAAAAAGTAAAGATAAACATTCAACACATTTCGAAAAAGGAGAAAACATGAGTGTCAACATGTTAATAACCGACTTGGAAATATAAACAATAGAGAGATTGATTTTTTTAGCGAAGAAGAAGGAAAAAATAAAAAGTAATGAGATCATCTTTAGATCTCATTACATTTTTTTTTTTTTTTTTCCTTCTTCACTATTACCCATACATTATAATAACATTTCCTTTTTTCTTAAATTTTAGCATCGGTTCTTCTTTTCTTTTTTTTGTAATATGCTACATTTTTATAACAACACATTTGTTTATCCGAATCATAATTATGAACAAATGTTGTGCATCTCTTGGTAACACTCGCATCATTACCATTCTCTTCAGAAGGTAGTGGTAATGGTGGAAAACGTCTCATTCTTTTAAATTTCAACTGCATATCCCAATCTTTATTTAACACTTTTATCAGTTCTTTCCTAAGATATCCATCATTAGCATCTAATCATTTTTCCACATCTTTTTCGCACTCTATCTCGCGATATTCATCATTATCATCTAATTGTTTCTCCACCTTTTTATCCATTTTATATATTATTTTATACTTTCTATGATTGATATTTATATAATTTTGTTTTTACATTATAATAACATATTCAAAATTGGCATATTCTCACCAAGCAAGAAATCCTTGTCGAGTCACACAACGTTCCATCCATGAGTCAGATAGAGACCGTTTCCACTCAAAGAGTCATCACCACTAACGGGTTCTAGATGCAATCCTTTACCACTGTCGTCTACGTGGATGCGACACATGGCTCCTCCCTTCTTCAAAAACAATTTCAACTGCATATCCCAATCTTTTTTGAACTCTTCTATCAGTTCTAACAATTTCAACCGCATATTCCAATCTTCTTTATTTAACTCTTCTTTATTTAAATCTTCTATCAGTTCTTTCCTAAGATATTCATTAGCGTCTAATTGTTTTTCCACTTCTTTTTCCCACACTATCTTGCAATATTCATCCTTAGCATCTAATCGTTTTTCCACATCTTTTTCGCACTCTATCTTGCGATATTCATCATTATCGTCTAAGTGTTTCTCCACTTTTTTATCCATTTTATATATATTATTTTATACTTTCTATGATTTATATTTTATATAATTATATAATTTTTTTATATTATAATAACACATTCAAAATTGGTATATTCTTAAATGGCGAATTCTCACCAAACAACAAACCCTTGCCGAGTTGCTCAATGTTCCGTCCACTCTTCAGATAGAGACCATTTCCACTCAAAGAGTTGTCACCTCTAACGGGTTCTAGATACAATTCTTTACCGCTGTTGTCTACGTGGATGCGACACACGGCTCCTCCCTTCTTCAAAAACAGTCCGCTGCCACCCATTAATTTCTCAACTGCCGAACTCGCGAGTCCCGTGAGAGCTCCCACGCCGAGAGTCTTTCCAAGAAAGGATAGTGCCTTTGCGGCAAAGGGTAATGCTTTTGCGGCGATTCCTGCCAATAGCGGTATGAAACCACCTTTCATTCTCAAATTGTATCTCAATTGAGCGGGACTCAATCTCACCGTCAACCCTCTTCCATCACGAATCGCTTTCTCCATCCTTTTGCTTTGACTTCTGGTCCAGGTGATCGAATCCTGACTGCCTCTCATCAGATCTTCGTGAGTGAATTTGAATTTCACCGCCTCGCCTCAAGTTCTTAACGCTCTCTCAAATTTCTTCCTCTGTCCTGCGGATATGTTCACATTTTTAGTCACGTATTCTGTCATAATTCTTTTTTTTAAAATATATTTTCTTCAATTGTTTTCTTGTTTTAATGATAATTATTTATATTAAATAATTTTTGTAAAATTAATATTGCGTTTATTTTATTTTTGTTATTTATATATATATACACAATATTTTTTTTGCTTTTATATTTCTCTTATGTGAAATCGTATCGTCACCCTCTCTCCGCGAAGATCTAACAGTTCACCATTTTGATCCATCAACGTGGTTTTGAGACTATACAATGTGTCTAAAATCACTGGTAGATAAACTAAATTTCGAGGTCGCTCCACGATCTTATAACACAGCGACACGTTTGGGAAGAAGGAATAGATCGTCGGTTGAGCGCTACCATTCACGTAGCTTCCAGCAATCACATCCACGTTCACCAGAATGCTATTGACTGCGAGAATGTCGACCGTATTTTCAGATGCCGCGTGGTCTCGATACATCTTTCGATCGAATCCCAACATCTTGCCTATAGAATCATCTGTGTTGAAATCCACTCGAAAATTATCTTCCAAATCCAACATCGTCTGTAAGGTATTAGGATTGGGAGCAAGTCTGATCTTGTTGCTTCCCTTTCCATCCATCTTCATTCGCGTCTGAATGTAATTGTTCAAATCTATGTCATAACTTCCTTTGGGAATTCGAATCTCCAACCAATCCACTCCGTCGGAATACCTGAACGAGTTATTCTTTTCGGTGACGTTGGGAAAGGAATAATAAGTCTCCAGATTCACCAACACCATCTCGTATCTTTTCTCTCTATTCAATTCGATGGAAGGTTCGAATTTCGTAGCGAATCGAGTCGAATCGCCACCCACCACGATTTGAATGGATTGTTTTGCAGCCGTATTCTCGGCTATCCATTCTAACAATTCTTCTTGTTCGAACATTATATTTTAATTTTATTTTTTTATTTTTTCAAAACTAATTATTTGAAGATTTATTATTTTCTAAATTTTTTTTATTTTCGCGCTCTATCTTATTATCATCAGAAACATAAAACTTGTCGAATCTGCACCGATATTTTCCGCGATTAAATTCGCTAGTCAAATCGATCACGACGAAATTGTAAAGTCCGTCATCCCAAACCCTCTTGCAGAATCTCCTGAATTCCGCCATGCTCATGTCATTTGCGATGTGATCGCCATAGATGTGATTGAGATTCTTGAGATCTTGGCGAAAGAGACATAGAAAATTAGCGTTCTCCCTTATCGTCTGTCTGGGCAATCGAAAATAATTCTGCGACAGGTAGAAACAGTCCACGTTACTGGGTCGACCCCTCACATAATACAATTCGCATCGGTTCTGTCTCTCCAAAAGCAGATCGTCGAAAATCAGGAGATTCTTATCTTCCGATTTCAATTCTCTAGGATCCGGAACGTCGCTAGCGTTCTCATAAAATCGACACTCGACATTCGAAGATGCATTTCTCTTCATTAGTTCCATTGCCGCACCGCCCAAAATGGTCGAAAGAGGAGCTTCACTTTTGTCGAATTCCTCCCAACTGTCAAAAATTCTGGCTATGACGTCCTTGGGCAATCTACGATCCATGCACTCTCGAAGTAATCTGTATTCGGGTTGAAACAAGCTCTTGCCAAACACAAACACTCTGTCGTAATCCAACCAGTCGGGTCGGGACAACAGATTCATCAACAGATTGGTCTTTCCACAATTCGATTTTCCCACTATCAAGCCTCTTATGCTTTTGGGAAAGAACTCGTTATTCAACCTCTTGGTCGCGGCGTCGTTCCAAGACATATCTTCAATGTTCATCTTTGTTTATTTTTTTTGTTTCTTATTTTAGATTCTTTCAAACACAATTTTTATGTTTTTTTCAAACTCAGTTGTTTTAATATTATTATTTATTTATATTACACCGTCGTGAGTTCTCTTCAATCCGGATCCACTCGTCATTTTGGCTAAATCTTGTATGGGTACCACAGCATCCTTAAAATCTTTCCAACTTTTCGGCGTTCACTCTAACACAGCTCGCTTCGCCGGCAGACTGATCAACTTGTCGATCAACACGTCGGCTGCCCTCTTGCCAGCCACAGAAGCTATCCTACCACTGGCTTCGGAAGCGGCTTTCTTACCAGCATCCAAAGCCGTCTTCTTACCGACCTCAAATGCGGTCGATGCGAGTTTTCTACCCGCATCGCTCGTGAACACTCGCATTATAGAATCAATGATGCCAGAACTGCCTTGAACGTAAGTTCTGACGTATCCCCTGTTCTTTACCACCAACATATTTTTATTTTATAATATATTTTGTTTTTTCACTGGTAAATCGTTTGTTGTTTAAATACTTTTATTATTCTAGTGTAAAAATTTACTGTTTTTATTTTATATATTTTTGTTTGTTTGTTTGTTTCTCTCTACTTATTATATACATCAATCCTTCAATTCGTTCATCAGCCTTTTATAATGGTTTTTATTCAAAACCTCATGTCTTAACAATTCGTCAGATATAGTAACTATTTCATTATCTAACCCTGTGTTACCAGCATGTCTACTCGCCATCAACAATCTCAATCTCTGAGACAGAGCATCAGAATCGCTCGGAAGGAAAGTGGTTTTCACCCCTTTACCAGTCACCGATTCGACGTACTTCTTATGCGAATCCCATATGGGTTTCACCACTTTCGTCCACTTGTAACCTCTGTTGGCTTTGGGTCTAGTCTCTCTGGCATCGTTATTTCTCAGCATGGCGTGGGTCTGAACCAGAATGTCGTCGTAATTGTCGAAATCACGATCCGTGTAATCTACAGGCTTGTCAAAAAGGAGCAATTTGCGCAGTCCATCAGTTACTTTATACTTATTCGAACCGACAATTAAATCTTCATCATCCATTTCCACTTCTGTGTCGCCTACAAAAGTTCTGCCCTCAGAATCCTTATAAATTCCATACAACAGATCTCTCTTACCGCCATCCTCGGACGACGCGATGCTATCAGTGGTGATAGTCGAAGCTGTATCGTCGCTCACGTTGGTTTGAATTCCTGTGGGAATGTAATCTGGTGTAGATTGAAAGGAATATCGATTTCCAAAACTACCGAGCAACAAACCCATTATCAAAGAACTCTCTTTTATGGGTCCCAGTTCTTCGACTATCTCCTTCTTGCTTCGCTCTTGAACCTCCGTCACGGGTTTAAATATTTTTGTGGTCTCGCATCTGAGATCCATCTCCCCGAGACGTATGCTTCTGTCAGCGGATTGAATGCTCTTCTTAGCACGTTCATATTCGCCTAAAATTTGATCTCGGCTTCTAGAATCCATCAGTAAAAACATTTTTCGTTTTTAATTGTTAATGTTCCTTTGAGTTAGCTAATGTGAGTTATTTATTATTTTCAAAATTAAATGTATAATTATTTTTTTATGTTTTTAAGTAAATAAAAATCTTCTGTCTTTAATATAATAACTAAAAAAATTCATATCTCAACTCAGTGTTGAACTGGGACAACTTGAAAAAGTTTGAAAAGTTTAAGCACATGACAAACCGGTTTCTGATTTAACGCATTTGAGAATAATTTACGTTTATTAAAAGGAATTTCATTCATATCAAAACCATTCACTCAATGTCCAATTGAGAGAGAACTTTGAAAACAGTTTAAAAAAATTTTAGCACATAAAGAAACCGGTTTCTAATTTAACGTTAAAAGGATTTCATTCACATCTCCGAACATTATCATGAATATATTAAAAATTTACCACTCAAACCTAATTGAGTGGAAAAAATGCGTTTTATTATCCATTATTAAAAGGATCCATTAAAAATGAAAACCTTCATTCACACCACAACAAAAACATGAGTGTCAATTTGATCAAACATTCCATAAAGTGTTTTATTAAGATTTACTTCAGAAAATGAAAATTTTCAAGAATCAATTTTTTTCTGAAAATTTTTCAAGAATCAATTTTTTTGCTGAAAATTTCAAGAATCAATTTTTTTTATCAAAATTTTTCAAGAATCAATTTTTTGTGAAAATTTTGAAGAATCAATTTTTTTTCTGAAAATTTTTCAAGAATCAATTTTTTTGCTGAAAATTTCAAGAATCAATTTTTTTTCTGAAAATGTTTCAAGAATCAATTTTTTGTGAAAATTTTCAAGAATCAATTTTTTTTCTGAAAATTTTTAAGAATCAATTTTTTGTGAAAATTTTCAAGAATCAATTTTTTTCTGAAAATTTTTCAAGAATCAATTTTTTTTCTGAAAATTTTTCAAGAATCAATTTTTTTTGCTGAAAATTTTCAAGAATCAATTTTTTTGTGAAAATTTTTCAAGAATCAATTTTTTTTCTGAAAATTTTCAAGAATCAATTTTTTTGCTGAAAATTTTTCAAGAATCAATTTTTTTCTGAAAATTTTTCAAGAATCAATTTTTTTGCTAAAAATTTTCAAGAATCAATTTTTTTGCTGAAAATTTCAAGAATCAATTTTTTTTCTGAAAATTTTTCAAGAATCAATTTTTTGTGAAAATTTTGAAGAATCAATTTTTTTTCTGAAAATTTTTCAAGAATCAATTTTTTTTCTGAAAATTTTTCAAGAATCAATTTTTTGTGAAAATTTTCAAGAATCAATTTTTTTTCTGAAAATTTTTAAGAATCAATTTTTTGTGAAAATTTTCAAGAATCAATTTTTTTGTGAAAATTTTTCAAGAATCAATTTTTTTCTGAAAATTTTCAAGAATCAATTTTTTTGTGAAAATTTTCAAGAATCAATTTTTTTGTGAAAATTTTTCAAGAATAAATTTTTTTCTGAAAATTTTCAAGAATCAATTTTTTTGTGAAAATTTTTCAAGAATCAATTTTTTTCTGAAAATTTTCAAGAATCAATTTTTTTTCTGAAAATTTTTCAAGAATCAATGTTTTTGCTAAAAATTTTCAAGAATCAATTTGTTTCTGAAAATTTTTCAAGAATCAATTTTTTTGCTAAAAATTTTCAAGAATCAATTTTTTTTTCGTAAAATTTTTCAAGAATCAATTTTTTTTCTGAAAATTTTTCAAGAATCAATTTTTTTTTGGCTGAAAATTTTCAAGAATCAATTTTTTGTGAAAATTTTTCAAGAATCAATTTTTTTTCTGAAAATTTTTCAAGAATCAATTTTTTTTTCTGAAAATTTTTCAAGAATCAATTTTTTTTGCTGAAAATTTTCAAGAATCAATTTTTTTGTGAAAATTTTTCAAGAATCAATTTTTTTTCTGAAAATTTTCAAGAATCAATTTTTTTGCTGAAAATTTTCCAAGAATCAATTTTTTTCTGAAAATTTTCAAGAATCAATTTTTTGTGAAAATTTTCAAGAATCAATTTTTTTCTGAAAAGTTTCAAGAATCAAATCAAAAGAAAAATGTTTGATTTCGCTATAGCAGTGGGTTTGCCAGTTCGGTACCACCTCTTTTCCGTGTACCGTACATGAGTCCATTTCTGATGTACAATCCACAAATGGATTTCTGTGTACGCCTCTGTAGGGATTCAGTGTTAAAATCGTGTACAGACACATCTGGCCCAGAATCGGCAAACCACTTTTCGACTCTGGCCCACGTTTTTGCTCGCAATTTTTAACACTGAATCCTATGGGGGAAACCCATTTGCCGATTCTGGGCCAGATGATACACCTCTTTTTCGTTAAAATTTCATACATTTTTTCACTCTTGAGCGATGTGTATATAGAATCCAGTGGTGTAGAATCGGCAAAGCCGATTCTGGGCCACCATAAAAAACGACAAATCGTGTACCTGTACACGATTTTAACACTAAATCCTAGGGAGGTGTACATCGATGTACGTATACATGTACGGAATCTTGTACATGTGGCCTCGAATCGGCCTTTTATACCTACTAATGTATATAGGCTTGGATGCAACCTGTGGTAGGCGGCCGGAATGTTGTATTAACCACAATTAAACATTCTAGTCTGCGAATGACTATGGCATCTTAAGCGTGGATTTTTCAAATTGCCCTAGGTTGTCAGACGTCCAGTACACCTTGGACGCCACCTTGAAATTTACTGCTTTGGTGGCCGGACTATTTCTATAATTCTTGCTCTGGTAAACACTCTTTTCGTCAATCGCAATATCCAGTGTCAGTTCCCCACTGTGATAATTAAACTCGGTCAAATGTCCAAAATAAAACACTACATTATAATGATTTTAATTCTGATGTAACGATTCGCTGAGTAAAAATTATAACCAAAGATGGTATGGGTCAATCCACTGTAACGCTTCATGTCTCGACTGATAAAATATTCCAGCTGCATCATCTAAACATGACTTCTACGAAGGCATGTCTTGATAATGTAGTTGGCATATTAGCCAATCGGGATTACTGTTCAAAACTCGCATTCTTGGACATTTTTTCTAACAATCACATTGATTTTGGTCTGAAAAACACGAAAAACGGTATGTATCACATAATGTGTTCCGATTCCGTATCATATAGATGGCTCATTCTCATTCCGAATCATATAGACGACGACTGTTCCAACTGATAGGCTCTTCTACGCTACTGGAGTATACTCCAGGACAAAGGAACATGGTCAGATAGACGGAAAATATTACATAGATAGACAGAAGCAGAGAATTTTGAAACAATTCGAAACAGTAAAACTTGTCGGGTTGTTTGTGGTAATTAAACGAGGATTCTGGGAGAATTCTAAGCCAGAAAATTACTCCTATTCAATCGAACACACCCCAGTACCTCCTTGGTACTATAGAACTACGTGCTAAGCCGAAAAGTGGGGAATCCGTAGTAAATAAAGTCAATTTCTGTGATTTGGAGGGATTGTCGGGTTTATTTGGGTAATTCTACGAATCGGGAAATTACTCTTCTACAAAGGAACACATCCTCCGAACATACCCCCGTCTTGTTGTAAGACTTTAGGTCACATAGCAACAACGTGATACCATAGAAACCAAGATGGCGGCCTCCAGTATACAAAATGGCCGACGGAAACACGTGACACCATAACAACACGCGCTGCGCATGCGCACTCACACCAAGTATCACTATGGAGATGACGTCACAAGATAGCCGCTCATGCGGGTTACCATGACAACACAACATGGCGCCACCAGGTCACGTGACTATGACGTCACATGAGATCCTGCATGAGATCCTGTCAAACAGGGACGATCCATCGGGGTTCTGTATCAGATATTCTATCCCATCCATTTTGTACTACGGCGTCAGTGATCTGAACCCCAGAACGTTCTGGCAATATGAATTTGGAAAAAAAGTTTTAGCAATATTATTGTTGCATATGCTTGAAGAATGCAGCTGCTGCAGTCACAACAAAAAAGTCACATGGTCACGACGGAATAGGTCACAAGAAACAAAATATTATGTTGGCAGACCCCTTTTTCTCCTCTTCAATAAATCATTGTCAGAGTGCGTCTACTCCGACGAGTGGAAACTGACTGATGTGATTCCACTTAATAAGAAAGAAGAGAAGTACGACCCGAAAATTTATAGGCCCATATCGTTGTTATGCTGTATCGGTAAAATAATGGAACAAGTTGTCTTTAGAGATAACCACAAATATTTCCTTGAAAATAATTTATTTTATAAATTCCAGTCAGGGTTTTTGCCGAATAATAGTACAGTGTGTCTTTGCAACGCCATAGATAAAAATATGCAGACTTGTGGTGTTTTTGTGATATTTCCAATGCCTTTGGCAGGGTATGGCACAGCGGTCTAATTTCCAAACCGAAGCAATATGGGTTTCTGGTGCTTTGCTGCAATGGTATCAAAGCTATTTGGCGCACAGAAGTCAAAGGATGAAAATTAACGAATGTAAATCCGAGTATAGAAACATAGAAGCGGGGGGTTCCTCAGGGATCTGCTCTTGGACCTTTTTTATTTGTGGTCTTCATCAATGATTTCGTCGACGATATTGAGTCTATTGTTAGATTCTTCACAGACGATACCTGTCTGACCGAATCATCTATTGACATTCAGAGTATTCAGTCAAAAATGAACATCGAACTCCAAAAAATCAATAAATGGGCCGATACCTGGCTGGTCACATTTAATGCTAAAAAACCAACGCTGTGTTGTTTACACTCAATAGGGATGTCATTATTCCAAGTGTTTTGTTCGACAGAGAAACACTTGACTTCTTTGGCGTCCACAAGCACTTGGGATTACCAATCGAATCCAACTTGGGCCGGGAAGCTCATATTGACGACATTTGTAAAAAAAACCTGTGTTAGACTTTCACAGTTAAAAAAACTAAAGCATATTTTCAATCGACAGATTTTGAGTAAGATGCATAATGCCTTCATTTTGCCAATATTGGAGTATGGAAGTCCGGTGTGGTGCGGTGCGCCTCAATATTTGATGAAGCGGCTAGAGGATATACACTGTGATGCCACACGAATCGTATCAGCGCTGATAAGATCAGTATCGTGAGATCGCCTTTTGATGGAAGTTGGGTGGGACAGTCTCGAAACAAGAAGACACATATGCAAAAGATGTGTACCGTCTACAAAATCGTAAATAACGATGCGTCCGATTATCTCCACAAATTACTACCACCAAGAATTAGTTACACATCTGGTTATAACCTTCGAAATTCGGCAAATTTTATGCCTTATTGCCTGCGAACAGAGCTATTCAAACGATCATTTTCTCCTCGTGTTCAGGAACATGGAATAGTCTACCAGAGTCCGTACGAAACAGCAGTTCACTTAATGAATTAAAAAAACTCATATCACCGCTTGAAGGGAGAGATCCAGGATACTTCTCCTGTGGTGTCAGAAAATACAACATTATTCATAGTAGAATTCGAACTGGTTGCAGCGATTTGAACAGTGATAAGTTTCTCAATTACATCTCCGAATCTCCCTATTGTCCCCGTTGTCAAGGTCAAGCTATTGTTGAGGACGACGAGCACTATTTCCTCTTTTGTCCCTTTTATTCAGACTCTCGCAGCGCTCTCATTGGTAAACTATTGGAAATTAATGTTAATAAAAATTCAGCGGTTCAAACTGTTTTTAGAATAATTGTTTATAGAAGCAATGGTGTTCTGCTATGAGACAGTATGGTCAAATCGACAGTCGTTCCGCTGACCCCACTGATATGACCGTAAATGTTAGGAAGTGTGTGTTAGAAGTCATGTGATCAACGTATATTTACCAAAAGAAATTACGATAATTATGAGACTTGTATCAGTTTCGTTTTTAGACATTGAACTTTGTCCAACGACCGAACAGTCCCACCCCAGTTAACACAGAAGGATCATTTTGAAACATGATGTGTAATAACAATTTTTGATAGACTGTTTTCCTTTTGGAGAACAGAGTTTACAAGCCCCATTTAACGAACAAGCCACACACTCGAAAGTGAACCACACTACGCATTGTTGTATGTCCTGTGCATATCCGAAAGTATCGCATTATTACCGTGGGTTCTGGAATATCCTTTTCTTCTTTGCCATATGTTACCATGTTCCGTGGATGACCATATATCGGATATCGGAGGGGATGGGGGGGGGGGGGGGGGGTGCAAGACTGATTGAAGACTAAAGCTTGAAATGTTAATTTTTTCATTTTCCGAAACTCTCCCCCTCCCCTCTCAAAAAAAAAAAAATAAATAAAAAGTAATAATAAAAAATAATTGAGAAAGAAATTTTTGTTGTTGACTTCGTAAGACCCCCCCCCCCCCCCCTCCCCCGCTACATGTTTATTTTTTTACCCCAGAGTCAACCACACCTGTACATGCCGCAGCACAAAACTGGAACAAGGGAACAGGGCTGTTCGGTGCAGCTGAAATCAAGAACAATTTAGAAATTGCCCCCCCCCCCCCCCCGGTACATCTATCGAATAAGTCCGTAAGGTCAGTAGTGTCTTCAGGCCGATTACGTCCTCAAAACGCGAGACGATTGGGTCTGCAAGCAGATTTGCAACCTCACTCGGCTTGCGGTCACAATCGACTTGGGTTTTTTGTGGATGTAATAGTCACCAGGTTCGACTGCAGACACAATAGGCTCGCTTTGCCTGGCATAATCGGCTCGCATTTTGCGGAATTAATCAGCCTGCAGAGACAATCGGGCTTGTGGGCATATTCCTTCGAAACATATGTCCATGTTCGTATATTACATTTCATAAAAAAAGAATGAAAAGTACATGCTGTTATAAAATTTGTACGACATAACCTATAAATATATAACAATACTCAGTTCCACTCCTCTTGTATGAATACAGGAAGTTTTAGATGTTTCCAAAATGACAGCAGTTTTGAGCAACAGGGGCGGCGGAACGATTTTCAAAGTGGGGGAGGGTGAAGGGCTGGATCGGGCGAGGATAGTCGTCGGTATGGTTTTGGCCCGTCTTACGAAAATTTTAAATTCCAGGGTCCCAAAACCCCCATTTCCATGCATCTGAGCCGATATTTTAAGATTTTTCAGGAGATGTATTTGAAAGATTTCACACTTCGAGAGCCGTTAAAAAACGTGGGTAAAGCATACAGGTGAGGTCTATTTATCAGCTTTGGTCGCAACGACCAAAGCTGAAAAATAGACCTCACCTGTATGCTTTACCTGACGTTAACAGCAATTACACTGCCTGCGGATTATCTTGTCTGGGAGTGGATTTGGCACTTGTATGTCTGTAAGCTTACGATCTATTTCAGTTAACCGATTAAAACAGACTGTATACATTTTAGCGTTTGCAGCCACTTACTGCAAAAAAAAAGATCCGAAATCAATCGAAACTGAACCAGTACGACAGAACCATAGCTGGCGGAAATATGGGGGGGGGGGGGGGTACTCTGGATCCGCCCCTTGTTTCACCAGTCATTGGTTGTGTTAAAATATATGCATACGAAAAAACATGGCCCGGTAAAAAAAAGTGTGTGTGTGTGGGGGGGGGGGGGGGGGGGGGGCTGAAGCACCCCAGGCCCCCGGATCCGCCACCCCTGAGCAATCTTTCATCTCTCGTCCTCATAGTGGTGCTGAGCCGAGTATGAGGGATGACAGATCACTCAAAATCATTTCATTACTGTAATAGTTAATTTTGAACTTACGGTTTGATTCTGCTCCACACGCTAAAAACTAAAGAGTTAAAAACTACACTTGAAGTGCTGTATTTAACACTTACTAAGTGCTGAACTAGCACTTTGTTCAAGTGTAGATATCCCAGAACTTGACAGGTGTTACAATAATACCACTTGACAAGTGTAATGTCTCGACACTTAAAAGGAAACGACGCAGATGACGCGGATTAGGCTCGAACTCTCGAGCCTGATCCGCGTCATCTGCGTTGTGTCCTTTTAATTATGTACCCACCAAGCGCAAATCAAATTATGGACGATTCTGGAAGAACCACCAATGCTAGACACATGGGAAGTACCATCCATTCAAGTTTCAGACGTCTGACGTTTATAATGTCTAAGTGCTTAAAGCATTGCACTTTGAGTGTTAAAATCAAACCCTAAGAGTTAGAATGGGTTTAACACCTTGAAAGTGTCAGTTTTAACACTTTAGTTTTAAGTGTGCACATTTCCGAAAATCGCCTGCCCAACACTCTTCTCAAATGCGAATATTCTTAAATTTCGACATGCATTTCATTTTCCCAATCCATTAAAAACATACAACACGTCCCAATAAAGTAGAAATAAATAATCTGAATGTGGGTGAAATAATTCACTGTCAAAATCAATACCTGTATGGCTTCAGCATGCAAAATTGCATTTCACTTTCATGCCAGGGACCAACTCAGTGTTAAAAAGGCATTTAATTTAACCCTTTACCTAACACGAAAAGCAGACGACACTTTCAAACAAAATATTCTTTAATAACTAAATTATTTGGAACGAGCTAGTTCCAGTGAGGGGGTCATAAGCTATGTTTTAGACAAAAAATAATGAAAATTGAATGGTAATAGCGCTGGCCGGTTTTGGCCATTACATTGGGTAAAGTGTTAAAGAACTAGGATCAACTCCATGTTAAAATGACATTTAAAAAATGGCAAATTTTTTTAAGCAAAAAATAGCAAATGCTTTGAAGCCAAATCTTCACTTCTGTTGCCTAACAAATGGCCCAATGCAATCATGTATCTCTTACAAAAATACATCTCCAATTTACATGGCATAAGTTTCAGCACATGCAGTCAGTTTAGAATTTTACTCTTGTGTAAAAATTCGAAACGTTTAACCCTGAGTCATCTTTACACGGAGTTGTTCCCAGTCATGTAACTAAAAATGATACGGAAATCTACAACTTTTTCACATTTTAGAAACAGGCGATGATAGATAATATGCCCCAGGGATAAGTAGGTGGGGTTGTGGCAAAACTCTGCTTTCGAGGCTGCTGGTTAGCTGAAAATGACTGGTTTCGAATTTTTTTCATGCAAATCTCCAGGTTGAAGCCATGCATTTGGCATTAAACTACAGTACGTGGAGAGTGTATTATCACTAAATCACCCGCAGAGTGGTGATTCCACCCAAGCAATAGTTGCAAATTTGTTGCAAAGCATAACCAGTACCAGCAAAGTTTCAGGCAATGGACCTCCGGGTTAAACCCGGAAGTCCATTGGCTGAAACATTGCTTGTGTTTTTTTGTCGATATGTACAAAATTTGAAAGTTATACCTTGGGTGACAACTCCACTCCGCGGGTGATTTAGTTATAATCCACTCTCCACGTACTGTACTTCACCCACATTCTGGTTGTTTATTTCTAATTTGTCAGATAGTGTTGTAGGTTTAAAAAAATTAAAAAAATGTAATACATGTCAGGAGCCAGGCAACTAATTTAAATGATATTTTCATTTGAAAAGAGAGTGTGTCGCGTAATTTTTAGAAATGCCTAAAATGTTAATATCGGAACCTTAACTTAATATTAATCTTGCTTTCATAAAGACCCCAGAATCAAGACGGCAGTTCAATTGATCCAATTTTAAAAAACTCTCTCACCGGGCCGAACCACGGTAAACCAGGTGAGTATTGAATGTTGTCACCCCGGCAACTACTCTACGAGTATACTCGCCGTGAAAAAAGGCGGAATTTTAATCTTTGCAGAAGTACCACGCCCGAAACCCAAAATGTACAAAATAGCTTCAGTTTCTTATATTTTATAAATCTTGCCTTATCATTATGCCAGGTTACTTACATAATCGTGTAGACGCGGTGCCATCCCAGAAATGAAGCGCCACCATGTGCTCCTCGCGCGGCTGTGCTTTCATGTATTCTCGCAATGGCGTCATACTTACTGGGAAACACCATTCCATTGTTCTGAAATTTTAATGAAATGAAAATTCAGAAAGGTCTCTGTGTTCAGTACTATGTTTGTTAAACCTAAGGCGTGAATAGCTTTGTCTGGTGGGTGGTCAAGACCAAACATTTTCCGACAAGTAGTAGCAAGAGGACGTGACAACCGTTACTTATTCCCAGTTCCTTATTCGACATTCGTTACCAACCCATAAGGCTTGTAGCAATGCAAAACAGAGGGGAAAAAATAGCGTCTAAAAGGCATAATCTCCACCAGTATGGCTCTTAGCAATCATTTTTCTTTTCGTTTTTAAATAGCGTGGCTGGACAAGCCCGACAGCATCTAAATTTTCCGAATACACTTTTCGTGGAGAGAGAGAGAGCGTCACACCGTCCCCCATCACTATCCACGGTCCTAATTACGATTTCCGGCAGTTGAATCGCAAAAATCATAGCTGGGTCCACAACATTTAGGAAAAGAATCTCACACCATTTGTAGTGTCCAACCGATTACCAAAAATGGTCGCTGACCGATTACCGGTTATTTGAGCCCACAATCGGCTGATTCTGGTGCCGATTCCGATTGTAATACCGTGCACTACAAGACAAGTCGAGGCTCGAAAGAACTGCAGTAAACTGAACATTTTTCGAAGTGTTAAACTTCGTTGACTGGAGTCCCAGTAAAATTACCAGTCGCGCACACTTAGGCGGTAAACGTGGCTCTCAGAGCCACGTTTACCGCCCAAGTGCTCGCGACTGGTAAGTTTACTGCGACCTGAGTCAATGGAGGGCATCCTTCACTTTTCTGGTATGAACTGGCGATTGCTGCAAGTGTGCTCAGTTGTAAGCTTTACATGTCGTTTAACACGTATATCCCGTAAAGGGGCTTGTAGAGAGATTAGGCATACACATTGTGGTTGTTTCTCAACTTTATTGAATGGTATCATCGACATCATTTTACATTAACAATTGAAAATTGCAGAAGATAAAAAAATGCGATTCAGAAAAATTACAAATTGCTTGGCAACAATCGGTTAAACCGATGTTCCAGGAGCCGTTGTCGTTATCATCCTATTGCCCATAATCGGCCGATTGTGGTGGCCGGTTCCGATCATCGGTTGAACACTAACCATTTGTAGGAGAACAGGCAACAATGTGTGAATGTTTCAAGGAAAGAGGCCAAGGAAAACGATTCACAAGCAATACTAAAAACACAAATAACAACAGAAAATTGTTGATGTTGTGTGCAAATTATGATAAACGCCGTATAATAGATTTGCTGCCAGAAGAGGTAAAACAAACATTTGCATATCCAGGACTGACCCCTTTTCCAATGTGACCAAATTACTACATTTATTATTCGAGAAGGTCTTTTTAATCCTGGGAACTCTGATGGTATTTTCATTGTCAGTTCATTGACATGAGTTAGTAGAGTCTATATCCATAGTTTTGGTGCGAGTAATTAACCCTTGGACACTGGTGGTATCTTCCATATCAGTTCAATGGCAGAAAATGGAAGAGTTGATATTTATTATTTGGGGTTAGACCAATTAATGTTTTCAACCTACAGCCTTAGGCCTGTACGTTGAAAATATTGACTGGTCTACACCACACATTTACCTTGTATCCATTCCACTTAATGGCATTATGACGTAGCTTGTGTCCCGGTCGGAAAACGGCCCCTGGGGTTCAAAGGGTTAAGCTATTCAACTTGCAGGCATGGGGCCGTACCAAGCTCTCCAGCTCCGGTCAAATTCTGTAACGCTGAAGAAGAAATTCCAAACATGAGGTGGTTTTTAGAATAAAGATCTATGTGAGTATAAATTGCCCAGTATTTAGATGTGTATCCATACTATGTATAAGACTCATGGTGTCAATGGCCAGATCAAACATAAGTCGTTCGACTGTCTATTTTTAAAATAATAAATTTTGATATCGCCTGCGTTGGGTAAAGGGTTAAATGCAATTTCAAGCCGAGTCCTGTCTTCCTTCAGAGTAGTATGTCTCGCACGTTTGAGTACACAGTTGCAGGACTTCAGGTAGGACATCGGAAGTGACGTCATGTAACGTGACCCAGCGGCGCCATGTCGTGCTGTCATGGTAACCCACGTGAGCGGCCATGTCGTGACGTCATCCCCATAGTGATACGTAGTGTTAGTGCGCATGCGCAGCGCGCGTGTTTTTAGGGTAAAGCGTGTTTCCGTCGTCCATTTTGTATACTGGAGGCCGCCATCTTGGTTTCTATGGTAGCACGTGGTTGCTATGTTACCCAAATGCTTCTTATAGGATAGGGGTATGTTCGGAGGGTGTGTTCGATTGAATAAGAGTATTTTCCCGTTTCGCTGAATTACCACAAACACTCCGACAATCCTTCCAAATCATTAAAATCCTCCCCAAAGTATAGTACGGATTTCCCCCAAACACACCGACAATCCTTCGAAATCGCCAAAATCCACTCCAAACTACCGAAATTGACTTTATTTAGTACGGATTTCCCCCAGAATCCATTTTTAGGACACCAATACCATGGTACCGAGAGGCCCATAGGTACCGAAAAGGCCCACAGGGGTAAGTTCGATTAAAGTAGAGTAGTTTTTCAGGCTCGGAATCCTCCCCAGGATCCCTTTTTAGAATATACCATGAGGTTTTTCGCCAATAACAGGCACGTAGTGTTATAGTTCTGAGGGGTCCCTTTGGATTATAGCCAACTGATAGACAACCACCATGAAAGCCTATATCATTCCTAAAGCCAAGAATCTATAGAGTAGTTACTGATAAGCCATTGCTGGAACGACTCGAATCCCATCGAACAAATGAGCTATAGAGCAATCGCTCATTCAAGTGGCTTGTACATACTGCTCGTAGCCTCATTTCAGTATTTGGGGATACCTATGGCACGAGTAGGTTATAACGAGGGATTCGAGCACACCAAATTTTGGTGCAGATCGTACCTCACCAAAAAACTTAGTTTTTCGGATAAATCACGATCGAAATCCATGGCCATGCGCGATGCGACACGTGTGGGTTCACATCATCACTTTCTCCTGGTTTTTGCAGTGGTGGACGTAGATGAAGTGTCGTGCGTTCGACGTTCCATTTCTCTAACGGTCAACGCGGGCCCGACTAAAATTTCGAGTGAATTTATTAAAAACCTTAAAAAATTCACTCTCTTAAAAATTCACCTTTAGGTGTGCTCGTAGGTTTTGACAACGATCATTCTTGGGAAAACGCTCGCCTTTTCTCAGAGGTGACACGGACTCGCATTTTAGGTGAATTTTTTCGACTTGGATATTGCGAATTTTGCACGATTGTGACGGAGACACGATTAGCACTGAGATTCCCATTGACAAAAATTTCAAAACGACGCAGTCGTCGTGGATGGAAGACAAGCAATCCAACGCGAGGTGTGAATTTTGTCAGGTGGGCTCGAACCCACCAGTGATGACGTAGAGAGGTTTTTGACATGGAAAGAGAGATCGCTCGTCCGAGTGTAAAAATGTGAGGTGTGCTCACTCCCACCACCCTGTTAAAAAAAAAAAATGTTTGTGATATACATATTATGATTATTATGATTAGTTGTGAGACGAGTGGCGAAAAAAAAATTGACTGTTTAAAAAGATAAAAAAAAAATATATATAACAACATTTAAAAAAAAAAAAGAATACAAAAAAAATATAACCGTTTTTCATTAAAGAAAAAAATATAATAAAATAATTAAAATATAACTGTTTTTCATCATTAAAGAGAGAAAAAAATAATAAATAAATATAATGAAAAACAATGTTTCTACATGTAGGAGATTCTAACGAAGGGACGAGCAGGTTCGTAAATTGATACGGAGCAGGGAGAACATTCCGGCGCGGGACAGGGCCAGGTGATTGGAAGAGATGGGATTGACACGAGAGGCGACAAGTTGTTCAGACTCGTCACTGACGTTCAGGAACGAGCAAGGAAGGAGATCGTGGAGAAACTGAGACCCATAAGAGAAGGTTCTCTGAGGATGGCTTCTGTTCCCTGTAGTTCTACGCCGAGAACTCCGTCTGGTTACACTCTGGAGAGAATGGTGATCGATCTGAGTAGCGTCGGTAGCGTTACGCCAAAAGGTTTGTCGGAATACACTCCGAAGAAGATCAAGACAGATGCGAGTAGCGTCGTCAGCAGCGCCAGATCTGACGACGGTAGAGAAAGGAAGGTGATGACGATTTCATTGGCGACACGTGAATATGGTTTGAAGGCGACTATTTAATCATCGGTCCGAACAGGTACGAAATGACTGACGAATTGCACACTCTGCTCTCTCACAAGAGACCCAGCGATTACACCCAAGAGGATTTGAATAATTACAGAGACATTCTGGTTCAGACCCACGCCGTGAAGAAGAACAACGATACCAGACAGACACGTCCAAAGGATAGGAGAGGTTACAAGTGGAAGCATGTGGTGGAACCCATATGGAAGGCGAACGAGTATTTCGTGAAATCGACGACTGGAAAGGGAACGAAGACCAATACGATATTTCTTTCGCGCGATCCTCATGCCCTGTCGGAGAGATTGAGATTGTTGTTGGCTAGCAGAGAGGCCGGTAACACTGGAGTAAACACTGGAGTGTAGAGCTTACACGATCTGTGTGAACGAACAACTTCCTAGGATCTTGCATTAAAGATGTCTTGGCTGTCTGGAGAGAGAATTTAATCACATTAATCATTCATGCCTCATGATGGAATGGGAAGCCATCGTCACCACGTATTTCATGTCTGCATTGGAATGCATACAATACGACGACGTGATCTAATGTTGGGAGCAATTTGTGTCTTGCATTGGAGAACCCGAACCCACAAAATTGGAAGAGTTGAAGTTAGCGCATCGATGTCTCACCACCAAAGACAGGGGACACGCTTTGGAATATTTGTTGGAATGGAGCATATCACCACCACCACCACCACTAAAACAATGTTCTGATGGGAAGCACGTTTTTATGGATCCTTGTTGAAGGTTAGAAACCATTAAAACAATTTTTTCGTTAATTAAATAAGGGGTGAAAAATAAAAAATACATAAAAAATAATAATAGATATAAATAAATAAAATAAAATGAAAATGGAACTTCAAAGTAAAAAATATATCCATTGTTAGAGAAATTGAATGTCGAGCCCATGGCACCTCTTCTACCACCACCAGAAAGTAGCGATGACTTGGGACAGAAGTATCGAATCGAACAAATCAATAGAATTCAATCGTATCTGACATGAGAGAGAGATTGTCGTCGTTTGCTCAACAAGAAATATTCGAGATTCGAGAAATTCGTAAGTGGTGTGAATTTGACTCTAATCACGATCTCTATGGGTTTGAACATTGCCAGAATAAGTCTATTGTTGACCGCTATCATTACTCTTCCAGTCATGTTGTCTGTAGAAGAATTGGCTTTGACTGCCGGATTCACCAGTACGATCGGAAAATTTCTCACTAAGAAATTATTTGTGAAGGCTAAGAAACACGAAATCATCAGCATTTCAGCCGATGCAAAGATCGACACCGTGTCAGATAAGATCTTCATGGCATTGAAAGATGGTAGGATTTTGGACGGTGAATACGTCAACATACTGAATGAAAAACAAAAATACGAAGTCATGAAAGCGAAGATAAGAGTCAAGAGTCATCAGATCATCAAGGAACAATTGAAGGATTCTCTCCTAGAAAAAGGTAGGGAAGAAGTGAGAGAATCGTTTTGTAAATTGTTGGATCCCAAAAAGATTCCAGAAGCAATCGACCGAAAACAAACAAAAAAATGTATATATATATAAAAAAAAAAACAACATTCAAACTTATATATATTAAAAAAAAAAAATTTAAAAATATATACGCAAAACAAAAAAAGCCCAAAAAACAAATGTATTGTGTCAAATGCAAGAGAGTTACCGATACGGTTAATGTTAAAAAAGTACTGATGAAAAATAAAAGTCCCATGCTTCGCAAAACGTGTAAAGTGTGCGGTTCGACCAAGACACAATTCGTCAAACGTGGTGGCGGTTTGACAAATAAATTGATTAATAATCTACCCATCAAAATGCATCTGCCAGGACATCAATTCACGGGACCCGGCACGAAATTAAAACATCCAGAACATATTATTAACAAGTGCATTGGTGAACGAACTACACAAACCCATCACATGTAAATTTCGAAGGAGAAGGGTGTTCGTGAAGGATTTGGATCAGATCTGGTCTACCGATCTGGTCGACATGAAATTGCATTTGAAACAGAATGAGAACACTAAATACATACTGTCAGTCATCGACATGTTGTCGAAATATGGATGAATGAGACCTCTGAAGAATAAATCAGGAGCTTGTGTGGCGGAAGCGCTGAAGAGCATATTTGCATCGTCTTCTTGAAAACCAGATAAATTGTTGGTGGACAAGGGAAAGGAATTTTACAACAGTCAGGTTCGTCTGTTTGTAGACCTCTATTCCGTCGAAAAAGAATGGAAAGCTAAGATGATCGAACGTTGGAATAGAACCGTGAAGGAGAAAATGTATAAGTATTTTACAGCCAATATGATCAAGAAATATATCGACATCCTAGATGAACTGGTCTAAGAATACAACAACACACGACACAGATCGATCAAGATGACTGCTGCAAAAGCTAGGGATCCTCGAAACGAAAAACACGTCTTCTCGATCTCTATTCCAAAAGGATCAAGATCAAGAAGAAGTCCAAACCGCCGAAATTAGCAGTTGATGATCGAGTGAGAATCACTTCTTATAAGTCACTCTTTGAGAAAGGTTAGACTCCTCGATGGACAAAGGAAATCTTTAAGATTGCTAGAATATTTTACACGGATCTGGTGACTTACAAAATAGAAGTGTTAGAGGACGATGAAGATGACAGCAGAGAAATCATCGGAACATTTTACGAACAAGAACTGCAGAAGACAACATTTTGAAGAACCAACCCTTCACTTTTTTTTCCCTTTACGCATATACATAGTAAAAGGGGAAAAAAATCAAATACAATAATCATTTTTAAAAAACAATTTATAATAATAAAAAAGCAAAAGCAAACGAATTAAGACAAAAACCCCCAAAAACATGACAGATATGTTAGATACAAAACAAGGTATATTTAGAGATGAAAGCATTGAAGAATACGAAGTTCACGAGTATGAACCCATGACTGGAACTAGTTGGAACAATGCCGGTGGAATAAGAATCAACATCGAGACGCAAGATCTGTTTGTTCATCCCAGCGAAAGTTACATAGTGATACAGGGATGTCTAACCAAGGAAGACAGAAGCAATTACGTGGACAATGACATAGTCACTCTAGCCAATAATGACATGATGCAACTGTTCAGTAATATAAAATACATGCTCTCGGGATAAGAGATAGAATACATGTTTCACCCTGGATAAGCCACCACGATGTACAGACTCTTGACGTATCCAGACGATTTTTCAAAATCTAAAGAACTCAATCAGTTGTGGGTGAAAGACACCATCGCTGACATGAGTCCAGCCAATACCAGTGCCACTCTGAGATTCGACTACGTCGTCAAGACATCGAGACCCAGAGGAACGTTTTTGTTCAGGATACCTCTGAAATACATATTTGGATTCACGGAAGATTGCGATAAGATTCTCTATGGATTCAAACACAATCTGACATTGATTCAAAAAGGAAACAATGAAGCCATCATGAGACCCGCCGCGACTCATGCGGGTAAGATACATCTGAACAAGATATCTTGGTTCGTTGCGCACGTGTTGCCTTCGGTCGCAGAGAAAGTACATCTCTACAAGATCATAGAATCGAAGAGTAAATTACCGGTGGGATTTAGAATGAGCCAGTGCAACACGGCTAGTATTCCACCGTCTAGCAATCACTTTGATTGGAGATTGACCATGAAATCTGCTTCAGAAAGACCGCGATTCATTTAATGGCATTTCAGACGACAGGGACGGATCTCAAGAGAAAAATCCTTCCCTGTTTGATCAAACGTAACTTGAGAAACATGAAGGTATTTCTAAACGCCACAAGATATCCTGCAATTGATTACAATGCCTCTTTCGATAGGAACGATTTCTGCAGACTATACGGTGACGCCGCGGATTTCAGAAAGAAATATCATTGACTGGACGATTTGGTGGGCAATCCTAACATCACGCCCACCAAATACAAATCGATGTATCCCCTGTTCGTATTCGATGTCAGCAAACAGAGCGAGCAACTCAAGAGTAGCATCTCAGACATTCAAAGCAGAATGCAATTCGACAAGAATGTGCCGAGGAAAACCGAAGCTTTTGCCCTTGTCCTGTCGGATAGAGAGTTAGAATTCGAACTCATTCGAATGATATCGCCTCCTGCCGGCATGGGATATCCTATCAGACCGTGCAGTTGGTTGTTACCTCCATTTCTTAAGGACCATTCAGTTTTTTCCGCATCTAACGCACTGCTCTCCTCAGCCCAGAAGGTGATCAATTGTCTGGCGTATTTTATCTTTTCCAAGATGGAGATTGGAGTGCAGGCATCCAACATGTGGGTCGGATCCTGCAGATTCGTTATTGCATGTCCTCCAATGTCCAGTTTGCCTTCCATGATTTTGCCCTTTCTCCAGACCGTATTTTCATCCCAGTACCGTCTGCTGACTGCACTGGAATCGTATTCTGACTCGTCGTCGAGACCGAATAGTTCGTAACATAACCATTCATGTTGATGCCTGCCTCCATTTTCCCTCTGGATTGTTTGTTCAGATACAAGTCGTCGACTGGAGATTCCAGATAGGATTGAGAATCCAGTACGGCAGAATCAACATAACCTTTGTTGACCGCTGTCGAGTCTTCATCATTTTTGTCGATCACAGACAGATTAAATATCTTGTTCAATCCTGCATACAGATCCGATTTCATTACTAACTCGTCGTCATTATTCTTTCTCAATTCTAAATCTATGTATTGTTTGGTTGCCACATCATTAGGATTCCTGGGATCGGGTACATTGATTATCTTGTTAGAATTTGCATTCAGTTCAGACTGTATCACTTTAGGAATGTAGCGATCTCACAGATGTTTACTGAATCTCGCATGAGAGTTGTTGGCATATCTTTTAGTGGCAGCATTGATCGAATCTCTAGGATCTGCTACGTTCACCACTCATTTAAATTTCAAGTCGAGATCATCGTCATGTCTTTATTGGCGTAATTATCTCTCATCATCTGCTGGAAATTTTCGTCTCCATTATCGATGTATTTTTTAGTCATAGCATCAGACGGATTGACCGGTTTGGGAACATTGTAGATTTTCTTATTGTTTAAGTTTAAAGGTTCTTGTCGAGGTTCGTATCATCGAATGAATCTTTCGTCTAATTTGGCAATATCACCATCAATAACTTTGACTGTAACTCTTCTTTTCTTTCTAGAGGGACCTTCACTATCGTCAGCACGATGGAATTTATCGACTGTCATGTTTTGTTTTGTATTTTTACTTTTTTCTTTTAATTAGGAATATTATAGGTTTTCTTTGTTTTTATTATTATTTAAATTCTATTATATCTCTCTCCATACATATATTGAAAAAAACAATTTCTTTAATGTAAATTGTTGAGAATATCTTGAAAGTGATCTCCTTCCGACCATCTCATGAGAACATAGAGACACAGGTGACCACAAAACACTTGATCCAGTGCTTGCACTAATTAGGTATTGTAAATAACTGATGATAAATAGTTTATTATTTCCATCAGCAGTGAGATTGTTTAGCTATCGAAATAATAATTTTTATCATTCGAAAATCACCCAATGCATGCCCTCACCTCCAATGTTGTCCAGATTTAAAATTCCAAATTCCGAATCGTTGTCAGCTTTTTTTCTCGGTAAAGAATCTCTAGAAAACACAACTCGAAAATGTTTGATTTTTAAATCTTTCACTGCTTTTGACAGATCGATGTTAGATAGGGGTTCGTTGGGTAAGACGGCACCATCAAGGAATATGCATTTTATTTTCTTCCTATTCATAAATATGTTTTCAGTGATCTGTCTTCTACTGCACTGGTCTTTGAATTTACCCAACAGCTTTTTATTGATTCCAGTTGGAATATTAGATGGATGATCGTCGGGCTAGTTACTTGTGTTGAACCATTCATCCATGTCTGATGCTATGTCCTCAAAGATGTCTTTGGTCTCTATCTCGTAACCCAGACTGTCCATGTCGGTGAACAGTAGTTTGGCTTTCGAACCGAATTTGGATTTGTCGTAATCGTAGTGAAACTCATACATCAATTGCTTGCTAACGTCTAAGATGATCGCGCCAAGATAACAAGGTTTGTCAAACTTCAGATGCATCTTTTGCATGTGAACGGCCACTAGATTTTCATCGAATATGATTCTATGTTGATAATTGGGTTTTGAGATTAATTTTCTAGACTTCTTTTCGGATGCGACGAGTCGAACGTTGATTCTATTTTTTCCATCCAACGCTCCTCGTCGAATCAAATGATTTGATGCACACTGATCAGTCTCATCCTGCGATCGAGGTAACATTTCAGATTTTTGCAATAAACCACGTACTTGCATTTGGGATTTAAATTGAGAACGAGTTTTTCAATGCCATTCACTTCCGTTCGTTTGGGAGCCAGTGGATAATCATTGTGTGGATTGTGTAACGTTTCCGGATAATCCAAATCGATCTCTAGAATACAAAGCTAGTCTCTCCATTTTTGTTTTTCATCCAACGTTTCGACCCATTTGAAATTTCTGATCGGTAAAGGATGACTCATGGCCTAACTGTACAAATTATTAGCGTCCCAATACTGGTTGTATTTACTGGGTTTTTCCAAATTGAAATCTTTTCCCATGTGAGAATTATTAGCTTTGGCATATCTAGTGGAAATCATAGAGACGCCCTCCCTCACAGCTTTTTCAAACATGAGCAACACGACGTCCATTGATAATTCCAATCGCACCTTGGTCATCTTCAAGAGAGCATCCCAAGCAAGTCCGGGTGCTGTGAAATACCAAGCCAGATCTAATTTGTAATGTCGACGAGACACCGATCGAAACTTTTCAAACACATTGGCCAAGAGAAGCACATCAATTTTTAAACAGAGGTCATGATATTCTCTCATGGATTTCATGTTGAACAATCTCCAAACTTTTTGTGCACGTTCGTAATCATCATCAGAAATGTGAGATTGGTTTAATTTCAAATAAAAATCTTCTTTAGAACGTAGGACGACGTTGTCGAATTTCATGAGATCACTCATGTAATCAGAATGGTAGACGCCTTTCCTCAACATGATGTTCATCAATTCTGGTTGATTATTAAAATGTTTACTCGTGATTTTAAATTTCTCCCCACTCAAACTGTCGACTAATTTTTCCAGACTGGTCGACATAAATTTGTAACTGTCCAAAGTGGAGAAATTCACACTAGATATCGGTCCGACCATAACCCAGTAAGCATAAAACTATCATTTGATAATCAGTCCAGGGGAAAGGGTATTTGGAAGTTTAATAATAGCCTACTTGGTGACCCGGACTATGTAGGTACTATTAAACAAGTCATAGCCGAAACGATAAACCAATATACAAATGATAACACGGAAAGTTTTAGTATTAATGATCAGCTCCTTTGGGAAACACTAAAAGTTATGATTAGAGGAAAAAGTATAGCATACGCCTCTTCTGTGAAGCGTGAATCGGGCAAAAGGCAACAAGAAGTAGAAGATCATCTAAGAATCCTAAATACAAAACTGGACGGGGGGGGGGGGGGGGGGGAATGAGTCAGTGTTAGAAGAAATGAGATCACTTGAAAACGAACTTAAAACCCTTAGGGATAAAAAAGCTTCAGGGAATAATAATAAGAGCAAAATCAAAATGGAAAATAGAGGGGAAAAAACCAACCAAGTATTTCTGCAACTTAGAGAAAAGGCATTATATGGAAAAAACTATACCCAGGTTAGTAAAGGATGATGGGTCGGAAATTACTGATATACGCGAGATTCTAAGGGAGCAGAAATCCTTCTATGAAAAACTATATTCTTCAAAACTACCAAATAATCAGCCTCCTGATACGGTTGAAAGTTTTTTTGACAAAAGTAACCCGTTTCTTACCTTTTTAAGCGATGACGAAAATAAATCCCTTGAAGGGCAATTAACTCCTTCGGAATGTCTAAACGCCCTAAAAGCAATGCAAAACAATAAAACACCTGGTTCCGACGGCTTCACTGCCAAATTCTATAAAAATTTTTGGAAAGACATTGGTACTTACCTAATTAATTCTCTGAATTGTGGCTACGAATTGGAACAACTCTCAATTACACAGAGACTCGGGATTATTATTTGTATACCAAAACAAAACAAACCAAAGCAATACATAAAAAACTGGCGCCCCATATCCCTAATTAACGTAGATACAAAAATAGGATCAGCAGCAATTGCTAACAGAGTAAAAACAGTTCTTCCCAATTTAATTTCAGACACCCAGCTAGGTTTTATGAAGGGTCGTTACATTGGGGAGTGTACTAGATTAACTTTCAATTTAATTGCAAAATGTGAAAAATTAGATATTCCAGGTATCCTAGTTCTCATAGATTTCGAAAAGGCTTTCGATTCTCTCGAATGGAGTTTTATCCAAAAGACGATGGAATTTTTAAATTTTGGACCCTCTATGATAAGGTGGTTTCAAACCTTCTACAGCAACATCTCCAGTTGCATACTAAATAATGGCCATTGTTCTGAAAGATTTAATATTGAACGAGGCGTAAGGCAAGGTGATCCTTTATCACCGTATCTCTTTATTCTTAGTGCAGAAATTCTAAGCGCGTCCTTAAAATTTAATCCCAATATAAATGGAATAAAGATTAAAAATTCGGAATATCTAATTAGTCAATACGCCGATGACTCCTCTCTGTATTTAAGTGACGATGGATACTCTTTAGATACTGCCCTGAATATGATTAAACAATTCTCATTAATCTCTGGCTTAAAGGTTAATTTTGACAAAACGGAAGTTATATGGATTGGCTCAAAGCGGGGTTGTGGTGAAACACTTCCAACAAGCGAACGAGTTGTTTGGAATCATTCCAGATCATTCAAAATTCTTGGAATTGAATTTAATCTGTTTAGTGACAATTATATTCTAAACAATTATACAAATAAAATCCAGAAAATTGAAAAATTACTAAGTGACTGGTCATTTCGTAATTTAACATTAATCGGAAAAAATACCGTTATAAAAACTTTGGCTTTACCAATTCTAACACACTGTTTTATGGTTTTACCAAACCCACCGATAGAGTTATTTAAGAAAATTCAAACAGTTTTTTATAATTTCTTGTGGTCAGGAAAAGTCGAAAAAATGAAACGTACAACAATGATTGGCCTTTTTGAAAATGGTGAAATTAAATTTCCGCATGTTGAAACTTTTAGTCGTTCTTTAAAAATGATTTGGATTAAGAAATTATTGGACTCTTCCTCGTTGGCTCCATGGAAAACTCTCGTAATCGACAAACTAGAATTGTTCGGAACTTATAAACTTTGGTATTTACACGAAGAAGGTTTAAAAGTGGTTAGGAAATATATGAATGTATTCTGGAAGGATGTTCTTCTGGCCTGGGCTCTCCTGGACAAAAAGAGCACCACAACCCCCTCAGAAATACTGGGTGAAACTATTTTCCTAAATAATCAAATAAAAGTTAATGGACAACTTTTTTTCAATAAAATTTGGTGTAATAAAGGCATTTACTTCGTAAATGACCTAGTTTCTGAAAACAATGGCCTCCTAACCTTCGCTGACTTCTCCAACAAGTATAACATCAACACCCCATTTACAGTTTTTCAGGGTATTATAAATGCTTTACCTAAATCTTGGAAAAGTGCAACCAGATCCAATAAAAAGTTGCCCTTTATTCAGGACAAAAATATTGATATGTTAAAATCTACTAATAAAGTCTCTCGGGCTTTTTATTTTAAATTTTTAGAACTCCACACTATACCTCCTATTAATGTACAGAACAAATGGAATGAGGTTTTAGAAACGGATTTTCACTCTAATGACTGGATTTTTATATATAAAATCCCATTTACAATCACGGACGACACATATTTACAAAGTTTGCATTTCAAAATTGTCCACCGAATTTTATACACGAATTCAAAACTTTATAAATGCAAACTCTCTGAAACGGAACTGTGTACTTTTTGTTGTAATACAAAGGAGACAATACTTCACTTGTTTTTCGAATGTTCGGTTGTGAAAACAGTTCTTCTGAACTTTTTAGAACATTTAAGGAACAAGTGCGATATTGAGTTTCCTTTAACCCCAGAATATGTTATTCTAGGCCACACAAATATTCATGCCACTTCCAATAACATAACAGACTTCTACATGCTTATCTTCAGAAAGTTTATTTATTCCTGCAAAGTGAAAAATAATTTACCAACCTATACCAGTTTTACTGAACAATTAAGAAATTACAGAAATCTAGAACTCATATCCAGATATTCATATTTGAATAAGCGCATCAAAGAAATAAACTTAAGGTGGGATACAATCAGCTCTCTATTAACTGGCTAACCCCGTTCTCATCTTGCTTATACTGTTTCTGTCACAAAAATGCAGTGGCATTGTAGATTGCGATCGGTGCTATAACATCACGACATATAACGTATCTGTTACTTGTCCTGACGTTGTTACACTGTTTGGAGAAGTGCTATGAGTTACTTGGGTTGAGTCATTTCAAATCTTCACCTAGCACAATATTTTGAAAATGTGATGTTCCCTGCTCAAAAATGACAAACTTTCTAAACACATCCCCTCTAACCCACAACTTCTGCTCCCTCGCTCGAAGGAACTCGACGAGCTCGTTCTAGTGCGGGGTCGAGGGATGTGGTTTGGGGGAGGAAGATTGAAAAGTAATGAACTTTTAGAGTGATTTTTGTATATATTCAGTTTTAGCCATTACTCTGTATATACTAAGGTGTTTCTGGTAATTTTCAAGTTCCCTTTATTTCGGTTAAGCAATTAGGTGAAAAGTATGTGCTTGATGCGCATGTAGGACTAGACTCTGATAAAACATGCACGGCAGCTCTACATAATTTGTCATCACCTCATCACTTTTGTGCAGCTACGAATGGAAACTCATGTCACAGTGAAAAATAAGAAACTTTGCTATTTTATGTTATGTATTGTTACGCATTGTAAAATTAGTTTATAGAAAATGTTTTTGCTTGTAAATAAGTACCTAAGGTCTGAATAAAAAAAAAAAAAAAAGAAAAAAAAAAAAAAATTTGTAACTGTCAATGAAACGTATTGCTCTATGGATGGGACTCATTTTTTCAGTGAAACCATCGACGACTCTCTTTTTATCGATGATCTTCCATTTAGTAAATAAAATGTATTTTTTGTCGCTTTGCGTGATGCACCTCAACTCTCCCTCGCTGACACCTATATGTTTCACGAACAGGTGACTGTCATAGCCTGAGAGATTGTGAAATATCACCGGATAGAATTCAGTGTCTTGAAATCTCAAATCACATTTGTTGTGAGCAGCGGCACGAAACAGACCCATGTAGTGATCGAGATCTCTAACTTTTTGTTATTATTTTCAGACTGATTATCGAATAGTTGCCTACAGATGTGACATTCGGTGGTTTTCTCGAATTCTCGCTGTTGCTCTGACGTGATGATGATGTCTTTAGGTTTTTTAAATTTGTTGTATAATATTTGAACTTTCGATTCTAACTCTTCCACGAATCATTGAGCCACAACGTCATCATCTGAACGTTTGGTGTAGATGAAGGGACCCGGTGATTGTCGATCGTCGAAAGAACATTTCACGTAATAACAATAACCTGAAGATACATGCTTCTGATATTTTTCGGCATAACTCCTACACTCATCGGGCTGGCAAGAATTCATTTTCGTGGTGAAACATTCGAAATTGGCATAGCCGATGAATGGCAGTTCCAATCTTTTTTATAGTTACGAAAATCCACATAAGTGTTAGGTTTAGGCATTTTGATGACAACACCTCGCTTTTCGCTACAATATTCTCGATGATGCATCAACGATCCTTGACAATGGAACAAATTCATGCAGTTGAAGCAGAAAAATCTCTCGTACTTATGTTCACTAATCTGCTTCGACAACAATCTACTCATGTCTTTGATCCAACAATAATGCTGATTGTCACCCTCGGAAATTATCAACAGATTAACAATCTTGTCTCTCTCTTTGTGCGAAGTCAGTCTGAGATGACAGACTATTCCTTTTTTTATCATCTCCATTGTATCCAAAGATGTTCATGGCCATGGAGATGTTTAGCTTTTGAACATCTTCGATGTCTTTCAATCGCATTGGGAAAGGCACTCCCATCCAATAGAGATTTTTACAAGTGTCTGTGTACTTGAAAACTCTCTGAGCATTCTTTTTTACGGGATACAGGTCAGATGTGATTGCCCATTTGAAACACTTGTTATCCTCTTTATTTTTCACGTTGATCCAACTTGTTTTTTAACCCTTTACCCAACGTAACGGCCAAAACCGGCCAGCGCTATTCTCAAAAATCGTCAATTAATTTTCATTATTTTTTCATTTTTTGTCTCAAAAACATAGGTTATGACCCCTCGTTGGAACGAGCTCGTCGAGCTCGTTCCAACGAGGGGTCATAACCTATGTTTTTGAGACAAAAAATGAAAAAAATTAGTTATTCAAGAATTTTTTTTGCAAGTGTCATCTGCTTTTCATGTTAGGTAAAGGGTTAAATTCAGATTCAACATCTTCTCGAACGTCCAACCACTTCCCTTGTTTTGAAAAGTAGACATAGATTCCAACATTTTGTCTTTCATCGCTTTGTAAACGTTGGCTAATTCATCGTCTCTAAACACAATCTCGTTTTTAGATCGGAAATAGGTATCTTCCATCACGCTCTCACCCGTCTTCATGTCAAACTTTTTTATCAGACAATGCAAGATCATTTTTATTTTTAAACCCTTATCCAGATGTTTTTGAACTACGTTCAACACTCTACCCTTCACCCATTTCATGACCGATTTGGGATCGGAGTTTGCGAGACCTGGCTTCGCGTCAAAAGTTTGATCGCTTCGTCTCATTCCATCAAAATCAATGGCAACTTCAACGCTTCCTTTATGATTTCCCTTATCGTGTCGAATCCCTTTTTTTCACTCACCGCTCTTGAAATTTCATCCATCGCTTTTTTTCTAACGAATCGTCATCTCGAACCGAATTGCTTTTCATTTTCTTTATTATTCTCTTATGAAACCTTCTGCTGCTCCACCACTTTTCGTTTAATGGTCGTCTTCTTCTTAGTTTCCACCACGGTCATTTGTTGACGTTGTTTTGCCGCTGTTCTCTTCTCGTCTTTTTTTTGTGATTTGAGTTGTTTTTGTTGCTACTGCAGATCTTTCCTCCACTCCTTTTCTGTAGAGCAAATGACCGATGCATTCGTCTTTTTTCACGTATTTGACACCATTTAATTTCAACGACTGATGCATTTTAACTTGTAATTTCACCAGTGATAGATCACAAGTCTCATTGCGCACAGCTTCGATCAATCGTTCGTTAGTTTTGTAATGGTTATAATTTTTAATTCCTAAATTTCTACAGTACTTTTTCAACTGGGGTTTGGTAGACAAATCTAATTTTTTTTTCCACGATATACTTTTTTGTGTTTGGCATCTTTTTGGTGTGTTAAAGTTCTTATTTAATTTGTATATATTATATTTTTAGTTTTTTAATAATTTTTTTTTGAATTGTTAAACTTCTCTTCTTATTATATTATATATATTTTCAATTTTTTTCTTTAATGACAAAAAACCCCCCAGAAAGACAAACAGAAAAAAACACATACTAACTCGTGATAAGGACTTTAATAAGCTTTTCAAGTCGAGATTTAAATCTAGCTATATAAATAAACTAACTCTCTCTTTTTATTTTCGTGTCCGTTATGAGCGTGTTAACTTTAAAGCTGTCATCTCCCCGTTGATAAATCCATCTCAAAACTAGATTCAAACTCTCGAACATTTGTTCTTCCCCCTTGTTCAGTTTCAATTTGTCAACCACTTCTTTAGAAACCATCGGATATATATTACTCCCATAGATGAATGACAGATCATCTGGATCTAAATTTTCTATCTTCTCTGAGAGAATGGCCAATAGATCACCTTGGCATTCATACATTAAATCCAGAGAGGTTTTGTTCAATTTCAAAGGTAATGTATATTTATCGTATTTGTCTCTCAATCCACTCATCTCCACGTTCTTCAATTCGATGGCGATTGTAGTCTATAAATTTTTCTACTGAACTTCCAAAATCTCTCAGCTACCTTCAATGTGAATTGTTTATGTACTGACGATTCCATGACGGATTTTTTTTTTCCTTTCTGTTATCGTTTGGTTGAAAAAATATTTTTATAAAATATTAAAATTTTGTGTGTGTGTGTTTTTTTTTTTTAAATGATAAATAATTATTACTTGTAAAAAAATATTTTTGGGTTTTTTTTTTCTTCTTATTATATATGTAAAAAAATAAAATAACAACTTTTTTTTTACAGTTTTTTCCTTTAATGACAAAACGGTTATATTTTTGTATTCTTTTTCTTTAATGAAAAACGTTTTTTTTTTATTTATTTTATTTTATTTTTTTCTTTAATGAAAAACAGTTTTTTATTTATTCTATTTTTCTTTTTTTTTCTTTTAATTTATATGTATATAAGTTTTTTCTTTTCTTTTATACATATATATTTTTTTATCTTTTTAAACAGTCAATTTTTTTTTCATCACATGTCTATATTTTTTTATCTTTTTAAACAGTCAATTTTTTTTTCATCACATGTCTCGCAACTCATCATAATATGTATATCACATACATTTTTTTTCAACAGGGCGGCGGGAGCGAGCACACCTCACAATTTTAGACTCGTGTCAAAAACCTCTCTACGTCATCGCCGGCGGGTTCGAGCCCCCCTGACAAAATTCACAGCTCGATTCGAACTCCGTTTTTCCGCGTAAATCTGCATTAGATCGATCGTCTTCCGTCCGCGATGACTGTGTCGTTTTCGAATTTTTGCCAAAGGGAATCTCAGTGCTAATCGTGTCTCCATCACAATCATGCAAAATACGCAATATCCAAGTCAAAAAAAAATCACCTAAAATGCGAGTCAGTGTCACCTCTGAGAAAAGGTGAGCGTTTTCCAAAGAACGATCATTGTCAAAACCCACGAGCACACCTAAAGGTGAATTTTTAAGAGATGGAATTTTTTTAAGGTTTTTAATAAATTCACTCGAAATTTTAGTTGGGCCTGCGTTGAAATGGAATGTCGAATGCATGACGCTTCGTCTATGTCCACCTCTGCAAAAACCGGGAAAAAGTGACGATGTGACCGCACACGTATCACATCACACATGTCCATGAATTTCGATCATGACGCACGCATTTTATCCAAAAAACTAAGTTTTTTTGGTGAGGTACAGTCTGCACTAAAATTTGGTGTGCTCGAATCCCCTGTTATACCCTACTGGCATGGTATTGTATTAATTGAGGATACCTTTCGAGGATACCTTTCATAGGATACTTATCTAAGGACACTATTACCTATTTGGCCCAACCTTCTTGGCCACCCCATGACATACCTATCCCAAATTCCCATTATAAGCTATCGAGCAGTTACTGAAAAGTAATTGCTCGAATGACTCAAAGCCCATCGAGCAAATGAGCTTCAGAGCAATTGATCGATCGAGTGACTCCACATACTGCTCGAACGACTCGAAGTCCACCGTGCAAATGTGTGCTATCGAGCAATTGCTCTTTCAATTGACTCACACATACGACTCTTAGCCTCATTTCGGTATTTGAGGATACCTATGGCTTGGTATTGTATTATTTGAGGATACCTTTCGATGATACCCTTTGTGGGATATTTATCTGAGGATACTATTACCTATTTGTCCCAGCCTTCTAGACCACCCCAGGATATACCTATCCCAAATTCCCCTTATAAGCTATCGAGCAGTTGCTGAAACTGGGCTTCGAGTCGTTCGAGCAATTACTTTTCAGTAACTGCTCGATAGCTTATAAGGGGAATTTGGGATAGGTATGTCCTGGGGTGGCCTAGAAGGCTGGGCCAAATAGATAATAGTATCCTCAGATATGTATCCTATAAAAGGTATCCTCGATAGGTATCCTCAAATAATACAATACCAGGCCATAGATATCCTGAGATGCTGAAATGAGGCTAAGAGCAGTATGATCGAGTCACTCGAACGAGCAATTGCTCTACAGCTCATTTGCTCGATGTGATTCGAGCAATGGCTTATCAGTAACTACTCTATAGATTCTTGGCTTTAGGAATGATATAGGCTCTGTCAGTTGGCTATAATCCAAAGGGCCACATCGTTACTACAACACTACGTGCTTTTTATTGGAGAAAAACGTCATGGTATATTCTAAAAAGAGATTCTGGCGGGGGGTGGGGGTGCGGGGGAGGGGTGGTATCCGAACCAGAAAAACTACTCTAGTCCAATCGAACTTACCCCTGGGGCCTTCTCGGTACCTAAGGCCCTCTCAATACCAAGGTATGGCGGTCCTAAAAATGGGGGAAATCCGTACTGTACTTTGGGGAGGATTTTAATGATTTGGAAGGATTGTCGGAGTGTTTGTGGTAATTCTACGAAACGGGAAATTACTCTTATTCAATAGAACACACCCTCCGAGCATACCCCTATCCTATAAGAAGCCTTTGGGTAACATAGCAACCACGTAATACCATAGAAACCAAGAAGGCGGTCTCCAGTATACAAAATGGACGACGGAAACACGTTGCACCCTAATACCACGCGTTGGGCATGCACACTAACACCACGTATCACAATGGGCATAACTTCACAACATGGCCGCTCACACGAGTTACCATGACAACACAACATGGCGCCACTGGGTCACGAGACATGACGTCACTTCCGAGGTCCTGCCCGAGGTCCTGCAACTGTGTACCCAAACGTGCGAGACATACTACTCTTCAGTTCAAACCATTGTAAGTAGCACTGCTACAAGTTTCGGTTCACACTGGAATGTTAGGAATTCTCTGTCAGTGCCTATTGTTTGCCGATTGTCTCCCATCGGTAGCCTTTTGTATGAGACGCTTACACTATTGTTTGCCTATGGTATGGGGCATTGACACTAGGACTGTCATGATTTTTTAATCTAAGAATCGGTTAATCGTCGCAAATAATCGATAATAATCGATTAATCGTGCCTAGATTACCCCCCCCCCCCCTCCCCCCCGTTTGAAGTCGTTAAAATGAAGTTCAAGTCGTCAGTTGACCTACCTCAAGTAAACAACGAAGACGTTCCTATTTTAGTGCAATCAAAACTTTGATGTTCTGAACTTTTGAACCGTCAGTGTAATAATCAAGACTGGCCGGCAGTTGCGAACTTCGCACTTCGCAAGTTCGCAACTACCGACCGGTCTTGATTATTACGCTTACGATTCAAAAGTTTAGAACATTGAAGCTTTGGATGTACCTAAAAGACAAATCCTTCTAACAGCTTATTGAGGTTTAACGTCGACGTTCTTGACCTTTTACCTTTAGAAACAATAGTTTTTTCATCATTTTTTTTTTATTATTAAACGTCTAAAACGGGTAAAAACGGGGTAAAATTTACCGAATTTTTGACAACGAAAAATACTAATTGATTTCGGCGTCAGCGATCGACAATCGATTAATCGATTAATCATGACAGCCCAAATTGACACTATTATTTGCTAATTGCGTGGTCCTTGACACTATTGTCTTCTTATTGTTTAAAGTACTGACGCTACTGTCTGCCTATTGTTTTTGGGCGATGACATTTTGTGCCCCCTCTTATTTGTCTATTGCCTGGGCCTCTCACATCAAAGTTTGTCTATTGTATGCACCCCGTGCACCATTTTATGCCATTGTTCTATGTCAATGCTCATTGTTTGCCGATTGTCTCCTATTGGTAGCCTTTTGTATGAGCCCCTGACAATATTGTTTGCCTTTGGTATGGACCCTTGACAATATTGTTTGCCAACTGTATGGTCCTTGACACTATAGTTTTCTTATTAATTAGAGCATTGATAACTACTGTCTGCCAATTGCCTTGGGAGATGACACTTTGCGTCCCCTATTGTTTGTATATTGCAGAGGGCACTTGACACCAATGCTTGTCTATTGTATGCGCCCGGCACCATTTTATGACTATTGTATGGGCTCTGGAGTCCACGCATGTTTGGCTACGGACACCTGACACCAATGGTTGTTTATTGTTTAAATATTGCTTAGGGCATACAGAATTTCCCAACAACTTTGAATAATTCTGTTTATTAGTATGGATGGGCCACAAAAGAACAAAAGAAAAGGTTGTACGTCGGGGGGGGGGGGGGGTGGGGGTGGGGAGCGGTCTGCAAAAGAATTCCACACACAAGGCCGGAGTGGGCGGAGTGGGCGGTTGGTCTGGAGGCCCGAAAAACTCATTTTACCACTGCATGCAGTTTCTTTCCTAACAACATTGTATAGTAATTACTAGAAATAAGACAGCTATGTTACAGATTAGAGTAAAACAGCACTCTTTTGACAAGTAGGATACGGTATGTTATGACATATTTGATTTCATTGACAAAATTTGTATCAGAAAGTGCTGTTCCAACCTAAATGATGTTGGTAAATGATGGAAACTTACGGGACACATTACTTATGGGGAACATTACTCAACGAAGCTAAAATGAATTGAACTTAACAGGAAACAGGTCAGGAAAAACGTTTCTCAAAAAATATTGGAGCTATTGCTCTTCAAAAGTATCAGTGATTATCAAACGTGTAGTTTCATTGATTTATAATTAAGGACTAACTGTTTCAGTTTGATCTGTTATTGAGAATCAACGGTAATGTTTAGGCAACACTTTCCACAATTGGTGTAGCTCATTATGGATAGGTGTGTCGCCTAAATATTTACATTAATTCGATATAATAGATCAAACTAAAACAGTCATTTCATTTCAATGTGTTCTTATAATGAAACTACAAAAGTAGGTCATCAGAATATAGATTGTTACTTTCTCCTAACTGTGAAATGACGACAGGTAAAACTCACCATGTCAGATTCGGAACATTCACTAAAATAGACAACATTGACACATGTTCCTTTCATTACACCTCAAGGCCTTCGGTGGCACAGACGACTCCAAGCCGTCTCGGCCCTCAACACCGACGAAGAGGGTTCGACTCGAGGGGTATTGATCTGGAATTTGTAATCCAAAATCGTTATTTGGGAGAGTCACCCGTTAAACCCAATGACCGGTAGTCTTGTTGCACACGGTAGGCAACTCTCTCAGCCAATGTAATCACTGTCAGACAAGACTTGTGTGCAGACTCTCCTTTACCAATAAAACTCGTATAGCCGTGATATAGCATTAGTTGTTGAAAGCGATGTTAAACCCCAATTAGATTATAAAACAAATAAATAACTTATCAGAAAGTGTATGCACATTATCAGTCCAATTAGGTCATAATTGATATCAAGTTAATAAGGTTAAAAATGCACATTAACTAAATCATTTTACCACACACGCTAAAAACTAAAGTGTTAAAAACTGCACTTGAAGTGCTGTATTTGACACTTACTAAGTGCTGAACTAGCACTTTGTTCAAGTGTAGATAGCCCAGAACTTGACAGGTGTTGACAATAATACCACTTGAAAAGTGTAATGTCGCTACACTTAAAAGGAAACAACGCAGATGGCGCGGATCAGGCTCGAACTCTCGAGCCTGATCCGCGTCATCTGCGTTGTGTCCTTTTAATTATGTACCCACCAAGCGCAAATCAAATTATGGACGATTCCGGAAGAACCACCAATGCTAGACACATGGGAAGTGCCATCCATTCAAGTTTCAGATGTCTGACGATTGTAATGTCTAAGTGCTTACAGCATTGCACTTTGAGTGTTAAAATCAAACCCTAAACCCTAGAATGGGTTTAACACCTTGAAAGTGTCAGTTTTAACACTTTAGTTTTTAGTGTGCATAACGTCCCCTGAGTTCCAATGCGTTCTATGTGCCAGTGGGCACATAGAACACAATGGAGCTCAGGGGTCGACAAGTAGAAGTAGTATTTTCCACCTGATATCTAATATTTAATTAGGGCCTCGGTGGCTCAGTCGGTTAGAGGTACAACTATGCGCCGTCTACCTTTCAGCACTGAAGATGTGAATTTGAATCAGGTGTAACCATCTGGACTTTGTTACACTAAATCGTTATCTGTGAGAGTTGTCGGTTACTCGCGGATGGCCAGTGGTCTTGTCGCACACAGTAGGTGACTCTCTCAGCCAATGAAATCAATGTCAGACAAGCCTCGTGTGTGGACTCTCCTCCACCAATAAAACTGGTAGTGTTCAGTGGTGGTGCCAAGGGGGTGGGGGTCGGGGGGGGGGCTACAGCCCCCCCCCCCCCCCCCCGTCGGAGAGGTCCAGCCCCCCCCCCCCCCCCCGTCGGAGATTTTTAGTCAGTCCGTCGGAGAGTCTCGTAAACCCGACTTCACGAGAAATTTCCGACAATCGAATGTTGATATCTCGCCTTGTCAGTCTCGAACCCGTGCAGCACTGGAACTCTGATAGAGAATAGTGATTCTCACGAAATTCCTTAATGTCATTCGTCAAACTGGCTTTATAGATGAAATATTTCCCGACCTTATTATAATATGTTTACTTTAACCCTTTACCTAAGGTAACGGCCAAAACCGGCCAGCGCTATTCTCAAAAATCGCCAATTAATTTTCATTATTTTTTTATTTTTTGTCTCAAAAACATAGGTTATGACCCCTCGTTGGAACGAGCTCGTCGAGCTCGTTCCAACAATGAGTCATAACCTATGTGTTTGAGACAAAAATGAAAAATATTAGTTATTCAAGAATTATTTTTGCAAGTGTCGTCTGCTTTTCAGGTTAGGTAAAGGGTTAAATAATCAACAAATTAACATACTCAATTTGCTTCTATTTTGGTTCTCCAAATTACCAATTTTCACTCATTTTCCTTCGTTTGGGAGGTCAAATGTTATAGCCCCCCCCCCCCCCCCCCCCCCCCCCTGTCGGAGAGATCAGCCCCCCCCCCCCCCGTGTCGAGAAATCCCTGGCGCCACCCCTGGTAGTGTTGTGATATTAGCCTGTCTATTGAAAGCGATGTTAAACACTAATCAAACACACAAACTAATACCACTTTATTTTATCCATCTCAAATTTAGTGTATATTCCATGTTGATAGAAACAGTTCCTAAAAGGGTTACTCAAAGTTATCAGGGGTAGTTACCAAAGATTTACTTTGAACCTTGAACATGAATTGATTATGTCTAAAAGGTAACCGAAAATGGATAATGGGATACCAGATAGTGGATTTGGACGATTGCTTTATTTCACACAGAACAAAATATGAGGATCATGGGATGATGGTTTCTTTGAAATATCGGAGCAAATGTATACAACTGATGAACTGGGGGCGGGGCATTTTTTGGAGATAATTTTTTTTCCCCTTTTTTGCAAAATAGGGGTGGGTGGGTCCCTTTGGGGCGGAAAAAATATTTTGGGCCGTGCATCTGCAATTTTGTTCCAGTCACCCCTCCCCCGTTTCGGGTGGAATTATCCTGCTATAAGCCCTCTTTATCAGTATTGATTTTTTATACATGTGTTTTTAATACATGATTATTTTTCACGATTTTTTTAATATCTATTTTAATATACATAGAATAAGTTTTAGGCCCCTATTTATCAGAATTACATTATTATTACTTTTATTAGTCCAAACTTGGACCCACAGTCCGTAATATAATTTTTGGCGTTGGTACGGCCTGTAGGTCCAACGCTCTCGATCTCCGTGGTGTACTACATGACCAGTAAACGATTTACTTGCAGGTCTGTCTCGCCTCGTGAGAACAATATGGCATGTCCAGAAGCTTTTTGTTATTATGTGACCAAAAGAAGGATAATTGTAAAAAACAAAAACCTCTATGTCGGAAGCGCTTGGTCACCGTATTGTTCAGAAACGAAAGATTCATATCATCGAAGTGGTTCGAGAAAATGAAGTTGGCAGCCATGTTTTGTATTTTTAAACATAATGACGTCATTCCTTCCTTAAGCGATTGGTTGCAATCAGGGAATCCTTGGTTGAAACTTAGGGAGGAATGACGTCATTATGTTTAAAAATACAAAACATGGCTGCCAAGTTCATTATAGTTACAAAGTTATGTAGCCCTGGGCAGTTTTTCAATTTTGGAAACTTCAGTTCAACTTAAACAGCGTCATGCGTGGTTCCCGGTTTCGTGCTACAGATTTCTCGGATATCGTGACCGGCTTTCGCAACCGGGAACCCGAGAATTCCCGTTCCTGGGATTAAACCTAATATGTTTAACGGGCAGCCGTAAGGCTGCTCGTTGAAAATACTAATTGTTATACCACCTACTAATAATGAATATGGATCAGTGGCGGCGCCAGGATTTCGATTTAAAGAGGGGGGGGGGGGGGGGGGGTAGGGGGTTAAGTAAGATATGGGAGGTCTAAAGTCGTGAAGCCGACGGCTTCTCCCGATCGAAGGCCACAGGACTGATCTATGGGAGGGCATAGAATGGGGTATCCCCTTCCGCAGGGAGAGTCTGTGGAAACAGTTTCATATTTGGACATCCTGGAAACGATATCTGAGCGTTTTTACAATACCTGGCGTGATCTTCAAAGACCCCCAGATTGTGTCAGATAGCAATTTGAAATTGGATTTGGTGGGGGAGGGAGGGAGGGAGGGAGGGAAACGAAACGTGTGTGTGTGTGGGGGGGAGGGGTTGGCCCGCTATGCCGCCACTGATATAGACTCCTCCAGTTGCTGCCATTGCACTGACAGGAAAGCTACGACCAGGGTTCAAATGATCAAGCTATTTCGAATTATGCTTCAACATCAGGAACAATTATGATCTGATTTTTTACCTTTCAGTAATAATATAACGATAAGGTCCCGGTTAAACACTCGTCCTTTGTCCCAGTGTTTATCTGTCTGTCCGCCATCTGGTAGGATTGTCATGTCCAGTGGTGGCGCCAGGGGTGGGGTGGGTCGGGGGGGCTAGAGCCCCCCCCCCCCCACCCCCGTCGGAGAGGTCCAGCCCCCCTCCCCGTCGGAGATGTTTAGTCAGTCCGTCGGAGAGTCTCGTAAACCCGACTTCACGAGAAATTTCTGACAATCGAATGTAGATATCTCGTCTTGTCTGTCTCGAACCCGTGCAGCACTGGAACTTTGATAGAGAATAGTGAGTCTCACGAAATTCCTTAATGTCGTTCGTCAAACTGGCTTTATAGATGAAATATTTCCCGACCTTATTATAATATGTTTACTTTAACCCTTTACCTAAGGTAAAGGCCAAAACCGGCCAGCGCTATTCTCAAAAATCGCCAATTAATTTTCATTATTTTTTTCATTTTTTGTCTCAAAAACATAGGTTATGACCCCTCGTTGGAACGAGCTCGTCGAGCTCGTTCCAACAATGAGTCATAACCTATGTGTTTGAGACAAAAAATGAAAAATATTAGTTATTCAAGAATTATTTTTGCAAGTGTCGTCTGCTGTTCAGGTTACATGTAGGTAAAGGGTTAAATAATCAACAAACATACTCAATTTGCTTCTATTTTGGTTCTCCAATTTACCAATTTTCACTCATTTTCCTTCGTTTGGAAGGTCAAATGTTATAGCCACCCCCCCCTCCCCCCCCCCCCCCCTGTCAGAGAGGTCAGCCCCCTGTCGAGAAATCCCTGGCGCCACCCCTGGTTTAATGTTTAGTGTCACGGCTGAGGATATGGGCCTACATCTTCGTACTTTTGAGTCCAGGCGCATTAGGGTTCACTGGGAACAAGAAGCAGAGGAAGCTGATTTTTTTCAGGGATTAATAAGAACATGTTTATGGACCGCGTAGCAAAGTTCCCGAAAATACTAGTTCAACTTTTCGAGGTATTGTGATTTTCCAGAATAGTTCAAATTCTGACGCAATTCCTTCAGGTCATATGCGAATGTCGACATATCGTCCCCTGAGTTCCAATGTGTTCTCTGTGCCTACTGGCACAGAGAACACATTGGAACTCAGTGACAATATGTAGGCTAAATAGGGACTCAGTCTTCACAAACAGCCGTCTATCGCGGAGCAGGTGTTGCTAGATTTATGCAAATGATATTAGAGCTTATTACTGGTCCATACCCCGTAATTGTGGTGATATTATTACAGAAGATAGCATAGAAAGTGCATGACGATTCAGAATTTTTCTCATAAAAAGAGCGAATAAAGATATTTAGATGACAATGAGTTGAAATATGAACCCTTCTCCAGAACAGAGGTTAATTTAAATAATGAAATTGATATATCGAAACATCACTTAACACTGCCCGAAAAACGTACATCATGGCTTCGGGTGTCAGAAATGCAAAAAAAAAAGACCATGCAACAAATAATCATGTCAGTGAAGCTCACATGAACAACACAACGGGACTGATTACCTGCTCTGTTGTATCCATCAAGGGTGCACCCAGATTCCCAGCCTCGAACAACGACGACGACGGCGACGACACTGACAAAATCTTTTACATTCAGGCACTGAGAATGACTCATTTCATGGTTCAAAAGCTATTTTACCGATAGACAACAACGAGTAGTTATTGATTCTTACGCATCTACCCGGAAAGCAGCTAAAAGCAGCGTTCTACAAGTTTCAACTCTTGATTCCCTTCTATTTTTAATAAACATTAATGAAGCTATTGCGCCCAACATCAGACTGTTTGCTGATGATACTACACCTTTTTATTTGCCACGAAAGTTTTTTTTTTCGGGTGACTATTCAAATAACCGGTGTCCGTCCGTCTGTGCGTCCGTCTGTCCGCGCTATAATACGGGAGTTACGAGTTTTTTTTTTAGTCCGGACAGGCATTATGAGCTTACCGAAATATTATGAGCTTAATTGATATATTATGAACTTAATTACTAAGATATGAGTCTTATGAGGCGAATTGCGAATTTTCGGGGATTATATTAAGGGTTATGGTCAGTTCATGGTTGGAGTTAGCGTTAGTTTCTCTTCAGTATTAGGTTGGGGATGTAACCATGTCTATAACCCCCGAAATGTTTCCCCCCAAAACGAGGCTTTTACCGTTGTCCGAACGATTAAAAATGATCAATTTTTTCGTAATTTTTTAAGCCCACAACTCCCATTTTCAAGAACGTCCGTGTGTCAGTGCGTCCCACTTTCGTTTCCCGATAATAACTTTAGTTACAGTTGGCCAAATGAAATGAAATTTGGTATGTCAGTGCATCAATATAAGATACAGGCCAAGTTCGAATCGGTGTGCGATCCAACAATGTTTGCCCGAGTTTTGCCCCTTCTTCTACTTTAAAAATTCATGTTTTTGGTTTCCCGATGACAACATCAGTTATAGTTGGCCAAATCAAACGGAATTTGGTATGTATATGTATCGACATAAAATACAGGTCAAGTTCGAATCGGGGTGCGGTCCGACAATTTTTGCCAGAGTTAAGCCCTTTTTTAGTTCCCTACCGGCATCGCCGGAGGGGACTATAGGTTTGCACTCTCTCCATCCGTCAGTCTGCCAGTCTATCAGTCTTTCAGTCACAGTTTAGTAGTTTCAGGACATTTTTTTGAAAATGCTTCAACCGAATGATTTCATTTTTGGTAACCTACTACAGAACGATGACTTACAGATCAAGTTTGAGTTTCATGCTCATTGCATTATTCTTGTGTGAGTTATGGCCCTTGCAAATATGGAAAATGTCAGTCACACTTTAGTTTTCCGGACTTTTTTTGGAAAACTTCAACCGAATAATTTTATTTTTGGTAACCTACTATAGAACGATGACTTACAGATCAAGTTTGAGTTTCATGCTGATTGCATTATTCTTGGGTGAGTTATGGCCCTTGGAAATATGGAAAAACGCCAAAATATCAGTTTTCCGGACTTTTTGGGGGAAACGCTTCCACGGAATGATTTCATTTTTTGACAACTCCTATAGAACGATCACTTACAGATCAAGTTTGAGTTTCATGCTGATTGCATTATTCTTGTGTGAGTTATGGCCCTTGGAAATGTGGAAAAGCGCCAAAATATCAGATTTCCGGATTTTTTTTGGAAACGCTTCAACGGAATGATTTCATTGTTGGTAACCTTCTATAGAACGATGACTTACAGATCGAGTTTGAGTTTCATGCTGATTACATTATTCTTGTGTGAGTTATTGCCCTTGGAAATAAGGAAAAGTGCCAAAATATCAGTTTTCCTGACTTTTTTTGGAAACGCTTCAACGGAAAGATTTCATTTTTGGTAACCTACTATAGAACGATGACTTACAGACCAAGTTTCATTTGCACTCTGTCCATCCATCAGTCTGTCAGTCAGTCTGTCAGTCACATTTTAGTTTTCCGGCCTTTTTTGGAAATGCCTCAACCGAATGATTCATTCTTGGTAACCTACTAGAGAACGATGACTTACAGATCAAGTTTGAGTTTCATGCTGATTGCATTATTCTTGTGTGAGTTATGGCCCTTGGAAATATGAAAAAAGCGCCAAAATATCTGTTTTCCGGACTTTTTTTGGAAACGCTTCAACGGAATTCATGCTGATTGCAAAATAGGGGTGGGTGGGTCCCTTTGGGGCGGAAAAAATATTTTGGGCCGTGCATCTGCAATTTTGTTCCAGTCACCCCTCCCCCGTTTCGGGTGGAATTATCCTGCTATAAGCCCTCTTTATCAGTATTGATTTTTTATACATGTGTTTTTAATACATGATTATTTTTCACGATTTTTTTAATATCTATTTTAATATACATAGAATAAGTTTTAGGCCCCTATTTATCAGAATTACATTATTATTACTTTTATTAGTCCAAACTTGGACCCACAGTCCGTAATATAATTTTTGGCGTTGGTACGGCCTGTAGGTCCAACGCTCTCGATCTCCGTGGTGTACTACATGACCAGTAAACGATTTACTTGCAGGTCTGTCTCGCCTCGTGAGAACAATATGGCATGTCCAGAAGCTTTTTGTTATTATGTGACCAAAAGAAGGATAATTGTAAAAAACAAAAACCTCTATGTCGGAAGCGCTTGGTCACCGTATTGTTCAGAAACGAAAGATTCATATCATCGAAGTGGTTCGAGAAAATGAAGTTGGCAGCCATGTTTTGTATTTTTAAACATAATGACGTCATTCCTTCCTTAAGCGATTGGTTGCAATCAGGAAATCCTTGGTTGAAACTTAGGGAGGAATGACGTCATTATGTTTAAAAATACAAAACATGGCTGCCAAGTTCATTATAGTTACAAAGTTATGTAGCCCTGGGCAGTTTTTCAATTTTGGAAACTTCAGTTCAACTTAAACAGCGTCATGCGTGGTTCCCGGTTTCGTGCTACAGATTTCTCGGATATCGTGACCGGCTTTCGCAACCGGGAACCCGAGAATTCCCGTTCCTGGGATTAAACCTAATATGTTTAACGGGCAGCCGTAAGGCTGCTCGTTGAAAATACTAATTGTTATACCACCTACTAATAATGAATATGGATCAGTGGCGGCGCCAGGATTTCGATTTAAAGAGGGGGGGGGGGGGGGGGGGTAGGGGGTTAAGTAAGATATGGGAGGTCTAAAGTCGTGAAGCCGACGGCTTCTCCCGATCGAAGGCCACAGGACTGATCTATGGGAGGGCATAGAATGGGATATCCCCTTCCGCAGGGAGAGTCTGTGGAAACAGTTTCATATTTGGACATCCTGGAAACGATATCTGAGCGTTTTTACAATACCTGGCGTGATCTTCAAAGACCCCCAGATTGTGTCAGATAGCAATTTGAAATTGGATTTGGTGGGGGAGGGAGGGAGGGGGGGAGGGAGGGAAACGAAACGTGTGTGTGTGTGTGGGGGGGGGGGGGTTGGCCCGCTATGCCGCCACTGATATAGACTCCTCCAGTTGCTGCCATTGCACTGACAGGAAAGCTACGACCAGGGTTCAAATGATCAAGCTATTTCGAATTATGCTTCAACATCAGGAACAATTATGATCTGATTTTTTACCTTTCAGTAATAATATGACGATAAGGTCCCGGTTAAACACTCGTCCTTTGTCCCAGTGTTTATCTGTCTGTCCGCCATCTGGTAGGATTGTCATGTCCAGTGGTGGCGCCAGGGGTGGGGTGGGTCGGGGGGGGGGATAACCTCGTCGAGCTCGTTCCAACAATGAGTCATAACCTATGTGTTTGAGACAAAAAATGAAAAATATTAGTTATTCAAGAATTATTTTTGCAAGTGTCGTCTGCTGTTCAGGTTACATGTAGGTAAAGGGTTAAATAATCAACAAACATACTCAATTTGCTTCTATTTTCGTTCTCCAATTTACCAATTTTCACTCATTTTCCTTCGTTTGGAAGGTCAACTGTTATAGCCACCCCCACCCCCCCCCCCCCCCCCTGTCGGAGAGGTCAGCCCCCTGTCGAGAAATCCCTGGCGCCACCCCTGGTTTAATGTTTAGTGTCACGGCTGAGGATATGGGCCTACATCTTCGTACTTTTGAGTCCAGGCACATTAGGGTTCACTGGGAACAAGAAGCAGAGGAAGCTGATTTTTTTCAGGGATTAATAAGAACATGTTTATAGACCGCGTAACAAAGTTCCCGAAAATACTAGTTCAACTTTTCGAGGTATTGTGATTTTCCAGAATAGTTCAAATTCTGACGCAATTCCTTCAGGTCATATGCGAATGTCGACATATCGTCCCCTGAGTTCCAATGTGTTCTCTGTGCCTACTGGCACAGAGAACACATTGGAACTCAGTGACAATATGTAGGCTAAATAGGGACTCAGTCTTCACAAATAGCCGTCTATCGCGGAGCAGGTGTTGCTAGATTTATGCAAATGATATTAGAGCTTATTACTGGTCCATACCCCGTAATTGTGGTGATATTATTACAGAAGATAGCATAGAAAGTGCATGACGATTCAGAATTTTTCTCATAAAAAGAGCGAATAAAGATATTTAGATGACAATGAGTTGAAATATGAACCCTTCTCCAGAACAGAGGTTAATTTAAATAATGAAATTGATATATCGAAACATCACTTAACACTGCCCGAAAAACGTACATCATGGCTTCGGGTGTCAGAAATGCAAAAAAAGACCATGTAACAAATAATCATGTCAGTAAAGCTCACATGAACAACACAACGGGACTGATAACCTGCTCTGATGTATTCATCAAGGGTGCACCCAGATTCCCAGCCTCGAACAACGACGACGGCGACGACACTGACAAAATCTTTTACATTTAGGCACTGAGAATGACTCATTTCATGGTTCAAAAGCTATTTTACCGATAGACAACAACGAGTAGTTATTGATTCTTACGCATCTACCCGGAAAGCAGCTAAAAGCAGCGTTCTACAAGTTTCAACTCTTGATTCCCTTCTATTTTTAATAAACATTAATGAAGCTATTGCGCCCAACATCAGACTGTTTGCTGATGATACTACACCTTTTTATTTGCCACGAAAGTTTTTTTTTTTCGGGTGACTATTCAAATAACCGGTGTCCGTCCGTCTGTGCGTCCGTCTGTCCGCGCTATAATACGGGAGTTACGAGTTTTTTTTAGTCCGGACAGGCATTATGAGCTTACCGAAATATTATGAGCTTAATTGATATATTATGAACTTAATTACTAAGATATGAGTCTTATGAGGCGAATTGCGAATTTTCGGGGGTTATATTAAGGGTTATGGTCAGTTCATGGTTGGAGTTAGCGTTAGTTTCTCTTCAGTATTAGGTTGGGGATGTAACCATGTCTATAACCCCCGAAATGTTTCCCCCCAAAACGAGGCTTTTACCGTTGTCCGAACGATTAAAAATGATCAACTTTTTCGTAATTTTTTAAGCCCACACCTCCCATTTTCAAGAACGTCCGTGCGTCAGTGCGTCCGTGCGTCCCTCTTTCGTTTCCCGATAATAACTTTAGTTACAGTTGGCCAAATGAAATGAAATTTGGTATGTCAGTGCATCAATATAAGATACAGGCCAAGTTCGAATCGGTGTGCGATCCAACAATGTTTGCCCGAGTTTTGCCCCTTCTTCTACTTTAAAAATTCATGTTTTTGGTTTCCCGATGACAACATCAGTTATAGTTGGCCAAATCAAACGGAATTTGGTATGTATATGTATCGACATAAAATACAGGTCAAGTTCGAATCGGGGTGCGGTCCGACAATTTTTGCCAGAGTTAAGCCCTTTTTTAGTTCCCTACCGGCATCGCCGGAGGGGACTATAGGTTTGCACTCTCTCCATCCGTCAGTCTGCCAGTCTGTCAGTCTTTCAGTCACAGTTTAGTAGTTTCAGGACATTTTTTTGAAAATGCTTCAACCGAATGATTTCATTTTTGGTAACCTACTACAGAACGATGACTTGCAGATCAAGTTTGAGTTTCATGTTCATTGCATTATTTTTGTGTGAGTTATGGCCCTTGCAAATATGGAAAATGTCAGTCACACTTTAGTTTTCCGGACTTTTTTTGGAAAACTTCAACCGAATGATTTTATTTTTGGTAACCTACTATAGAACGATGACTTACAGATCAAGTTTGAGTTTCATGCTGATTGCATTATTCTTGTGTGCGTTATGGCCCTTGGAAATATGGAAAAACGCCAAAATATCAGTTTTCCGGACTTTTGGGGGGAAACGCTTCCACGGAATAATTTCATTTTTTGACAACTCCTGTAGAACGATCACTTACAGATCAAGTTTGAGTTTCATGCTGATTGCATTATTCTTGTGTGAGTTATGGCCCTTGGAAATATGGAAAAGCGCCAAAATATCAGTTTTCCGGACTTTTTTTGGAAACGCTTCAACGGAATGATTTCATTGTTGGTAACCTTCTATAGAACGATGACTTACAGATCAAGTTTGAGTTTCATGCTGATTACATTATTCTTGTGTGAGTTATTGCCCTTGGAAATAAGGAAAAGCGCCAAAATATCAGTTTTCCTGACTTTTTTGGAAACGCTTCAACGGAAAGATTTCATTTTTGGTAACCTACTATAGAACGATGACTTACAGATCAAGTTTCATTTTCACTCTGTCCATCCATCAGTCTGGCAGTCAGTCTGTCAGTCACATTTTAGTTTTTCGGCCTTTTTTTGGAAATGCCTCAACCGAATGATTTCATTCTTGGTAACCTACTAGAGAACGATGACTTACAGATCAAGTTTGAGTTTCATGCTCATTGCATTATTCTTGTGTGAGTTATGGCCCTTGCAAATATGAAAAAGCGCCAAAATATCTGTTTTCCGGACTTTTTTTGGAAACGCTTCAACGGAATTCATGCTGATCACATGTAGGTTATAACATTTGTATAATTATTAATGCTCATTAGTCCGGTAGGGGATATGTATTGCTTCAGCGATACGTGAGCTCTTGTTCGACTTCAAAAATTCATTTTTGTGGGGTTTCCCGACGATAACTTAAGTTTATAGTTGGCCAAATCAAATGAAATTTGGTATGTAGGTGTATCAATATAAAAGACAGGTCAAGTTCGAATCGGCGTGCCGTCCGACAATTTTTCCAGAATTATGCCCCTTTTTCGATTTCGAAAATTCTTCTTTTTTTTGGTGTCCCGATGATACCGATGGTATACAGGTGTATCAACAAAAACCCAGGTCAAGTTCAAATAGGGGTATGGTCCAACATTGTTTGCCAGAGTTAAGTCCATTTTTCGACTTCGAAAAATACAATATTTTTTTTTCAATTTCCACACTTTTTCGGAGGACGTGTGGCCGGGCGATCCTTTATTGGAATAGAAAACCCATAGTACTCTGCTCAGATACTTTCGAGTGATATTTCCAAAGGTGAATCGTAGTCTCAGCAATAGACTGTCAAATTTAATCCGCCCAAAACTGTAACATTGACAATTAAGCCTTTGATACTTTTGTATGTCTTATGACGTACGTAATCAAACAGTGCGATGATACTTCATGGTCATTTGTTTTGTTATTATTTTTCGATTTTTTGAATTTTTAACCTCAATTCCTATTATCTCCCGAATAGTGCTCAGTGACAACCATTGAGCCAAATGTTATCGCAGCTTAAAATACTAATATAATCCTGCTGTGGGGGCTTTCAAAAAATGAGGATACCAGGGCAAAAGCCAGCATATTTGCTTATATTTCATATTCAGGCAAACACAAATAATATTCTGTTTATATAAATTTGTTTTATTACAAATTATTGGAGAGTGTTTTAATCCCCACAGATACCCATTCTGACTCTTTTTGTCAGAATGGGTATATGTGGGGATTAAAACAAAAGTTGTGAAAGTGCACTTATGGGAACTTGCAGCACAAACATAGCAATGAAGAATCAATATTTGATGGTTTTAGGCATTTTACCAGTGTTATGAGATACCACAGTAGCAGGCACTGGCCATTCTTTTAGGAAGAAAACACTGTTTTATGTTTTGTCAGCGCCATACCAATGACTCTATGTGCCTTAACTGAGAAAACTGAGGCTTTTCCTTTTCAAAAATTGCAAAATATTCATCAAACACAATGTGAAATGTCTTCAGAAGCCAGAATGTGATTTAAAAACTATCACAAATGGGAAATTTAATATCACAGTTGGTTTGTTTTGGGTCAATATCAATTAATTTATGAATTATATCATAGAATTTGATGAAAAGGGCCATACCGGGGGGTCCTATTCAGGGCTATATTTTACCACAACAGTAGGTGGAAGAAAATTTGACATCAGTTGTTAAGATAAAATGGCCGAGTCCCTTTATACTGGTGAAATAAATAGCTGCATACCAAATTTTCGAAACAAAATTGACATTCATATTGTTTCTTGGGGGCTGGGAGTTGGGACTCTGTTTTGCTTGTAGTATGGTTAAATGAGACAGATTATTTCCCAAAATATTGTATGCTGGTGCAGATTTTAGATTTATTTTGGGATCAGGGTAGCTTTTTAAGAAAGCTGTAAATTCTCATCTTTCTCAGGTAATTTATTAGGTAACAGGCTAGAAAAATCTTTTGGAGGCAATACCAGTTTTTAAGCCCATTTGACAAAGTTTGGACACTTTTCCTTAACTGGTAGAGTGCTGGAAGCCCATATTTGGGCTTTATTCTGAAGTGCAGGTGTTGCCACAAAAAGGCTTCATATTCTCAGGATATACTTTGTATTATCTTTGAAGTGAAATTATTCAGTCTGTATGGATTTGCCTTCATACAATTTATGGAGAGTCCCTGTAGGCACTCTCCCATGAATTGTAACAAGGCAAAGACAACCAAACAAATTCTGATGGTCAAAAATAATTCAGCACTCTACCAGTTAACCCTTTACCTAACCTGAAAAGCAGACGACACTTGCAAAAAAAATTCTTGAATAACTAATTTTTTTCATTTTTTGTCTCAAAAACATAGGTTATGACCCCTCGTTGGAACGAGCTCGACGAGCTCGTTCCAACGAGGGGTCATAACCTATGTTTTTGAGACAAAAAATGAAAAAAATAGTGAAAATTAATTGGCGATTCTTGAGAATAGCGCTGGCCGGTTTTGGCCGTTACGTTGGGTAAAGGGTTAAATGAACCAAAACAACTATATATTAGAGTTGGGGAGTTTTATCCGGTTCAGTTTAGTGTTCAACCGATGATCGGAACCGGCCACCACAATCGGTCGATTATGGGCAATCGGATGACAACGGCAACGGCTCCCGGAACATCGGTTCAAACGATTGTTGCCAAGCAATTTGTGATTTTTCTGAATCGCATTTTATTATCTTCTGCAATCGTTCAATTGTTAATGTAAAATGATGTCGATGATACCATTCAATAAAGTTGAGAAACAACCACAATGTGTATTCCTAATCTCTCTACAAACCCCTTTACGGGATATACGTGTTAAACGAATGTAAAGCTTACAACTGAGCACACTTGCAACAATCGCCAGTTCATACCGGAAAAGTGAAGGATGCACTCGATTGACTCAGGTCGCAGTAAAATTACCAGTCGTGCGCACTTGGGCGGTAAACGTTTAACACTTCGAAAAATGTTCAGTTTAATGCAGTTCTTTCGAGCCTCGACTTGTCTTGTAGTGCTCGGTATTATAATCGGAATCGGCATCAGAATCGGCCGATTGTGGGCTCAAATAACCGGTAATCGGTCAGCAAAGACACATGATCAAGTTCTGCCAAGCAAAAATATTTCAGCACTCTACTAGTTAAAAGAGCAAATTTCCCATGTTTTGACTGATTTTATTCTGTAGTGCAACATGTATACAATCAAACCCAAAAATATACATAGAGATAACATTATTTACAGCTACATGGTTGCACCACAGGTAGATGGCGTAGCCACTAATGGCTGTCTTCCCGTCATTCCCGTCTAAAAAAATGAACAAGAAAAGAGAGAGAGAGAGAGAGAGAGAGAGAGAGAGAGAAAAAAAAAAAACAGAGAAAAGAATAGAAAAAAAATGAAAGAAGAGAAACGAGAACGAGAAGCATATATAAGAACCAAGGCAATCCTGACAACAGTGTGTTCTCCAATGGGGGGGGGGGGGGGGGGGGGGGCATTTTATAGCCCTACTACAAATGATATGTTAGGCTGGTTCTTTCCGTCATATGAGAAATATATTCTATGTTTTCTAACATGTGATGAAGATTGAGATCAATAGAGAGGTAGCGATGAGATAAACAGCGAGAACGAGAAGCATATATAAGAACCAAGGCAATCCTGACAACAGTGTGTTCTCCAATGGGAGGGCATTTTATAACCCCGCTACAAATGATATGTTAGGTTGGTTCTTTCCGTCATATGAGAAATATATTCTATGTTTTCTAACATATGATGAAGATTGAGTTCAATAGAGAGGTAGCGATGAGATAAACAGAGCTACGACCTACAGTCGGGACATACTGGATTGTTACAGTTGACATGTAGTATGAGCTTAGAAACTGTTCAGTTATAGTCTTTTTGAATAGTGATCTTGGATAATTTATAACAAAGGGTTCAATATTATTCCACGTCCTAGGGAAAGTATGTATGGGGAGGTTAGCAGAGAATTGAGTCCTAGGTTTATTTGTGCGTAATTTACCTGATTGTCTGGTGTCCATACCGGAGGGATGCGGGTATATTTTAAAGGCATTCTCAAAACTTTCAGGCAACATTTTGTTATGCCAGTTGTGCATAAACAGCAGAACGTGAAGTTTATACAAGTTTGTGAATTTTAAAATGCGTTGGTTTGTAAATAGTGGGTCGGTCTGTGTACTGAATATTTTGTTGGATATGATTTGGATGGCCTTCTTTTGCAGTTTTGTGAGCGCTCTGGTGGAGGGTGAGTGCCCCAAAATTTGAATACCATATAGCGTGCGACTGTGGATTAGAGAATAATATAATGTTCTCAAGCATTTTTGTGGCAGAATCCTTTTCACTCCCATTTATGGAATAAATAGCCCTAGACACTTTAGAGCAGACAACTGAAAAATGGTGCCTGAAATTCAGATTTTCGTCTACAAAAATTCCTAAGAATTTGTCAAATTTTTCTTCTTGGTTGTTTGCGATAGGGGAGATGGTTGAATCGTTAAGCACAATTCTTCTACTTCAAATAGAGTAAGTATCACCCTGTGGATATAAAATGATAAATTTACTTTCGTTGAGGACGAGTTTATGCCCCATATACCAATTATATACCTTGTTGAGTTCATTATTAGCTAATTCCATAGTTGTTTCTAAGTTATTGCCAGCCGTGTTGGCAGTAATGCATCGGCATATGATAACATTTTCATCGACGTGGAATTTATAATATCGTTGAAATAAATAATAAAAAGAAGCGGGCCAAGGAATGAGCCCTGCAGAACACCAGTAGACATGTCCAGAAAACCGGAACAGATATTTTGGAATGAAATGTTTTTGACTTAGCAGAAGCCAAAAGTTGAATTCTAATGCAGAAATGACTCTTTTATCTCATGGAAGTGGTAAAATGTCTCTTTGGTAGGGTTGGAGGTAATTATATGTAACACTGAACTAAATATTTGAATTAGAGTTACCCCCCTTGAAATGTTCGGAAATGATGTAATCTCTAAAAATAAACAGCCTTGGGAAAATATACTGTTTCAATAAACGTTTGAAACATTCTGTTGGCATCTTGCATTATTGTTGAATATTCCTGATAAAAAGACGGTGATTTGATGATGTTTGGACCTAAAAAAATACAATTTACTTTTTGAGTGTGTTAGTAGGGAATTCCCTGAAAAATATGTGCACGTGACCGGTACTTCCCTTCGTGTCATATTTTCTCTCTTATTTGTTGCATGACCCCCTGTTTTGGGGTCAGAAAAAGTTGCCTGAAGGGTTATACTTGACAAAGATATTTGAATGCCAAAATTAAAGTGATGCGATCATATTTCTTTTCGCCTGAACGTTATAATGGTCCCCTATGGGAAAATATTTAGTTCCGTTATACCTGACGGCTGTGAAGGTCGTCTTGATGCCAGAAGGAAGTGGTGATAAAACTAGCGATTCTGAAAGTGAATACGAGTTGGAGGCGGATTTGGGTTTTCCCACTTCTCTTAGGAAAAGAAATTTTCCGTATGGAGCGGGGGGGGGGGGGGGACAATTCCAGACACGTATGCAGTATGACCACTTTTGGGACCCACCCACCCCCAACCCTGATTTGTTTCCCATTTCCTTGAGTTTATGGGGCACAAAACAGAAACATGCCGAAAAACAAAGGCTTATTTTTTTGTTTTCTGATTTTTAGCAAGATAACAGCTAGTTTTCCATGGATGTTTTGTTTTAAACTTAATAGGTGTTTTTGTGGCAATTGCAAAAGCGTGATTCGCACTTGAGATACCAGATAGATCATATATTATTTTTGTTTCTTGATGTTCAACATGGTCATAGGATTGACTTTTTTCAAGATGTTTTGCTTTCGAGAATGGAACAATGTGCATAAACACCTGAACATTGTATATTGTTTTATACCTTTTACCCAACGCAGACGATTTCAAAATTTATTATTTTAAATATCATTTTTTAAATTTTTTTAAAAAATTTCAACAAAACCATATCATGTGACCCCTCTTTGGAACGAGCTCGTTGAGCTCGTTCCAAAGAGGGGCACATGATATGGTTTTGTTGAAATGTTTCGAAAAATAATATTTTTTCAGCTGCTGAGTTTGCATATTACGTGGGCGGTTGCGGGCGATTCGTTAGGTAAAGGGTAAAGGGTTAAAAAAAAGTCATACACAGTTGAGATGATCAGATAGGACATAACACAGATAATTTTTATTTTTTGATCTTCAGCAAGGTCACAGATTTGACTAGGGTTTCATAGATATTTTAATAGCAAAAATTGAACTGACATGTATAAACACCTGTTCATTGTATATTGTTGTATATGTATTATTGTGATTCTGTTACTCGCCAAAAGTCAAGTTTAGATGGGAAATAAAAATGATCTATGTATATTTGCATTAAGTGTTCATCTGCTTGTATATCTGAGACTGGTGGCATAACTGGTTTTAAATGGTTGTATATTGTTTTTGGGTACTAGAGTTGCTTATTGTTGATTTCATGGTGCTACAAACAGGTAAAAAATCGAATGAAAGGTGTAAAGGAAAAAACAAGAAGTTTTGTCAAGGAAAAAACAGCTTTTGGGCTCAACTGGACACCCACCACCTCCTCATATGTGTGGAAAAGTTTTCTTTGACCCCGGTACGGAGATGGTAGATTGCCAATAAATATGTTCATTTTCACAAAAATAAATGGGGTCTTGTTACTCTCGTAAATTTATTTGATATTTTCCAGGACATTTCCCGGTTCCCGGTTCTGAGTGTATTTTCCGGGAAAATTAAACCCTACTCTTTTCTTCTGGTTCATTTTTGTTATTCAAAAATAAATAAAATGCATCTTATAGAAAACATTAAAAGCAGTGGAGACGGCTTAAATAAGCTAATGCTTTATGCCGAATCCCAGTAATTTTGCAAATGTATTTATGTTGAATTATGCTCAGTGTATACTCTATATAAGCTGTATATTTTTCTGTTTTTTTCTGTTTTGCATAATTTTCTATTATTGAATAAAAAAAAGAAGTCATGTGTTCGGCGAAGTAGTACGGGAGCCAGGTTGGTACTATTTCCACTCTCGCGTACGAAAGATTTGAAGTGCTCGGGTTGTTAGCGCCACCAAACTCAAGAAACTGAATTCTTATGTTCCACAACTTCAGCATTAAGGGTCGAGTAGGCCCCGAAAACCCCCCAAAATTCCCCAATTTCCACTTTCGCGTACATCCCTGATATTTACCATGGTGATACTTCAACATATACTGACAACAAAAATACAACTAAGAAACCTTTATCCACAGCAGAATCCACTTAAGAAACAGACATCCGACGGAATCCCAAAACACGAAAAATAGCCCCAATTTCCACTTTCGCGTACATCCTTGATATTTGCTGCAAAAATACTTCAAGGTTTACGGATTGTACAAACACAACTTAGGAAAGGTTTTTCTGCAGTGAAACCCACTTAGGAAAGTTTTTCCGGCAAAACACACACAACACGAAAAATCATCAGAATTTCAACATTTCCTCGATGAACAAAGTTTGAAGGATCTTCTGTTTGACAACATTCTCACAAGGGAGGGTGGCAGAGATATCTGTTTCTTTAATCTTATCGAGAAGTTTAGCCATGTCTTTGGGACCGAACGCTTTCTCGAACACATTGAACCGGTGATCATTAAGAGGCACCTCCTTCCGAGCACCGTACATCGCACACCTGCACTGTTTAAGCACTCCGATCGTGCCTTCTGTTGGAGAGTCTGTGGACAGAGACCTATAGGCTTCCAATAATCTCTCGTTGCGAGACAGCAGGGCGAATGAGCGCTTCTTACAATTCCGCGCAAAGGCAGCTGTGTAGTCGAAGCCGGTGTAGGCATGGAAAGCAGGCAATGCTCGGCAATATCGTGGACCTATCGCCCCTGCAATGGAATCGCCATTGATGTACCTCGGATTGCCACGACCTGTTGTACCAACGTCCACCCATGTCTGGCATAAGCTTCTGTGGTTATGATGGATAAGTAGAACAAGAATGTCCGTGTCTGAAGCTCGAATGATCAAATTTCAACCCTGTAAGCAGCGTCTAACAAATACAAGCAAACGCGGGTGTCCGCCTCGGGGTGATTGCACATCAAATGCTGCACGGGTTTGACTCTCTCCTCGATCACGGAAAACCGGACACAATCTTTACCAAACACCGAGATATATCTCACGACCCTTTAACAGATATGCATGATGAGGGTCTGACCAATTTCGTAGTAGAAACTTCGGCAACTCCTGCTTGAACGATTTTAATTTCAGCGGTTTTGTGAAGGTTCAGGTATTGAAAAGTGAAAGCCTTCTGCATCTCGTCGGTTTCATTCGCATTCCAGAATCGACCGTTCCTGGGCAGGAACGTGGGAAAAGGCTTCCGATTGGGGGGGGGGGGGGGTGTAGGTAGTGGATTTCCAACTAGGGGAGGGACCGGGTTGGAATTTTGGGAAGTAAAGAAGACATCAGCATCGCCAAAGCAACTCTAAAATCCAGATAGATAGAATTTCCAACTACTCATGACTTGCGCTCTGAATTTCCAACCATAGGAAATTTTGGCCAGGATTGCGTGAACCCCCCCTCCACTCACAACGCCCCCCCCCCCCCCCCCCCACGCCTGTTGCCACGTACATTTTCCTGGTAGTATCAAATACTATGTCTACTCCGTTGGATGGGTACTTCAGGACACTGTTCTGGATAACACGAGATAATCCACCGTATGTTGCAGGAAAATTTGGTGGTGAATTGTGCAGCAGGAAGTTTCCATCCATAATATGCGCTCGCTTATATTTGGGATGCGAATCTGAATCCCCTCTCTCTTCAACGATTTCAAACAAGGCGCCCTTTTCTTTATGCAGCATTGTTCCGTCAGTACTGCACATGGCCATCGGGACAGGAGCCAGCGGGAATGTTAGAACAAATTGCAAATCAATCGTTCGCTTTGAGGAAACTATCTCGATTCTTCCTAACATGTCTCTCGTCCATTTGAGTTTTCTGACCACGGTGTGCGGAGATCTTCTGTTTGAAGCACATGTCCTGAGTTTGTTTTCAGTGATGGGTTTCGCGAATCGAGATGCGTCAGCGCCACATTCACTGACAAAATCGTTATGCAATCTCCGTCCCGTTTCTTCGATAGTGAGAAAACATTTCGAAATTTCGTCAGAGGCACATTTGCCGGTGCGGATATTTGCCACTTTTTCCGCATCCAGGGTGAACGGATTCGCATGACATTTAGTCGTGGATATGATTTTTTTAAAGGCGAATTATCACGGTTGATGCGCCTTTTTGCAAAGTGCTTTTGAGAACAATGTTTCCGGTTCAATCCCGACATATCAAACGCTGGCCCAATTTTGTCATGCCTTCTGTCACGCTTCAGTGGACTCGAGCCTCATAGTATATTGTGACTGTTGTTCAGCTTGTTATCCGCGACGCAACATCTGCAATTACGGCCTATCAAACTGATTTGACGTTAGGCGAACACTGAAAAGACCACCATAAAGAAGCACCTTTAGACCAGGGTGAGTAGCCGGTAAGTTCATCAAGTGGAGCTGATTGAGTCGGTTTGTGGTGAAAAAAAGGCCAACAGCATCAGTTGTACAGGTTAATATCTGATTGATTTACTGCTCGATCCAGCATGAGAAACAGATGAACACGGTTCACATACTGCATGCAAAACTGTACTGTTTTACCAAGCTCTCCATCAAGTGTGCGTTTGGTGTATGCAGTGTAATCATTAAACAGCTCATTGAACGCATGTAAATGATTCAGCTCATCAACGTCTTTCCTTTCCGCCAACTTTGTGTTCAACACCACATCTGTCATGTTTATAAAGATTGGTCCATAAAGACTGGGTACGTTCAGCCTGTGCACTTTGCAAGTGCAGTTGTGAGTGAAAGTGTTATCTCCCTTGCATTGTTTATCATCATCGAAAGAATTGTGCAATAAATTTATTTATTTATTTATTTGTGTTTAAGGTCACATACTTATGCACAATCGCTAATCGTGACCGTGACAGTTTTACGGGTGGAGGAAGCCGGAGTACCCGGAGAGAACCACCGAGCAACGACGAGCAGCTGTCAGCTCTCCAACATCGTAACTCTGAACTCTGCACCGCTGCACAGGCAGGGTTAGATTGGTTGAAGACATGCGCACCATCGACGTGCAGTACGCCTCAGTACACAGCGTCATCGTGCCCCCATGTAGGCAATCGGGGTGAAGTGTCTTGCCCAAGGACACAACGCGGTTGCCGCAGGTGGGATTCGAACCGAGGACCTCTCGGCTTGCAGCCTGCACCTCTACCAACTGAGCCACCGCGCCCCCTGTGCAATAAATCGTAAATGTTTGTTCAATCTCATGTCATAGCTATCATCTTGACCATATGTCAACAACCTACAACATGACAGATTGGCGACGTGGATGAAGACTATTTCTTGTCTCAAATTTGCATGCAATTTAGTTCCCTGCATCGATTCTCCAACATGCACATGAATATTAACTTTCCTACTTTCGATCTATCTGATCCATCGTCAATTGCTACCCGTTGGACCAAATATCTTGATCGCTTTGAGAATTTCCTTGTCGCGATTGACATAACGAACAATAACAGAAAGAAAGCATTACTGCTTCATTTTGCCGGCCCCGGTGTTTATGATATTTTTGAGACTTTGAAAACAGATGACATACCTGACGGCAGCAATGTGTATCAAGTTTTTGTGGACGCTTTAACTAAATATATTGCTCCCAAAAAGAATCTGAATTATGAACGTTGTAAATTTCGACAAGCGAGTCAAATCCAAGATGAAACAATGGACACTTATTACACTAGGTTGAAACAACTTGCTAGGACCTGTGAGTTCACCAACGTTGAGGACGAAATCAAGTCTCAGATTATTTTTGGTACTAATTCCCCCAAAGTGAGGCGCCAAGCACTTCGCACTGATGTTTCTCTAGAAGAATTGTTATCTTTGTCTCGGTCATTAGAACAGTCTGAAAAGCAGGCAACTGAAATAGAACATTCAATTCCCAAAGATAAAAATGCATCGGTAAACAAAATCACCAATTTTGCTCTTCGCGGTAATTCATATTAACAACAGAAATCTAAGAAATGTTATTTTTGTGGTGGTCAATACCCACATACCGGACAATGTCCTGCAAGAGGAAAAACATGTAATTTTTGTGGTGCATTAAACCATTTTTCTTCAGTTTGTCATTCGAAAAATAAAATGAAAAATAATCGCCAAACACTTTATCAGAGAAGGTTACCAAAAAATTCAAATAGGTTCACTACATCGAATCGGCCTCTGCATAGTAAGCAAGCGTATGCCTTGAATAGCCCACAGGATCTTCTCGATTCGGATTCACCAACAGATGATGACAATTATGTGTCTTCTTTAAATAGGTCAAAAGGAGATACAAGACCTCACACTACAGTTACCTTGGCTTACACTGAGATATGTGTACTTTTAGACTCTGGTGCGTCAATAAATATTATAGACAGATCAACATATGAGAAATTGGTATATCGACCAGCGATCAAGTCAATCTCCGATAAAGATTTTCACATTTATGCTTATAATGCTAAGGATCCACTTCCAATTATGGGAAAATTTTCTACCACGGTGACTGCTAAAGAAACCACTATCGTGACTGATTTTTATGTGCTAAATGGGGACAGTGACCCTTTGTTGTGCTTTAAAATATGCCAAGACCTTGGCCTACTCAATATTATTCATTCACTTACTTCTTCACAGTCTTGTGATGAAATACTTCAGCAATATAAACATTTATTTGATGGGCTTGGAAAATTAAAACATCGACAAATTAGTCTTCATATGGATCAGTCTGTTCAACCTGTTGCACAGACTTTTAGACGTATACCTTTCCATATGAGAAAAAAAGTTGAAAGAGAATTACTTGAAGTGGAGACAAATCATATCATTGAACGTGTTGAAAGTTGCGCAACACCCTGGGTTTCTCCAATTGTTTGTGTACCCAAATCAAATGATCCGGGTAATATCCGTTTGTTTGTTGACATGAGATGTGCTAACCGAGCTATAAAGCGTGAACGACATGTATATCCAACAGTTCATGATTTGATTTATAATGTTGCAGGTTCAAAGCATTTCAGTAAATTAGATCTCTCTAAGGGGTGTCATCAGTGTGAAATCACACCAGATTCTCGGTCCATCACTACATTTGCTACCCACATAGGACTTTTCCCGCTATAAAAGGTTAAGTTTTGGAATTACTTCGGCACCAGAAATTTTTCATGATCTCATCAGACAAGCCTTGATTGGAATTCCTAATGTTATTAATGTCAGCGATGACATTTTTCTTCATGCAAAGACAGACAATGAACATAGTCAAATTTTACGTGCTGTCTTGGAACGACTCGATAAGCATGGGTTAACACTTAATCAGCAAAAGTGTGAATTTAATAAGCCTTCTTTGAAATTTTTTGGTATATTATTTACACAGAATGGGATTCGTGCCGACCCAGATAAAATTTCTGCTATTTGCAATATATCTGTTCCAAAGTCACCTACTGAAGTTCGATCTTTTCTGGGAATGGCTACATATTCTTCACGATTTATACCAAATTTTTCAACTCTCCGTGAACCATTACGTCATTTAACCAAAAAGAACTCCACTTGGAAATGGGAGTCAGTTCATCAACAAGCTTTTGGCAAAATTAAAAACAGTCTGCAAAGTGATAATTGTTTATGCTATTTTAATCCTAGAGCAGAAACACAAATTTATGTTGACGCGAGCCCAGTCGGCCTTGGTTCAATTTTAGTACAGACACAAGCTGATGGTAGCGCAAAACCAGTCGCTTATGCAAGTAGGGCTTTAACATCTACGGAAAGTCGTTACAGCCAAATTGAACGAGAAGCATTAGCTGTCACATGGTCACTTGAACATTTTAAAATCTATGTTTATGGAAAACATTGTACTGTGATCACTGATCATAAGCCACTTGAGGTAATTTTCAAAAACCCAAAGTCTCGACCTTCAGCTCGAATAGAACGTTGGTGTTTGCATGTTCAAGAATTTGATTTTAAGGTTGTCTACCAACCTGGCGCGATCAACCCTGCAGATTTTATTTCACGCTACTCTTCTGGTGTTTTAAGTGACAATCGTTCTACTGTTTCTATGTTGTCTGACTCAGCTGAGGGATATCTAAATTACATTGCTTTAGAGACAACTCCTAAGGCTATGACTTTAGACGAGATCAAAACGGCAACAAAATCAGACTCAACTCTGCAAGAAGTTATTCGCCTGATTGAAACCCATCGATGGTGTGATCTTGACAAACACTCTTATTCAGCTCTTGTTATCAACCTTAGTGCTCTGAAAATTTTTCATAAACTCTCGAATGAGCTCTCATATACGCCACACAAAGATCTTGTATTACGCGGAACAAAAATAGTTATTCCGGAAACATAACTGTCAACAATCATAAATGTTGCCCATGAGGGACATTTAGGTTCAGTCAAAACCAAGCAGTGTTTGAGGGAAAAAGTGTGGTTCCCCCAAATTGACTCTAAAGTGGATGCAATTATAAAAAACTGCTTAGCTTGTCAGTCGGTTAGTGTGAAAATACAGAATGAACCACTGCGAATGAACTCCCTTCCAAATCGAGCATGGGAAAAAGTAACTGCAGACTTTTGTGGACCTTTACCTTAAGGCAAATACCTGTTAGTAATTGTAGATGAATATTCAAGATTTGCACAAGTAGAGACTGTTTCTACAACTTCAGCTGATGCTGTAATTCCCAAATTTGATAAAATATTTTCAACTTTTGGCATCCCAGTGGTATTAAAGACAGATAACGGTCCACCATTTAATAGTCACCGATTTGCACAGTTCGCCCAGTATTTGGGATTTACTCATCACCGCATTACTCCATTATGGCCTCAGGCAAATGGTATGGCCGAAAAGTTTATGGCAAATCCTTTGAAAGTGTTACAGACAGCCCATCTTGAACACAAGTCAATTCAACAAAGTGTTTGTCAGTTTTTGAGAAACTATCATTCTACACCTCATTGTACTGCTGGTATTGCACCTGTTAATTTGATGTTTCAGTACCCGATAAAGACTAGAATTCCTTCACAATGTGAAAGTAAACTTGGGAATCCTGGTGATTTGAATGTTCGTAATCGTGATCAAGTAAATAAACAGAAAATGAAAACATACTCTGATAAGAAACGTCATGTCAAGTCATCTCAGATTAAGATAGGGGATACAGTGTTTGTACGACAAACGAAAAGAGGCAAATTGATTTCACGTTTCAATCCCTTGCCATACAAAGTTGTCTATGTTAAACTTCCTTTTATTGTCGCTGAGAGAGATGGCCATCAAATAAAGTGAAATGTCTCTCATTTCAAAATTGTCAATCCAGGCTTATTTACTGAACATCAAAACCAAGCAGATGACATTGATTCTGATTACTTTATGCTACAAGATAAAAATAAACCCCAAGAGCCTCCAGCCATTGTATTACAGCCTACATGTAGATATCCAAGGAGGGTTATTAGACAAGCTCCTAGACGTCTGATAGAAGAAATTTGACATTCCGGTTTTACCTTGTAGATGGTTATAATTTCCTGAAATTTATTTCTGACTAATAATATGACTAATAATATAATTTCCCTAAGTTTTATGTCCAGTGGACATTCATAATGCCCCAAGTTCGGTTTTAAAAATCTTTAATGACAGAGATGTCAGTATTTAATTTTGGTTACACGTTTTGATAAAGTCATGTAAAGTTGGGGAGGGATGTCATGTTTATAAAGACTGGTCCATAAAGACTTGGTACGTTCAGCCTGTGCACTTTGCAAGTGCAGTTGTGAGTAAAATTGTTATCTCCCTTGCATTGTTTATCATCATCGAAAGAATTGTATAATAAATCGTAAATGTTTGTTCAATCTCATGTCATAGCTATCATCTTGATCATATGTCAATAACCTACAACACGACAGCATCTGACAAGTTTTACATGTATGTGTCCATAAACGTGGAAAAATGCAGTACTTCGAATGCCAGGGCCAATATGGGATGAAACTCTTTGCACCTGTTAAAGTTCGTGCACGTGAGGAAACCCATCATGGAACCTGGTGCACGAACAAGCGATTCGGGCAACGTATCCGGTATTCCTGATTCATTGAAAATCTTTCAAATGGCCCGGAACAAACACATTCCTAGGAGGAAACTTCCGAAAAGGATGAAAATCTTATTAAACTTTGGTCGCTCTGCCACTTGTATCCGGACAGCATTTTTGGCTATTATGACTTAAGGGCCTATGTAAGTAATGAAATTTTGTTTATTTTGAAAATTCTCACCCCTGATATTCATTCAATTCAAATTAAATATACACAAAATGTACATCAAAATGAAGGTTGGGATGTATAGAACACGAAACACATGTGTACTCAACTCATAGCGTCGACTGAAGGCACCACTGGTTCCTGGAAGTCTGCTGTCGTATTCGCACCAGAACTGATAATTTAATAATATTTCACGAAAACAACTTGTGGCCAAATGTGCTTTACATATCCAAGAACAAAGCTAGGGGATAAAAATTCTTCAAAAAACGTCGACAGAGCTGCATTGGGGAAACTTCCAAAGCCTTTGCTTTTGTTTCCGTATGAGTATACGTTCGATTTCCGGTCGACGTCATCGGACAGAAAAAGCATGTAAAAACAACGCCGTCTAAAATCAAATAATGAAAAAGATCGCCTGCATACAGTATACTGTTATTAGATTGAGATTGCACAGTTGCCATATTCAATGCAAGGTATCATGATACCTGTTGAAATTTCTTAGAATTACGATTTTGTTTTTCGATGGAAATTCGTGGTAACGAGTGATTTGCGCATGTCTGTCGAGCATGGAAACCATCTTCAATAAAAAATACAGACAGTGTTGTCCTTTTCCAAAATGCAGTCCTATCGCTGTATTCGAAAGTGTTTTGAATGCCTATCTTTGTTCTTGGATATATGCAGCACATTTGGCCACAAGTTGTTCTGATGAAATATTATTTTATTATCAGTTCTGGTGCGAATACGGTAGCAGACTTCCAGGAACCAGTGGTGCCCACAGTCGACTCTATAAGTTGATTACATGTGTGTTCCGTGTTCTATGCATCCCAGCCTTCATTTTGATATATAATTTGTGTATATTTAATCTGAATTTAAGGAATATGAGAGGTGAGAATTTCAAAATAAACAAAATTCCATTACTTATATAGGCCCTTAAGTCATAATGCCATATGTCTACTTACATTCAGTGGCGCATGTCTGAGCCATTGTCATCGTCTGGGCTATAACAACATCACTTGTGGGGAACAATCAATGTTCGGCATGTATGAATCCCGTTGTTTCGGCAAGTTATCAGCGTAAAATCATGCATTGAACCCCACCCACATCGATATGTTCTCCATCCCGAGGGCATGATCTACCAACCACAGTAAGTCCAGCTTCAGTGCTTTGTGTGACGACGATGAGGATCTATCGTTTTGCATGGTAGGTCTAGTGTTCTTTGACACCATTTTTGTCCCTTTTGTGGCGAGGGGGTATGTTCGGCGTCTTTTGGAACATTCTATTGACGCACCACCAATAGATGCCGGTGATTCCTGGAAATCACGCGATACGGTCTCAGCTTGATAGAATATACCCATAGTATCATGGAGGGATTCTGCTCCCGACAAAGTGTGCGTGAGCTCATCGTAATTATCGATTGCCAATCTTGTCCCTAACCCGGGTGTGACATTCTTAGCCATTAAATTCGAGGATATATCAACAAATTTGTCAGAGGTGGGGTAAAATTAATTATTTAAAACGATAAATGAAAATAAAAATGAGTCTGCAAAATTGATTTGCGAAAATTTTAATATTGCATTTGCAGATGACGTTGTTTAAATTGGTGATTATTTTAAAGTTTTGTGATAAGAATCCCGTCACGACATGCTTGCTTTTATGGGTAGAGATTGATTAACTAAGATATTGCAAATTTAAGGCCAAAAAAGGAACAAAGGAAAACAATGTGTGGCATTCAGTATGCTGGTATTTATTTATTCCATAAGTGAGGTGTTTCAGTGATAAGAGAAAAATGTTCGAACGGATCGCTATCCCTGCCTCCCCACGCTCTAAAATCAGTTGGGTTCAAAAATTAACCCAAATCGACTGGGTTGAGTGAATATGAACCCAATTGGGTTCATATTCACTCAACCCAGTCGATTTCGGTTAATTTTTAACCCAACTGATTTTAGAGTGCAGGTGGAGTATTGTTTCTGATTACCTTCACTGAATGCTGCTGTGATTTCAGTCAAAGAAGGTGTGCTGCATTCCATGGTATGTGTTGCATCATGTCGTAGCACAAATATTCCACAGCTTTTAGGTCCAGCAGGGCATAGAGTAGATTTGTTTCCAACTCTTCTGTAGCATAATAGTTTATGTAAGCTCTCAACTTCTTCATGAATGTCACTATTTTCTTGCTCCCAGTCAAAGACTGTCAAGTCATTGATGCCAGAATATGTTTAGCAAGCTTCACTGTACCATGAACAGGGCATCCTGACTCATGGAATCTACTCGACACTTAACTGTGTCCGAAAACAGTTTGGCATCGGGACCAGCGAGAAGAACACTAAAGATAGTTTTCACCGAATCCGATGAGTACCCCTTCACCTCTCTGCATAGAATAGACAGTTAGTGGATCACTTAGTGGTTCTTGTTTGGTGCCCTTTCGGGTCTGTCAGAGAAGAAGAGCCGTTTTGTGACTTGACCTTTAGGTGTTGCTTTGAAATCATACACTGCTCTGATCGAAAAATGGTCTACTTTCGAATTATGTACAATTGTCCCACCTCGGAGCTCAAACTTATTTCGCCATTTAGTTGTTCCTGTACCTTCCACGAGCAGGCCTATATATAACTCTGATGATCAAGAGAGCTAAAACACTGAGAAATATTATCGATATATCGATACAACTTTTGTGAAAAACAAAATTTGTTGCTCGGTGTCAATACGTTTTCGGTGCATTCCTTAAACAGGGATAACTCATGATAACTGTGTAAATTGGCTGGGCTGCCGGAAACCCTTTCTCAAGTGGATTTTACTGCAGAAAAACCTTTCTGAAGTTGTATTTGTATAATCAGTAAACCCTGAAGTATTTTCGCAGCAAATGTCAAGGATGTACACGAAAGTGGAAATTGGGGCGATTTTTCGTGTTTTGGGGTTTCCGTCGGATGACCGTTTCTTAAATGAATTTTGCTGTGGATAAAGCTTTCTTAAGTTGTATTTCTGTTGTCAGTATATGTTGAAGTATCACCATGGTAAATATCGGGGATGTACGCGAAAGTGGAAATTGGGGAGATTTGGTGGTTCTCGGAGCCCCTCGACCCTTTATACTGCTTAAGAATTTGGTTTCTTCCTTGAGTTAGGTGGCTATAACAACCCGTGTACATCAAACCTTTCATACGCGAGAGTGGAAATAGACCGACCTTGCTCCCTGACTATAGCCATGCCTTAATGATGTAGTTGGAATATTGGTTGGTCTTGACCTGAGTCATGACAGTCAGAATAAATCAGGTTTGCACCCGACTCTGTTATCTTCTCGACGCCCACGCCTCCCTTAACAATTTTATGTCAATTATGCAATTTGCTAACCGACCATCAAATATTGTCCTTACAGGTGAACGAGTTTATTTGAAGCATTGGTAATCAGTGTCACTGTCCTGGTTACTGATATAAGAAGACCTTTTGTTATGTATCCCCCACCTTGGTGGGTCTCTTCTGTTTGAAAATACTTTTTTCTAGTCGTGAACCTTTTCTACGACGGAAAACTGAAACTTGGTATTCGCTCATTCCAAATATTATAAGTTATTGTGATGAATTGACGGTAACATTGTCTCAGGTATGTGGCTCAGAGCTTTTGTTGAACATAAGCTCCGAATCGCAAAAAAAAATCAGACCATAAGAGAGTGGTGGCGGAGAGAATAAGTGCGCTGGTCTCTCATGTCAGAAGTCCCGGGATCGATCACCGGTCGGGGAAAGTTCTCGAGGTGTCCGGACACTGTCTTGTCAGCTGTAGGGTTGGTGCTGTCACAGCGTACCGTCCTGTTGGGTGTAGACGTAAAATAGTTGCCCTCTGTGCGGAGAGAGATACACTCCGTGCAGGCTAAAGATCCCCACGTAGTATTCAAAAAGAGCGAGGCCGCGAAGTTGCCGCTACGAAGGTCATCCCACACACCTGCGACATTGGACCAAGGAGAGGAGTTAATATAAGTTGCATAACTTTTTCGCCAATACTTCTAAAACAAATAAGACTAAATAAGACCATGATACCCTCGATTCATCACAATATTGTATATGTTCCACTGAGACCCTACCCATGGCCCAAAACTCACATCTTGAAATAATTAAACTTTTTTTCGGTTCATGCGTTTTCAGATAAAACGATTGGCTCACACGATTCTGTTTTTTCTTTTCATAACTCAATGAATCGAAAAAAACACAATTAGGTCCGCCCCCAGCCACGCCCCTAAAATACCAGTCTTCGGAGTTGCAACATAGTGTTAAATCAATTGAAGTTAGAACACTGGCACGTTCTAAATGTGAAAAAGAAAAATAAATTTATATTACTAATTTATCACCATGAAATTATTTATAAAATATTTAAATGACCGTGGTGGGTCAATTTTTCTTTTTCTTCACAACTGTATTTATTTGACATTTCAATTTTTACGCACACTGGGTGATCGTCTGCGTTCATCGTTTTACCCAAATCGATTGTAAACAATGGCTGGTCACGACGAATACGGCAATTTTGACATTGCTAATTTGAATGAAATTTTTGGAAATCAAAATGATTTTATATTTGAGGAAGAATATTTAGCTTTATATCTAACTCCACTTTTACAAACTGTGTTTTTCAGTTCTCGGGAAACGATCAAAACCAAAATACAATGTAATACTGATGGCCTACTTCCACCTACCACGGAACGTAACTTTTACGTGAAGTGAACAGTTGAATGAAATTTGAGGGAGGCGTGGCTTATGACGTTTTCTTTGCATTACGTAATTCATTGGTCAATAAAAAATTTAAAGACATAAGTGCATTTGACTTGGAAAGTGTGTCAATTGCTACCTGCATTTCAATAATATGCGCCCTCTTTTATGCCAGAAAAATAATATGTCTACCAGTTTTAGTTTTTAAGTCTTTGTTCGCTGAAGTAGAGGACGACCAACACTATTTATTTATTTGGGTCGCGAACGTTTAATTATAAGGAATTTATAATTAATTTATTTATTTATTTATTTATTTACACAGTTTGGACTTTGTTTTTTGGGGGGTTCATAACTCAAGAAATAGTGTACTCCACATCACTGGTCAACACAAAATCAATCAATAACTAAGATAGAGGTCGAGGTTACAACATCTGAGTTCAAATCCTGAACTTATCAATGGGTTGTGAGTATACTCTCAAAGAATGATCACTGACCTCGAAAATTACGATTATATCGGCAATATGCACTTTGAATCTTCTCCAATTGTTGTGACCTGTTGTCAAATATTTCACGCGATGACGTCAGACGGTAACATTTGCCACTGGACCCGTAACATAGAAAAAACTAAACGAACTCTTGTCCATTCAGAAGCGAGGATTGTGTTCATGTTGGAACCTTTAACATTTTTGGTCTTTTAGCCAACACTCACCAGTTGTGACTGGAACTGGAGGCAGATTAAATATTTTACCCCACCCACACCTTTGGTAAATAACCACAGACTTTTTTATCGACATTTAATTGTTATTATTATTATTTGCACGACATGAATTTCAGGCGTCACTTGCAAAAAGAAAATTCTGGAATAACTGAACATTCCTATTATTATTTGCATCCAAAACATAGTTTATGAACATAGATTTAAAACCTTCATCTTCACCCTTTTACGCTTCCGAGGTCGAAAATAATATCTTTGAATTCATTTCCCAAAGCTTTCTCTGAGAACATTTCCAGTGTTGGTATATGGATCTTGATTGTCAGAGTGTAACTGGGGATGATACTATCGAAACCGAGAATAGATTCGCATGTATGTGGACCTCGGCAAACAAATATAGTCATTTATCCATACTGGATTTGGAATACTGAGCGTATTGGATTTTCGCTCCTAAAATCAACTCACCGTATCTCGTTTCATGATGTTGATGACCTCAAAGCAGTGACGTCTTTCGTCGTCGGATAACAATCTTATTTCTCTGCGCATTGGTCTGAAACTTCCATCGGGCGGAGGTACGAGCAATCCGATCAGCCATGTTCTCGACCCCGGTGAGAGAACAAGGGGCACCAAATTTGGATTAGGAGCTGGGGGCTGTGCTACAGTGACTTGGATTGATAGACAGATGAACAGACTTAAATAAACACAGATGGACATTTTCTGAAAATAAAGAATGAAAACCTTTATTAGACGGACTTATGAATAGCACTTTCGCCGTAAATTCGGTCTCTTTTTGTAGAGGCTTCGGAAAAAAGACCTGTGTCGGATTTGATTTTAATCTTTCACTTAATGGTAGAACGATGAATTATTTTTCGTCGTAAAAATTTGTTTAAATGTCTGCTTTGTTACAATTTATGGGAGAGTGCCTAGATCTAGGCACTCTCTCATAAATTGTAACATGATAAATTTATACAGACTAAATAATTTCACTTTCAAGATAATATGAAGCCTTTGAGTTGTGGTATCTGTAGTTCAGATTGAAGCCTAAATATGGGCTTCCTCTAGCGAAACTCTACCAGCTATTTATTTATTTATTTATTTATTTATTTTATTTATTTATTTATTTATTTATTTATTTATTTATTTATTTATTTATTTATTTATTTATTTATTGGGATTTAGCCACCCAGTCGACAGCCAGGGTGACCTCGTGTCGGACAGTTGGGGGCGCGATAGCGTTGTTGTAACCGGTTCTCGTCAGATTACCGAAGGTAAGCACCGCCGAGCCCGGTTAATCCTTGGATGGGTGACCGTCTGAGCGATCAATTCGGACTCCCGCGTTGTGTCCTTGGACAAAGCACTTCGGCCCGAATGTCGACATGGGGGCACGATGACGTCGTGTACTAAGGCGTACTGGACGTCGATGGTACGCATGCCTTCAACCAATCTAACCCTGCCTGTGCTGCAGTGCGGAGTTACGATGTTGGGGAGCTGGCAGTTGCTCGTCGTTGCTCGGTGGTTCTCTCCGGGTACTCTGGCTTCCCCTCCCGTAAAACTGTCACGGCCATGATTAGTCATTGTGCATAAGTATATGACCTAAAACACCAATAAATAAATAATAATGTCGGACAGTTTTACGGGTAGAGGAAGCTGGAGTACCCGGAGATAAGCACCGGGTACCCTCAGACACCCCAACGTACTAATTCCAGACAAGGGGGTTCGCATTGGTTGAAGACACGTGCACCATCGACGTGCTGTGCGCCTTAGTACACAGCGCCACCGTGCACCCACGTGGGCAATCGGTATGAAGTGTCTTGCCCAAGACACAACGCAGTTTTTCCTGGCGGTGATCAACCCGTGAACCTTTCGGTTTGAAGTCCAATACCGTAAGCACTAATCCACCGCGATCCCACTCTCAGTTTATCGTTTTTCAACTGCATTGGTGATAAATATTATCAAGTGCAAATCAATGTTATCGTCACCACTGACGTTTTCCCAAATTGAGGAAGTGATTCGCGGATGCTCCAAAGAATAGCAGTGGGGACGGATAGGTATCCTCTAACAAGATTGGGAAGTTTATGGAAAATTAATATTCACATGTGTGGTCCTAATTACATCAAGAGAGTTGATCTGTCTGCGTTACATTTAACTTCATTTATTCTACGAAAAAATATAAAATAGACTTTTAATGTATAAAATAAATGATTGATAACTAGGAAGTCACAGCAGTAATGATTTACTTCTTCAATGGGAACACGTGGTTCATTGGCCAAACCATTGGATTTAAACAGAAAAATCGAGGGTTCGAACCTGCCCCGCTCCATCCACGTTGTATCCTTGGGTAAGACAATTAACTCTTAACCCGCTGAGTATTTTCAAGGTATTTTTCATCAAATATAGTCATGGCTGCTGTAAAGCAGCCATGACTAGATTTGATAAAAAATTCATCTAAATTTAACTCAAAAAATAATTGGTGAAATTTTGTTTTCAATTTACAGAGAGAAAATTGGCATTAAATGTGCCCAAATTATACCTATTTCAGTGGCAAGAGCGCTGGAATATCAGCCAGCAGCATACAAAGAGTTCATCTCGACTGTCTACGTTGCTGGGGGATGGGGGAGGGGGTGCTGGGGTAGAAGGGGCACAGTGGTGCTTTGTACTAAGGCGTACTACACATCGATTTCTACTTGCCTTCAACCGCTTCGTAGGAGAGTCAGACAGTTGCTCGCAGCTTCTTGGTGGTTCTCCCCGGGTACTCCGACTTTTCTTCACAGTAAAACTGGCAGACACGAGGTGACCCTGCATGTTGAAAGTGTCGTTAAACCCCAATAAACAAACAAACAAAAAAACCCTCTTTCATTACCGTGTCAAACACCCTGCTGTCTACGGAAAAGGGGGTCAATTTAGAGACTTGAGGGAGGTTCAGTAATATTTCATTCCTACAGCCTTTAGGGTCATTGATTTACAGAACAGATGCATGCATGAGCTAAAATGAGTTTATTCCTGTATTTTTTGCCCAATACCACATGGACACACCATTAAATGAATAGAACGACACCAAAAAATATCAAGCCTGGGCAATATAATTTGCTTCCCACAATATATACAGTTGTTGTACGTCCGAGTTAATATTCTGCAGGAGTCCGTTCATTCATATTCCGATGCAATTGGAGAAGAATGCACGAGAAATAAAAAGAAAGTGGGAGAAATAAAACAAATGTTGAAGTTCTCCCTTGTACAATACTATGATCACACAAAATGGATAGAAAAATTCAACTGTATCACGATTAGGCCGCGATCCGGTCGGAATTGTCTATCATCTTTCCTCTCGGAATCCCTATAGAATCTCACCTGTCGAACAGGGGGAGGCCACCAAAAATTTGCAAGACGTGACGTGGGTGTGGGTGGATCTCTTGAGTGCGCCAAAAATGTGCATTTCCAACTTGTGCAATTTTTTGAATTTTTTAAAAATATATCAATATATCAGCTAATATATACCATCATTTGTGTTTGAAACCTTAAAGATGATTTTGTACATCACACTCTTAACATAAATACAACATCAGGAGGCTTTATATGTGAGAATATTGGGCTTAAACTGGGAAAATGTCGCACGTTTGTAGGGGATGGGTGTCTTGTTCGAAATGTAGAAAATGTGCAGACAATATTTTGGGAACAATTCAAATGAAAATTTGTTCCCGTATATATACAGCTGCTCTGGCCAAGCCTGATAATGAACAGCTTGTCATTTGTAGACTGGGGCCCACAGCAGCCCACAGAGGTTTAAATTGGTGGTATCAGTTTAACCCTTTACCTAACATGAAAAGCAGACGACACTTGCCAAAAAATGATTGAATAACTAATTTGTTTCATTTTTTGAGACAAAAAATGAAAAAATAATAAAAATTAATTGGCATTTTTTGAGAATAGCGCTGGCCGGTTTGGGCCGTTACGTTGGGTATAGGGTTAAGAACATTATGAAAACCCCCTAAAGACAGCTGTCCCTACTAAGTTTATAAGCTTATTTTGGATTTTAATGGGAGAGTTGGGGGTGTGTGTCTGAGAACGGTAGTAGAAAATTTGCACGTATTGGGTGGGTGGGTGTAAAAAGGAGACGAATAAAAAATAGGACGTCACGTCTTGCAAATTTTTAGTGGACTTCCCTTGTGTCGAACTAGAAATGCGAGAAGTTTGAATATCAGATACTGTTTCGTTTGTTTTTCTTTTATACGGTCACAATTTCGCAGGATTTTATGTACAGACGTGACAACCGCTACTTATTCCCAGTTCCTTATTCAACATTCGTTATCAACCGATTTTATCGGTTGATAATGAATGTCGAATAAGGAACTGGGAATAAGTTACGACTGTCACGTCCCCATTTTATTTTCGAAATCCCGACCCACTGGTCGCGCAAGAACGAAATGATTTCGCGCGCCGAAGGCGCGCAGGGACGGTATGAGGGACAAGCCCCTTTCGACCCTCGGTAACTGTATATGATGGCTGTCACATGTCTAGGCGTGTTGAAGGAGGAAAAGGATCCGGTACTCGGCAGGTGTCTCTAGTTGTGGGTAGGCGGTCTCGTTGACTGATGTCGGTTGAACCCTCGGGTGAGGACCAGTGTGGGAGGTTGGGTCCTCTCTCAAAGGTACTACCTCTCCCCGAGGGTGCAGTCGATCTGGATTTTCGGGCAAGTATAGTCTGCCGCTTCGAGGATGATTTTGAGTGATGGCCATCACTGACAAGTATAATCCACCTCAAGCTGTCTCTGTTTGGTTGGACTCTTTGAAGGAAAACAACAACGACCCCTTTCGGGGACCACCAAGAAGAAGACCCGAACTTCCCTGGTTCGGGGGCAGGCCTGCATTGTAATCCTATTGGGTTGGGACAAAAAGATGCGCAATGCGCTTGCAAAAAGGGGCAGAGGCGGGACGCAGGACCAACGCTCGCCTCCCTTAAAGTGGTCGACCACTTTTAGGGATGGAGCGGAGGATGTACAGGAGCCATGGAGGTTACCGTTTCTGTAACGGTTGTACTGTCCGTAGCGGTTATTGCCCGACCCACTGGTGTCTGTGTCGTGGTCTTATAGTGATCTGACCGTGTGAAGAGACCGCTTTTGTGATCACAGAATTATAACCGTTGATTCGTGGCGCAGCTTAACCCTTTACCTAACCTGAAAAGCAGACGACGCTTGCAAAAATAATTCTTGAATAACTAATTTTTTTCATTTTTTGTCTCAAAAACATAGGTTATGACCCCTCGTTGGAACGATCTCGACGAGCTCGTTCCAACGAGGGGTCATAATCTATGTTTTTGAGACAAAAAATGAAAAAAATAATGAAAATTAATTGGCGATTTTTGTGAATAGCGCTGGCCGGTTTTTGTCGTTACGTTGGGTAAAGGGTTAAACTATGCTGAATTCGGAAATTTGTGCGAATTCGGCAGGTACGCTAGCAGAGGTGTACGGGGCTTTATCACATCAGCAAACATTCCTTTGTACCTTTCAAATTCACTAACTACAGTATCCCAATATTCTATCATCGGGGCAAATTCGACAGATACACCAGTAAAAAGGTTCACCAGTTTATTACTGACAAGGTGTATGTGCATGCCGAATTCGCCTCACGCTCTGGTTTCAACTCAGATTTTTGAAGGCACTTCAACCTTCTGAGAATTCAAACTTTTTGAAGATTCTGCAGAACTGAATTCAAAGATTGGGTTTGTATTGAGCAATGCAGGTTGCTCAAATATGTTACCTATATTTGAATACTGGAAGAGATGATTTTGTTATGTCCACCACCCAATGTCCTCTTGGGACTTCCACCAACATGGTTAAAAACATCAGCGTAACTGGACATTTATGTCATTTAAGCCTCTACATAAAACAACTGGCCTTCACTAAACCTTTACATAAAACAACTGGTTTACTTGCACAAACATTTTTTGTATAACTAAGTATTTTCATTTTTTCTCCCCAAAACAAACTAGTTCCAATAATGCGTCATAAGCTATAGTTTGGAGTTAAAGATCAGAAAAATATTAAAACTGGAATTGCGATTTTTGTGAATAACGCTGGACTTATAGGCCTACGGCTGATCTTGTGGGTAAAAGTAGTTCCAAAAAGAGGTGTATGACAATACACAAGGCAGCTCTCCTCCATTAGCGACGATTACTAATTGGTGCATGCCTTTACTGACAGAACCCTTTTAATTTCCCTCTTCGACTTCCGATATTATCGAGGCTACAAAAACAATGCTACAGAGATCAAAACGCAAAATCTACCCGTGCCATGGGCCACAGAAGAATAGAATACAGTACAGTCGCCGTGGACTGGTCGTACCCCACGCGGGGCACAGTGATGTCCATGGATGTGTTTACAAGGTAATATAACAATAACATGAGTTTGGAGAGCGTTACGGTTTATTAACGGTCCGAGAGAAATGAATAACAGCCCGAGGGTTTATTACCGACACGAGACGAAGTCGAGGGCCGTTAATAAGCCAGAGGGCTGTTATTCGTTCCTCGAGGGCCGTTAATAAACAGGGACGCTCGACAAAATCATGTTATTATTATTATTACCATGACCGGAAGCGGGCGACGGACTGTTAATGAATTTTGTTTTCATTAACGCCCGCGGCTCGCTTCCGGTTGCATGGCGTCATGAAATACTGAGTCTTACCGCCCCGCTAAACTCCGTTAATATACATGGAACGCCCGCTAAAGTGGTAATAATAAAACATTATCATCAGTAAAATTTTAATTAATGAAGCACCGGGTTGTACCCGGTGCTTCATTAATAAAAAATTTAATGATTTTCCCTATAATTAGAGGGCTGTCGTACTGTATGCACAACTTTGTACCACCTTTTGTAAAATAAACCCTTTCAACCCTGAATGCATACAGTACGTTGAGAGTGGATTGTAACTAAATCACCCGCGGAGTGGAGTTATCACCCAAGCTATAACTTTCAAATTTTGTACATATCGACAAAAAACACAAGCAATGTTTTCAGCCAATGGACCTCCGGGTTTAACCCGGAGGTCCTTTGTCTGAAACTTTGCTTGTGCTGGTTAGGCTTTGCAACAAAATTGCGGGCGCGGGCCTTAGAACCCGGAGCGAGACTCGGATTCATATTTTGTACATCCACATAATGGTAATAATCATTTTATCTTACAATATATTGGGGATAAGTCAACAATGTAAACGAATATATAACGAACTATTTATTCGTACGGATGAACAAAAAAAAAATGGAACTCACGCGAAAGGAACGTGCTTGTATCCGACCCCCTGATACAAACATCTGTATCAGGGGGGTCGGATACACGACAGTTGCGGAGTTAATACAGACAAAATACGTGTTGATTGTAAGATAAAATATTGTAAGCACACAGCCCAATAGGGCCGTGGAATTAAATTATTACTGAAACTTCCCGTAAATACAAAACTGTTTCCCTCAGACTGCTGTAAATAATACAGGCCCGTCGGAACGAAATTTATATTGGGGGGGCTGATATTGCTAATTTGGGTGAACTGGCCGATACTAAATGGGTATGGGGTATCCAGATGCCGAAGGCATCTGGCGCGAGTGCCGAAGGCCCGAGCTTTTTGAGGGGGGAGGGGAGGGGAGGGGAGGAGGGGGGTACTCCCCCAGAACATTTTTTGAAAAGGACAATCAAAGGAAGCATTCTGGTAGCTTTTGAAGCAAAAACCTCTTGATTTTTTTAAACGGCAAAAGTTGTTTAACAAAATGTTTCAAAAATCCCAATAGAACCCCATAACATTTGGGGACCTCACACCGGGCTCACTTGCAGGCCGTGGCCGTATTCCGTCATGCTAAAAAACAGTCAGGCCTTATGGTGGATTCATTAGTTTTATCATTACGCCAACGGTTGTCGTGGTCTTCGGAGCTGCCAAAGGAATTGCTCAAAACGTTTGCACATCAACATATGCAGGTGCATGTTATACATTCAGTGATACGTTCATAATTCTAATCCAGGGGCGTAGTAAGCTAATTTTATTGGGGGGGGGGGGGGTAGGACCTATATTCTCATGACGCGACGTGTCATCCGAGCGGCGAGTGGGGGTGAACACGAGAGGGGATATCCTCCGTCTCGTTGGTGGGGGTCCGGGGGCCTCCCCCTGAAAAATTTTCGAATTTAAGATGTAAAAACATGCATTCTGGTTGATTCTGAGCAAATAAATCGTATATTCCTATGACGCGAAACGTCATCCGAACCGCGAAAAGGCGAGTGGGGGTGAGCACGAGAGGGGGTACCTCCCCGTCTCGTTGGTGGGTGTCCGGGGACCTCCCCCGGGAAATTTTTTTAATTTAAGATGTACAAATATGCATTCTGAGTGATTCTGAGCAAATACATTTGTCAATAAGGAAATACGTCAGCTCTCTGATCAATTCAGCGTGATTTCCGAGCAGAATGACAGGAATAGTGAACATGCAATGAATTACCCTGTGGTTGGTTGGGGTTTAACATCGCTTTCCACAATTAGGCGAAAACACGACTGTCGGTTTTATTGGTGGAAGAAAGCCCACATGGAACCCACTCAATCCAGTAATCATTAACAGTAATGTCGGAATTTGGTAACCAGTGTGCAACCAACCCAGCCCAGTAAAGCCTACTTTTGACAAATTTGTGGGGGTGGGGGAATATCTCCCTTACCCCCCCCCCCCCCAACCGGTTCCTACACCACTGTTCTAATCTGAGTTCAATAATGTAATGTCCAGTTTTATTCAGATTACATTGGTTGCTCCCATCATGGATAAACTAACGACGAAATATGAGCAAATTATTGGGGGGGGGGGGCTGGGGGGGCAGCCCCCCAGCCCCCCCCCCCCCCCCCCCCCCCCCCCCCCCCCGGTTCCGACGGGCCTGTAATATTCTTTGAACAATCCCATTCGGGATTTTAGTGTCGAATGCGTTAACAAACATCCGCATTTTAAAATTCTACTGGACACTCTGTACATCACACTAATTATAAAATTTGAAACTTGTAATGAACCGTCGCCAGAATTTCAGGCACGGAATATTCTTGGCCTATTTCCGAAGAATTTTTCAGCTTGTTTCCAGAAACTCGAATTGTGAACACGCGTCTTAATGTTGGGGGAAAATATTGAAAATTCATGTTTTCCTTTTCATGAGTGAAGATGTGTTAAATGGTCCTGCTTGGGTTTCACCAACCGTAAGTAAAGTTCCGCACACTCCGCGACCTCTATCAATTCTTGTATTAGAGGAAAATGTATCTTGTCTTTACAATTCAGGGACATTTTCTCTGGAATGCACAACAAAACTACCATTCCGTGATTGAGTCAAGATGCGGATCTGGAGTGACCAAGGAAATAACAGCGTGAGTGAGTCGCGACTCTGCGTTTCAGAGTTTCTGCAGTACGTGGAGAGTGTATTATCACTAAATCACCCGCAAAGTGGAGATTCCACCCGAGGAATAATTGCAAATTTGTTGCAAAGCATAACCAGCACCAGCAAAGTTTCAGCCAATGGACCTCCGGGCTAAACCCGGAGGTCCATTGGCTGAACATTGCTTGTGTTTTTTTTTGTCTATATGCAGAAAATTTGAAAGTTATAGCTTAGGTGATGACTCTACTCTGCGGGTGATTTAGTTACAATCCACTCTCCACGTACTGTACATACCAAATTCACTGAGCGCACTCGAGTTTACTTAGAAGTTTCTTCGAACAAAATAAAACTAGATGTATAATTCGGTTGTTTTTATCAATTATACATGCCCCCCCCCCCCCCCCCCCGGAGGGTATGTCGAGTAATTTTATTCGTCTCGAAATAAAGAAAAAATTCTTTAAAAACTAATTGATATTTATTTCAAACAGTAAATCAATCAGATCTTCCTCACAATGGCCAAGATTCGTAAAGCCTGACGTCATAACCTGTAACAGATGCAGAAAAGTCAATCCTTTCGTCTGTTATGTCAATTTCAAACGTTGCAGTTCATTGGATAGCTTACTTCATATATTCTAAAGACCCTTCTTTGAATTGAAGAAATGAAATGACCGAACTTTTTCAAACCTTCACGCAAACTGCTTTAGGAAAACCTTATTATTTACATTTTAAATAATTAAGAACTATTATATCTCGCAGACCGCTGGTGTGATGGGCTTCCCTAGTAAAGAGGCGTAAGGCGTGCAGAGGAGGTACAGAAAGTGTGAGGAAAAATTCATACCCTTGGCAATTTCAGCTCACCACTTTACACAACCAGCAGACAACACTTGCAAATCAGATTCCCGAATAACTACAAAATGTCATTGTTCCTTTCAAAAAAGAAAGCATATGACCCATTATTGGAACGAGCTCGAGGGGAAAATTGAACACAACAATAACATTTTAAAGCACACTGTGTCAATATCACTGGGCGTTGCGTCATTTGAAGAGGTCATATAGAATATTCATGGAATTTTGTTGCTTCAAAGGATACACTTTTGCTTCTATCTATTTCTATTGGAATGTTTCGCGATTTTTTTTAATCTTACCAGGGGGGGGGGGGGGGGTTCTGGAAAAAAGTCCCATACACGAGGCTGAAAAAATTTTTTTCCGCCTCAACACCACCCACTACCCCATTTTGAAGAGAAAAAAGTTTTTGTCCTTTTCTGAGAGGGGACCCACCCCCTAGTATCACCCAAAACCCGTGTTTTACACAACTTTTTCCTAGGTTTCACATGTAATTATACTTCCATTTAATTAACCTGATACATTCCCTGTAGCTGCTTGTTTAAATCAGCTTTAACCCTTTAACCAAGACAGGAATAAAATGATACTTTCAAATACCAAGGATTTTTTCATTTTTTTTCTTAAAAAGATAGCTTATGATCCCTCATTGTAACAAGCTTGACAAGCTAGTTTCAATAGGACTGATAAGCTATGTTTTTGAGACACAAAACTGCACATAAAAGGAAATGTAAAAAAAATCTGGATTTTCTTTGTATATAGCTTTGGCCGCTTATGATTGATAGTTTGAGTAAAAGCTGGTAAAGTGTTAAACTTTAATACTCTGAGATGTTTGTCTTTGTATGAAATGTCTGTCATTCAGTCTTGAGTTTCTAGTCATTTCATCAAGTGTTTTTGGTGATCCAGTGTGATCCTGCTGGTAGCAGCTTATTTATTTTATTTTTTCTTAAATGTGCATATCTGCTACATACAAAGATTATTTTACTTTAGTTGACACCTATAGTGTCAATCCCATAAACCTTTTCACAATTGTAATTTCCAGATTTGTAATTCTGTTACATGACAGTAAATGGTCAAACTATTTGTTGGTACCATAAATGGAACAGCAATTTATCATATACACGTGTCATTTAGTGTACCAGCAAACCAGTTTGACCATTTACTATTGAGTTTAAATATTACATTTCCGGAATTACAATTATAAAACGGTTTGTAGGATCAGCTGTAGGTGTCAACTAGAGTAATTTACAGGGTTTTGCGTTACTGTTACAGATAAGACTGAGTGTCTGATTTTATTATGGTTTTGTTTTATTATTACATGTTGTTTACAAAATAAATCATTTTAAAAACATTAATTTATTTTATTGAGACCCATTACCAATGTGGTTAAAGTTCACTTTCTGACAAATACAGCAAAACTACTATGTCTATTGTGACTCCTGTGTCACTACACTGACAGTCAGGCTGTTTAAGCACATACGTGATAGTCCAGATGTTCACATAACCATCTCAATGTTTAGATGGAGCAAATTTGTTGAAATTTGTTTCTTCAAAATATTGATATGTCAATGTGGGTGAGCTGATTATTTCATTGACAGTTGTTGCTGTGTTCAGTGTAGCAATCCAGTATGTATGCTAGGGTGAGCTTCTCGTTGTCTAACTTATCATTATGATAAAACATTTAGTTGAAAATGACAAAAATCCTGGTCAAGCCGACTCGTGTTCTTATTCATGAAAATTGCCATTATTGAACAATATTTGTGTTTCAACACATATAGGGTAGTTATTAGGCCACCCCACCCTCCCCTTGATTTCCATTTATGAGGTTATTGCTCTGGCTGCCTGCCGAGAGGTCCTCGGTTCGAATCCCACCTGCGGCAACCGCGTTGTGTCCTTGCGCAAGACACTTCATCCCCATTTCCCGCGTGGGGGCACGATGACGCCGTGTACTAAGGCGTACTGCACGCCGATGGTGCGCATGTCTTCAACCAATCTAATCCTGCCTGTGCTGCAGTGCGGAGTTACGATGTTGGGGAGCTGGCAGCTGCTCGTCGTTGCTCTGTGGTTCTCTCCGGGTGCTCCGGCTTCCTCCACCCGTAAAACTGTCACGGTCATGATTAGCCATTGTGCATAAATATGTGACCTTAAACACCAATAACTAATAACCATCCAATTCCCCCTCCCTCCGTAAAATGCACGAATTCTTGCATCAATGGTTTATTGATTTAAAATTACATGAATTTTTCATCAACTCTGGTCATGGCTGCTTAAAAGCAGCCATGACTAGATTTGATGGAAAATATCTTGAAAATTCTCAGCGGGTTGAGAGTTAACTGATGCATTGGACAACACCAGGAATACAAGTGAAATACTTCTTTCGAAATAAGAGTCACAGATAGCCTGGTGGCTGAGGCACTTATTCGAAAAAGAATTGGGTCAGTTGTATTTACCCATTTATCTTTCCTGGGCCCCAAAATGTCAAACAAGGAAAAGTTGAACAAACTTGAATTTAATGACAAATGGGTGTTATTTTTTAACAAAAATGGTTTAAATAGTATTCCTTCATATCTGACTAACTTTTAGAACGCTTACATCTGAACAAACTGAATATTATTCCAATCTGTTTGCTGATTACCAAATACTGAGAGTGTTTGTGTTTTAATCCTTTGGAATGCAGTTTTCAAATTAATTGTCTAACTTCGCCCTACAAAAATTGGGGCCCAAACCATCGGTTAAAACGGGAACCTATGAACCTTATTTAAACAAACTAAAATACCCCACCTGCGAAAGAGTTTTGAACCACAGATCACAATAACTATCCTAGTGGCGGACTCCGGATTCTGGATTTGAGGGGGCGCCACATTTCCATCCTGGGTCATGATGCGACGCATCACTCGACAATCGTAGCGGCGAGTTTGTCGCGAGCACGAGATGGAGTGTCCTACTTTTGTCAGAGGAATCCTGGTGGTGGGGTCTCGTGGGGAAATGTTGGAACATGGAAAATCATTGTGGCCCTCCTCTGGCTTCTTTGCATATAACCGCAATGTTTTCCAACCAAATATTCCAGTATTCAAATTTTGAAGAAAAGAAGCTAATTTATATGGACTCATATGAGTCCCGCGTAGGAGCTAGGCCTATAGCTGTATGCCTGGTGTATGGTATTATCGGCGATAAAATATGGACATCCACTTCCAACGATAGTGGATGTCCGTTTTATCGCCGAAAATATCGTGTCGCTTGGATCGGTGCTTGTAAAAAACTGAAATACAAGAAAGAAAAATAGGATGGGCGCGCAGCGGGTGAGCCCCCTCTGAATCCACTCATGTATCAGCTGTGTTTCGGAATCACAACGGATTTTTTTCCTTTATCCACCTGTGTTAAAATGGTATCCGGACAAAATACCCTCGGACAAAATACCCTTAGGACATAATACCCTAAAAAAAAATACCCTTAGGACATAATACCCTCTATGGGTAGGACAAAATACCCTCGGACAAAATACCCTCAGACCAAATGTACATGAAGTTGGATTTTTGGTGTTGGGGAGGTGGGGGCGGGGTAATTGCATCTAAGGCACTAGCCGGTGTTTTGTTTGAAATAACAAGTAACAATATTTTTCATTTTTTTTATTAACCCTTTACCTAACGTAACGGTCAAAACCGGCCAGCGCTATTCTCAAAAATCGCCAATTAATTTTCACTGCTTTTTCATTTTTTGTCTCAAAAACATAGGTTATGACCCCTCGTTGGAACGAGCTCGTCGAGCTCGTTCCAACGAGGGGTCATAACCTATGTTTTTGAGACAAAAAATTAGTTATTCGTCTGCTTTTCAGGTTAGGTAAAGGGTTAAACTAAATAGATATGAAGCACAATACCAATGGCAGATGGCAATTGAATATGAAGCACAATATAAATGGCAGATAGCACAGAACATGAAACAAATATGAGGGTATTTTGTCCGAGGGTATTTTGTCCTACCCACTAAGGGTATTATGTCCTAAGGGTATTTTTTTAGGGTATTATGTCCTAAGGGTATTTTGTCCGAGGGTATTATATCCTACAATCGTTAAAATGTAGGCTACCTCGTCAGGCAAAAGCATTTGAATCTCGCGCGTCTTTGCGCGCTGCATACCAAATATCAAATGGTTTTGTACACTTGGTCTTGAGAAAAAGAGTTTCAAAGAAATTCCATCACAGAGCATCATGTTATTTGAGCTCGTACACTGAGTCTAAATAGAAAACAACAAATTTTATTCCAACAGACTTGAATCATCTTCTCCCAAAGAATCTTTTATATCAAATCTCAAAACTTTTAGTCGACGATCTTGAAAAGATTTTTTCACAAAACACGATATTGATATTTGGGCCCCAATGAGCTTGAAACATGAACCCATGGACTTTATTTGAATAAACGATTTCCCATTCCCAAGAATGCTATTCAAAATATTAGAAATTTCTGTTTGTCGTGTCTTGAGAAGAAATTGTTTTAACCTTTTACCTAACACGAAAGACAGACGACACAAGCAAACACAATTATTGAATAACTATTTTGTTTTTCATTTTTGCGTCAAACACATAACTTATGACCCCTTATTTGAACGAGGTCAATGAGCTCGTTCCAAGGAGGGTCATAAGCTATGTTTTTAGAGAAAAAAATAATGAAAACTTAATGGTGATTTTTGGTCGTCATGTTGGGTAAAAGGTTAAAGATACACTCGTCATATTGGTCAAGTTACAATACGGGCTTCGTAGTGAGCCTAAATATGCAGCCAAAGATTAGGATTCGTGTATACCTGAATCTTAAACACCTCAAGCATGCATCATACCAGATACTTAATAATTTTGAGAACAATGTTTTAAGACTTTTAACCTTTTACCTAACACAACGACCAAAACTTATCAGTGCTGTTCACTGAAATTGTTATTTAAATTTTTTTCATTTTTTCGGTCTAAAGACTTAGCTTTTGATCCCCTCATTGGAACGATCTCTTTGACCTCGATCCAGTGAGTTATCATTGGCTATGTTTTTTAGTCAAAAATTGAAAAAGTCTATTTACTTTACCCTTTACCTAACGAATCGGCCGCATCCGCCTGCGCAATTAACAAATTAAGCATTTGAAGAAAAAAAATTTCCACAAAACCATATCAAGTGACCCCCTCATTGGAATGAGCTCGTTGAGATCGTTCCAATATACCAATAACATGATTCTGGAGGGCGTTACGGTTTATTAACGGCCCGACAGGAATTAGTAACAGCCAGAGGGTCCATTAACAGCCCGAGACGAAGTTCTGTTTACGGCCCGAGGGCTGTTAATCATTCCTGGAGGGCCGTTAATAAACAGGGACGCCCAACAAAATCTTGTTATTACTATTATTACCACTTCTAAAAAAGTTAAATCCAAAGATTCTTCATCAAGTTCACATCATTGTGACATCTCGAGTTTTCACAATGACATTTAACCAAAATACGTGTGTCGTCTGTTTCTAGATAAACAAAACGTCAAATGGTCAGTCACATGATAGCTTAATTTAAATATTTTTGTATGCCACCTGAACTCTTCCAAATCTATAAATTCATGACCAAATGGTTAAAGTTCACAAATATGTGATATTCATTACATTTATACGCGCGTTTGAAACTTCGATCAGAGCCGAGGCGTTTTCGAAATATTTATCTGGAGGCGGGCCGTTAACCAGGTTAACACACAACTTCCGGTTTGAGACTGCGCATTATACACTTTTACCGTAAAGGTAAAATCGTTTTAATCTGCCAGAGGACGCCCTGTGAAGTGTTAATAATGAGGGGTAACATCATATGGTTTTATTGGAAATTTTTCATACCCAGCAATATTGATTAAAATAATATCTTACGCGAAAATTATCTCCCTTGAGATTACTGAACTTGCGAGACGAAATCCAATTGAGAAGACAGTGAATGTGGGTGGTGAGGTGTGAAATTTCTGAGACTTGATGTGCGTGGATGAATGACAATGAGGTGTGAAATGGCGACACCAATTAAAGCAATTACTGTGTAATTTCTCAACCGTCACTGAGTTATTGTACAGTCCGAGAATGTGTTTTCATAGCAATTTGGAAGTTTTAATTCATCAGAGGAAAAAAATTGGAAAACTACATCTGACAGACTTTTAGATTATTAAAAAGAACAGTGTCTGCATTTTATGCAACGATGCGCACACTGTTGATACAATGAGTATAAAAAAGTTATAGATCACCAAAAGGGTCAGAAAAGGCAGTTTTCTATTTTTTTAAATGAGTTTCTACTGAGAACAAGAGTCCAATGTTCAAATTGATTGGGAAAAAAAGTCAAACAAGATAGCTTTTATTTGCTTATACTACGCCACAGGAAAAAAACTGTAGTTTGTGAAATGATGCGCACATCGATTATAAAAATACTCGAATATTAAAAAAAAAATTTTTATTTGAAGTACCCGTCTCTCTCAGTGTTAAATGCCAGAACAGGTTTACCAAATTAAGGGGAGGTAATGTTATAGAGAACCGCATCAAGGGAAACATTTTCTTGGCCATGTTTAAAAAATCTTAAAAAACAAGTAATTAAAAATATAAATTTTGAAATCCAGTGTGTTGGGCAAAGGGATAAGAAATGTTTTCCAAGTGTCGCTTGTTATTCCTGCTTGTTTATTTGTTTATTGGGGTTAACGACACTTTCAGCATCGAGTGAAACATCACATCGTGCTGGCCAGCTCCGGAGTACCCGGAGACAATTACCGCGCAGCGGCGATCATCTACCATACTCTCCAACTTTCTTCCTCTGTGCAAGCTAAAGGCAGGCAAGCACACCATTGATGTGTAGAACACCTTAGCACACAGTTCTATCGTGCCCCCACGAGGGCAGTCGGGATTCAGTGTCTTGCCCAAGTACACAACGCAGTTACCGCTGGTGAGGATCGATCCGTTGACCTTTCGGTTTAAATTCCAATGGTTTAACCCTTTACCTAACCTGAAAAGCAGACGACACTTGCAAAAATAATTCTTGAATAACTAAATTTTTTCATTTTTTGTCTCAAAAACATAGGTTATGACCCCTCGTTGGAACAAGCTCGTTGAGCTCGTTCCAACGAGGGGTCATAACCTATGTTTTTGAGACAAAAAATTTAAAAAAAAATGAAAATTAATTGGCGACTTTTGAGAATAGCGCTGGCCGGTTTTGGCCGTTACGTTAGGTAAAGGGTTAACCACTGAGCCACCACGATCCGTGTTATAACACCGTATCGGAAACCCGAAGTTAACCCTTTACCTTACACGAAAGCAGACGACACTTTGAAACAAAATTCTTGAATAACTAATTTTTTTCATTTTTGTCGTTAAAAAACAGCTTATGATCCATCATTGGAACAAGCTCGTTGACCTTGTTCCAATGACGCGTCATAAGCTGTGTTTTTAAAACAAAAAATGATAAAATAATGAAAATTGAATGGTGATATTTGTGATTAGCGCTGGGCGGTTTTGGGTGTTACTTTGGGTAAAGGGTTATTACATGGTCCAAGATAACCACATGCAAAGCCCAATTCGGTAAGATGCCCATGATATGATCGCTCCCAATGAATTTGGGTTTCGATGAACAATCGGTATATTTCCAATGGCAGCTCAATAATCTGGTAATAATCACCAAACAAACCGCTTCCGATGAATTTGGGGTTTCGTCATTGAAAAGCAATTTACGATGGACAATCGATTCCCAATGGCAGCTCCCTTATCTTCACTAAAATGTTTCAACACTGTCCATTAAAACAAGGCTTACCTCTGCTCTGGTAGCTACTGAGAGTCCGACAGAAATGAAAGAACATCACGTCAGATAAAAAATATTTACAAAATTTCCAATTAGTGAGTTAAAAAAACGTTGGAAAGGTCATTTATCGAGATTAGTTTTATTTAAGTGAACTAGCCCAACATCCATTAATCATTAATTAATTATCACTCCTTTTCGCAAATCAATCAATCAATGTTTGTCAGAGTTTAAAAAAAAGAGGGGAATATATCTGACTGTGTGAACAATATCTCGTATATGTTTTGGTTCTCCCAAACTAGAGTAATAGATCACAGGAAGGCTGAGTGGTTAGAGCATTGGACTTCAGACTTTAAATCGAAATGTCGACAGTTCGATCGTGACCAGCGGTTCTGTCCTTGGTCAAGACACTTAAACACGAATGCTCACGTCTGGGCGTTTCGGCACAATGGCGCTGTGTTCTAAGACGTACTGCACGCCAATGTGCACTTAACTGGAAGGGTGCCGAATTATTTTTGGTCATCAAAATTTGTTTATTTGTCTTAGCCTTGTTTCAATTTATGGGAGAATAACAAACCAAATCAATACAGACTAAATAATTTTACTCCCAATATAATTTAAAATATATTCACTGAGTATGGTCCCTTTATGTTGTGAAACTTGCACATTAGAGTAAAGCCCAAATATGGACTTCCAGCATTGTACCAGTTAACCCTTTACCTTACCTGAAAAGCAGACGACACTTGCAAAAATAATTCTTGAATAACTAATTTTTTTCATTTTTTGTCTCAAAAACATAGGTAATGACCCCTCGTTGGAACGAGCTCGACGAGCTCATTCCAACGAGGGGTCATAACCTATGTTTTTGAGACAAAAAATGAAAAAAATAATGAAAATTAATTGGCGATTTTCGAGAATAGCGCTGGCCTGTTTTTCGTTAGGTAAAGGGTTAAGTGCCCTGTGCAAGAAACTACACTTACACTCAGGTGCGGGAGCGTTGGTGTTGAAAACAAAGGCGTTCTGCACGTTAATGGTGCACTTGCCTTCAAGCGCTGCATGTGCAGAGTTAGTGAGCGAGTCTGAAATTTGGTCGCCGCAACCTGGTGGGTCTGTCCTGTTACTCCGGCTTCCTCCACCCAAACAGCTGTTTAACACGACGCATCCCACCTTGAAAGTGTCGTTAAACCCAAACAAACAATAGATCGCAAATGTAACCCCAGCCATAGAGAACTATTTTTATCCCTCGGATACGCATGCGTGAAAACTGGAGTCGTAACCACTATCTAATTTACTTCAGCGTTTTGTGGGAGAAAAATATAAATTTTTACTTTCGACAAAAAAGTGTTTTTCTGTAGAATAGACGGACATACAACGAAATAGTTTATGATATGTTCTTTAAAATGGTATGAAATACTCATTGATAAAACCCGCTCTTCGTGGTTCCATTTCTGCATGCAGTTTTCACATTTGCTCTGTGAGAATTGTCTTAAAATTCACGAAAAAACACTGCTGTACAGTACGGCCGCCGTGGACTGGTCACTTTCCACCGGTGGGGCAATATTTCCACGGACGCAATAATATTAGATTCCAGACACTAATTATAGGAAGAATGATAAAAAAAATTAATTAATGAAGCACCGGGAGGAACCCGGTGATTAATTAATTAAAAAATTTTGCTGATGAAAATTTTTATTAGCTGGTAAACGCATGCGTGAACATCTCTGCCCACGCGTGGCTTACGACCAGTCCACGGCAGCTGTGCTGTAGGTCACTTGAAAGTAAAAAAAATACATTTAATGGTATTGGAGGGAATATCCAAGAGACGCTGAACTCATCATGGTTTGATCGTTGGAGAAACATTTGAAATATAGAACGGCAGACATGCCATTCGCTCAATTCTCTGGTCTTGATAAGTGCGACGATAGGTGTTTAACTGAATGGTTTCGCGCGCCGAAGGCGCGCAGGGACGGTTTGACGCAAGCCCCTTTCGACCCTCGTTAACTGTTTGTTTTTGTAGGATGTCAAGGCGTGGTAGAGGAGAAAAAGGAAGGAAGGAGGAGGCTTATCTGCGACTGTTCTTATTTCGGTGTTTTTTCCTTGGAAGTGGTTGTGATGGTGATATAGCTTTGGTTTCTTCGATTTATTGGGCCGCTGAAGTGGTACGGAGTTGATTTGCGTTTTTTATCAAATCTTGAGACTTTTTGAGGAGGTCCACTAACGGTGGCAAGTTGTCCGGATCTACCGGGTCCTGTAGATTAGCTTCCTTAATAATTGCTTTGGACTGTTTCAGGAGGTCTGCTAACGATGGAGTGTTGTCCAGATCTGCCAGGTCCGGGCTTTCCGGAGGTGAAGGAAGGGGGTGGGGAGGGGGTGAGGGGAGGGAGGTGATGAAAATGCAAGTTCCAGTTCCTCCACAGCCTCCATTGGACGTTCCTCATCCAACTGTACCGGCTTATGAGCCGGCAGTTGGTTAGGTGTACAAGTGGGGCTAGGAGGGGAACTGGCGGCTGCCTCCAGAACCTCCATCCTCTCGCTCACCTCTTTCTTCCCATTCCAGAAGGCCTCCAAGCGCCGGGTGTCCCTGCGCTTGGTCGATGGACTCTTCTTCCTGTTCTTTTTCTTTCTCTCTTCAGGGCCTCCGTGCCCATTTGGGTGTGGACCAGTGGGAGAGGGGAACCTATCGCCAAAGGTACTCCCTCTCCCCGAAGAGGTTATCTCTATTTCAAATTCCAGGTGTTGAAAGTGTGTGTGTGTCATTTATAGTAATAATGTTTGGGTCATACGCTGATTTGCCACAGTCCTCTAACAAGGAAGCCAGCATCAACCTCGCTTCTTGCAGGTTAACCCCCCGCCCCCACCCACGCTGGGCACTTTCCCTCCTAATCTCCCAGTATTCATACATACGATAGTGATCTTTTCTCAATTGGTGCTCCCCTAAATTTTCTAAAGTTGTCAGTAAATTTAACACTAACGGTATGAGAATTCCATATAAAAATTGAAATTTCGAAATGTTAGCGAAGTTTCATCATCAAGGTGCGCACCATTTCACAAACTTCGGGCATTTCCTGTAACCGCACTTGGAATAGGAAAACAACTCGGAGGCGGCTGAAAGTTTAACATGGGTTCTTTATTCTATCGCAGGATTATGATGTTTATATTCACACAGGCATGGTCAACGATACTAATATGCCACGGTATACAAGTTAAACACAAAAGGAACCCTGCAATCGAGAATAAATAAAATAAAAATAGATACCGGTCATACTACAAGTGTGTTAAATATAGCATAGACTGGATGTGGATTTAAAAACTGCACCAAGTGCTTACAGCCAAAACATTATAATCTGTCCTGACAAACACCAGTTGGCACAACCAGCTGAAAACAGTTCAAATACCCTTTCCAGCTAAGTGTAACAACTGTTGGCTGAGAATAAAACATAACCCACTGATGGACATAAGCAGAACAACCTAGCTTGACAGGCACCAGCTGGCACACCCAGTGGGAACCAACTTAAAAAAGACGCAAGCAATAATAAACCACAATAAAAAAATCCCCGACTGATGAACCTCAGCAAAACAAGGTCCAAGAGCCTTGAATGACGCGTGCAAAATATCCGGCGCGCAAACGCAACTATACTACCAATACAATTGCTAACACTCAAAAATAATTCAGTCTCTAGACAAACCCAATTTACCCCAAAAAGGTTGGGGGAATTGTTAATGCTAGTGTTGGCATGCGATGTTGAACTATATGTCATGTAATAAACCTTTTGTCGTTACAGTGAAGTGATCTGGGTCGTCGCATCACGTCTCGTTGAGGAGGTCATGTCTCGTTGAGGAGGTCAGATCGCCGGATCAAACTCGCTGCCCGCGGCAGCTCGTTTCATCCGGCAATCTGACCTCCTCAACTCGACGTAATACTTCGACCCAGCTCACTTCACTGTTGCGATATAATTTATTTATTTATTGGTGTTTAAGGTCACATATTTCTGCACAATGGCTAACCATGACCGTGACAGTTTTACGGGTGGAGGAAGCCGGAGTACCCGGAGAGAACCACCGAGCAACGGCGAGCAACTGTCAGCTCCCCAACATACTAATTCCACACAAGCAGGTTTAGCAGGTTTAGCATTGGTTGATGACAGGTGCACCATCGACGTGCAGTACGCCTTAGTACACAGCGTCACCGTGCCCCCACGTGGGCAATGGGGGTGAAGTGTCTTGCCCAAGGACACAACGCGGTTGCCGCAGGTGGGATTCGAACCGAGGACCTCTCGGCTTGCAGCCTGCACCTCTACCAACTGAGCCACCGCGCCCCGCACTGTTGCGATAATATGTATTTTCTGTTCATTATATCAACAGTATGCGCATCGAACGATAAAATACAGACACTATAATTTCAATTAATATGAAAGTCTAGGCGGTGAAATTTGCTAATTTTTTCCTGTGAAGAATAAAACAATGCAAATTACTGTAAAACACATTCTCTAATCAAAGAACCAAAACTGGAAGTTACTTCATTGCTTCTAATTAGCTTGCCAAAAAAAGCCCATGTTTCCTTTTTTGGTAATTTTTAATAAACGAAAACAACAGATAGCCAGATAGCTGCTGTATGTTGTTTTAGTTTATTAAAAGTAATTAAAAAAAACTACGCTTTATTTTCTACTGATGTCATTGGCGTTTTTTGTCTACAATGACACGCTTTTTAATTGGACCTTCCTCGCAAGTCTAATAATTTCAGGGGAGATAATTTTATCGAAAGTCGATTTTCATGACAAGATAAGACAGGGATGGAAGTTGAAATGGTATCATGATTTGTTTTTTTTTTTTTTATCAGACCTTTTTTGTCACTTCCCCTTCACTCACAATCAGAACATTAGGCACACCTGTCGTCCATTAACCAGGCTTGATCATATTCAACTTTTTCGATTTTCGGTCCACTGTTGCAATGAGTCGAATTTTAGGTGTTTTTCTGAGTAGTTCAATTTCAAACTCATTCTTAAGCGTATTCTTCTAAAAATTTTGAACTATAAACTCCGCAAAAATCTATGTCCAAAAATGTGTCGCCGTCCTTGGAAATTCTCAGCGGTTATGGCCGAACTAGCAAGTGACGTCACAGAGGATCAAAGTCCAATGAATTATAGTCTTTCCTATTTTCAGGAAATTTAGTATGTTGTGGACCTCAATATAAACAGAGAGTTGTTTTTAGTTTTTTCGTTTATTCCCATTTTTGACATTTTTATGGACGGTTGAACAGGTTTCATTATAAAAGGCAGTTTTGTTACACATACAGCTGCGTATTAATAAGACACACAGCTATGGAATTACACCACTACCTGCTCGGCGACGAGTCAAGCAAATAATTTTAATTTCGTCGTTAATGACATCATAATGTTGACATTTTGACGTAAAAACGTCATTTTAAAATAATTTCGATATCTCATAAAAACAAAAGGTCTTTGCCTCTGACATTTTGGAAGTATATTCTCCCATAAAAAAAACATATAGAAAATGAAATCAATTTCTAGCCGATGGAAAGTCGTCTAGCGGTGCCGTTGTAGCCGCGATATGACGTTAGGGTCGCAAAAAATAAAGTTCTTCCGATTTGGATGAAACTGTGTCAAACAGAAATATTTTACTGCGCTAAAAACACTTGTTTTGAATTATTTGGATTTAATTTCATTTTCAACGTGTGTACGTCAGTTCAAAATAGACATATCGCCGATTTTGTGACTCGGAGAACACAGAAAGTACAAAAAATACCACTACACTATTATGCAAACAACTCAATGTGTACTGGTGCATATAAAAGTTTGGTTTTGGCGTAACATATTTTATGCCATGACCTTCAAGGCGGCCGGTTTCTCAAAACGTCAAAAATTAAATTTATTGGATAAAAATGGAATCAAGTGACATTTTGGATCACTTGGTTCAAGAGCTCTTTTAGTACACATCATTCCAAATACAAAGCTAAAAATATTTTGAAAATCCGACTACATATACCCGAGATAAGATGTAAATACCGTCGGGCGCATTACTTCCTGCTTTCGGTCATTTTTGGACTATTTTCATCATGAAGGCTAATTTTGTAACAAGGACATCTCAGTAGTTGTAAGTGGCACAGCTTTGAATCTTTACACACCGTTTTTGGTTATTTGAAATTTTCAAGAACATCTTTACTTTTTTTCGGAAAGCGATGCGAGTTATGATTTTTCTTAACCCTTTACCCAACGCAGACAATATCAAAAGTTATTATTTTAAAAATAATTTTTTAAAATTTTTCAAAAAATTTCAACAAAATCATATCATGTGACCCCTCATTGGAACGAGCTCAATGAGCTCGTTCCAATGAGGGGTCACACGATATGGTTTTGTTGAAATATTTTGAAAAATTTAATTTTTTCAACTGCTCAATTTACATATTACGCGGGCGGATGCGGGCGATTCGTTAGGTAAAGGGGTAATCCTTTACTTTCCGTCCCCATTTTGAGTCTCACCTTTCTGAAAGTGTGGGAAAATAATTTTCAATAAAAAACATAGCTAAAACTCTGTGCCGTCCTGGGAAATTCTCAACGGTTAAGATTGAACTGACCCGTGATGTCATAGGTGGACAGTGTCCAGAAATTGAAACGTGTTCGATTTTCACGAAATTTCAGTATTCCGTAGCGCTAAAAAAAAATAAAAGAACTCATGCTTTGGGATTTTGTTTTATTTAACATGATTTTTGACATTTTTACGTCATTCTGTGTTTTCGCATCTTACCTTGCATACCCTCCCATTTTGCGACAGTCCAATCTCAGAGACTGCATGGGGTATCGGTTCCATGCTACACATACATCGAAAGGAATACTCAAATTTATTCAACATCACATTCTTATTTACACTGACATATGTTCAACCCTACAGTATGGCCGCCGTGGACTGGTCAAATTCCACGGGCGGGCAATATTTTTCTACGGCCGCAATAATATTAGATTCCAAACAAAAATTATAGGAATAATCTTTCAAAAAATTTAACAAATGAAGCACCGGGTATAACTCGGTGCTTCATTAATTAAGATTTTGCTAATCATGATTTTTATAACCTGGTAAACGCATGCGCGGACATTACTACCCACGCGTGGATTATGTCGAGTCCACGCTGACTGTACTGCATGATGTTAAACACTACCGATTGCCGAAAAACTTTAACCCTTTACCCAACGAATCGCCCTCATCCGCCCGCGTAATATTAAAATTCAGCAGCTGATAAAATATTATTTTTCGAAAAATTTCAACAAAACCGTATCATGTGACCCCTCTTTGGAACGAGCTCGACGAACTCGCTCCAAAGAGGGGCCACATGATATGGTGTTGTTGAAATTTTTTGAAAAAAATTTAAAAAATGATATTTAAAATAATAAATTTTGATATTGTCCGCGTTGGGTAAAGGGTTAAATTAAATTTCATTGTATAAAGATGAAATTAAGTGACATTTTCTAGATACCATCTCCTTGAAATGGGAGAAATCGGCCGTTGACCCTGCTTCGTTGAAGATTCTGGAGATTCGCTACACGATCTTTAGCAGACCTGAAATGCTATCTAGTGGTATTTGCTTTCCCTCAGACTCCCTTTCTTGCACTTCTACTTCCCTCACAATCATGAAATGTGACACATTTATTCACAATGACCATATCTCGAGGCGTGCATATGTTTTTCGAATTATTTATTTATTTATTGGGGTTTAATGCCACTTTAGACAGCTATGGTCACCTCATGCCGAACAGTTTTACGGGTGGAGGAAACCGGAGAACCCGGAGAGAAACACCGAGCCACAGCGAGCAACTGTCAGGCTCCCCAACATACTAACTCCACACAAGCAGGGCTAGAATTGGTTGAAGACAAATGCACCATCAACGTGCAGTACGCCTTAGTACACAACGCCACCCTGTCCCCATGTGGGTAATGTGTCTTGCCCAAGGAAACAACGCGGTTGCCGCAGGTGGGATTCGAACCGATGACCTCTCGGCTTGCAGTCTGCACCTCGACCTACTGAGCCACCGCGTCCCGTTTTTCGAATTTAAAAACATGTTTTACTAAACATTTTAATTTTAAACTCAGTTTTAAGCGTATCCTTTCTGAAATTTTAGAAGTATTATCTCCGCAAAAAACGTATCAAAATATGATGCCATCCACGAAACTTATCAGTCGTTTAGGGTGTAATCTTAGGTGACGTCATGGGGGTGAGGGGTGGGGGTGGGGGTTAATGTCTAAAAAACTTGAAGTTTTAGTATTTTGTAGAGCTCCCAAAATAGCAGATAGCTGTTTTTTAGTTTTTCTATTTTCCGCCATTTTTTAAGTTTAAGCCCATTTTGTCAATTTTTGCCACTTTTGAACCTAAAAACGCTAAACTTAGGTCATGAACAACTTCCTACTTTCCCATGCTACATCTTCAAACACTATTCGGTTATAATTGCGTTATTAGTGACCCAGAATTTTGACATTTTGATGTAAAAACGTCATTTTTGAATAATTTAGATTTCTCATACATAGAAAAGATCTTTGCTTCTTATCTTTTGAATCTCCCACAAAAACCACATCCAGATATATAATGATTTTTCAGCCGACGGAAAATCGTCTGGCTGTACCGTTGCTGTGACACTATGACGTCAGCGTCTCAAAAATTAATGTTCGCCTGATTTGGATGAAATTTTAGTATTTGAAGAGTCCGAAAAATCAAAAGACACGTATTTGGATTTAACGTAATTTCGACGTTTTAACGTCATTTCAGATTTTGACGTTTTGAAATATCGTGACTTCGCAGGACTCGTTAACTACAAAGGATACCACTACAATATTACACAGGCTGTCCAATGTACTGGTGAACTGTAGCGTTGGGTTTTGATGGGCGTAATATATTTTACGCCATGGGCCTATGGGGTACAAGGGACAGTGTTCGCTTAACGTCAAAAAGTAAATTTTACTGGATAAAGTTAGAATCAAATGTCATTTTAGTTCATTTTGGTTCAAGTGACATTTTTGTACTTATGATTTCAAGTAGAGATGGGCAATATACCGAAAAACCAAACCGATACCGATATCATGGTGATACCGAAAAGCCGAACGAAACAAATCATTGAATACCGAAACCGCCTGAATTTTCAAATTTTCCTACATTTGCTATTTATAAGGCCTCGTTGATGCTTGAAAAGCAGTTGGAGGTTCCTTTTCAGCTTTTCACGAAAGAAGAGTCTGGGAAATTGTCCTGAATTCCCACTTGACTACAAACTGTACATGTCCAGTTGCTAAGCAGTTATTTCTAGCCAAGTCTTGGCTGCCTTAACAGGCAGCCAAGACTTGGCTAGAAATTACTACCCTGGTGACATGTCTAATGTCAGCAGGACCTCCTAAAATGCTGAAGGAACGTGCTCTGAGATCACTAACGCCTGAAATATTCCTTTAACTTCGTAGAGTCGAGATGATTCCACCAGGTTTATGTATCCTTTCATCTATTGTCTGTTAGATCTGACATTTTCGCGCTGTCGCAGTTGTGAAGCCTCCGATGTCCGTGATCCGTTGTGTTGGGACGTCTTGCGTCTCCTTTATATACTCTCCTCTTTATAATACCTTTTCACAGTTGAAAAATTAAAAGGTCTTAGGTCATTGATAGTTCGTCTGTGACGGAAGTCTTCCAACAGATATTCGACACTCATCGCAAGTGTGATGTACCGTCGCAATTCAGAAGTGTAAAATGTAAGTTAGTGTAGTCCGTCATCTTTTACTCTAATGCAAAGACAGCTAATAGTGTTAAGAAGAGGCCAGTAATGGTAGTTGTAGTTGAAGTCAAGTATGCGACTTATAGTGATACAGACCGGGACCCACGCTAGACGGGATCGGAGAGAAATCATAACATGCTCCAATTGTCTATTAAAAAGAAATGGTAGACTGTAATACTACACTGACAGAATTGTAAAATGGCTGACTTGTGCCACGCGATCTGAATACCTTGTGATGGAACTTGGTTGGACAAAGCATAGTGATCGAAGAAGATTCGACATAATGTTTAAAGCAGTAGATGGAGCTGAAGAGGCACATCACAGGTTTATGCCGAAAAACATGTTGTGGATGTTACTGCGTTTTCGTGATGCGACGAAGGCGCAGACTCTGTCTGGATGGAGAGGGCATGTGTCTTTGACCGGGAACGTTCCTGATCGATTGGCAATGGTTGAAGGTGGAATACTATCCCGTGATTACGTTTGTTATCACTGAAACAAAGCAGTAAAGAAATGCCTGCGGTATTCTGAAGAAGTTGGACAAACATATGTCATAACAACATTTGATCTCGGGGTGTGTATGAGGGCTTATTCTCCGGTATGGAACCAACAAAAGAGGTATGAGAATCATATAATCATGATAGGTACATTTCATCTTGCACGTGGCTTCCTTACGATGATATGGAAAAAGATGGAAGGCAATGGACTGTCCGGTGTACTATTGGAGGCAAGCTTAGTCTCTTCGGGGTCTCACAGCGGTGTCGTTTCAGGCAAAAAGTATGCCAGGGCAATCCACTGCCACAAAGTGATGGTGAACTCATTTGAACTCTTTTTGAGAGGAATAGAAGCCGATGTCTTTCCTAGACACGCCAAATGCGTCAATAGATCGACTTGATACCCTTTTACAATTCCCATGCAAGGAGGATGAGAAAGCCATGTTAGATGACCCACATAGCCTCTTTCATCGAAAAGTACTTGGCATTTCGTGCGGATGTAGACACTGGCGAGCTCGTTAACCCTTTACCCAACGTAACGGCCAAAACCGGCCAGCGCTATTCTCAAAAATCGCCAATAAATTTTCATTATATTTTCATTTTTTGTCTCAAAAACATAGGTTATGACCCCTCGTTGGAACGAGCTCGTCGAGCTCGTTCCAACGAGGGGTCATAACCTATGTTTTTGAGACAAAAAATAAAAAAAAATAGTTATTCAAGAATTTTTTTTGCAAGTGTCGTCTGCTTTTCATGTTAGGTAAAGGGTTAAAACAGAAACCCTGTGGATGTCGTATACACATCATGTTTGGTTAACACTGAATGTACTGCAGGTTGTCAAGACAAATCACTTCGATTCATATTCACAATGTCTCTGTCTCGTGTCAGCTCTCTTTTTAGCTTCGGGGACAATCTATACCCGTTATCTGACATTTTTTAATGTCCACTGTGAACGTTGAAACATCCTATTCTGGTGCTACTGAATCACTGAAGGGAGTAGCCTTCAGTGTGACAAGGTCGTTTATCCATGGAAACCGGTGTGCAGTGGAGTGGATGAAACTATAGAAGAATAATTCATGAAGCACACAAAGTCAAGAGGTGGAAGTGGTTCCTCTGGTGCTGGGCTGAGTGGTTTGCAGACCAATTACGGTGCCTATCAATAGTGGGTGCGATCCGCTAGTGAGCTAGCTAAGTACCTGCAGGCTATGCACAAACTAACAGATATGGCGGATGACCAGTATGTTGGCAATCAACACCGAGACCTTCGTAGCACAGAAAAACGGAGGATGAAAGACAAGCAACAAGGACTGTTGAAACCATTCGTAATTTCAATAACCCACTCACTATGCCAGACACTGTCAAAGTGTATTGCATATCCTCAGGTGCTCCTGAAACAGCAGCTGTTGCACATGACATACTCAGAGCAGAATCCGCTGGTAGATGCTCACGTGAGGATTTCATTGCAAACAGGTTTGATGTCGAGGAAAACTTCTTTGAACCAATTGAGTAACTTAAACCTCAAAACTATGTCTGATATGAATAAGTCTGTGAAAGTCACAACATCGTCAAATAAGACATTTGTGTACAAACAGCAAGGCAATATTGCCTTTCAGCTTCTGGTCAAGTCACAACAGATGCCAAATAAATTAGAATGTTCTGCCTTATAACTCTACGTTGTTGAATTTTGGGCGGGGCGAAAATTCTTGCCCCTCCCATAACGAAGGAAAATATAGCTTCTCCAGCTTTTCTTGAACAAATCTGAGTCTACACCTCAAAAGGAAGCTGTACACCAAATATCAAGTCTCTGCTACTGCTGGTTCATGAGAAGAAGATTTTTTAAGATTACTAATTTTGGTACAAATGGCCACCGACAGCCATGTTGAATTTCGGTCCACACCCCAAAACACTCATTCTTGTCCCAAGGTGATAACAAAGGTACCCAAGAAGTTTCGTGAAGATAGGTTCATAAATACAGCCTCCATCCCTAGCCGTATTGACATGTGCACTTACTGTGTATAAGTAGCACTGAATAAATCAAAGTTCATTTAATTTGCATAATTTCTGCACGAGAAAAAACCCATATTATATCTGATGTATTCCATGTTACTAAACATTCATACAAAAATTTATTCAAATCAGAACTTTCATACAGAAGTTCTGTACAAAAAACTGATTGCACTAATTTTGGTACAAAATGGCTGCTGGCGGCCATCTTGAATCTTGGACTGCACCCCAAAACACTCGTTCTCATCCCACAGTGATAACAAAAGTACCCAAGAAGTTTCCTAAAGATCGGTTCATAAATACGGCCTCTAGCCTGAGCCATACAGAAGTTGTGTACAAAAAACTGAATGGAGCTAATTTCGGTATAAAATTTGCTACTGGCAGCCACCTTGAATTTTGGACCGCACCCAGAAACACTCATTCTCATCCCAAACTCCTGACTTACCCACTTGTTCCTGTACCTTATAGCATTGGACTCCCAGACAATTTTTTTAGCCAAGACGGACAAATCTAAGTGGCTCCACTATATTGTCAAGGGTCTGGATGATGGAATCCTTCTAGAAAATCCATAAAAGGCGTCTCGTCATTGAAGATGGGAATGCCATCTTTTATTACCTAAAGAAACTTCCAAAAGCCTTTGAGGAAATCTCAGAGATGATCTTGAAAACAGCATTACACAAGCCCCATGTCTAATTTAGTACAGTAGAATCCTCTTAATTGAATATCCATTTTGCCAGTGAAAATTATTCATTTAACAGGAGTATACAATTAACAGGGATTTGGTCAGTTTTCTGTGTTCTGGAGGTAAACTGAGCATTTATTCTTTTATATCTTGTTTGACAGAGCTCATAGAGCTCTGTCAAACAAGATATAATAGAATAAATGCATGTGTTGGATGTAGTCAGGCCAAAAAGGTTGATAAATGAAGGGAATTTGGTGCGTGTCACAGTAATATTTTCAACATATTACAAAAATTTATATACAATTAACAGCAGTTTACTCTACAACCCATATGCAATTAACAGATCAAATTTGTACTGAAGGTATGGTAAATGGTTTTGTGTTTGAAAATTATATTCAATTAACAGGAATATATAATTAAGAGATATCCAATTAAGTGGGCTCCACTGTATCGGCATGTGCAAGACAGTTCAGTAAAATATGTTGAGCGGAAAAGGAGAAGGTGCGATGAAACCTCATATTCCTGACCCACTCAATAGACATAGATGGCCTCATGGTGAAAATGGCGAACTAATAACAAAATGGACAAATGGAGATATCATGCCATTTCAGCTTGTTGATGTTCTTGAGAGACTCGAGAGTGAATCTGAGAGTGATAGTGAGAATGATGAAAACTATGACAATGCAGAGGAAATGTCAAGTGACACAGACAGCAGTGATAACGATTATGATGATGATTTTTAAGCAGCTGATAATTTGAACATCTTAGGCCTAAAAAAATAAAAAATCTGTTTCTCAGGCCCTCCCGCATGGTCCTTTTGGCTGCCGCATGCTTTCTTTTTATAACCAATTTAAACTTTAAAAAAATTAAAATTAAATGGTTTATGTCCGATAATTTACCCAAGTTAAAACAATTGATGAATTTGTCCCTTGAGTGCAAGAAGGCTTTGCAATGCTTTAGCATTGCAAAGCCTTCTTGCACTCAAGGGATGAAATACACCACCACCCATGCTATTCTGTAGATTATGAGGCCTAAAACTTGAACCAAGAACATGAACTTTTGATGGTTAAGAAGTAATTACTGAAATAAAAACTAAAATAAAAAACCGCTCGCCCGCATGGAATTTCACAAATAAACAGAAGATCTACTTTGTGTGGCCTTATCTGGTAAATATAAATGTATTTTACAATCCAAATAATGGCTATAAAAACAAAACTGGATATGATTATAACTAGTGAAAAATATATGGTTCACAATTCACACTACACACGTGTAGACGCACGGAGTACTGGTATACAATATGTCCAGTGAATGGCTGATTTCATTATATCATTGTGGGTACTGCACAAAACATTGATGTGTGTGCTTCGGCTATTAGATTTGTCCCTTACTTTGGGGGTTTATCCAGAGAACGTGGTAATTTAATTTTCTTGGCCATCGTTTCACTTGAAATTGAGACATTTTTACATTGATCACTAAGATTTGACCCTTTGACCTCTCATGACATCATTCATTGACGAGCTCGTTCCAATGAGGGGTCATAACCTATGTTTTTGAGACAAAAAATGAAAAAATAATAAAAATTAATTGGCGATTTTTTAGAATAGCGCTGGCCGGTTTTGGCCGTTACGTTGGGTAAAGGGTTAAGAACATTATAAAAAAAACCCCTAAAGACAGCTGTGCCTACTAAGTCTATAAGCTTATTTTGGATTTTAATGGGAAATTGGGGGTGGGTGTCTGAGAACGGTAGTAGAAAATTTGCACGTAGTGGGTGGGTGGGTGTAAAAAGGAGCCGAATAAAAAATAGGACGTCACGTCTTGCAAATTTTTAGTGGCCCCCCTTGCAATAAGTGTTAATTGTTAGATAAAAGAGACATCAGTGTATTATCAACTCAAAAATAAATAAACAGTAAGACAATATAACACAATAAACAGTTACATGGTACAAGGTAAAGAGGGATTTGACAAAATGCTTGCAGCTTATGCTGGCCATCTCCCAAAACTAGACATAGACAACTTAGGAAGGTAGTATAAAATTCTGCGCAGCTTGAGTATCCTACGACGAGTCGTGACGTAAGAGAACCATGTCAGAAAGTTCTGGGAGTGAAGAGCCAGACCCCAACATGACAATACATCATATTGCTTAAAACTTGTTTGTGTACAAAGAGATGTGGAAAGCAGCGAAGGAAAGCAAGAAGAGAACAGATCATAGAAAGCCAGCTTTAGAACATGACGAAATGCTTTTAGATTCACGACAGTCGTTTGTGGGGCTGCTTATATATACACCAAATAAGCGACAAGGTACAGGAAAGCCTTTTGATGGATGCTACAAGAAGGGAAATTAACGAGAGGGACAAAGCAGATAATCTTCCTAGTGGAGTTAGAAGGTAAGGTTATTTGTTTGTGTTTGTCAGTCATCAGAAACGTCCACTTGATAGAATAAAATTATTCACCTCTTCGAACAGTAGACAATTCCCTGAAGTATTCAAAAGCAGCTCTGAGCCAAAAAGAAGTATTGATACGTCAGCAGGGAATGGGAGTAAACTGATAGTACAATCTCGAACGTTTGAATATATAGGACAGGGTAGATGGAAATGATCTGGCGTCTCTTCCATACCGCATTGGCAGGAAGAGGTGAGAGAGAGGTTGTTGGCAAATAAAAGAGAATTGACGTTACTACAACCAAGTCTCAACCTACAATAGTATATTTGGGCTGTTCGAGACTTTGACCATCAGTAAAACTTAGGAGGGCGTTAACTTCCCGCGTTTAGATACATTTTAAAGTTGGTCAGTGAAGAGTTATCACGGGCGGAAAGAGGCAGTTAGTTCCATTGGTCAGTGGTGCTTGGATTGAATGATGACTGATTCAGCTGCGTTCTACAGAACGGGATTCTGTGGTTATGACTTGATCGGAGGTTGTGCGTGAAATTCGACGACGAGGTGACTGGAGGGACTTTGTTTGAAATATATGGAGGCGACATGCGATGATACATTTCAAAGAATTGTAACAATTTGTGTTTCCTGTGTCTTTCATGCTGGGGATCCCTACGAGTTTTGGAGTAGAGTAAAGCTTTGCTACAACTGGCTGTAGCCCCTGTAATTATCCTCGCGGCTGCAATTTGGATTTTTTTCTAATTCTTCAACTTTAGTTGCTGTGCAATTGTCCCAGATAACGTCGGCGTATTCTAGCAGGGGTCTAATAAATGCAAAATATATATTCTCTAGAATGCTGCGATCTAGTTTGAATTTCTGCTTTCTCAACAGATCTAAACGAGTCTAGGCTTTAGAGCATATGTGGTCAATATGGTCGTTCCAGGTGCACGTGGTGTTTAATACGACACCTAAGTGTTTGTGACTACTGACTTCGGTTATTTTTGAATTACCTAAAAAGAGCGGTAGATGGGTGATAGATTCACTTTTACGTGTTATAAGCATACTCTCTGTTTTGAGGGGTTGAACTCAAGCAGCCATGCATTGGCCCAATGTTCAATTGTCGCCAAATCATGATTGATTAGGATCGAAGCTTGCTATGGGTTCTCAACAGTTAAGTACAGGGAAGTGTCATCTGCAAAGAGGCGTATGTTGCTAAGTAAATTTTCAGTTATGTCGTTGATGTATATTAAGAAGAGTAGGGGACCGAGTATCGAACCTTACGGAACGCCAGCATTGATGGGTCTCCATTATGAGGCATCAGGCCATATCACAACCCGTTGTGACCTATTCGAAAGGTAGGATTTCAAAAATAAGAGTATTTCACCTGAGATACCAATTTGCTTCAGCTTGTGTATAAGACCATCATGCCACACTTTATCGAATGCCTTTCTGACATCACAGAAACCTACCCTGATCTCTTTTCCTTCGTCGAGAGCTCGATTGAATTCGTCATAGATATCAGTCAACTGAAGGACAGTTGACTCACCAGGTGTAAAACCTGACTGGAACTGACTAAGAATGTTATTATCAGTTAAGTATTGCCACAAGTGTTTGAAAACACATTTTTCAAAAATTGTACCTACACAAATGAGCAATGATATTGGACGATAATTAGTGACTGAGTTCGATGGCTGTTTTTCAAGATTGGAGAGACATTCGCTTTTTTTCCACAGCGAAGAAAAATACGAGTTATTCAACAGTACATTAAAAATAATTGTAAGAGGTTCACATAGCGACGATTTGCATTCCTTTAGGAGACGCGGACTTATACGATCGGGACCAGATGCCTTGGAAGCATTTATAGATTTCATCACGTCTAGTATTTCTCCACAATGGAGAGTAATACTGTCAACAAAGTATTCGTTCAACACCTCGGCTTTATCAACATTGATGGAACAGACTTTATTTGAATGAATGAGCGTAGGAACTGCAACTGTTTTACTGCTAGCAATGAGCGTTTTAAGCGTTTTCCACCAATGTGAAGCTGGTGTTTTGTTACTTCCTATAAGAGCTTGGACTTCGGATAGATACGCCGCTTTTGGCTTTTCTTACTGCTGATACTACTTCATTGCGTTTACATTTATATTTGGCCCATGCATTCGGATGGTCAGTTCGTTTGGCGACGCGGTATAACCTTTTGCTCTGTCTGATTGGTAATCTAATCTCGCCGTGGAACCATTTTGGCTGCTCCAATCGCACAGTGATGATTTTGTTTGGAATATGTTCAGATGCCGTTTCGAATATTTTGTGATTGAAATTCGAAATGATAGTATCAAGGCATGTTTCATCAAAAAGGGAACTCTAGTCAACGTTCGAGAGGGCCTTATTTAAGGCTTCATAATCACCCTGGGTATACAGCCATACCTTCCTCTTAAAGGATGGGGGATGTGCTCTCAAAAAGTCGATGTCCATGGATATTGGGCAGTGGTAACGTATCATGTCTGGGACAATTGGTTCTAGGACATCACAAGCCTTCACATTCACTGAGTCACTCACAGCAAAGAGATCTATCAGAGAGGCTGACGTTTCAGTGGAAAATGTTGGCTCATTCACAAGCTGTCGCAAATTGAAGACATTTCCTATTTCCACAAAACCACGTCTTGAAGGAAGAAGTTGGTTATCATTAAAGTCTCCAGTGACAATTAAATCGTCAATTAGCGTGTCTCTGGCTTTTTCTATGGAAGCTGATGTGCTATGCCATGTTTCTGAGGGACTGTTTGGTGGGCGGTAGAATACCCCAAATAATAATGACTTACTATGTTTGGTATATATTTCGACCCATAAGCACTCTATGTTCGCCATCTCCAGGTCTGGCCGTTGTCGAAAAGAAATGTGGCCTTTAACATAAACGGCAATCCCACCACCTCTTGTGGGTCCATCTTGGCGCAACGGTCCATGGAACCCGTGAATTGAAATATCGGAAGTGGGGTCGCTGTCCTGCAGTCATGTCTCCGTTAGTGTCAATACATCATTAAAGGGCGCTTCACATTCGCCGGCTTCTGTTTTTGGTCTTAGACTCTGTATATTTAAGTGGAAAATTTTCAAATTGTGTGTGTTGGTCCAGGGTTGAGTTCGATGTCTCCCGACAGTAGTAATATTTTACTTAGACAAAGAATCATTAAATTAATGATTACGACGGAGATTAATATTCCCAAAGATGTTAGAAAGAACTGGACGTGGGAGCTGCTGTGTCGGTGTATGTGTCTAACAAGGGGCGTTGTTGTATTTGAGATACTTGTTCTGGTACATAACCACCAAAACAAATTTACCATAGCTGTGAAGCTTTCTTGGATTTTGCTACCACCGAGTCGCAGGTGCAGAAAGAATAAAGCAACAATTGACTGATTTTTTGAAAGTTTGTGCTTTAAGCTGCGAACATAAACTAAAAAATTGAAGATACCTATCCGAGCACGGTATGATTCTATGGCACACATTTATGTAATATAGCATGTTATTTGAAGAGAACAAAAATTACTAATTGCTCGGAGTGCGGCATTGGTCAAAAGTACATGAAAACAAACAAAACTGTTTTGAAAGCAAAATGTAGTCAAGCTGGCTGCAAGAAAGATATTTGAGCGAAAAGTATTCAAAAGGAGACAGTTAAGCATACATAAGGAAGAAGCATAGGATATGAAGTAGAGGAAAAAGTAAAAAATATTTCCACACTCTAAAATCAGTTGGGTTAAAAATTAACCCAAATCGACTGGGTTGAGTGAATATGAACCCAATTGGGTTTCACTCAACTCAGCCAACCTGGCCCGCCTCTCAATCAAACCGAATCTGGAATGTCGAGGAGAGTTATAGGTTACATGACACGCAATACAGATATCCACCACCTAAAGGACCTATATGGACGACATTTATCATCTACTTATTACTTACGAGTATCCCAACCAACTCCCTCCACCGGTGCACAATCTCATGACACATTGATGTCTCGGCGCCTCAATGCTCAGTCTGGCCTTTATTATAACCTCACCCAAAAGACTTACACCGCATCCATCGACGTTAGCATGCCACCATGAGACGATAAAAAATGCGAAGAAAAAAAAACGCAATCCATATATATATATCATACTCAGTACCATACAGTATTCTCTGCCCTCTTGTTACGAAAGAGTCGAAAAAGGAAATATGACAAGAGGGTCTTATAGAATAATTTTGAATACGTTGGTGGTACGGGGCAGGATGAGCTCACCCCTATGGATGATTCAGTCTTGCAAGAGAGAGAATGAATATACACACTCGCGCACGCGACGGCTGTTCTTGCAAGAGGAATAAAAGGGTGTCCCAGCCGCGGATGTTTGATGGGTCTAGTGTAAGGGCGAAATCAAGGCCGTGGATGCTGCTTCGATATTCAATGAAGCAAAGAAACAGTGACGTCAAGTAACTCGGAAAAAAATTTAAAAGCGTAGGTAACAGATTTAAGGGTATGTACATATGTGCAACAACTCGTGTTTTTGTCTCGACCCGCTTGAGATAAAGGTTGAGTACTTAAAGAACACATCCAAAGCTATATACACAAGTAGAGAATTTCATATTTATATCGCGATCAGCATGCACTGCGCTTCGACATTAGATGAGTAAGGGTCTTTTGACTTGGACATCACTCAGGAGAATACCAAACACGAGATATCAAAAAGAATACATAAAGGGTATATATATTATCAACAATGCTACATTGACACCCATTCACCCTTGAATGAGGAATGAGTTTCAATATAGCATTGACCCCCCTACCCCCACCCCCCACAAAAAAGAAAGAAAAATGTAGTATAGTATCAAACGTTATATGGCCTGCATGCGAGCCATATATGACAGGGGATGGGGTGCAGCTAGATTGCCAACTCAATATGGAATGGGTGGAAAGCATCCAGTCTGAAAAGCCCAATAGTCATATATTCAGGTTGCACACAAAAACTTGATGTGCCCTAAGGTGTTGGGAAATCTACCCTTGGCAACCCGTGAATTGCCATAAACAAAATAATCATCTCTCGTGATATATCAATGATAATGCAACTAGGGAGTAGCAGTTACCTGAAGGACTAATCAGCGATTATCAACTTATGCAACACTGTAATTACTGCATAAGCCAGCCTATAACAGTACCTCCAACCACTCGGACCTGGAAACGTATAACATATAACCGTAAATTGATTTATTTTTTTGCTATTCTGCTTCAGTTACCCTTATCAATGATTTTGACGGGCATAATTTCTAGTATACCATTAATTAAAACCCTGGGGATTCTTGGGCGGACTGCTTTTCCCATTCCCGATCTGCTCAGCCAAAACAACTCGAGTTCACATGCTAGCCCTTTCAACGTTGATGGTATCTTCGATGTCAATTCAAACGCACCAATAAGAAGAGTTCATATTCGTTATTTAAGGTAAGACCAATTAATATTTTCAACGTGCAGCCTTGGAGGCTGCACGTTGAAAATATTGGTTGGTCTACCATGCGCACACACAAAGTAACCGCCCACTTCATAATTACAAGTCGTATAACAATCCTGAGCCTGAAAAAAACGGGGTTTCGGGTTCAAAAGGGTTAAGATGCTTGCACCATATTAATGATATGCTACCGAATTGCATACTTGAATATCTTAATATCCTAAATATAGTTATTTATTGGGATTTAACGATACTTTCAGCAGTCAGTCTCATATTGTTGCGGACAGCTGTACAGATGGGGGAAGTCTAAGTACCCAGCGGAAACCACCGAGTTGCTCTGAGTAACTGTCAGACATTCCAACACTTCAATTTTACACCATCACATGTGTACCATTACCCAATTATTAGGTCTTGTCTTGTTAGAAAGTACATGATTACTAACATGAGAAATTTGATACCTCAGACTCCAGTCCTCACGAAAATGTCATGACTGGAAAACAATATTGGCCCTTAAACCCACCTTAGCATCGCCTCTGTCCGCGTAATCCCACCTGTGATTGAAAGAGCTAATTAAATATTAAGATGCAAGATGGTCGTGTTCATATTGGGAGATCGGACTTTTTTAATTGCAAACTTGCAATACATCTGTTCCTTGAAATGATAGCTCAACGTAGACATGTTATCCATCATTTTTAATGATTGCCCAACGTTCAAATAGAAAAGAAATTAACATTTCCATGTCTCTCAATTAAAGGCATTTCAAATATCAAATAAAACGTTTTTTGTCTTCGGATGTATTTAAAAAATCGACGTTAGGCTATTGAAAAATAAATGTTTATTCGATAAAATATTTATTCGATGAAACGATTACGGTAAATCTTGTTTGTTCTTATTATAACACGATTGGGCAGATCTTGTTTTTCCCGGAAATCAAATGTCAATCAGGGTTGATGTCATCCAGAAATATACACCCCAACAGGATTGGTCGTTAGCTGATCTTAATTAGAAATTTCACCTCTATAACCTAGTACACGAGTAACGATGTGTTCATTTTTGCACGTAGGCACTTTCACCTGGGATTCCTTAAATTTGATAACTCACTTTCAAAGCCAAAGACACACATGAAATTTTATTTCAGGACTTGTAACTCTATTTAACCCTTTACACAACACAGACGATATCAAAATTTGTGATTTTAAAAATTATTTTTTTAAATTTTTCAAAATATTTAAACAAAACCATATCATGTGACCCCTCATTGGAACGAGCTCGATGAGCTCGTTCCAATGAGGGGTCACATGATATAGTTTTGTTGTGATTTTCAGAAATTTAATATTTTTTTTAGCTGTTGAATTTGCATATTACGCGGGCGGATGCGGCCGATTCGTTAGGTAAAAGGTTAAATGGTTCTCTTATAACAGAAGTTAACGTACACAAACATCTAGGACTAAAGTTTCAAAATTCGGGATCTTGGGGTAATCATGTAGATTGTATTATTGATAAAGTCAGTCCAATGATAAACTGCCTCCGTAACTTAAAACATAAATTGTCCAGGTCAGCTTTGTACATTTTGTATACTCATTTCATACTCCCACTTTTTGACTACGCCGATGTTATTTGTGATAATTGTCGAAAAGGTGATCTAGATGAACTCGAAGTGTTACAACTAGACGCCCTTCGAACAATATGCGGTATTCCCAGAGGCACAAGTCACGAGCGTATATATCGCGAAACTGGTTGTATTACATTACAAGAGCGCAGAAAAAGACACAAACTTGTTACTGGGTTTAACATAATGTCTGGTAATGCGCCTCATTATCTCACGGCAATGATTCCGCCCCAAGTGTCGGTCATCAAACAATCTGCATGAAATACAATGTCGGACTTAACGTTTTTATGATCCTTTTTTGTCGAGTGCTGTAAGACTCTGGAATGATATGGATATAAATATGAGAAGCTGTGGATCTGTATCGGTACTGAAGAACATTCATTCCAGTGTATTATTATGTTGGCGGGAGAAGAGGCCAGATATTGCACAGCAAATTAAGATTGAGATGTAGCGACTTGAATGGCCACACGTATGAACGGTTTCTGCGCGATCACCTGAAATGTTCCTGCAATCACGAATACGAAGACTCAGAACACTATTTTTTATTGTCCAATATATAATACCCAAAGAGAAATTATATTTCAATGTATAGGCTACACCATTGAAGAAATTAGCATTATCTTATCCGGAAATGAAACAAAAACAGATTCAGAAAATATTCGCATATTTAGAGCATATTTAGAGCCGTGCATAACTATATCGAACAAACAATGAGATTGCAATGATTAACCGAGAAGTAGAATAACGTACCTTAATCAGTCATTACATCCCAATATCAGACTGAAGAGTCCTATCAAGACGCATGCCACAAGTTAGTTTAACCCTTTACCTAACATGAAAAGCAGACGACACTTGCAAAAAAAATTTTTGAATAACTAATTTTTTTCATTGTTTGTCTCAAAAACATAGGTTATGACACCTCTTTGGAACGAGCTCGATGAGCTCGTTCCAAAGAGGGGTCATAACCTATGTTTTTGAGACAAAAAAATGAATAAATATAATGAAAATTAATTGGCGATTTTTGTGTATAGCGCTGGCCGGTTTTGGCCGTTACGTTGGGTAAAGGGTTAACAGAAACTTTCATTGATGAGAAACTGTGTCTAGAACAAACTTCACAACTCTGCACTTGTTTACGCACCATTGTTGTTAAAATAAAAAATGTATATTTTATGTAACGGTGAGGTATATACATAGGCATATGCCTGTTTACCAAACCATTTCATGACGAATAAAATATTGTTTATAAAAAAGTGCTTGATTTTCATTCAAGTCCAATGATCTTTATGTCTTCAACGTGATTTCTGGACCGCTCATTGGTCACATGTAGAAAAGTGTTTCCCCTGACATCTTCTTGAGAGGGCCAAGGGCAATTGTTTTCATCACCGATCGGTTTTTAAAGAATGTATTTTGATGTCTACGAAATATGTATATGTTAATAAGGCCATGATTAATTAATTTTCGGTTTAGCGTTAATCGCCTAATTTTGGTTTTTGCCTGAAATAATAATTCATTTTTATTATTATTGGGTCCGGAAATGTGTCACCGGCTTTATAAGGCCTTGAGAACACACCTTTTCGTGTTTCTTCCTCATCCATTGAAATGCAAGATTATTGCTTGATTTTTCCCGGATTGCTACAGCAATCTGGCAATAATGACACAACAGTCTGGTGTTACAAAGGGTAAAATGTTGACTAATGATACATTTTGTTCTGCTATCCGAGACAACCTACAGATGCATGGAAGCAGTGTGTGAGTGCAAAATGATAAAATATGTATCTTGTGGAAAGGGGGGAAACTACGTCATTTCCCGTCAAGGATAAACTTAATAAAAAGCCCCATTCCTCATTTTGCTCTGATAACTTGGAATAACGCTAAACTGAAAATTAACTAACCATGGCCTAATGTGCGCATTTCTGCGGTAATGCAAATTGAATATTTACAACATATATTGTTATTATTGACTAAAAACAAGAGCTGATGTTAGAAAGTCGATGCAGTCTTACTAATGTTCGTGCTAAGTAAACGATTACGCTGCGACTGTAATCACAGCACAACAGTTTTCACGTCATCAAACGTCACCCTAATGGGAGGAGTTACTCCTTGAATGACTTCATGCCATTTTGAGAGGTTGGGGCGGTGGGGAGCAGACGGAGTTATGGCGTTTTCCGCCAAATTTCCAACAACCCAGGTGTTTTGAGATCGGTGGCCTGCTTTATGAGATTGTGGGTCTCCATTGAAAGTGCAAACAGAAGGTACAGTTATCAGATCTGATCATCAGACAGGCTGTGGGATTCCTTATATTAATGGTCTCGCTTGTTATTATGTATTTTGTTCTGATTTATCGATAAAAGTCGATTTTCCAACTGCGAAAGGTACTTGAAAATTTCTTTAAAAGGATTTAAAAATTCATCTAAAGAGAGATGAAAAGGGATTTTAGAGCTTCTGGATTCATTTCATCGCCGAAACAATGATCCCTATTGTACAGCCAAATCGACAACAACAGCTACAAATACTGCTACTGCTAGTATCACTGCTATTAGGAAATGAAAGTGTCAATGACACTGTAGCTTAACTTGACTGTATGTAGTGTTTGATGAAAAGGATAATGTTCAATGTTTATGAAAGGATTATGAAATAAGACAAGAATTGTGATAATTGAGAATATGTTAATTTCTGTTCCCTGCATGCTATGTTTTCAATAAAAATAATTTGAGGTGTAGACTGTACTAAAGAACTGAGGGGTGGGTTAATTTGGCCCTCACAGTTAATGTATGCCAACCAAAGTTACAGTGAAATTATTCCAAAACGAGTAATCCTATCAGGTTATGATGAAATCCCTTCATAAATATAACTCCAAGACGTTGCTAAAGGACTCTAGGTCACGTGACGGTTTGGTGGTCACGGTTGGCCGATCATGACCAAAATAGGAGAGTCTCATCTGTATATCATACCAAGTTACAATGAAATCCCTTCATAAAAACAACCTGTAGACAGCGCTAAAGTAATCCAGATCACGTGACCAGGCGGCGGTAACGGCTGACTGATCGTGACCAAAATACGACAGTCTCATCTAAACATCATACCGAGTTATCCTTCCAAGTTACAATGAATTACTTTCGAGTTGTCAAACTTCTACTGTATTATGATCTACTGTATTATGATCGCGTAAAAAGTGTAGCCACACCCATGAAATCTATTTCGATCAACTGAAACAAGTACTCCAGCCACATAAATTCCCACATTGCTGCCAAGCATAAAATTCTTATTACATGCAGCCAAACCCAAGTTAATGTTGTCCTTAGGAGATGTCAGGAAGACAGCCAATCACGCTATTACACCCCCGCAGTATACAATAATCTGTATAAAACTTGAACTCTCAAAATTCTGTATATTATGTATACTGTGAATAAAGAATTGAATTGAAATTGAATTGAAATCGCTTCATAAATATGAACTGTAGATTGCTAAACAAATATAGATCACGTGCCTGTGCGGCCATCATGGTTAACCGATCACAGCCAAAATAGGGCATTCTCATCTAGACATCAAACTGAGTCATCCTCCAAATTTGCAATGGAATCCCTTCATAAATGCAAGCTGTAGACTATGCTAAAGGAATCGGTGTAACGTGCCATAGCGGCCGTCAAAGTTGATTGAACCCGACCAAAATAGGACGTTCTCAACTGGACATTATGCAGAGTCATCCTTCGACGTTACAATAAAATCCCTTCATAAACTATGCTAAAGGTTTCTGGGTTTCGGACCCGTGCAGCCGTCACGGTTGACCGATCGCGACCAAAAGGGGACGTTCTCATCTGAACGTTATACAGGGTCATCCTACTGAGTTACAATGAAATCCCTTCATAAATATGACCTATAGACTGTGCTATATGTTTTCGGGTTTGGGGCTCGCGTAGCCATTACGGTTGACCAATCGCGACCAAAAGGGGACGTTCTCATCAAAACATTATATGGAGTCATCCTACCAAGTAACAATGAACTCCCTTCACATAATACAACATGTAGACTGTGCTAAAGGTTATCTGCTTTCGAGCTCGCTTAGCCGTCACGGCTGACCGATCTCGGCCAAAAAAGGATGTGCTCATCTGGACATGACCTCGAACCTGCTTGTGAAATTTCGTAATGATCGGACAAGAACTATGGGGTGTAGCCTGTGCTAAAGAAAATGTGAACAAACTCACAGACTTCCGCATGCGTGATGGCAATAGCTTATCTTGGCTTTGTCAAGTTAAGCTAAAACTGGTTAGTTATTCCAGACTTTTTGGCAAGTGTCGTCTGCTATGCGTTTTAGGCAGAGAGTAAAACAGTAACGAAAATAATAATAATAATTAAATTTTGATTACCAGATGTCCATGGGTAATTTTTTTTTATTACTCTAAAGTGTGTGTATGGTCTGAAAATATCAGCTCATTGAGCTCTGTCAAACAAGATTAATTTAGTAAATTCCTACTTGCATTTTGTGAAAATGTGCTACTTAAATTTCGATTTAGTATAAGAATAATTTATTTGCCATAAAGAATGCAAAAAGGACTGAAGAACAAGTTATACAACTTTATTACTTTCCAAAATGTGATTTACTTGGATTTCCAGGTTTGATTATAAACGATAACTTAACAAGTGAATTATGCAATCAACAACTGTGTCATGTATCCGTGCGCGCAAACGAAGACTCTTTACCGTGGGTGTAATAGGGACTTCATTGTTTGTTTTTTTTGTTTTTTTTAACCCTTTACCTAACATGAAAAGCAGACGACACTTGCAAAAAAAAAAATCTTGAATAACTAATTGTTTCATTTTCTGTCTCAAAAGCATAGGTTATGACCCCTCATTGGAACGAGCTCGACGAGCTCGTTCCAGTGAGGGGTCATAACCTATGTTTTAGAGACAAAACATTGGCGATTTTTTAGAATAGCGCTGGCCGGTTTTGGCCGATACGTTAAGTAAAGGGTTAAATAATATAATTATCGTTAATAATGAAAAGTAATAAACAGAGTAATCGTTTGACTGGACTGGTTACGTGAAATAATTCATTCGGGGCGAGGGACTATATTGTAAAACACTCGCGCGCATTCGCGCACTCGTGTTTGTACAACGTCCCTCACTCCTCATGAATTATTTCACGTAACCAGACCAGTCAATCGATTACTCACTATTACTTGAACTCATTCCCCCTGGAGAACAACTTATACAACTTACATAAACTCCTTTCCTCTACAAAAACAACTGATTTGACTGCCGCAATCTTAAGAATGCCGCGGCGGCCGTCATCGACGCGAACAATAACGATAACAGTTGCAGAAGACACATCTATACGATGGCTGATTTAGGCCACCTTCAATACGTTTTTTTATCTCCAGATAATATCTCAAGATCTCGAGATAATATCTCAAGATCTCGAGAAACTGTCTCAAGATCTCGAGATAATATCTCAAGATCTCGAGTTAATATCTCAAGATCTCGAGATAATATCTCGAGATCTTGAGATATTATCCCGAGATCTCGAGACAATATCTCAAGATCTCGAGAAACTATCTCAAGATCTCGAGATAATATCTCAAGATGTCGAGATAATATCTCAAGATCTCGAGACAATATCTCAAGATCTCGAGATAATATCTCGAGATCTCGAGATAAGCATATATAATCGGTGTCACTCTTTGATCATTAGCATGAATTCACTCAAACTGTTTATTCACTTGTCGCATTTTTTCCGAGTACAACATATTCGTGCCCCCCCCCCCCCCCCCCCGTGACAATTACACGAATCCACTCCTGTCACTCAGAAAACTTATCAACCCATCACATTGTTGCGAAGTTATGAGAGCCTACCAAATCTAAGTCCAGCACTAATATAAACCGAGTCCCGTCATCCGGACTTGCACTTGCTGGTGTCTTGTTCCCACTCCAATCCCAAAGTGTCAACCTAGCACCCGGTACCTCCCAGTACCTACTGTAGTGCCCTTTACCCCCAAACACAACGTTTTCTCACTACTTTACAAGATGAAAAGTTTGTGTCTGTCTAACACTCCACGTTTTCTTACTACTGTTCCTCCCAGCCCCATGCTGATTGTAGTGATGTTTACCCTAAAACACAACGTTTACTCATTACAAGACACACACTCATAAATACCAAATATTTCCTTCCAGCTCCACATTGAATGGAGTAATTTTTACCACAACTCACAAAGTTTACTCACTACTTTACAAGACACAGACCCGTAAATACCAAATAGCTCCCCCAGCTCTACGCTGGAAGATTTCATCCCCACTCCCTTGGTGGATTTCCCCTACTTTCCACTTTGCTGACTGAGATATACAGCATAAGTTTAACCCCATTCCCGCGTCCATTTTGACGGAGCAAATGGACGGTGCTACCCGATATATAATAATCCTACACCAGCAACAGCTATAAACCTACCCTAGGATTTCCTTTCCTCTCGTTGGTTTGAAAAGTCTGCATTGGGCGTAACTAGTTACCTCCTGCGGATTCTGCTTCCGGACGAGTGACTAAGGACCTCACGTATTACCAACGTCAGTGTTAGAAAAGGGCTTGCCCAGTACAAGGCTGCAGATGCTAGACAAAACCGTGAATTTATGGTCAATACCCAGCAATCTCCTGACACCCAGGAGCCGTTCTCACAATTACACACCCAAATTGAAACCCATAACCCTGAGCCCAAGAGGCGAATAAAATCCCCCCCCCCCCCCCCCTTGTGAATCCCAAACGTGGCAGGATGGGCATGACTAACATTGTTTCCACACAAAACCCAATTACATGTAGTAATGAAAAGATTGACCTGTCGCCCGACAAGTCTCAACGGTCCATACACCTTTCACACTCCTCCAGGGACAAACCCGAAAGTGACAACTCCAATGCTGATGTATACAGTCCCGCGCATATATAGGACAACTTGAACCCGACTCCCAGTATCTCCGAACAAGACGAAGCCCCTCAACGTCGTTTACTGCCACCCTTAACCAGCTGCAACGTGGCACCCCAATTAACCATACTATCCTCCGTGATCACATACCCTCACCCGCTCACAGGAGACCCCATCCCCAGAACTTGTGACCCCCACCCCCAACGTCAACTCATGAACCGACAGTTATACAGGACATCCCGTCCCATAAGATTGATTGGTCCCCTATGTTCTCACCGGCTGAAACCCATTCCAACCTGGGAAACCTTAATTTCGCCATCCATGAGAGCATAGTTTCACCAGGACCAAGCGCCACAGACCACTCCCTCTTAACTCACAAGATGACACAGCCGCACACGCAATTTATGAGAGCAACATCTTGCCCACCCAAACCCCGATAGCGCATCACACCATTGATTTGTCCTTCGACAATACCCAACTATGAATACGCTTTTCATACCCCTCCAGTGGGACTACCAACAATATCCCTCAAAACGACACCACTGCGAACCACCCTGCAATGATAGTCGAAACTCAAATCCGTGAACATACCACCCGGTTTGATCTATCGCTGCTACAGCTCCTAAAAAATGTTTGACCCAATTGGCGGTCCTCCCAAATAAGCGAAAGTGTCCCTCCCGCCAAACAGTGAACCCCGCAATGTTGTGTTGAAAAGATGTTCCCGTGACATTTGAAACAACAAGTAGCACACTACTTCTATTTTGCTACTCCTGGCCCCATAAAGGGATTCCCTCCCAAATATACCCACAGTAGCATCCCCACCGTAGATTAACTGGCCATTTGGTGCCCCCCTCCACCCTATATATCCACCAAACCCCTCCAGGGGCGCAACAACAGTTTCCCTTCCTCCTAGTACCCTAAGAAGTAAGGGGGACCCTCCTCCAGAGGATTGAATTCTGCCAATGATATAAGGGAAAGATGCTCTCATGACACGAGAGCATCGCCTGTCCCTACCAGGTTATAACGCATCCACTCCCTCCTTTTCGCTATTCCGTTTCCCACAAAGGGCCCCTTTCCCGACAGACCCGAGTAGCTCCCTTGATCCCCGATTTACCGGCAATCTGATGCCTCCTGGTTCCTATATGCCCTCCTCCCCGGAGATTTCTGCCTAGCTTGGGGTGCATCGCCACTTCCTTTTCTAATCTGAGTCTAAACACTGAAAATTCTAGAAAACTCTCATCCAAATGCTGCGTGTGGTAGGTAGGTATTTGTAAGATGGAGCCTGTGTGCCCCTAAATGTTTGCAATTTTCCTAAGATTCTTTCCAGTCTTCACTGTCATTTTTCAATTAATGATTGGGGTTTAACAGCATTCTCCCTGCTAGCTCATATAGCGACTAAATCAGTCCTATTGGTGGAGAAAACACATAAATGCGCTCAGAACTAATGCCAACTATTGTTGGGGAGGTGAGTTGACCATGTCAGAAGCCTTAAACCGAATGCGCTTCGAATTTTTCCCAAGAGTCTGAACAAACTAATCATCAAGAACGGATGCTGAGAAGTATATATATAACATTTAAAGGATCACGCAGGTTCGTGTTTAAAAAAATGTTTTTTTTTATAAAACCAATTGCATGACATACCCCGTGTCAAAATACCTATGTAAATTTTCGGGGTCACATACGAAATGCCCAGAAGTGCTAAAAAACGGTCCTCGACTACGCATTGTTTACCATATAAAAAAGCTAAAATAGTTTTTTATGGTAATAAAATAAAAAAATTTTTTTTTTGAAACACGAACTGGCATGGCCCTTTAAATGTTATATATATACTTCTCACTTTTCGTTCGTGATTAGTTGTTTGTTCAGACTCTAGGAAAATATTCGAAGCGCATTCGGTTTAAGGCTTCTGACATGGTCAATTCACCTCCCCAACAATAGTTGGCATTAGTTCTGAACGCATTTATGCGTTTTCTCCACCAATAGGACTGATATAGTCGCTACATGAGCTGGCAGGGAGAATGCTGTTAAACCCAAATCGGTGATTCAAATATGACAGTGAAGATTGGGAAGATTCTTATTATGAAAATTGCAAACATTTCTGGGCACACAGGTCTGCATCTAACAGATATCTACCTATCACATACAGCATTTGGATGAGAGAGTTTTCCAGAACTTTCAGTGTTTTGCCTCAGATAAGAAAAGGAGGTGGTGATGCACCCCAAGCTAGGCAGAACTCTCCGGGGAGGAGGGCATATATGGACCAAGAGGCCTCAGACTGCCGGTAAATCGGGGATCTAGGGAGCTACTCAGGCCAGCCAGGAAAGGGGCCCTTTGTAGGAAAGGGGGTAGCAAAAAGGAGGGGGTGGTTGCGTTATAACCTGTTAGGGACAGGCGATACTCTCGTGTCATGAGAGCATCTTTCCCTTATATGATTGGCAGGATTCTATACTCTGGAGGATGGGCCCTCTTACTTCTTGGGGTACTAGGAGGATGGGAAACTATTGTTGCGCCCCGAGAGAGGTTTGTTTGATATAGGGTGGAGGGAGGCACCAAATGGCCAGATCTACGGTGGGGATGCTACTGTGGGTATATTTGGGAGTGAATCCTTTTATGGAACCGGGAGTAGCAAAATAGAAAGTGGGATGCTACTTGTTGTTTCAAATGTCACGGGAACATTTTTTCAACACAACATTGCGGGGTTCACTGATTGGCGGGAGGGGCATTTTCGCTTATTTGGGAGGACCGCCAATTGGGTCAAACATTTTTTGGGGCGCTGTAGCAGCGATAGGTCAAACCGAGCGGTATGTTCACGGGTTTGAGTTTCAACTATCATTGCAGGGTGGTTTTCAGTGGTGTCGTTTTGAGGGGTATTTTTGGTAGTCCCACTTGAGGAGTAAGAAAAGCGTACACTCTAAATCGGTTGGGTTAAAAATCAACCCAAATCGACTGGGTTGAGTGAATATGAACCCAATTTGGGTTCATATTCACTCAACCCAGTCGATTTGGGTTGATTTTTAACCCAACCGATTTTAGAGTGTATTCATAGTTGGGTATTGTGGGAGGACAAATCAATGGTGTGATGCGCTGTTGGGGTTTGGGTGGGCAAGATGTTGCTCTCATAAATTGGGTGTGTGTCTGTGTCACCTTGTGAGTTAAGAGGGAGTGGTCTGTGGCACGTGGTCCTGGGGGAACTATGCTCTCATGGATGGCGAAATTAAGGTTTCCCAGGTTGTAATGAGTTTCAACCGGTAAGAACATAGGGGACCAACCTATTTATTTATTTATTTATTTGTTGTTGTTTAAGGTCACTTATTTCTGCACAATGGCTAATCATGACCATGACAGTTTTACTGGTGGTGGAAGCCGGAGTACCCGGAGAGAACCACCGAGCAACGACGAGCAACTGTCAGCTCCCCAAAATACTAACTCCACACAAGCAGGGTCAGCATTGGTTGAAGACAGGTGCACCATCGACGTGCAGTACGCCTTAGTACACAACGCCATCGTGCCCTCACGTAGGCAATGAGGGTGAAGTGTCTTGCCCAAGGACACAACGCGGTTGCCGAACCAAGGACCTCTCGGCTTGTAGCTTGCACCTATACCTACTGAGCCACGGCGCCCCCAGGACCAATCAATCTTATGATACGGGTTGTCCTGTATTACAGTCGCTTCATGAGTTGACGTTGAAGGTGGGGGTCGCAAGGACGGGGGGGGGGGGGGGGGGGGCTCTCCTGTGACCGGGTGAGAGTATGGGATCACGGAAGATCGTATTGTTAATTGGGTTGCCATCACACGGTTGTACGGTTATAGCTGGTTAAGGGTGGCAGTAAACGACGTTGAGGGGGCTTCATCTTGTTCGGAGAAACAGGGAATCGGGTTCAAGCTGTCCTTCTTCATATATGCGCGGGACTGGATACTTCACTCACTGTTGGAGTTGTCACTTTCGGGTATCTCCCTGGCTAAGTGTGAAAAGTGTATGGACCGTTGAGATTTGTCGGGTGACAGGTCAATCTTTTTATTACTACATGTAATTGGGTTTTGTGTGGAAACAATGTTAGTCGTGCCCATCCTGCCACGTTTGGGATTCACTGGGGAGGGTGGGGGGTGGAGCGATTCCATTCGCCTCTTGGGCTCAGGGTTATGGGTTTCAATTTGGTCCTGGGGGTCAGGAGATTGTTGGGTACTGACCATAAATTCACGGTTTTGTCTAGCATCTGCAGCCTTGTACTGGGCAAGCCCTTTTTCTAACACTGACGTTGGTAATACGTGAGGGCCTTAATCACTCGTCCGGAAGCAGTATCTGCGGGGGGGGGGGGGGGGGGGGGGGGGTAAATAGTTACGCCTAATCCAGACTTTTTCAAACCAACGAGAGGAAAGGGAATCCGACGGTAGGTTTATAACTTTCGCTGGTGTAGGGTTATTGTACACCGAGTAGCACCGTCGATTTGTTCGGTCAAAATGGACGCGGGAATGGGTTAAAGTTATGCTGTGTGACGGGTCCGTGGAATAACAGCGTGTCAAGAGACGATGTGTCTCAGTAACCAAAGTGGAAAGTAGGTGAAAAATCCACCAAGGGAGTGGGTGATTGATTTCACTGTGGGGATTAAACCTTTCAGCGTGGAGCTGGGAGAGCTATTTGGTATTTACGGGTCTGTGTCTTGCAAAGTAGTGAGTACACTTTGTGAGTTGTGGTAAAAATCACTCCATTCAGTGTGGAGCTGGAAGGAAATATTTGGTATTCATTGGTGCGTGTCTTGTAAAGTAGTGAGTAAACTTTGTGTTTTAGGGTAAACATCACTACAATCAGCATGGGGCTGGGAGGAAAAGAAATGAGAAAACGTTGAGTTTTAGGGTAAAAAACACTACAGTATGCACTAGGAGGTACCGGGTACTGGATCAACACTTTGGATTTGGAGTTTTAGACAGACACAAACTTTTCATCTTATAAAGTATTGAGAAAACGTTGTGTTTTATAGGGTAAAGGGCACTACAGTAGGTACTGGGAGGTACCGCGTGCTGGGTTGACACTTTGGGATTGGAGTGGGAACAAGACACCAGCAAATGCAAGCACGGATGACGGGACTCGGTTTATATTAGTGTTGGACTGAAATTTGGTGGGCTCTCATAACTAATACGCAACAAAGTGGTTGGCTGATAAGTTATTCATTTTTCTGAGGGACAGGAGTTGATTCGTGTAATTGTCATGGGAGGCATGAATATGTTGCAGTCGGAAAAGATGCGACAAGTAAATAAACAGTTTGTGTGTCAGGAATGAATTCATGCTAACGATCAAAGGGTGACACCGATTATAAATGCTTATCTCGAGATCATGAGATATTATCTCGAGATCTTGAGATAGTATCTCGAGATCTTGAGATATTATCTCGAGATCTTGAGATAGTTTCTCGAGATTTTGAGATATTATCTCGAGATCTTGAGATATTTTTTCGAGATCTCGACATAATTTTTCGAGATCTTGAGTTATTATCTCGAGATCTTGAGATATTATCTCGAGATCTTGAGATATTTTCTCGAGTTCTCGACATAGTTTCTCGAGATATTATCTCGAGATAAAAAAAGTATTGAGGGTGGCCTAAATCAGCCACCGTACATCTACATAGTATGATGAAACATTGTAAACTGAAAATTTACAAAAGATGAAAAAAATCAGGAAAGAGAAAAGGAAAGAGGAAGAGGTTATCGTCAGAAAACATGTGGATCACAATGGCGTTGTTTGAGTAAACTCACTTTCTGATATTTTGATAGGAAGCACGGGTGAATTTATGCATTTCTGGTATTTAGATATCAGTGAGTATAGGGTTAATGCCGCATTACTAGCATATGCGCAGTCTACTGAATGCGTTGTTCTTATTCTATTAGGTAAACATTCTATTGGGAAGAGAAGTTCCGCTCTAGCAATATTCACATCCATGATTTATCTCGTCATGAAAATCAACTTTCGTTAAAGTTATCTCCCCTGAAAATATTAGACTGGCATGGAAGGTCCAACTAAAAGAAGCAAGTAATTGTTGAGAAAACACCTTTGACATCATAAGAAAATAAAGCGAAGTTTTCGTTTGCTACTTTTAATAAACAAAAAGAGCAGACAGTTCTCGGAGCCTCGTTGATCATAAAAGCCCACTTAGAAGCATTATTAACAAAGGTTACCCTCTCAATATGAGAAATATTGGACAATTTCACCCAAAACTGACTTGAGGATTTGGGTGAGTGTCCGATAATGAACGAAACAAAATTGTCCAACAATTTTCTCCTAAAGTCGACTAAAATATCCATTCACAACATAATTCATTCATATTCGATTTTTTTTATAGAACACTCTTTAAAATGAAGCATAGTACAGGAGGAGGCCACCAAAAAGTTGCAAGACGTGGCCTGGGGGTGGGTGGGTCTCTTGAGTGCGCCAAAAATGTGCATTTCCAACTTGTGCAATTTTTTGAATTTTTTAAAAATATATCAATATATCAGCTAATATATACCATCATTTGTGTTTCAAACCTTAAAGATGATGTTGTACATAACACGCTTAACATAAATACAACATCAGGAGGCTTTATATGTGAGAATATTGGGCTTAAACTTGGAAAATGTCACACGTTGGTAGGGGGTGGGTGTCTTGTTCGAAATGTAGAAAATGTGCAGACAATATTTTGGGAACAATTCAAATGAAAGTTTGTTCCCGTATTATGTACACCTGCTCTGGCCAAGCCTGATAATGAACAGCTTGTCATTTGTAGATTGGGGCCCACAACAGCCCACAGAGGTTTAAATTGGTGGTACCAGTTTAACCCTTTACCTAACATGAAAAGCAGACGACACTTGCCAAAAAATGATTGAATAACTAATTTTTTTCATTTTTTGTCTCAAAAACATAGGTTATGACCCCTCATTGGAACGAGCTCGACGAGCTCGTTCCAATCAGGGGTCATAACCTATGTTTTTGAGACAAAAATGAAAAAATAATAAAAATTAATTGACGATTTTTGAGAATAGCGCTGGCCGGTTTTGACGTTACGTTGGGTAAAGGGTTAAGAACATTATGAAAACCCCCTAAAGACAGCTATGCCTACTAAGTTTGTAAGCTTATTTTGGATTTTAATGGGAGAGTGGGGGTGGGTGTCTGAGAACGGTAGTAGAAAATTTGCACGTAGTGGGTGGGTGGGTGGTGTAAAAAGGAGCCGAATAAAAAATAGAACGTCACGTCTTGCAAATTTTTAGTGCCCCCCCCCCCCCCCCACCCCCACCCCCTTGCATAGTATATATAATTCTGTCTAATGAGTCATAATAGATAGCTTGGACTGATTTTTCAAAATGCAAAAAAAGAAAATATTATTATTATTATTATTCAACAAAAACAAAAAAGTCTGATTTAACAAAAACAAAACAGATTTCTGTCATAGCTATCCTACTATGCAGATGCCATAACAAAAACAAAAACACAAGCTTTGCTCTTCATGAGCCAGAACAAAAACAAGTTACCATTTACTCAACCAATATTTGCAACATATACACGGTTACGGTTTTAGCACTGGGTGTTTACAAGTTTACAGGTGTTCACGTCAGCAAACCGTAAGTTAAACTTTTATTAACAAAGTCTTGATATTTCAAATTTGTTTGTTTCAGGCCTAGGTGATAAACACATATAATGTAGGCTATTTTATGATGCTTTGATACCTTGACACAACAAGGCAAAAATAAGATTTAACTCCAATTTGACATCTATTAATTGTTTTTTTTCTGCCCATTCAATATAGTTGGGTATTGATAAAATTGATAAATGACTAGCAGTAATACAGTAGAATCCTCTTAATTGAATATCCATTTTGCCAGTGAAAATTATTCAATTAACAGGAGTATACAATTAACAGGGATTTGGTCAGTTTCTTGTGTTCTGGAGGTAAACTGAGCATTTATTCTATTATATCTTGTTTGACAGAGCTCATAGAGCTCTGTCAAACAAGATACAGTAGAATAAATGTCTGTATTGGATGTATGAGGCCAAAAAGGTTGATAAATAAGGGGAATTTGGTGCGTGTCACAGCAATTTTTTCGACGTATTACAAAAATTTATATACAATTAACAGGAGTTTACTCTACAACTCATATGCAATTAACAGATCAAATTTGTACTGAAGGTATGGTAAATGGTTTTGTGTTTGAAAATTATATTCAATTAACAGGGATATACAATTAAGAGATATTCAATTAAGTGGGCTCCACTGTATCATGAATCATTTCAGCCGGGCTGAAGCAGAGGGGTGGGAGCAGGCTTGAGGATCCACAAACCACAAAACAAAAAAATCGCCTAATTTTATGATGCCGTACAAAACTCATAATATATGAACACCAGCGGATTTCAAGACAAGGAAATTGCGGTTTTAGTCTCAAATTTCGAAAATGTTCCCGGGGCAGGCTGATTCTCAGGTCCAATGATGCTGCGGATCATATTTGGTGCACCCCTGCCTGCCCTGCCTCTGCCTCTATTTATTTTCCATTTTCTAGACACGCCCCTGCGCAAATACTATGAAGGGAGCATGTCAGTTCGTGTAATTTTAGAAGAAACAATGTTTTCGCATTCACTACATGTACCTGTCACATTACATAGAGCTGATTTGCTGGTATTTTGCTGGTATTTGCTGGAACAATCTGCTGAACTCGCAGGAATTTGTGCAGAAATTTTGCCAACAAAGCTTTAGCGGGACATAAGTTATGACATAAACAGGATAACCACCCTGGTGTGTTCCTATTTATTATGTGTTCCATGGTAAGTGTGTACCAGTTTTGCATGTGTGCATTACGCGTTTCGAGTTGGGATTCGAGTGTCGAAGTTTTGTTTCTAAAAATGTATGAGAAGGGGCTGTGTTCCAAAAATATCACGAAAAAAATATGCAGGGAAGGGTGGGTGAGTCAAAAAATCTGCAAAATAAAAATTTCCACCTATGTTCACGCATCCCCCACCCCTGTCTTCCTAGGAAACAAAATTAGCCGACCTTACCCTCCTAGACTTTTAAATTAGTGAAACGGACAGAGTCTGTATTATATGTCAAGATGCTCACACCGTTGAAATAATGAACAAAACGTTACTGAATATCTAAAAATGGCGAAAGCACCATTTTCTTATTTTATAAATAGGTATAAATAGAGAATAACAGTCAAACGTTTGAATTAATTGGGAACAAATTGTTAAAAGCCAGTTTCTGTATTTGTACACTACATCACAGGAATATGTCTGAAGTTTGCGAAATGATGGGCACATCGATGATACAACTTCGCTAACATTTCGAAAATTCAGTTTTATATGAAATGCTCATACCAATACTTTTAAAATTATGAAGAACTTTAGAAAATTAAAGGGAGCTAACCTTCGTGTAAAGCTCTTCTAATGACGAAAATGGTCAGCCTTAGGTCGTTTCACCTCTGATCGCCTGAATACTCCATTTTTCGGAGATTCTCAAGGAAGGTCCCGGTATTCAAGCACTTTCCAGGTACACACGTAACTCACAAATTCCAGCAGCCATGTTGTGACATCATTACCATGGTGATTCGTGGTATCAGTGCGCATGCGTAGCGCGTATTGCTGCGGTAACACGTGTTTTCGTCGTCCATTTTGTATACCGGAGGCCGCCATCTTGGTTTCTATGGTGGCTCGTATTAGCTAAGTGACCCAAAACCCTCCAATAGAACGTGGGTGTGTTCGGGATGTGTTCTATTTAATAGGAGTGTATGTTTTGGCTTCTATCTTCTTTAGACTAAGTATTCTAACTTCCCAAGATGTGTCTGTGTGCTAGTGCGCAATGTGTATACATCACATCACCTTAGGCACATGCTGGAATTTGAGGATACCTATAACATGATGATGTACTATTTGAGGATACCTTTTGAGGATACATTGTAAGGATACCTTCTGGGGGATATCAATCTGAAGATAGTTATGACGCCTAGCCAGGGGGCGCGGTGGCTCAGTCGGTAGAGGTGCAGGCTGCAAGCCGAGAGGTCCTCGGTTCGAATCCCACCTGCGGTAACCGCGTTGTGTCCTTGGGCAAGACACTTCACCCCCATTGCCCACGTGGGGGCACGGTGACGCTGTGTCCTAAGGCGCACTGCACGTCGATGGTGCACCTGTCTTCAACCAATGCTAACCCTGCTTGTGTGAAGTTGGTATGATGGGGAGCTGACAGTTGCTCGCCGTTGCTCGGTGGTTCTCTCCGGGTACTCCGGCTTCTTCCACCCGTAAAACTGTCACGGTCATGGCTAGCCATTGTGCGGAAATATGTGACCTTAAACACCAATAAATAAATAAATAAATAAATAAATAAATAAATAAATAAATATAAATAAATAATTAAATAAATAAATAAATAATGACGCCTAGTCCCATTCAGCTCCTGGCCTCTAGATCATCCCACAACCTTTATAGCCCCAAGGCCACCACTGTTGACTTATCCATGGTCACCACCATCTGTCGTGTGACACTGTTGTATTCACCCAATACTATAGTCTTCTATCATCACCCTTGCAGTCTTGTACCACCTCACTGGGCACTATATGGGCGTAGTCAACGACAAGACATGCACTAATCCTTATATTATAACGAACACCCATCAAGAAAAACATCTGTCCGATTTGTTAATCTATTACCAAGGTACAATTTAGCAGCCCTCCCAACCAGCGTTATATAGATAAAAATACCATGTAGTTTTTAAGAAACATTTTCTTCTTCCAAAACACGGCTAACTTGGATTATTGATATGAGCAGAAGACAGATTTTGAATCGGTCAGCAAGGGTAAACAAAACATTTCCCCCAAACGGAACTTTTATTCTAGAATCGCGCAACTCGCGAATGAAAACTAAAATTTTTGAAATTTGACAACGCAGTTTGATAATTTCCATACATTTGTCACACATATACATTACCGAATGGGTCAGTACGGGATACAAACTCCGAAGATTCAATTGAATTCCATTATTTATTCGTCTACTGCCCAAAACATACAATTAAATGGCGAAATAATATGAGCAGCGAAACAAACGACTTTTCATATCCGGACGCGTTCTCATGAAAGTTGTACCCAGGTATGGATCATTCTCTTCTAAACGAGATATGGATCATCTTCTCAAGGAATAAAATGAACGCCTCGGAAAATGTGACTTCAACAATGGAAAAGCGATACAGTTTTCCACAATGATTTCTTTCTGGGTCGTTTTGTGAATGTTCTGCCTCTGTGAATCGATATTTAAATTCAGCCTGATTAGTTTTGTTCGCCCAGTTTGAAAAGAAAACTGATATAGTAGTGTGCTAAAAATAGAAAACGTGTAGTGCCTGGGTGTAGTGCCTGGTCAGTTCTGTGGATGCAAACTACATGAAATAGGGTATCATCTTTCAGCCAATCACAATGCAAGGAAGTCACGTGAGATATAATATTAGCTAATAGAAGGCCCACTAGTTCTGCTGTGTTGAACTAAAATGTTGATAAGTTCACAATGGCACTAACTTTGGAAAGAGCATATGAGTAGCAACTAGTATTCCAGTAGGGAGAGCAATTTATCTTGCTGGTCCTCACTTGGGGATGGGGAGCCCATGCTTGGCACACGAGTCAGAACTTTGGTGGGCCCAGGCATGAACCAACAATCCTGGACTCCTGGTCCAATGCCGGCCCCGAAAGTTCCGGGCCCCGGGGTTACTACACCGGGCCCCTCACTTTCTTCCCGGCCATGATGACTAGATTTGATGAAACTGATATCTTAAAATACACCTCTGGTTAAGACTTAAGAGAGGCGTGCGAGCCAAACTCAAATCGTCGAGAGGACAAAGGCCGCTTGTATACCATAGGACTATCTATGTCGCAAAATACCCTGAAATATCCTTGAACACCAGAGTATTTTGTATATATGGTGTACACAATTTTCTTTTTCAAGTGTTTCTACTACCATTTTGTTACACAACTTGCAAGATTTATTTATTGCTCTGCTTGTCCACACTCGACTGAATATATATTTTCATTCACCCCCAAATGCTGATATTAAAGGGCGGTAACGCTATTTGACGCGAAAAGCATTAGTAGCTTTATACACGATTTTATTATATACCTATCAAGATACGTCATGTTTTTCACGCATCGAATCCTGATTGTAGGATCACACCGAGTGATTTCCCGATTCCGCATCAGATGGTTTGTCTCAGAAAGAGGACGTCATTGAAGAACGTCCATCGAGTCCGCCCAGCTTAACAACCGTTTATAGGTACGCTTCATTTGTGTAAATAAACACTATCGAAATAATGTGAATTTCAAATATTGTTGTTTACCAATTTTATATTTACTGACCCCTATTAATCACAATAAAATATCTGTTTTTTGTTTGAAAATAAATGTAGTTCTAGCTACAATTGCACGCTATTTACACTCATATTTATTTCTCGTGTGAAAGGCGAATTTCCATAATGTCATATGATAAACAGATAATTCGACAGCTCGTGTTACCCGACGATTTGACCACGTCAACTCGACGGAATAAGACAACCCAGATCACTTCACAGCCCTAATAATCTCTATTTATTATGCCTCAAAGTTAGTTTGTTCAATCATCAGAACGCTGGAATATCATCTAAGGGTTCCACCGTATTTGGTAAGTCACCTGATATTATTTGATCTCGGGTGAGTGGCCGCCATTACTATTTTGATTAATTTCCACCAGCTTCGAACTTTCAAAATTTGATTTACAACAAAATAAGAAAATTTAAGTACCAAAGATATTTTCAAGGTACCGCATTTATTGATTTAAAGCATTAACCCTTTACCCAACGAATCGGCGCATCCGTCCGCGTAATATGCAAATTCAGCAGTTGAAAAAATATTATTTTTCAAAAAATTTCAACAAAACCATATCATGTGACCCCTCGTTGGAACGAGCGCGTTGAGCTCGTTCCAACGAGGGGTCACATGATATGGTTTTGTTGAAATTCTTTGAAAAATTTCAAAAAATGATTTTTAAAATAATAAATTTTGATATCGTCAGCGTTGGGTAAAGGGTTAAATATTTAAAAAATAGACAGAAAATATTATTTTGTAGTCCCAAAAGTTCTTGGTTGTTTTTACAATTGTATCGATTTTTTATGCTGAAACGAATAATTTCTTTACAGTTTACTCGGCAGAATAAAAGTGACTTTTTGAACTCTTAAAAGTGCTTTGTTAACCCTTTTCAGGTGGCAATGACAGTAAATGTATGTAAGGGTATTTCTGATACGCTTTTAGCGATACGTTTTACTTTGTAAACAAATATTGCACCTCGTACAGCGATGATTGTTTACTGTCAACATGGATACGTACGGTGCCACTTACTAATATCAGCTAGCTACACGCCATTTAATTTATAATACCCGTGTTTTTGTGGTTCATCAGAAAATTGTGAAAAATACGTTTCAGCAGTGCGGGGTGTGCAGTGCGTGGGGACGTGCATCATTCTCACTTCCAACTAAATCTGGCACTGAGGGTGCATCCTACTGCCTCTGATATAAACATACAGGTGCTGATTCTAATTTAGCCACATGCATTCGCATATTAACAACATGGCCAATTATGGTACCAATTACTCTTCAACATCTATTCTGGACGTTCTCGAAAACCTTGATTTTTAGCTCAACTTTGACATACTCAAATTTGAGGTTATGTCATGGCCCGTCGTCCGTCTGTCCGTCCGTCCGTCCGTTTGGACGAATCAACATTGGGGGTTTAGGGAATGTTATGATTAGGGGCTACCTCCAAATTAAGGTAGTGTTAAGGTTAGGAGTGGGGTGGGGTTAGGGTAGCCCCATAGTAGGGCTTAAGGTTGGGAGAGGGTTAGGTCCCGGGGGGTTAGGGTTGGGGTCAGGGGTGGGGTTTTAGTTTTAGAAGCCCCTAAACCGAAAAATAGCTCCTAATCCTATTGGTTTGGCTAGGGTGGGCTTGGGTCAGGGGTGGGGTGGGGTTAGGGTTAGGGGTAGCCCCAGAGTAAGGCTTAAGGTTGGGGGTTAGGTCTCGGGGTGGGTGGGGGTTAGGGTCAGGGTGGGCTTTTAGGGTTTAGGGTCAGGGTGGGGTAGGGTTAGGGTTAGGGTGTGGTTTTTGGGTGGAGGGGTGGGCTTAGGGTTAAATATAAGTTCTAAGGTGGAGGGGGTGGGGTTCTGGGTAAAATAAGGTTTTGGACTTACAAAATGTTTTTTTTTGGTAGCCCATAAACCCGAAATGTTGGAGTGTCCGTCTGCCCGTCCGTCAACAATTCAATACGGCTCGGGCCAGAGGGCGTATTTAGGAACCGATCTTTACGAAACTTCTTGGGTACCTTTATTATCACTGTAGGACGAGAACGAGTGTTTTTGGGTGCGGTCCGAAATTCAAGATGGCCGTTGGCAGCCATTTTGTGCCGAAATTAGTGCAATCAGTTTTTTTTGTACAGAACTTCTGTATGAAAGTTCTGATTTGTACAAATTTTTGTATCAATGTTTAGTAACATGGAATACATCACATGTAATACGGGTTTTTTTCTCTTGCAGAAATTATGCAAATTAGATGAACTTTGATTTATTCGGTGCTACTCATACGCAGCAAGTACACATGTCAATAAGGCTCGGACTAGGGGCGGTATTTATGAACCGATCTTCACAAAAAATCTTGGGTACCTTTGTTATCACCCTGGGGCGAGAACGAGTGTTTTGGGGTGCGGTCCGAAATTCAAGATGGCTGCTGGCGGTCATTTTGGACCGAAATTATGTACAATCAGTTTTTTGTTCAGAACTTCTATATAAAGGTTCTGATTTGAATAAATTTTTGAATGAATGTTTAGTAACATGGAATACATCACATATGTTGCGGGTTTTTTTCTCGTGCAGAAATTATGCAAATTAGATGAACTTTGATTTATTCAGTGCTACTTATACGCAGTAAGTACACATGTCAATACGGCTCTGGCTAGAAACATCTGGCTGTCACCCACCTTTACAATACTTTACCTGCACATTTGTTACAGGCTATGGTCAGTATTTATGTACAGACCTTTATAATACTTTACATGTACCTTTGTTATTAGGTCATTAACTAGATGTGTGCCATTGCTGTGTCACATACTATATATGAACATTTCTTATACAAGTTGAGCTACAGTGTCATTGACACTTTCATTTGGCTTCACTGTCGTCCACGTATGACGCATTTACATCGAAGAACTCAAACTGAAAACGAACAGCTCTTAAAGCTCAAGACGTCTGAAGAAACTGCTCCGCAGACTCCATATCTTTAGTGTGACATTCTATTTATTCTGATGTAGTGAAAACGAAAACACATTACCTGGCATTGACTTTCAAAAACCCGTTTTCAGTTTCTGATTGTTTTAAACCAAAACTGAAAGTGGCGAATGTCTTCCATTACAAGCAGCTCTAACTAACGTGAACGATGTAAGGGAGATAATGAAGTTGAATATAATTTTTTCTTTCGAGCAATGAAAGAAATACTTTTCTCTCGTTCCCTTTCATCTCATCTTTCCTTTCATTTCAGAAGTCGAGTGCCCCTATGGCTCTATCTGCTAGAAATTTTTTGATGGCTGTCGAAGAATTTGTCGCTCGAACGCCAACATTTCTGTCAAAGCCGCTAATTTGAATAAAATGTTAACCATTTGGCAAAACCGTGATTTTCATGATGCAATAATTCCCTGATTTTTATAATCCCCTTTGTATGAAAACGCTCGTGGTAAGAAAATGGCTACTGACAATTCATGTACACGAAAAACATTCGTGTTTTATTATTATTTCAAACAATTACCGCCGTTGAACGAAACTAATTCTTGTCAATAACAATAAACGAAGGTTTCAAACCTATCTCGTTTATTATTGTTCAAAAGAACTCGGGCTGTCCGAAAATTTTAACTCACGACCCACCATGTCGTGACATTTTGAGATCTCACCTTCGGGCCTGTCGACACTTCACTAGGAAAAAGCCATAGTTATGTCTTCATTATTTCAATGTTCAATAGATTTAATATTATTTTTGGATTTTAATGGTCTGCATGTCGCCAGATACGGTACATACTGTTTCATCTACGGTACATGGGGAGTGGTGTGTAATTGAAACACTCGTGGAGTGTTTTCTTCCAAAGGAAGTAACTTGCAAACAGTAAGAAAGTACAAATAAAATTTCAGCGATAGGTTCGACGATGAGACGAGCGGGGGAACGTTATTGACGATGTATGGGGGCGACATACGATGATATGTTTGGAAAAACCGTATTAGCTTGTGTTTACGGCGTCTTTCTTGTAGAGAGTCCCAACGTGTTTCGCAGTAAAGCAAAGACTTGCTGGCACTTACAGTTGCCCCAGTATTAATCCTTGCGGCTGCGATTTGGATTTTTTTAGTTCGGTGATTTTAGCTGCTGAACAGTTATCCCAGACAGCAAGTTGTATTCGAGTAGAGGCCTAACGAAGGCAAAAACAGTTCTTTCTAAGACGCAGCGACCGATGTTGAATTTCTAATTCCTCAGTAAGTCTAAGCGAGGCAAGGCTTTATAGCAGATATGATCTCTGTGATCGTTCCATGTACATATGCTATTTAATATGACACCTAAATGTTTATAGTTACTGACTTCGGATATATCATGTATATCGTGTTTCACCTAAGAATAATGGTGGGTGGGCAGTGGAGTTTCTTTTATGGGAATTAAACTCAACCGACCACGTCTTAGCCCGGTGTTCTGTTGTGGCCCAGTCGTGGTCGACTAATGTCGAAGATTGCTCTGGATTTTCTGCTTAAGGAATAGTGCATGGCTTGGAGTTGACTACGCCCATATAGTGCCCAGTGAGGTGGTGTAGTTCCCGCCGCGAAGCGGAGGGAACTACACCACCTCACTGGGCACTATATGGGCGTAGTCAACGACAAGATATGCACTAATCCTTATATTATATCGAACACCCATCAAGAAAAACATCTGTCCGATTTATTAATCTATTACCAAAGTAGCAAACGAAACAAACGATTTTTCATATCCGGGCGCGTTCTCATGAAAGTTGTACCCAGGTATGGATCATTCTCTTCGAAACGAGATGTGGATCATCTTCTCAAGGAATAAACTGAACGCCTCGAAAAATGTGACTTCAGCAATGGAAAAGCGATACATTTTTCTACAAAGATTTCTTTCCGGGTCGTTTTGTGGACGTTGTGCCTCTGTGAATCGATTTTTAAATTTAGCCTGATTGGTTTTATTCGCCCAGTATGAAAACAAAACTGATATAGTAGTGTGCTAAAAATAGAAAACGTGTGCCTGGGTGTAGTGCCTGGTCAGTTCTGTGGATGCAAACTACACAAAATAGGGTATCATCTTTCAGCCAGTCAGAATGCAAGGAAGTCACGTGAGATATAGTATAATTAGATATTGGCACTATCATCTTTAAAGAGGGGTATGCTACTGAGTGAGTGTTCAGTTATGTCATTAATTTATATTAAGAACAATAACGGTCCACGTATCGACCCTTGGAGAACACCGGAATTTGTGATTCTCCATGATGTCGCATCCGATCCTATCCAACTCAGTGCAACCTATCCGAAGGATACGATTTCAAGAACAACCGTAATTCGCCTAAGCCACCAATTTTCATCAGCTTGTGAATAAGACCACCATGCCATTCTTTGTCGAAGGACTTGCTGACATCACAGAAGACCGCCAGCTTCTTATCCTTCATCAAGCTCTCGAGTGAATTCGTCATATATGTCAGTCACTTAGAGGATATTTGAGTCGCCAGGCGTAAACCCTGTTTGGAGTTGATTGAGAACAGTGTTGTCAGTCAGAAACTGCAACAAGCGTTTTAAAACACATTTTTCAAATAATTTACCTGCACAGCAAATCAGTGATATCGAGAGATAATTAGTAATCGAGTTTGAGGGCTGTTTTTTTGTGAATTGTGGAGACATTTGCTTTTTTCCACAGTGAAGGAAAGTAAGAGTTATTCAATAACACATTAAATAAGATTAAAAGAGGCTCACATCAGGAGAATTAAGATTCTTTAAGAAGACGTCGACTTATAAGATCGAGACCTGAAGCCTTAGATACCTTTATCGACTTCATTGTTTCACATACTTCACTACCAGGGACGTCGCGGCAGGGTGTGTTTGAGGTTAAAAAATCGCACTGGCACAGACATTTCCTACTGAAACGTTTTTTTCTTTTAATATGCCGCCGAAAAATTGTTTTCATTTACTGAACCCTGATGGGTTTCAAACATGACAAAAAATTACATAAAATTGATTTAAACTAAGTGATGAGCTTAGGAACCGGTTAAACTGACTGGCAAAAATTGATGTTATTCATTGATGGGCTCTAATTTAGTCCTTACAAGGATGTTACGCAAGCTTTTGTTTTTCTTATAGGCGATGACAGGTCGAAGATTCAAAGGTTCATTTAATTTAGCATTGGTAAAATTGAATTCATCTTTTAATATTTTTGCTATTTCGATATTCATTCTGTTGTACGTTAAAGTGAAAGGAATGATGGACCTCCTTTCGCATTCGCCCTCTGATATGTTCATACCAAATGGCCAGAGGGTTTGAAGCGTATTGATCCAAAAAGCTTCACGTTTTTTTCTAAATTCATCAGTTTCTTCTAATGTGTCTTTAATTGGTGGTTGTTCAATAGGATGGATTTCGAAATCGTCCAAAGAATGGCCAGGAAGGTTAAAATGTTGTGCTACTGGGGCATCAGCATTATGTTTTATATCCTGTTTGTGTCTAGTAGCACGTTCTCGAAAAGGATTTTGACTTTGACCAACATACTGTTTCCGACATCGCTTACAAGTGATAAGGTAAATAATGTTTGGTGAATCACAATGGAGGGGGTTACGGATCTGATAATGATTTTTCGTTTGTTCGGAGGAAAATTCCTCTTTCTGATCAGGCATAAAAGTATGCAGTCTACAACGAGGCTTTTTGCAATTAAATACCGCGCCACTACCATTCTGCAACGGTCTGTTGTGTTCAATCTTCAGTGGTTCGAAATCGGTAGTTTCAGGTGGACTTTCGAGCTTTTTCAGGGTTTGGGATTTCAGGCTACGCAAGAGGCGCAGCGAGTACCCTCTCGATCTGAGGGTGCCAAATAGAGTAGAACAAGCCTCATTGAAATTTACCTTATCACTTGAATTGCGGTGGAAACGAATGAGTTGTGATTTGATGATACCTTTAAATGTATGTTGAGGATGAAATGATTTTGTGTGCAACAATTGATGTGAATCAGTTGGTTTAAAATATACTTTATAATCTAAATGACCGGACGCCTGAAATTGCTTGCCTTTATACACGGTCACATCGAGAAAATCAACAGAATTTTCACTGATAGTAGCTTTCAATTTAATATTTGGATCGTGATTGTTCAAAATTTCTAAAAATTCATCAAAATCTTCTTTTGAATGTTCCCAAATAATAAAAATGTCATCTAAATACCTGAGATATACGAGAGGATGCTTTGCACATTTGCCTAAGGCATTTTCCTCCCATTCCGCTACATAAATGCTTGCAAAATTAGGACTGAATCTTTTGCCCATAGGACAACCCATTATTTGTAGAAAATATTCTCCATTGAATTGAAAGTCATTACCTTTTAAGCTCAGCTCTAAAAGATCCAAAATTTGTTCATCCGGGCGTTTCGCATCCGGATATTTTTCAAATGCATTTTTAACTGATTTAACACCTTTATCAATGTCAATGTTCGTATACATACTGTGGATATCCAAAGTAGCCAGAATTGCATTTTTCGATATTTTCAATTTCGAAATTTTTGACAGGAAATCCTGTGTATTTTTTAGATAGCTCGGATGTCTATTTGCTATAGTTTCAGATGATAATCAATTAATTCCGAGATCGCATAAGATTCCGAATTACAATCTGATACAATTGGCCTCCCGGGTGGAGTTAAGTCATCCGTCCATGAAGAACGGTCCTTGTGGATCTTTGGTAGGATATAAAATTGTCTTGTTTGAGCACTGAGCTTAGCTGTTAAATATTTCAATTGTTTTTTGGTAATGTGACCTTCGTCGAGGAGAAATTTTAAGATCTTATTGAATTTTTCGATATTACTAGGCCAAATAAGTGAATCTATTTTCTTATAATGTTTAGTATTGCTGAGTTGTCTCATGGCTTCCTTTATATAATTATCCCGAGATAGAACAACTACCGACCCACCTTTGTCGGCTGGTTTAATTACTAATTTCTTATTTTTACGAAGTTTCGTGAGGGCTCTCCGTTCACCAGCTGTTAAATTGTCTTTATCGGAGAGTATGTTCATGCTGAACACCTTTTGGATGATTCGTTTGCTAGCCTCAATAATTTCGGGATCTACTTCACTATCTGGAGGTGACCAACCAGATGATTCTGTGAAAGGAAGTTTGTGTGTGTGTGTGTGTGTGTGTGTATGTGTGTGTGTATGTGTGTGTGTGTGTGTGTATGTATGTATGTATGTATGTATGTATGTATGTATTTGAGGTTAAAAAATCGCACTGGCACAGACATTTCCTACTGAAACGTTTTTTTCTTTTAATATGCCGCTGAAAAATTGTTTTCATTTACTGAACCCTGATGGGTTTCAAACGTAACAAAAAGGTACATAAAATTGATTTAAACTAAGTGATGAGCTTAGGACCTGGTTAAACTGACTGGCAATAATTGATGTTATTCGTTGATGGGCTCTAATTTAGTCCTTACAAGGATGTTACGCAAGCTTTTGTTTTTCTTATAGGCGATGACAGGTCGAAGATTCAAAGGTTCATTTAATTTAGCATTGGTAAAATTGAATTCATCTTTTAACATTTTTGTTATTTCGATATTCATTCTGTTGTACGTTAAAGTGAAAGGAATGATGGACCTCCTTTCGCATTCGCCCTCTGATATGTTCATACCAAATGGCCAGAGGGTTTGAAGCGTATTGATCCAAAAAGCTTCACGTTTTTTTCTAAATTCATCCGTTTCTTCTAATGTGTCTTTAATTGGTGGTTGTTCAATAGGATGGATTTCGAAATCGTCCAAAGAATGGCCAGGAAGGTTAAAATGTTGTGCTACTGGGGCATCAGAATTATGTTTTATATCCTGTTTGTGTCTAGTAGCACGTTCTCGGAAAGGATTTTGACTTTGACCAACATACTGTTTCCGACATCGCTTACAAGTGATAAGGTAAATAATGTTTGGTGAATCACAATGGAGGGGGTTACGGATCTGATAATGATTTTTCGTTTGTTCGGAGGAAAATTCCTCTTTCTGATCAGGCATAAAAGTATGCAGTCTACAACGAGGCTTTTTGCAATTAAATACCGCGCCACTACTATTTTGCAACGGTCTGTTGTGTTCAATCTTCAGTGGTTCGAAATCGGTAGTTTCAGCTGGACTTTCGAGCTTTTTCAGGGTTTGGGATTTCAGGCTACGCAGAAGGCGCAGCGAGTACCCTCTCGATCTGAGGGCGCCAAATAGAGTAGAACAAGCCTCATTGAAATTTACCTTATCACTTGAATTGCGGTGGAAACGAATGAGTTGTGATTTGATGATACCTTTAAATGTATGTTGAGGATGAAATGATTTTGTGTGCAACAATTGATGTGAATCAGTTGGTTTAAAATACACTTTATAATCTAAATGACCGGACGCCTGAAATTGCTTGCCTTTATACACGGTCACATCGAGAAAATCAACAGAATTTTCACTGATAGTAGCTTTCAATTTAATATTTGGATCGTGATTGTTCAAAATTTCTAAAAATTCATCAAAATCTTCTTTTGAATGTTCCCAAATAATAAAAATGTCATCTAAATACCTGAGATATACGAGAGGATGCTTTGCACATTTGCTTAAGGCATTTTCCTCCCATTCCGTTACATAAATGCTTGCAAAATTAGGACTGAATCTTTTGCCCATAGGACAACCCATTATTTGTAGAAAATATTCTCCATTGAATTGAAAGTCATTACCTTTTAAGCTCAGCTCTAAAAGATCCAAAATTTGTTCATCCGGGCGTTTCGCATCCGGATATTTTTCAAATGCATTTTTAACTGATTTAACACCTTTATCAATATCAATGTTCGTATACATACTGTCGATATCCAAAGTAGCCAGAATTGCATTTTTCGATATTTTCAATTTCGAAATTTTTGACAGGAAATCCTGTGTATTTTTTAGATAGCTCGGATGTCTATTTGCTATAGGTTTCAGATGATAATCAATTAATTCCGAGATCGCATAAGATTCCGAATTACAATCTGATACAATTGGCCTCCCGGGTGGAGTTAAGTCATCCGTCCATGAAGAACGGTCTTTGTGGATCTTTGGTAGGATATAAAATTGTCTTGTTTGAGCACTGAGCTTAGCTGTTAAATATTTCAATTGTTTTTTGGTAATGTGACCTTCGTCGAGGAGAAATTTTAAGATCTTATTGAATTTTTCGATATTACTAGGCCAAATAAGTGAATCTATTTTCTTATAATGTTTTGTATTGCTGAGTTGTCTCATGGCTTCCTTTATATAATTATCCCGAGATAGAACAACCACCGACCCACCTTTGTCGGCTGGTTTAATTACTAATTTCTTATTTTTTCCAAGTTTCGTGAGGGCTCTCCGTTCACCAGCTGTTAAATTGTCTTTATCGGAGAGTATGTTCATGCTGAACACCTTTTGGATGATTCGTTTGCTAGCCTCAATAATTTCGGGATCTACTTCACTATCTGGAGGTGACCAACCAGATGATTCTGTAAAAGGAAGTTTCCAACCGCTGGAGTTTCTAAAGCGGTCGGCTAATTTCATTTGCCTAAGAAAATTACAGTTGTATGATGGTAAATTTGTTTGGTTATCAGTTTTAGGCTTGGGTGTTGGTACAAAAGTTAAACCGCGATCTAAAAGAGATTTCTCTTGGGTTGTTAGGTCATTGGTGCCAGACAGGTTAACCACATTAGTTCCTAATCCCACATCTGTTAGGCGGCTGTTACCTTTGCCTTTACTTAGTTTAAATTTAGGTGGTTCAACCAGTGATCGTACATAATATTGGCGGTTCTCGTGGTCCAATGGATTAAATCCTGAGCAACATCAAACTTCGCGTCATCAATTTTTGGTATCACGTTAACGTCCTTCACTTTCCGAATGGTTTCGTTGATGATGCTCAGGGTTCTCCTCTCAGCCTGAGGGAGTTTTTGCGAAAAGTTTAGTTCAGCGAAATAAATTTTTGCGGATCTAAACTTGACCCTGATATCGCTAAGCATATTCCGCAACTGCTTAACTACGAGATCAGAATTATCGTTTCGAGAATTCACGCCAATATTTAATAATATTTTTTGGGGACTGGACTGGCCCCTGTGCCCTTTAAACATAGAGCGCAGATGATTGAATTTGGCGCCGGGGTAACACTCCACCTGGATGTCCGGATGGGGATTTCGATCAATGCGTCCTAAATTTGAACTTCCAATCATAAGGATGTTTTTACAAACATCGGGGAGGCGCCAATTCCTTTTGTCAAAATTAACTCCGCTTTTATGCCGAAACTGGGAGAATTTAGAATCAAATGAGCGGCCCGAGTTGCGGCTCGGTGATTTGACTTTCTCTGAGTACGATATACCTGGTTGAAGTAAGAGTTATTCAATAACACATTAAATAAGATTAAAAGAGGCTCACATCAGGAGAATTAAGATTCTTTAAGAAGACGTCGACTTATAAGATCGAGACCTGAAGCCTTAGATACCTTTATCGACTTCATTGTTTCACATACTTCACTACCAGGGACGTCGCGGCAGGGTGTGTGTGTGTGTGTGTGTGTGTGTGTGTGTGTGTGTGTGCGTGTGTGTGGGTTTGTCTTACCAACTTGACGAGGTAACTAGACAAAAGAGTTTGCGTGTTTCGCCTTACCGAGGTACAAAAGACAAAAGAAACCCTTTACCTCGGTTGTTTTCCCAGAACTGTACGAGCAAAACGAGGTAGAAACCGTTAGTCCACACAAAGGACAAACAATGGGGTACCTCGCTATGTAGGGTAGACAAGACTGTGTGTGTGTGTGGGGGGGGGGGGGGGGGGTTTGTCTTACCAACTTGACGAGGTAACTGGACAAAAGAGTTTGCGTGTTTCGCCTTACCGAGGTACAAAAGACAAAAGAAACCCTTTACCTCGGTTGTTTTCCCAGAACTGTACCGGCAAAACGAGGTTGAAACCGTTAGTCCACACAAAGGACAGACAATGGGGTACCTCGGTATGTAGGGAAAACAAGACTCTGTGTGTGTGTGTGTGTGTGTGTGGGGGTTTGTCTTACCAACTTGACGAGGTAACTAGACAAAAGAGTTTGCGTGTTTCGCCTTACCGAGGTACAAAAGACAAAAGAAACCCCTTTACCTCGGTTGTTTTCCCAGAACTGTACCGGCAAAACGAGGTAGAAACCGTTAGTAAACACAAAGGACAAACAATGGGGTACCTCGATATGTAGGGTAGACAAGACTGTGTGTGTGTGTGTGTGTGTGTGTGTGTGTGTGTGTGTGTGTGTGTGTGTGTGTGTGTGTGTGTGTGTGTGTGTAGGGGGGGAGGTCTCACCCTCCCCCCCCCTAATATTTGTCAAAACCTCAACAGTTGGAAATTCGGAGGGCAAAAATATCAACAGTTAGAAATTTAAAAAACTACTGAATATACGGTATAATTCACTAACAAACCTATTTTTCCGACTGGGGGACCATAATAAGGAAATATTCCGACTACCGAGACATTCGGGTGAAAATCGGGTCAAAGAATTCCGACTCCACGCGGCCTGCAGTCTGAATGACATCAATTAGAAGAGTCCATAATCACCATTTGGGGTAGACTAATCCATATTCTCAACGTGCAGCTTTTGGGCTGCATGTTGAAAATATCGATTGGTCTACCCTACAAATTCACTGAGCAGCCATTCTACTTTTTAAATGTATGGTGTGTCATGATCCTGGATCGGAAAAGCTTTCTTACGGGTTCAAAGGGTTAATAAAAAAGTACTTGTTGTCATATCAAGTGTCTGTGAAATGCTCTAGAAACACAGAACTCCCACTTTTCCAAAGGCGATGTTTCAAATTTGTCCGTCAGACAGTAGGCGTATGAGCCACTGGAGACAATTCGGACAAAGCAAGATATTGAAAATTTTTATCCAACTCGAATTAAAAATGTTTCCCTACAAAAAAATCACTGAATTTGGAACTGAAAATTAGCCTTATAACTATTACCAGAACCCATGAAAACGCATCTGAGCACATCAATTTTTCAAAATTTTCTAGGGGAGGACCCCAGACCCCCTGCTAAAGATTCAAGCCTTTGGCGCTCGCAGTTTTGCGCCTACCATCCTACGGTGCTCATGTGTCGGGATTCCCAGTTAAAATTTCAAAGGGTCTAACCCCCCCCCCCCCCCCCCCCCCCCCATTAACCCTTTACGCAACGTGACGGCCAAAACCTGCAAGCGCTGTTCTCAAAAATCGTCAATTAATTGTCATTATTTTTTCATTTTTTGTCTCAAAAACATAGGTTATGACCCCTCGTTGGAACGAGCTCGTCGAGCTCGTTCCAAAGAGGGTCATAACCTATGTTTTTGAGACAAAAAATGAAAAAAATTAGTTATTCAAGAATTTTTTTTGCAAGTGTCGTCTGCTTTTCGTGTTAGGTAAAGGGTTAAAAGGTCTCTAGCTACGTCCCTGTTCACTACAATATAGAGTGATACTATCAATAACTTGTGAAGCTTGGGATGCTGGGTAAAGTAGGGAAGCTTTCGAATAGTCAACTGTTGAGATAGAACAGAAATATTCATTGAACACTTCTGCTTTCTCAACGCGTGAGGAATATGCTTTATTTAAGTGGATAATAGAAGGAACTCTTACTGCTTCACTGCTACAAATTAATGTTTTTAAAGTCTTCCACCACAGTGATGTGGGTGTTTCGTTCCTCTCCAGGGTAGTCTGGACTTTAGATAGATAATACGCTTTGGCATTCCTTATAGCCATTACAACTTCATTCTCTTTGCCTTTATATCTAACCCAAGTGTTCGGAAGACTGGTTCATTTGGCTGTGCGGTACAGCCCTTTTCTGTGTCTTATTGACAGTGTCTAATATCGTTGTGCGTCCATTTCGGCGTATCTGATCGCGAAGTAATAATCTTATTGGGAATATGTTTAGATGCCATATCGTGCAATTTGTCAGTGAAATTTGATGTAACAGCATCAAGTCATAAATTCGTCGGCTGAGTGCTAGAATGTTCTATGTCCCACAGGGGACATAGAACATTCTAGCACTCAGGCGACGAATTATCAAATAGAGAATTACAGTCAACGTTAGCCAGGGCCCCATTTAGTGCTTCATAATTGCCTCAAAGATACAGCCATATCATTCTCTTAAAGAAAGAGGAGGTGGTTTTAGGTATTCGACTTCAATTGATAATGGACTGTGGTGGCGAATCGTATCTAGGATAATTGGTTCTAGAACTTCGCAGGTTTTAACATTAACGGTGTTACTTACAGCAAAAAGATCTATCAGAGAGGCCTATACTCCGTAAAATAGATTGACCCACACAGAAGCTGCCTAAGGCTAAGAAGGTTGCTTAAATCAGTAAAACCGCCTCTCAAGGGATCCAGTTGGTTGTCATTAAAATCACCCGATGGGTGCCGATATGGCATTCCATATATCTGGAGGCCTCTTAGATGGACGATAGACGACCCCCAGTAGTAGGGACGTACTGTGTTTGGTAAATATTTCTGCCTAAAGGCACGTTGTGTTTAGAACTTCAAAGTCGAGTCGATCTCGAAAAGAGATATTGTCTTTAATGTAGATGACAACCCCACCTCCCCTTGTCGATCGGTCGTAACCAGGGACCGACCTAGGCATGCGCCAGTGCGTATTTGGTTCTGAAACATCAGGACCTGGCTCTTAAATCTCAGAAATAGGCTTCTCAGTTGGCGCGTAACTTCTTAGATCATGTTTTGATATTTTTTCGATGGATAATCGAGAGAGACACTCTTACATGTATTATATATATGATTATCATTTATCATTGTTGTAGAGTGCTTGAGTTAATACTTCAAGTCTTAATTACCAAGCATTAATCTTCATTGTGGTTTCTGATCAAGTCTTGGTCAGAAACCACAGTGAAGATTAATGTTTGCTATAGTGCACTAAATGAAAATGATGAGAGCTATTACATACTTGCAGTGTGTGTTACAAACAGCAGTGTGACTCCGTAAATTGAAATCTGGCGCATGAATTGAAAAAATAAGCTCCGAGGCTAGAGCGTATTTTAAATAGTCCTGATCGGTCCCTGGTCGTAATGCAATGGTTCATGAAAACCACGAAGTTGGACATAGGATGTGGGATCATTGCTGCGCGACCATGTCTGTTAAAGCTAAGATGTCATAGGATAAGGATTCGCTTTGAACAGAATCTAAATTAGGTTTTAAGCTCTAAATGTTAAGATGCCAATTTTTCAAAGTATTCTGGTTATATTCTGAGTTGGTAGAGCTTGGGCCAGAATTGGGTTCGATATCACCCGATAATAATAAAGTTATACCCAAATAAAGGAAGGCCGAAGTGACAATGAAAACAGAGAATATGACTTTCAGAGTTATGAATGGAGTGTTTGTGACGTGCACACTCTTGTTAAGATAGTTGTTGCTTCAGTGGACTGGCCCTTGCGAGGAAATTGATTCGATGATGTACCTAAGAAAACGAGCAACCATAGCAGTGAAGCTTTCGCGTACTTCAACACCACCGAGATGCAGGAGCAAAAAAGTAAAGCACAAATTGATTGATGCTTCGACAGCTGGTGGTTTAAACTAGGAACACAAACTGTGGTGTTGAAAGTACCTATCCGAGCACGGTGAAATTCAATGTAACAAATTATGTAATCTCTCGATGTTAGCATAAGCTTAGTGCACGGATATAGGTACTTATCATGATTACATGCAACAAGGTGATACTGTTTCGAAAGCTAACTGTATTCAAGTTGGCTTGGAAAAAAGGTTACAGTTATGGTTTACTATATTCCCGGTTTTCTGCAGTAAAGAGAACAGGATTGAAATTACACTCAGAACATGGAACCCGGAAATGTCCCGGATAATATCAAGTAAATTTACGAGAGTAACAAGACGCATTTATTTTCGTGAAAATGAATATATTTGATTAGAAATCCGCCATCTGTATACAGAAAAGTTCTTCCCGCTTCCAACTCGTCTTCATTTTCAGAATTCCTAGTTTTATCACCTCTTCCTCTTGGCTTTTTCGTTCCATTGTGGGGTCTAAAGTATGTTTTTGACGCAAAAAAATTAAAAAAAAATCAAATTTTGCTTGTAAGTGCCGACTGCTTTTCATAGTAGATAAAGGTTTAAAGAGTCCTCCCCATCCATTTTAGTTTTACTGTAGAAAATAAGCTCTCAGACTACCAGTCGAAGTCTGTAAGGAATTCAACGCTGTTATGGGCATATTTGTTTACCTACTTTTCGTGAAACTTTGCGCCCCGGGGACCGTTGATGTAATGCGATGACCCTTCACTCACAAACATATACAGATTTTCTTTCGTGCTCCAGTTGTAGATATGTCAGACAAAAAGTATTTAATTTACCCAGACACCATCGAGATATTGACACAAGTAGTGGAACTACGTGACGTAATAATAAAACTACGGCTGTATCGAGTCTTCGTTCCTAATGGTAATGTCATATTTATTTATTATTTATTTAATTATTGGTGTTTAAGGTCACATATTTCTGCATAATGGCTAACCATGACCGTGACAGTTTTACGGGTGGAGGAAGCCGGTGTACCCGGAGAGAACCACCGAGCAACGGCGAGCAACTGTCAGCTCCCCAACACACCAACTCCACACAAGCAGGGTTAGCATTGGTTGAAGACAAGTGCACCATCGACGTGCAGTACGCCTTAGTACACAGCGTCACCGTGCCCCCACGTGGGCAATGGGGGTGAAGTATCTTGCCCAAGAACACAACGCGATTGCCGCAGGTGGGATTCGAACCGAGGACCTCTCGGCTTGCAGCTTGCACCTCTACCAACTGAGCCACCGCGCCCCCTGGTAATGTCATAAAAAACAGCCAAATCAAGTCTCGACTGAGCAACATTTCTTCCCTTGATTTATAGAAAATGAATGTTTATAGTATGTATTAGATTTACTTGTCTGAATATTTCAGTTGGTCGGAAAGGCGAACCGTAGGCTCGCTTTTCCGACCAACTGAAATATGCCAGACGAGTAAATTTAAATGCAGGCGATAGACTACTTAAGGACTAACTAGTTTCAGCCCATAACAGCGTCGTTTTTAGGACAACAAATACAAAAGTTACGTCCCATAGATTACAATTTTGTGTATTATGTTTTTCAAAAATGAGCAGTTATCTGCAGCAGTTTTGTTTTAGATCGTCCCCACAGTGGATTAGCAAAGATCTGACGACTGAGGTTTGGACAGTTAAGTGAGTCCCGCTTGTCAAACTCATGCGACTAGGTTTCCAACACTAATGTGTATTCTTTTTCAAGTTCATCGTCTTGGGTACACAACGTTGTTTCCAAGTAAGAATTGCTTTCAGTTTTGCGAGGACTGTAGACGGTATCACCCATGTGCCTTAACAGTACTTACGGACACATTCGTTTGCCCTTTCGCGAGCAATTTAGACAATGAGTCAACAATCAATAAAAATTGGCCATGGGAACTGTCGTCGTAAAAGATCTGCCAGACTTTATTTAGTTATTGTCGTCTGACGACACTTTCGACCTTGTGTCGTACAGTTTTACGGAGAGAACCACCGAGCAGCGCGAGTTATGTCAGACTCCTCAACGCACTAATTGCGCACAAGCAAGGTTGACATTTGTTGAAGGCAAGTCTACCATCGACTTGTAGTATGCCTTAGTGCACCATGCCACCGTACCCCCCCCCCCCCCCACTCCCCACCTCCCCCTCCACATGGCCAATCGGGATCAAGTGCCTTACCCAAGGATACAACGCAGTTGCCCCTGGCGGAGATCAAACCGTGGTTTGAAGTCCACGTCCGTAACCACCGAGCCACCGTGATCCCTTGCCACGACTTTATTACGTCATTTTGGATTGTCATGGATAATTTCGAGCACAGCTTCAACTTACATATCACAGAACTCGCAACCTGCTATGACAGTGTTATGCCTATACGGATGATTTTGGACAAGTCCAGCCGACTCACTATTTCAACATTGCTGAATACCACGTGCATCTGGGTTCTTCTAGTGAAAATCTTAGAGCAAGGATTCCAATTTCGGGTCTCTGTCAGATCTCTCCAATTAACCCTTTTCTAACGAATCGCCCGCATCCGCCCGCGTAATATGCAGATTGACCAGTTAAAAAAATTAAATTTTTCAAAATATTTCAACAAAACCATATCATGTGACCCCTCATTGGAACGAGCTCGTCGAGCTCGTTCCAATGAGGGGTCACATGCTATGGTTTTGTTGAAATTTTTTGAAAAGTTGGAAAAAATGATATTTAAAATAATAAATTTTAATATCGTCTGCGTTGGGTAAAGGTTTAAGACTAGATGGTTTTGAAATCGCAAAGCTAATTTCCAGAAGTCAGTCAACGAAACACGGCCATGACCGAATGAAAATCTGTCAAGCTGAAAATTGTTTTCTTAGTTTCATGTAACAAATGCATTGTTAACACTTCTTGAATTTAACTGTACTTGTTTGCCCCAGCACTACCCGAAGTTGCATTTGATATCATAACATTCAATATTTGACGCCAATTGGCGCACAATTGGGTCGATTGCACATTTAAAATATCAATTCAGCTGTACATGAAATACTATAGCGGCGCCTCTTGCTGTTGTTGAGGTAGGATTGTTATAAAGCGTAGGGGGTACCTCCTTAACGGCACTGGTGTAATACCAAGTCTATGTCCACTATTATCTTCTAACTTTTCTATTCGGGACCATGAATGTTAAAAGATGAGGTGGTACAAACTTCCGGAAGTGAAATTCAATTTTGGTGTTTTCCGCTATTGGTGGGAATTAACGTCGTAGCATTAGCCCTTTGAACCCCAGAGGCCGCTATTCCTGCCCCGACAAATGATACGTCATAATTTCATTAACCCTTTACCCAACGCAGGCGATATCAAAATTTATTATTTTAAATATCCTTTTTTCAAATTTTTCAAAAAATTTCAACAAAACCATATCATGTGACCCCTCGTTGGAACGAGCTCGACGAGCTCGTTCCAACGAGGGGTCACATGATATGGTTTTGTTGAATTTTTTTTGAAAAATAATATTTTTTCAACTGCTGATTTTGCATATTACGCAGGCGGATGCGGCCGATTCGTTGGGTAAAGGGTTCAGTAGGATGGCTTCGTGTTGAATGAGTTGGGTAGACCAATCAATATTTTCAACGTGCAACCCTCCAAGGCTGCACGTTAAAAATATTAATTGGTCTACCTCCAAATACCCCAAATAATGAATATGGTCTCTTCCAATTGCTGAAGTTGTACTGAAATTGAAAGTATCACCAGCGTTTAAAGAGAGGTTGCCCAGCATTTGAACTGCCACCGTAACACTGTAGACAGGCTAGTCCATCGACATGCACAACATGATGACGTTCGAGACCGACCCCGCTCCGGGAGACCCCGAGTTACCACCCCTGCACAAGATCGGTATATCCGTGTCGTCCATCTCCGGAACCGGCAACAAAGGGCAACGACGACAGCCAGGAACATCCCTAACCTGAGACGGATACATCCGCAAACAGTCATCAGCCGGCTGAGAGAATACTGCTTACGTCCTCGAAGACCTGCAATTCGTCCGATTTTGACGTTACGTCACGGCTCCGGCTTCATTCTACAGCAGGACAACGCCCGACCCCACGCAGCTCGTGTTGTTCAACAGTATCTGCAGCAACAACAAGTGGATGTTCTTCCCTGGCCCGCAAATTCGCCCGATATCCTACCCATTGAGCACGTATGGGACGAAATGAAACGTCAGCTACGCCGGCTTCCCCATGCACCGTCAACGCTTGTGGAACTCCAAAGACAGCTTATCAGAATATGGAACAACATCCCACAACACTTCCATGCTAACTTGTTCGCTTCCATGAGGCGTAGATGCACAGCAGTAGTCGATGCAGACGGAGGTCATACCAGATATTGAGTGTGTGACTTTTGTGTTTGACCCTTAGTGTCTTTGACTCTTCATGGCACCAAGAGTATTCGTCGTAGCGTAATGAAATTTCTCGTGTTGATCACAAATTGATTCATCTGTGATTGAATAAAATTTCCATGAATGAAAATGATATATATCTTTTTTTAGTGTTATTTTTTAGCATGCACACTTTCTTTTTTGGGAGAGTATATTACGTGTCACAATTTCCACTTCGTACCGTGAAGTGTAGCATAAACATTGTTCAGCCGTCGGTGGGAATTTTGTCGCAGCATTAAATGTTGCCAAACAACGTGAATACAAATGTGATGAGACATCAATTCAACTATTCCTCTGGAAGCATGTAAAATACGATGAGGTATCTGTTGCAGTTTTTGGTGTAGGGATGCTCACAAAATGGGAAAGGGTGCAAAAAGTAAAGTGACGTAAACGAGAATGACGTTAAGTTAAAAAAATCTCCAAACAGCTAGCCTTTTTCATTTTTCATGTGGTTCCGCTCCACAGTTTTCCAGGCATTTCCAAATATGACATGCCATACACTCTCTTCAAATGCAAATATTCTGTATCTTAGTTATCTAACTCATAACATGTATTACATTTCCCAAATCCACAAAAAACATATAACACTATCTGACTAAGTAGAAATAAACAATATGAATGTGGGTGGAATAATTTATTGTCAAAGGCCAGACTTCAACCTGAAAAAATTGCATGAAAAAATGCCCAAACCAGTCATTTTCAGCCACCTAGCAGCCGCAAAAGCAGAATTTTCCCACCAATCCCACCTACCCACCCCTGGAACAGAGCAACCCTGTTTCTAAAATGCAAAAAAAAAAATTATATGTTTCTGTCTCATTTTTTAGTTACCTGTCTGGTAACAAACCCGTGTAAAACTTACATTTTAAAAAAATAGCCAATTTTTCGAAGCCACTGTTTCCCATAATTCATCTGGTAATTTACCCCTATGTATCAGAATCCAACTTTGGGACCAAAACTTCAAATTCTCTTGTCCAACAAAAAGCCTAATGTAATCATATATCTGATCCTAAAAATATATCTCAATTTTACATAGCCTTAGTTTCAACATATGCCCTATCTTTAGAATTTCCCCCCTGTGTAATAGTGCGAAACTGTGGAGCGGAACCTGTAGATAGGACAAACATTTATTTTTGCGACATCGACGTCCCGACGTCCCATAACGACTGCCCCAGACGAATTTGTCGTTAACTGAAAACCGATTGCATTTTTAGATAAGGTTTTTGTTCCGGTGTGACAGGAATGGGAGTCCATAGGAAAATTAGTCCCTCTGGACTATTATTCCGCGGAATTATAGTCCTAGGTCTAACATTTCTAGGAATAGTAGTCCGGCGGACTACTATTCCTAGAAATGTTAGACCTAGGACTATAATTCCGCGGAATAATAGTCCAGAGGGACTAACGTTCCTACGGACTTTCATTCCTTTTACACCGGTATAAATTTGCAAAATTCAACAGTGATCGTTAAATAATGTGGCAGATATTAAACGTTCACGAAAAGCCGCAAACTTGACGCTGTTCTGGATAAAGGTCGAAATTTGAAATTCTAACGATTGAACTTAATAGAGTCCCCAGGCAAAATTTCATAGTTGTGTATACTATTAATACGAAGCAGTGTTTTTGAGAAAATGAGCATTTTCACCCAAAAGTGACGACTAAATTTGAAATGACGTAAAAAGCTAAAAAATTGAAAAACAGCTACCTATTAATTTTTTTTAGCTCTACAGCATTCTAAATTTTCATGAAAAACGGAGGTGATTTTAATTTTTATGACGTTGACGTTAATTACGTCACCTGAAAATTCAGTCTTTACCGATGGGAATTTTCCAGGTCGGTACCACATTTTTGTATATGGTTTTTGTTCGGATTCACAAAAGTTGAAAGAAGTAGGCTTGATATAGGAGTCGATATTAAAATATGATGACATTTAAATTTGGTATTGTGTTTGGGTAAAGTGAAAGTGAAAACTCTGGCTCCGCTTCGTTCAAGCCCAGATGGTTATTAATATTTGCGCCGCATTCCGCGTGTGTAACTTAAAAATTGTGGCCGTGAGAAGCATTACGTTTTTCGGCTTGGAAAAGCTACATCACAGGAGATAAGACGAAAAACAACCACTTTGTCCCATCAGCGAGTTTTTTCAGATAGGATTCACAGTATCCACCGATTCTGAACACCTTCCATTTGTGCTTAGAAAATCTCGGGATAACTTGGCTTCAAGGTGTCATATTGCACAAAACTCTCCAATATCATCTTAGCGGAAGTCGGTAACATAAAGTTTGCTCAATTCACAAGTAGAGGTTGAAAAAAGATAAAGGGCTATCGGTGAAAACGTATGATAACGCAAGGGACTAATGCTGTGCTTTCGTTATGGTGTCAGAGCTGAAACAAATTGAGAGAAATGTCAACAAAAAGTTTATGACATGATATCATTTGGCTGTTGATTTGTGACGTTTAGGTTATCCGCCTTGATTTATAGTACATTTTTTCTCAACAACCATACACTTTGTTATAGATGATGAGGTTTTGAAGTCTTCACCACTCAAATTAATGAACATAATGGTAAGCAGACATTTGGCGTTACTATTCCTATTTATTCTTTGGTCCATTGATTAAAAAGAAAAGTAGAAGATGTTCGATTTTTGCATCTACATAAACAACAAATCGGATCGGGGATGTTTGAATGAGACGCGGGTGAGAGCTAAACACCGCAAGTGTATTACATAACAGTTTCGCCCACCAGCAAAAGCTAACATGCATTGTACGTTGTTCCCATTTCTACAAATATAAGCATCACACGCTAGAGACTGTCAAATGTCCAGTGAAAATTCACCCCACGGCCAGCAGTTCTTCTCGCCGGCTACCCTGTAAGAAAAGCCGGCAGTACGGACTTCCCTGGCGAGTGCAGTGGGTGTTCCAGGCGAGCTGATCCGAAAAACGCCCTACTAAAAATGGTCCTACTTGTAAAATAAGTACATACATGTGGGACCAGTAAAGTAGTCTGAGTCATCCCCAACTTATATCGTCATGAAAATCGACTTTCTATAAAGTTATCTCCCTTAAAATCACTAGACGAGCAAGGAAGCTCCAATTAAGACGCAAGTAATTGTTGAGAAAACACATATGGCATCGGTAGAAAATAAAGCCAAGTTGCCTTTGTTACTTTCAAAAAACGAAAAGCTCTCAGATTAAAAGTTATAAAAGGAAAGTTGGCTTTTATGGAAAGCTAATTATGAGCAACAACTTCACAGATAATCGGTCAAGAATAGCTATGAATATCACACCTACTTCCATGATAATGAAAGTATATGCTAATTCTTATTGTTCCCTATTTTTATTATTATTTGCAAGTGCAAGAGGAGTGTTAGCCTTCGTGACGTAGGTCCGGCTGGGACTATTGCAAATTTCGTCCTACCTTGACTTTGAACGCTCTTTGAACGCTCTTCATCTGAAATTCTTGTTATCGCTACTGCCCCAGAACGGCTTGAGGCATCGAATCCGAACTTCTTGCAGTATGTGCGTCTGCATGTCTAGTATATTCAATCCAAAAATGGTAGGGGTACAACTTCCGGTTCGGGAGATCGAAAAATTTGACAACGCTTTTCATGGAATTCTCGTTATCGCTACTCCTCCAGAACGGCTGGGCCTATCGAGTTTGGAGCGTTTTTCTCTATGTACGTCTTTATGTCTAGTATATGCAGTCCAAAAATGGTAGAAGTACGTCTTTCGGTTCGGGAGATAGTTAGGGTCGAAAATTTGGGACGCTTTTCATTTGAAGTTCTTGTTATCGCTACTCCTTCAGAACGGCTTAAGATATCGAGGCCGGTGTTTTTGGGCGGACGGGGCTTTCGTGATATAAGGGGGGGGGGGGGGGGGGACCTTTTGATTTGCTCGAAATTCTGCACGGCCTCTACCGTTCAGGTCTGGCCCCAATGTCAGAAAACCCATACTTTTAGGGCGGAAACCTCTCACTATGCTTACATTAAAGTGGTAATGCTACCCTATTGTTCTGTCCGAGGTCTGTGGTCAGTATGCAAGATGATCCCCCCCCCCCTCCATAGAGAAAGTTCTGAATTTTTTTAATTGCAAAGACTATTGCCAAACATTCTCTTTCGATGACTGAGTAGTTTCTTTCCCTTTCCAATAAGCTTTTACTTGTGTAGGCCACGGGAAATCGCCCATCTCCATGTTGCTGCATCAATACTGCCCCACCCCCGTATCTGAGGCTCTGAGGCGTCTGTCTGTATCAGAAAAGGTTTTGTGAAGAGCGGCAGTCTGAGAACGGGAGCTCTACTCAAGATTCCTTTGAGAACCTTGAATACTCGTTCTTGATGATTTTTGCATTTTACCTTATTGGGCTGTCCTTTTTTCGTCAAGTCTGTCAGTGGAGTCGCTACCTCATCAAAGTTGGGCACAAATTTCCTGTAGTACCCGGCTAGGCCAAGAAATGACCTGAGCTGTCTCTTCGTCTGCAGGTGTTTTGCAGCACGAATCCTATCCAATTTTTTCTCGTCCATGGCTACATGGCCATTCCCCACCCTATGACCCAGGAATGCCACCATCTTAACCCCAATTTGGCACTTTAGAGGCTTGATGGTAAGCCCCGCGGCCCTCAACCGTCCAAGCAATTCCCTGAGGCCCTGAATGTGTTCTAACCAGGTCATTGTCTTACACAACATGTCGTCTACATAGTGGACAATGCCACAAGTACCAGCCAGTAATCTCCACATCATCTTGTTGAATGAGGCCCCCGCGTTTACCATTCCGAAAGGTTGCTTCCAAAATTGGTAACATCCATCTGGGTTGGTGAAGGCCGTCAATGGCCTGTCCGATTCCCTAACCGGGATTTGGCAATAACCCTTGCACAAGTCGAGTTTGCTAAAGAAATTTATCCCTTGCAAACCCGTCAAAATATCCTTCATGTTACTCATTGGTTCCGTGTCAAATTTGGTAATAGCATTTAACCGCCTAAAATCTGTGCAGAAACGCACTCCCCCTTCTTTCCTTTTGACCAATACCACAGGTGAATTATACGGCGAAGTTGATAGTTCAATGACCACAACCTTGATCATTTTCTCCACCTCCTCTCGCATCTCTTGCCGTTTGGCATATGGTATTGGGTAGGATCTGACACGAATTGGTTCAGTTGTAGTCAGCTCAATTTTATGTTCCTAGAGGTCCGTTGTCCTGGGCCTCTCGGAGAACACCTCTCTGAACTCGTCCAGAAGTCTTGTCACATGATGTCGCTGATCGACTGTCAGGTTGTCACAAATGACTACATCCCTATGGGGTTCTTGGCCATCTACTTCTCCTAGCACTAACAAGTCATTATCGGCGATAACCTTCGTGTCGTCAGCCAACTCTGGGTCTATGATTGCAATACCGGTTATCATCTCGGGCTTACTGCCATCAGGGACTGCTCCATCCGCCAATAGCATGGTCTCTGGCCAGTCTCGTTCATTGTATTGCCTAAGAAGATTAGCGTGATAAAGCTTCAGCTTCCCACCTACACCCACTCGATAATCCATCTCTCCCACTGCTTCTGTCACCGTGTAAGGCCCCTTCCGTTGCAAGAGCAACTTGTTCTGGTCCGTTGGAAGCAGGACTGTCACCTTTTGCCCCACCGTAAATTTCCTATTCTTAGTCCTCTTGTCATAATGGTGTTTGTAATGACGTTTGGCCATGCCTAGGCTCTCCCTCGCTATCCGACAAGTCTCCTCTAATCCATTGTTTAATTCAACGGATCCCTCGGGTTCTGACCACATATCCCTCAAAAACTGCATGGCCCCCCTCAGGACCCTGCCAAACAACAATTCAAAGGGCGAAAACCCCGTGCTAGCCTGTGGGACCTCTCTATATGTAAATAGGACCGCCGGCAAATACCTATCCCAGCCTCTCGGCCTCTCCTGACACATCTTGTTCAGCATGTTTTTCAAGACACCGTTAACTCGCTCACTCAAGCCGTTGCATTTCGGATTATCCCTTTACCCACCGTAACGGCCAAAACCGGCCAGCGCTATTCTCAAAAATCGCCAATTAATTTTCATTATTTTTTTCATTTTTTGTCTCAAAAACATAGGTTATGACCCCTCGTTGGAATGAGCTCGTCGAGCTCGTTCCAACGAGGGGTCATAACCTATGTTTTTGAGACAAAAAATGAAAAAAATTAGTTATTCAAGAATTATTTTTGCAAGTGTCGTCTGCTTTCTACGTTAGGTAAAGGGTTATAGTGAGTGGTAAACAGTTGCTTAACTGACACCAGCTGATAAACCTCCGCCATGAGCCCCGATGTAAACTGTGTCCCCTGATCACTCAGCATCTCCTTTGGGAAGCCCACCCTACAGAACACCCCCAGTAAAGCTTCTGCCACCCTCTCTGTTTCTATCTTCGCCAGTGGCACAGCCTCTGGGTACCTGGTAGCATAATCTATGATAGTCAATATATATCTATTTCCTTGATCCGAAACGAGTTGAATGGGACCCACGAGATCCACTGCAATCCGCTCAAAAGGCTCGTTCATCAATGGCATTTGACCTAAAGGAACCCGCGGCTCTCTGCCTTTAGGGACTGTCTTCTGACAAATATCACAAGATTGGCAGAATCTTTTCACATCCCCCGAAATACCCGGCCAGTGGAAGCTGTGATCCCATCGAGCGTCTTCCTTGAGCCCAAATGTCCCCAACCAATGATGCATGGGCCAGGGTCATCACCCGTTTCCGGTGTTCCGCAGGCACCACAACCTGTTTTACTTCAAGTACGGCCTGTCCTTGCCATTTTATAAACACTCGGGTCAACACTCCTTTATCAACCTCCATTTTGTATCGACCCTTCCCAAATGTTTTGTTGCACTCCCCTTTCCCAGCAAGTCCCCAGAGTTTACCAAGGGAGGGGTTGTCCTTTTGAGCGACTCTGAGATCGTCTACCCCGATGTTTTCGACTGCCTTTACTGACACCTCCAATGGTCTTATGGGGCGCTTCTCCATAGCAGCTTGGGCCTTAGTCACTACCGCCAAACCTTTCTTGGAGGCTTTCCTCGGTGACCACCCATTATCAGGTTCCACCCTAGCCCCCGGAATATTTCCAACAACCAAGTCAAATACAGGCTCCATCATGCACATTACCTCCACTTCTCTGCTGTGGAAGGGAGTATCTATCTTCACCTTTGCCAAGGGAAATCGCCTTAACGTACCATCAGTCAACACACACAGGTCTCCTGTGAGCTGCTCTTCACTAATCAACCCCCTCTTTACCACCACACTACTACATCATGTATCTCGTAACATCTGCAACTCTTGATAATCAATATACCCCGGGTGTACTGGCATTCTCCCCTTATCACATATGGGCATTGTTGCCCCTATCTCTCCTATTCTTTGGCGAATCGTCTTCCTTTCCCGACTTGTTGCTCCCACCATTAGTATTAGCTGGGGGGACCCTCTTCCAACAATCTTTTGCCATGTGCCCCTTCTTATCATACACAAAACAAGTCATTTCCCGAGCTACCGGTCCATTGTAGCTCCCTTGGCGATTTGTTTGTTTCCGTTTCCCCCAGCGCAACCTGCCGAATAGGTGGTGCTTTTCGACGATCTGCTATTCCCTAAACTACTTCCACGAGCCTCTAAGTACTGTTCAGCCACCCTCGTAACCTCATCCATGCTCCCTGGTTTTCTCTCCCTCACAAATATGGCCATGTCGGGAGGAAACGTACCAATGATTTGTTCCCTGTTCAATTTCAGAAAGTTCACCCACCGATCAAAATACCGAGATACCCGGGCCACAAACTGGTGGACATTCTCCCCTCTTTCCGATTTACAATCCCTAAATTTTAATCTAAAGCCCTCTTCGATGAGCTGATATCTCCTCAGTGTCGCTCTTTTTAGTTCATTGTAGTCATTAGCTTGGAAGGGACTTAAGCTTAACTCCAGGCATCTTCTGGCCACACATTGCTCTGAGCGAACCTCTCAAACCATTGCAAGTACGCGTCGACGTCGTCTGACCTTTCGTCAAACGCGGGTAGTTTGGGACAAAGAGCCCTAAAACACCCCTCAGCATTCCCTATCCTGTACCCCCATTCGGTTCGGGTAATTGAGCTCTCGCTCTCAAAAGCTCTAACTCTCGCTTATGGTCAGCTGTTCTCAGTGCAGATTCCCTCTCAGTCCTTTCTCTCTCAATTTCGGCCTGCCTCTCAGCTCTCTCAGCCCTGTCTCTCTCAATCTCGGCTTGCTTTTCAGCCCTCTCACTTTCAATTTTGGCTTGCTTTTCAGCCATCTCAACTTCTTTGTCAAGTTCGGCTGCTTTTATTGCAGCTTCTTCCCGTTTCAACGCCACCTGCTGTGGCCTCTTTGGCCAATCTCTTCTGCTCCTCCCTTACAATTTTTTGTAACTCACCCCCGGTGTAACCTAACCGTTCCCCGGCTGTAATTAACTGATCGAGGGTCATTTGTGATTCCATTTTTTATGCCTTAAGTAATTCTAGAATTTAAAAATGGGTCTCGTTTACCTTAACTGAAACAAATAAGTCACTACTTCGAACCTAACATTGTCACTTTAGTGGTAGCAAAAATTTAGAAAAATACCTAAAATGCATTTAAACCCTTTGTACCATTCCGCCCTTCAACCTTTTAATTTTACCATTTAGGAATGATCCTAAATTGTCAAGGGGGTGCCTTGGTGTGCCCACTCAACAATAAATATTAGTTGTGTCGGGGAGGGTTAAGATCGCCCAAGTTCCATCGCATTCCCTTAGAGTGTGCCCTGAAACCAGAGTGAACTTATACCTGACCCCAGTTCCTCGTTCGCATTCCTCGAGGTGCTCGTAGCTTCTTAGATAAAAGGGGTATAAATACAAATAAGAAGGTTATGTAATTACTGATACGGAATGACGATACAAAACAATTTATTTACATATAAAAGAAAATACCTTTCTCACAACCATGTCCTTGAATAACATTTTCACAACCCAATAATATATTTACAGTTCACACTGTCCGCCCGGCGTCCATTGTTTTACTCTACATCCCTTCTCGTTCTCCGCTCGCCTTTCCTTCCTGTTGTACTGTCTTTTGAATTGTTCCTTTCACATGGACCGATGGGAAGGTCCTTAAACACAGTCCGATCTCTGATACGGATCGTAATCAGTCTATCAACACCATTTAACAACCTATACCAGTTTATCAACGCTACTTAACAACCTAAGTAGTAGGAACCGCACCGTTCATGTCTGTTTTTGGGGACCTTGAGGTCATTTGCGCCCAAAGCGCCCAGGCGTTTTTAGGCTTCCCTCACCCCTCCCTGTGCCCAAGCCCGTTCGGCCCCCCTCACCCCCACTGCGCCCAAAGCCCCTTAGGTACCCTCCTTGCGCCCAAACCCAGTTAGTCCCTCCTTCGTGCCTAAAACCTGTTAGGCGCCCCTCCCAATGCCCAAAGTCTATTGGGACCCAAGATAGCGGCCCAAGATGGCGGATGACAAGATGGCGTCTTCCCCCATGATGTGGCTACCATAATACGCAAAGTGGGAGGGATCCCCCTCCCTGTACCTAAAGCTTATTGGGACCCAAGGTGGCGGCCCAAGGTGGCGATCCAAGATGGCGGCTTCCCCCATGATATCTGTAACGTGGATACCATAATACACACAGTGGGAGGGCTCCCCCTCCCTCCCTGTACAGCCCAAGATGGCGGCGTCGTTAATGCGCATGACATCAACAAGATGGCTGCGCCCATATTAGGCATGTGCAATAAGGATGGTGCGCATGATATGCATGACGTCAACAAGATGGCGGCCCACACATCTTTTAGAGATGCACTCACTTAAAAGAATACAATATGGCGGTCACTGATTTGGGAACATAGTGGTCACTGATGGGGGACATGGGTACGGGGAGGGGGTAGTGTTCGCCTCAAAAGGCATGGACGCTTTGTGCTCTTAGTTTTTTAATATGTTTTGGGGGGAGCAGTCAGTACTTTTCATGTCACAAACAAAGTATTAGATTACATAAACTTTAATTAAAATTGAAGTTTATTTTAAAACAGGGCTTCCCTCATCTAACACAGAATGTGGATGCTTTCAAATACATCTATGTATGTATGCATCTTGTAACATTATCAACAATCATAAAGGGTCTCGAGTTAATCCTCTTACGATTGCGTTGTAAATAAACTGTGTCTGGAGGTTTATCTTCATTCGTGTTACCTTTATTGACAACGTTACCCTGACTTGGCTTTATCAAATGTTGGGTGACCGGACGTTTCGGCCACGGACGTTTCGGCCCGGACGTTTCGGCCACGGACGTTCCGGCCTAGGACGTTTTGGCCACGGACGTTTCGGCCAATTGGAGATATTACACCCCAGGCATCAACAGCAATGAATTCTGTCTGTAAATGTCAAATAACGAAGAAATGGATAGAAGATTCACCCGTCAGTAAAAAATATAACTTGTTTTCTTCAAATACAATAAAAAATAATACATGTAGTGGACATAAGTGAATATTCTCCAAAATTGTGCTTACTTGTGCTATGTATTATAATTGTTTCATTACTTGTTTTTGTTATATTTTTATGATAACGTTCAATAAATATAAAAAATGGAAATGGTTTTTCTTCATTCCTAAATCACTTCCCCCTCTCCAACTCTTCCAGAGAAAACAAGAAAAAAAAATGTCAAAAAGTACCCTCAAATATATTTTGGCCGAAACGTCCACCCTGTCCAATATTTCTGGCCGAAACGTCCGTGGCCGAATCGTCCTAGGCCGAAACGTCCGGGCCGAAACGTCCGTGGCCGAAACGTCCGTGGCCGAAACGTCCTACATTCCAAATGTTGTTATTGTCGCGAGCGTATCTGTGCAAGAAGAACAGAGTATTAATCTGTTATACAAACACGTAATCAATTTTCTTCTGTTGGGTATAGAGTTACAAAAAAGAATGAACAACTCTAAAGTTTTCAGTATATTCAGTGTTTTATTTTCACATAAAATCAGTTTTTTACGAAGTAGTTAATTAGTTTTGCAAGCAGTTAAAATGGAGTTTTAATCAGTTTTAAAAGTGATTTTACAATTGCACCATAAGTAATTTTTTACAACAATAAGTAGTTTTTACAATAATTTTACTGGTAATCATACAAAAACAAGAAAAAAAAATGTCAAAAAGTACCCTCAAATATATTTTGGCCGAAACGTCCACCCTGTCCAATATTTCTGGCCGAAACGTCCGGGCCGAAACGTCCGTGGCCGAAACGTCAGTGGTCGAAACGTCCTACATTCCAAATGTTGTTATTGTCGCGAGCGTATCTGTGCAAGAAGAACAGAGTATTAATCTGTTATACAAACACGTAATCAATTTTCTTCTGTTGGGTATAGAGTTACAAAAGGGAATGAACAACTCTAAATTTTTCAGTATATTCAGTGTTTTATTTTCACATAAAATCAGTTTTTTACAAAGTAGTTAATTGGTTTTGCAAGCAGTTAAAATGGAGTTTTAATCAGTTTTAAAAGTGATTTTACAATTGCACCATAAGTAATTTTTTACAACAATAAGTAGTTTTTACAATAATTTTACTGGTAATCATACAAAAACACATAATTAAATGTTCAGTAACTGACTCGTGGTCAATTTTTTGTTGTTTTTCTGGACTTTCTCTAGTTATCATCTGAAGCTGTCTGCACATCCAAAAACGTGTATTTTCTTAATAATGGATCCAAAAGGTATTTTCTTTTCTCAATTGCGAATTTTTCAGCTTCGTTCATTCCGTAACCTTCCTCATCTCGAAGTCGCTGAGCAGTTTTTCTAATTTTTCCATAGACCGGATGTTGTCTGAAGTGCCTTACTCGACTCATGGCCTTAAATAATTTCTTACAAAGGGAAGCTCTGAAGCTGTCTCTAAGAGCTTCCTCGGCCGCTTTGGTGGCCATGTGTCTGGGCATGCCATTTTCTACGTACAACACTTTCAAATTTAGTTGTATTATCTTCATATGCGCTTATGATTAAAGTGTCTATACGCTCGTTTCGCCATCTTCCTCCTCCTCTGAATATTCACTTTCAGTGGTTGTATCACTATCGTCTGACTCTGAATATGTGCTCTCGTTAGAATCAGACGAGTCATACGCTTCATTTGACTCCCAGTATGTGCTCTCGTTTGACTGAATGCCTCCACCCGTCATCCCAAACCTCTTGAGACAATAACCAGCTTCGTGTCTTTTGCGTGTGAAGGTTCTTGAGAATGCTTTCCTACAAAATTTACAGTTGTGGCTCGGCATGTGTTCTCTCTTTGAACGCTCTGAGAACAAATGAGAATTGGGGGGACATCACGATTTATAAGACAGTGGAGAGTATCCGCAAATACGCGCAGGTATACATCAGTTTTACATACGGGCCCACCGGTTTTACACATGTTACGAAGATGATGATGGGTCCCAATGTCAGAGAACACTGATCTTATATACTTTTAGGGCGGAAACGTCTCACAAAGCTTACATTAAAGTGGTAATGTAACCATATTGTTCTTAAATCTTATATCGAAACATGCCACAATATCTTACAAATAATAAAAAACCTAGACAAAGAATTAATCTCTTCACACCTTTGGGGAACGAATTAAACCACCTTGATTACAGCTTGGGAAAGGATTAATTTACATCTGCGAACGTCATTGACACCAAGTGAATTTAACTATTTACTACTTGAATAATCCTTCATTAGTGAGGATTATGACATTCCAATTTGGCAGCACCCACCACTGGGTCATAAATCAACCAATCACAAAATTAATAAAAATAATGGACACTTGCCCCACCATAGACACGCCCAATTACCTGACAATTAATTTTCATTATTTGTCTCAAAAACATAGGTTATGACCCCTCATTGGAACGAGCTCGTCGAGCTCGTTCCAATGAGGGGTCATAACCTATGTTTTTGAGACAAAAAATTAGTTATTCAAGATTTTTTTTGCAAGTGTTGTCTGCGATTCATGTTAGGTAAAGCGTTAATGTGCATGTTGCTTCCTTGTGTTGGCTTCTATCTGCGACCTTCACCTTGATGGGCTAATCGTGAACTATGTGAACAATAAACCATCTAGTGGTAGTGCATATGTCGTATAAGATCTATTGTGGTGTCTACTTCCACGAAAAAGTCATGATGTGCATGCCTATTCCATGTGTTGACCATTACTGTGACTTTGATCTTGGTGATGAGATATTGAATTTTGGATGCGGCACGTTGTCTAGTTGTCCATATGTTGTGTAAGGTTCATTCTGATATCTATACCACTAAAAAGTCTTGGCCTGAACTCGATAACTTTGTGAATGCTCATTCCATGTGTTGTCCTATTTTCATGGGTCGGTCATGAATAATTTTGAATGCGACACACCAGTCTCGTGGTGGTTCATATGTTGTGAAAGTTCCATTATGATATCTCTTCCCATTAAATAGTATGGCCCGGATACAAAAATAGTTAATGTGCATGATATTTCACGTGTTGTGGGTTGATCGTGAATTTTATATGAAACATGCCGACTAGGGATGGTACATATGTTGTAGCTTTCATTGTGATATCTCTTCCCGAACACGAAAAAGTTGTTTGGGCATGCTCATTCCATGTTTGGATCTCTCTTTGTGATCTTGACCCTGGTCGGTTGCTCGGTCGGTCACGAATTTTGTACACAACACACTGTCTGGTGGTGGTGAATATGCTGTGTAAGTTCATGGTGATATATACACGAATTGATGAAAATAGTTTTTTTTCGGCCATCTTGGACACCACCGTGAGTGCCATCTTGAATACTTCAGTTGATCAAGGTTTGCAAAGTGGCATCATTTCAGATTCTGATTGAATGTACAAGGTTACAAACTTTCACTCTCAGGCTGTCGGACTAGCTGTCCATTTTCATCCATCCGGAAAACTACCCGACGCGATATGATACTGGCTGTTAAAAGGGTCCTTAAAGCTCGAATAAATAAGTATAAAAATAATAAAATAAAATAAAATAAATAAATAAATGAAGATTAAAAAAACAGCTCTATTCGGTTTGTAATTATGAGAATGTAAAATCATTTCAAACAATACATTTGTGTCGTAAGATGATATAAGATAAGATTCATTAAGCAAATACACCAAGAAAAAGGCAGATTGCTTTGTACAGTGCGTGGAGAGTGGATTGTAACTAAATCACCCGCGGAGTGGATTTTTCACCCAAGCTATAAATTTCAAATTTTGTACATATCGACAAAAAACACAAGCAATGTTTCAGCCTATGGACCTCCGGGTTTAACCCGGAGGTCCATTGGCTGAAACTTTGCTGGTGCTGGTTATGCTTTGCAACAAATTTGCAATTATTGCTCAGGTGGAATCTCCACTCTGCTGCTGATTTAGTGATAATACACTCTCCACGTACTGTATATACAAAATCAGCATAAATAGAAACGTAAAACAATACTAATTCCAAATGACAAACGCAACTAGACTTTATGATTCTGGAGAATCATGGCTTTTCCCGATGAGATTCCATGATTTTCATGACCCCACAGTGTCCGATGAATTGTTTTTAACTGTCTCACTGAAGTTCCTTCATTGATGTTATGAGAAAGGTGAGTATAGTGGTCTCAGATGACTCAGTTTGATAAACAAATTGTTTAGGTAAACCCATCATTAACGGTGGAGTGGATTAATGTCAATATCGTCGTCCAAAAAGTCAATGACCGACAAAAGGAGTTATGTTTGTTTGACACATACCCACTAAGTGCTGTGTCTATTTGAAAATGGTCCATTTTATCTCAAAGGTATCCAAAATATTGATGTCTGGCATTTTGTAGAGGGTTAACAAGTGCTAACAGGAATATTTTTTATTCATGCAACTTGTAATGTCACACCAAGAACTGCGAATGGCCATTTTTTCTTTAAAATCTAAAAGTTGTTTTCAGAGAAATCCAGGGAGAACATGAATTTTAAGCTTTTCATGGGTATCATTGTTTATCCAGCCCAAAACGGGTTAAGTGTTGTTTTTTGAATACTCTTATTACTTCCAAAAATAATTCTCAGTGAATTTTACTTCCACTTATTTTGATCTCTCCTCTTAACTTCGGGTGTTGTGGGTACGCAAACACAGCCCATTTTATCAACATTTTGATGTTTGAGAACCTGTATAGGGTTAACAAATGCTTACAGGAATATTTTGTACATGCAGCTTGTAATGTCACACAAAGATCTGAGAATGGCTATTTTTTCTTGAAAATCTACGAGATGTTTTTAGAGAAATCCTCGGATAACATGATTTTTTAACCTTTTGAGGGGTATCGCTCTGTAACCAGCCCTAAACGGTTTAATGCTTGGTTTTGTGAATACCTTCATTACTTACAAAAATGATCCCCTGTCAATTCCACTTCCAGTGAAGGAGGTTATGTTTATCTCACAGGTACACATTGGGGGTTATGGGTGCCCAAGAACAGCCTATTTTCTCAAAATGTCTATGCTTAGCAGCCTCTGGCGGGTTAACAAATGCTTACCGAAATATTTTGTCCATGCAACTTGTAATGTCACTCCAAGACCTGCGAATGGTCAATTTTTCTTGAAAATTTTGTTTGAGAAATCAACAGAAAACTGGAATTTTACGCTTTTAAGGGGTATATCTCCTTAACTAGTCAAAATGGGTTAAGACCGCGATTTTTTGAATACACTTACTACTTACAAAAATGTTTCCCTGTCAGTTTTGTGTCCGGTAAAAGAAGTTATGTTTCTCTGTTGCATTCCCATTTGATGTTGTTGGTGTCCAAAAACAGACTATTTTTTTAAAATTGTGACATTTAGCAGTCCATGGAGGGTTAACATATGCTTACCGGAATAATTTATCCAATCAGCTGGTAATGTGACACCAAGGCCTATCAATGGCCATTTTCTCTTGAAAACCCTACCAGATGTTTGTAAAGAAATCCAGGGAAAACATAAATTTTTAAGCTTTTGATGGGTATCACTATTAAAAACCACAAAAGGGGTTAACGCTTGGTATTTCTGAATACCCTTATTACTCACAAAAATGGTCATCGGTGAATTCCACTTCCAACAAAGGAGATTAAGTTTATGTCTCAGGTACATGTCGGGTGCTGTGCGTGTCCGAAAACAGCCCATTTCAACAAAATTACGATGTTTGGCAGTCTCTAGATGGTTAATAAACGCTCACCGGAATATTTTGTCCATGCAAATTGTAATGTCACACAAAGATCTGTAAGTAGCCAATTTTTCTTGAAAACCTACAGGATGTTTTTAGAGAAATCCACGGAAAATGGGAATTTTAATATTTTAAGGGGGTCTCTCTCTTTAGCCTGCCCAAAATGGGTTAAGACTTCGACTTTTGAATATCCTTACTACTTACAAAAATGTTCCCGTATAGATTGTACGTTCGATAAAAGCAGGCACTTTTCTTTGTGGCGTACCCATTGGGTGCTGTTGGCGTCCAAAAACAGCCCATTTTTTCACAATTTTGATATTTAGCAGCCCGTGGAGGGTTAACAAATGCTCACCGCAGTATTTTGTCCATGCAGCTTCTATTGCCACACCAAGGCCTGGGAGTGACAAATTTTTCTTGAAAATCCAGAAGACTCGTTTAGAGAAATCCACGGAAAACATGAATTTTTTAGCTTTATGGGGGTATTGCTGTTTAACCAGCCCAAAACGGGTTAACGCTTGGTTTTTTAACACCCTTATAACTTACAAAAATGATCCTCGGTGAATTCCACTTCCAATAAAGGAAGTTATGTTTATATCTCGTGTATCGTTTGGGTGCTGTTGGGGCCTGAAACCGGTTCATTTCATCAAAATTTCGAAGTTTGGTAGCCTGTGTGGGGTTACCATATGCATCGCTTGATATGTCGTGTGTATCAAAGGTCGTGTCACAGACAGGTCTAATAATGATGAATGTTTAAAAAAAATCTACAAGACGTGTTTCGAGAAAGTGCCTATAAACCCCAGTTTAGGCAGTTGTTTGCCAATTCTGACGAAATAAGGGTTAAATCGAAAATTCCGCTTCGGTACATTTTTAGATTTTGTGACCGTCTATGAGTGTGCAAATTTCGTGAAAATCGGATCGAAAATGGCTTCTGAATCGTACAAACAAAATGTGTGGACCCCCCCCCCCCCCCCCCCCCAAAAAAAAAAAAAAAAATCAAAAAAAAAATCCGTAGAATAACAAGAGTCTCAACCAGAGAGAAAAGCCTAAATATCAAGGCTTATAGCTGTAATATAATATTGTTAATGTCACCTCTTGGTATGAAATGGAAATACAGTTGACGCAAAAGTAAATTATACAATTTACAATTGAAAAAGAGATAATGTAAATGTTTGCTTTGCACGTGACACAGGCGCGTAGCCAGCAATCTATATGGGGGTGGGGGCGGGGTGGATACGGGCTGGATCTTTTGAGGGATCCAAACATTTTTATGTCGTTGGCATATAAAAATCGGAGTCTTCAGTTGGAGGAAGGTGTCAACGTGGGTGCCCACCCGTGTTGCCCCAAATGACGCTATTTTGCGATCGAGAGAACGTCAAGTGTGGGATGTCACCCGTATTTTCATTAGTTGACACCCCATGTAGATCGCAGAATCGAGATTTGCAGGAACAGGGGTGGGGCGGGGTGGGGGGGATGGGGGCTGGGGATTTTAGAGGGAGACCAGGACTCACCTCTCCGCCCACCAGGGACGTGGCTAGAGGCTTCCGATTGAGGGTGTAGGGTAGAGACTTTCCAACTAGGGGGAGGGACCCGGGAGGGGGAACTCCCATCCCGGTCCCTCCCCCTAGTTGGAAATTCACTACCGAGAAAAATTTAGAAACTGAAGGCATGAAAGGGGGCATAAAATTGATTCTAGTGACTGAAACGCCAACACATTTATGATAGAATTATCAAGTTATTATTATTTGGTATTCTTCTGGGAGTTGAATATTTGCTAAACAAATGCTCAAGCTGAGAACTTTGAGCAATTCACACTGTCTAACATTAAATCAGATCTTATGCAGAAATGATCAATTTTTGATGTTTCATCATTTTGTAACTGTGAATGATGGAATTAACTCAGGATAACGATTTTACATGATGTCATTTTCTTGAAGTGCATTTCGAAGATTTTTTTTTATAATAATTAAACGGATTATAGAAACAGTTGGAATTTTTGCCGATTTGAAACCGAGTTGGAATTTTGGGAAGTAAAGGAGACCTCACCAAAGAAGTTCTAAAATCCAGGTAGATGGAATTTCCAACTACTTATGACTGGCCCTCCGCATTTCAAACTATAGGGAATTTTGGCCAGGACTAGGGGGGGGGGGGGGTCGCCTTGCCCCTGCCGCCCACCCATGTCTGCGCCACCTTCCATCACAAGAAGATAAGTCAAATAAGGTCATAATAGTTTTACTCGACAGTGGATGATTCACTGGGTTAGGTTTAGAACAAGTCGTTCAAACTTGACATCAACTGACACTAATCATTCAATTTTGACGTTTTGTATAGCATTAGAAGATAAATAAGTCGAGTAAGTTGAGGGACAGTACATTTATATAGCCTGAGGTGAGTATATTTGATATTTTTTCTTGCTCTTCGTTTCATTCAGATGAATTATACACGAGCAGAGTAAAAGTAGCGAGTACAAGTTGCGAAGAACGGTGTTGAATATAACCTAAATTCATCTAGTCGAAGTCACCCACAGCGGGGATAATAGTGCCTGTGTTGTAAGGTTTCAATGGAATTACGTCAGCAAAGATATCACTCCGTGATCCCGAGAACACACAACTGAACAAACTCCTGACAGCGAAAAAATGGTAAATGTTTTAGTTAAAGCTTTCAAAATGGTTTGCTTCAATAAGAACTCAATAAGGGCCCGAGAAACATATTTTTAACGTTTTTGGGGTCTGAAGTGGTAATTGGTACTATGGTATGTGGTAATTGTTTCGAAGTGAATTGGTATTTTGGGAATTGATATAAACGTAATGAACCCTTCCGTACTGACATATCCGCCTTTTTGATTGACTCGTCCAAACCGACGAGTCACCGTCCATAACAATTCTTGAGTTGAGACTTGCGATATTTACGGTTACAAGAGGGCGCAATATTTATAATCCAAAGAGCCGTAAGATTCCATCTGATTCGAAATCCTCTGCCTGATTCGATTCAATTCAAAATTTGAGATTCGCGGACCGTAATATACAGAAAGGTGAAAGTCATTATTACATCTAACATTATTCTATTAGGCCACACGAAATAAATTAATTGATTCTTAGGCAATTTTTGTTTCAAATCAGTGAGGGAGGGAGGGTTTTAGTTGTAATTTTATTTTTTTTCGTGCATATAATGAGTATGGATTGAGAAACTTTCCGCTGTCTTTTCACAGAAGGGAATATATTAAAAGTGTATGATTATAAAAATTAATTCATTTAATTTAACCCTCAAGGGTCTACTTGCTACTTTGATAATTTTTTACAGCACACGCTAAAAACTAAAGTGTTAAAAACTACACTTGAAGTGTTGTATTTAACACTTACTAAGTGCTGAACTAGCACTTTGTTCAAGCGTAGATATCCCAGAACTTGACAGGTGTTGACAATAATACCATTTGACAAGTGTAATGTCGCGACACTTAAAAGGAAACAACGCAGATGACGCGGCTCAGGCTCGAACTCTCGAGCCTGATCCGCGTCATCTGCGTTGTGTCCTTTTAATTATGTACCCACCAAGCACAAATCAAATTATGGACGATTCTGGTAGAATCACCAATGCTAGACACATGGGAAGTGCCATCCATTCAAGTTTCATATGTCTGACGATTGTAATGTCTAAGTGCTTAAAGCATTGCACTTTGAGTGTTAAAATCAAACCCTAAGAGTTAGAAGGGGGTTAACACCTTGGAAGTGTCAGTTTTAACACTTTAGTTTTTAGTGTGCAACAGGTGTTATCTCTGGTGAAACTTGCAAGTCACATTTTTACATTCTAAATGCCTTGACAGTTGTTTCTTGGCAAGTCTTGGCTGCCTGTACAGGCAGCCAAGACTTGCCTAGAAACAACTGCAAATCAAGCCACAGGATGTGTACTGTCTTTAATTATGTTCTTCATATTTCGGCTACACACATAAATGAAAAAAGGCAATAAAACGTTGAAACGTCCAACGAGGGAAGGCAATAACAACGTCCAATGAGGAGTGCAATTTCAGGGAGGAAATGCCCGAGAATTAAAACACTTTTTTTGGCCTTGGTAACTTTTAACATCATTCTATGTTTATAGAATGAGAAATATATTCGCCCAACCGTTCTAGTATTAGCCTCGAAATATTTACTAAGAGATACTTGTCACATTTGACAGGCAAATATATTGTCTGTCATCCCAGAATTCAACCTTATTTACCAATTACGTTGTATAGACTTGCGTACTCGTTAACCTGTTACATCATACCACACTGACAGTGTGTGCCTTTCTAATATACTGTTAAAGGGACAATTAGGCCTGTCATAGACGTTGCTCCGACGTCGCATCAATTTTAATTCCTGACCAAAACCGAATTCGATTCATCTTTGGTGCGACATCTGTATCAAATAAATGCGAGCAGATGATCCTCAAACAAACTATTCGCCAGACGAATTTAATTCATAATTAGGGTTTAATATGTTTCCAGTTTTCCATAGTAACAGGAACGGGAATGAAATTATACCGGGAACCGGGAAATGTCCCGGATAATATCAAGTAAATTTACGAGAGTAACAAGACGCATTTATTTTCGTGAAAATGAACATGTATTATTGGTAATCTGCCATCTCCATATAGAAAAGTTCTATTCCTAAAAGAAGTGTGAAAACCCAAACCCGCTTCCAACTCGTCTTCATTTTCAGAATCGTTAGTTTTATCACCACTTCCTCCTGGCTCCAACTTCCTCCTCACCAGTCTCCTCAGCGTGACGGCAGTGAAGAATGAGTTGTTGCTGAATTGTGATTCTGAAAATGAAGACGAGTTTGAACTTTGAAGCGAGTGAACATCTTGCTGTTGAAGAAAGTAGTCATCTAGAACTGACTGAGAGCTACAGTGATTTGGGGAATAAGGTTCTTCAGGGAGCAGGATTGTAAAAAAAAAGTACAGGCGTGGAAGGGCTGAGGAAATCTTATAAAGTTACGCTGGGGCAGTTTTTCAATTTTTAAAACTGCAGTTCAGCACAAACAATGCCATGCGTGATTCCCGGTTCGGTGCTATAGATTTCCCGGATATCATGAATGGCTTTCGGAACCGGGAATTCGGGAATTCTAGTTTCCGGGATTAAACCGTATTCATAATACATCAGAAAGGAGGCGAGGTGGCGTTGCGGTAACCGGTTCTCGTCCGATCACCGAAGTTTAGCAACGTCTGTTGGTCCTTGGATTGGTGACCGTCTGAGCGATCGATTCTGACTCCCGCGTTGTATCCTTGGGCAAGACACTTAACCCCGATTGTCCACATGGGGTGGGGGGGGGGGGTTGGGGTTGGGGGTGGGGGCTAACGATGACGGCGTGTACTAAGACGTACCACACGTCGATTGTGCTCATGTATTCAACCAATCTAACCATACCTGTGCTGCAGTGCGGAGTTACGATGTTGGGAGCTGGCAGCTGCTCGTCGTTGCTCGGTGGTTCTCTCCGGGTACTCCGGCTTCGTCCATCCGTAAAACTGTCACCGTCACAATATGACCTTCGTTGTTAAAGTTTCGTTAAATCTTAATAAATAAATAAATAAATAAATAAATAAATAAATAAATAAATAAATAAATAAATAAATAAATAAATAATGCGTCTGAAATACGTATTGGTTACAGACGTCGCACCACAGACGCGTCGAATTCAATGCAAACGACCTGCATAAGAACATGCTAATGAGGAAATACCCATTAACCCCCGGGGGGGGGGGGGGGCACGCTATTCTTGGCATTATTTGCTATTAACACCAGTAAATGACAGGTTCTTAAAGAAATCCGGAGAAAATACAGCACTGTCAATCATGATTATACTATTGTAGAAAATAAAAACGAAGGGGGGTCGGGTCGGTGAGCAGTGGATACAGGAGTGGGCAAGGGCGAAAGGGGCAGCAGCTTACTCCCTTGTATCAGTAGGGGGAAAGAGGGCAGAACGTGCCCATTTTCGCCAGAGGTGCACTGGTGGAAAAGATTTTATTTTTCGAGAATTGTGACAAGCTATTCGTGTTAGTGTCTAACATATTTAACACGTGCCAGTGCCAATGGGGTGGGGAGATGAGAGGGAGTTGAGGGGAAGGTGTAATGTCGGAGTTTGGTCGATAATCGCCAAACAAAAAGACTATACAATCAGATGATTTCGAAAGCTTTATATCGTTCCTTGAGTGGAGCAAGATGCCATCTGCAATCGGTACATAATCAAACAATCGAGGCGTGTGCCCGAGAGATGGGTGGTGATATTTTTGACGTTTTGTTCTTGAAAAAATGACCGTTTAGTCAGTAAAACAATAGTGCCCTCACTAAATAAAATGAATTTAAAAAACCTCTCCTTTTTTGAAAACAGCTGAAAGGAATTGGTTGGATGAAGCCTTTTATACGAGTTTTGTGATGAACGAAATAATGTCTGTCCATGATAAACTACGTAAGTCGGTACATGGAGAGTATTTTACAGCACTCCTACACCCCTGATCGGGCATCTACTGAGTCATCGTCGGTCAGTATGCAATACATCCTGGCACGATGCTGGATTTATAGGAGAGAGAATTGAATTCGACGCGACACTGAAATGCGACGTCAGTATCAATTCGACTCTAATTGGAATGTACGTCTATACCGGGCCTTAGTCGCTAATTTGAAACAATATCGACTCTCTGGTTCGGCTTGTAAAGTTTCGGCTCGCGTAAGACCATGAAAAAATCACTGTATGCAATCACTAAGCGACAAAAGCAACGCGAAATTACTTAACCCTTTACCTAACAAGAAAAGCAGACGACACTTACAAAAAAAATTCTTGAATAACTATTTTTTTCATTTTTTGTCTCAAAAACATTGGTTATGACCCCTCATTGGAACGAGCTCGACGAGCTCGTTCCAATGAGGGGTCATAACCTATGTTTGTGAGACAAAAAAAAAATTAAAAAATTATGAAAATTAAATGACGATTTTTGAGAATAGCGCTGGCCGGTTTTGGCCGTTACGTTGGGTAAAGGGTTAAACTGTAATAAAAAAAAAAACATTCATTCGGGCGAATTTTCAGAAGGTACCAGATAAATGGAGTTACCCAAGGATGAATGGAAGAATTCCGAACGAGTAAACATTATGATGTCATTACTGAATAAAAAATAGTGAGAAGTTTACCTTCGTTGCGATACGAATAAAAGATCGCCATGAGCAATGACTGCATTATTTTAACAATAACTGTGCATTATTTCAGCCATAACTTTGTGTTGCATGTATATTAAATCAGTACCGTATTAACCCATGGCCGGGCCCCTAGGTTTTAGGTACTTCGGCCTCGCCCCCCCCCCCCCCTCCGGCACTTCAATCTTTCACCCCACTACAGCTGACAGCCTGACCCAAGTACGGTAAACAAAGCCCTATATCCATTTTGTGGGTCTCCAGAAGAATTCTACTCGCAACTTGACATATTATTTAAATAAGCATTAAAATAATGTACTGTATATAAATATATATATAGTATACTTATGAGAGTATATATATGGATAAATACATATGTACATGTATATCGCTACGGCGCAGAGTGCAAAGTGCATTTAACCATTGAAGCCCTAAGGCGCTGGTCACAGTGCCTCAGCAACAACAAAAAAATAAATAAAATTTGCGGGCTCCCTGTCACTGCGGGCTAAAGGCTTCAGCCTAGGCCAGCCTTATGAATAATACGGCCATGTATTAAATATTACATAGTTGAAACCAGAGTTTTGTCAACCCATCAACAGATCACACAAAGTATACCAAACAGAAGCTGTAAAACTACAACACAGGCAGGCTGTCAAAAGACACACTAATTCTGGTGTGAATTTCAGTAACATTGGTTTAATCGACAAAGATACAGCTCATTACAAAACTACCTCCAATATAATATTTTCAACGGTCAATGCCAGATCTGCGAGGAACAAAGTACCTGATTTGAACTTTGGATTACTTAATACAAGATCTGTTTCTGGGAAGGAACATGATCTAAAGGACTTCATACTAGATAACAATCTCAGTGTTTTGGCTCTAACTGAAACGTGGTTTAAAGAAAGTGATAGTGACAGTTTTTCGATTGGACAACTATTACCACTGGGTTTCTCCATCTTACACAACTCACGTGGGAGTGGAGGTGGCGTTGTAGCAGTCATCCACAGTGATGCCGTAAACATAAAACAGCATCCTGATTTATACAAATCTCCGCCATCTTTTGAAATGATAGACTGCCTCATGTCGAGCAACCGTTCGATTACTCGTAGTTTACCGACCACCACCATCAAAAAAGGACAAAGTTACATCAGCACAGTTTCTTAATACATGTTCAGAATGTCTGTCCTTCCATGCATTGCATGCATGTGATATAGCTATTGCCGGTGATATTAACATCCATAGATCAAATTCCAACATTCCTTTTGAAAGAGACAATTGATTATCTTCTGCCATCCATAACATCTATTATATCTGCATCCCTACACGAGGGGTTTGTTCCAAACTCATTGAAAAAAACACTTGTTACTCCACTCATCAAGAAACCATCTCTTGATCCTGACAACCTGAAGAATTATCGACCAGTATCGAACCTCTCTTTCCTGTCTAAATTGTTGGAAAGGGTTGTTGCTTTACAACTCAAAAGTTATCTGCATGAAAATGATCTTTTAGAGCATTTCCAATCTGCATACAAAGCCAACCACAGTACAGAAACAGCCTTACTGTGAGTCAACAATGACATTGTTAAATCAGTGTCTGAGGGTAAGGCTGCACTGCTTGTTCTCTTGGATTTGTCAGCAGCATTCGACACAGTCGACCATGGTATTCTCATGCAGACATTGACACAGCATGGCATATGTGGAACTGTCTTATCGTGGTTTGCATCATATATAGAAGGTCGCAGTCAACAAATATATATCAATAAGATCGGTTCAGAAAGCAGGATGTTAAAGTGTGGTGTTCCTCAGGGCTCAGTTCTTAAACCACTCTTGTTTACTCTGTACACTTCTTCTCTAGGTCGCCTTCTTAAAAAGCACGGCATATCATATCATCTGTATGCAGAGGACACCCAACTGTACATCAAATTCAACCCACCTGCTCCAAGTGACTCATTCACCGCAGTCAACAACATAGAAACTTGTATAAATCTCGTGCGGGAATGGATGATGGACTTTAAACTGAAAATGAATGGCTCTAAAACTGAATTCTTAGTGATATCCAGGGTTCGCATGCCTACACCCTCTGTTACATCAATTCTGGTTGGAAACAACATCATTATGAAAAGTGAATCGGCCAGGAATATTGGACTGATTATGGACTCAAATTTAAAACTAGACATCCATATCAATAAAATATGTCAAAATGCTGCTGGCAGCTTCGTAATGTTAGAAGACTGCGACCTTATCTTAACCAGTCAGCACTTGAAAAACTTGTGCACTCCTTCATCACCTCACAACTAGACTATTGCAATTCAGTGTTAGTGGGGCTGTCCCAGTGCCTGATTCAGAAGCTTCAAAAAGTTCAGAATACTGCTGCTAGGATAATTACTGGTACCAAACGCTCTGAACACATAACACCTGTTTTAAAACAACTACATTGCCTTCCAGTTAAATAGAGAATTGATTTCAAAATATTGAACTTAGTATTCAAATGTATCCACAAACTGGCTCCAGGTTACCTGCAATAGCTCCTCACTGTATATACACCATCACACAGTCTCAGATCTAAAGACCAAATTCAACTAGTTGTACCTTTAAGCAGATCTAATCTGGCTAATGATCGTGTGTTCTCCATCGTGGGTCCCAGATTGTGGAATTCCCTGCCAATTAGTGTCAGAATTTCAGAAACTCTCGAAGTCTTCAAAAGAAATCTTAAAACTTTCCTATTTACTGAAGCATTCTCCTGAACCTCTTCAAAAGGCAATCGAAGCAGATGTGACTCTTTATTTCAGAAAAGTGTATTTATTTCTGTCAAGCGTTTTAGCTCACTATTTGTGGTTTGCACTCTAGAAAATCAATTATTATAGTTATTCTAATAAAAAACAGTTGCCAGAAATAATATGCAGCTTCGTGTATCGCCAATGACAGCAAAAATCAAATTGCATGGACACAATCGCTATAAATAGGTAACACTTTGTTAATTTTCAATAATGTTTCGCAGGAACGCCTTAATTATACAAACTGGGGGAGAGCTGGTATGTTTTTTCGGCTCGGTTCCGGTTTTTGCTGCAAACCGAAAAACCGAACCGCAAGACCCAGCAAAAAAGGTTGGTGTGTTTGTGCATAAACTTATCAAACTATCTTACTGTGAGACAACTGAATTTTTATTACACACAATAACACCGTAATCATTTCGAGATGCACAGGAGAAAATGCGACACAGTGTGCTGTGTAATAATTGAAGGAGAACCGCGTTAAGATTACTCCAATCTATGCGTCTTGGGAAAATTAATTGTCAGAGGGGAACGTGATCGTCAGAAGGTGGAGATGCAGGCTGCAAGCCGAGAGTCCTTGGTTCGTATCACACTTGCGTCAACCGTTGTGTCCTTGGGCAAGACACGTGATCCCAACTGCCCACGTGGGGGCCCGGTGGCGTTGTGTACTAAGACGTACTGGGCATCGATAATGCACCTGTCATCAACCAATGCTAACCCTGCCTGTGTGGAGTTAGTACGATGGGGGGTCTGGCAGTTGCTCGCCGTTGCTCGGTGGTTCTCTCTGGATACTCCGGCTTCCTCCACCCGTACAATTGCCCGCCACGAGGTGACCCTGGCTGTCGAAAGTGTCATTAAATAAATAAATAAATAATTGTCAGAGTAAACCTCAAGCACAATTATAACAAGATACTTTACAACAATAAAAAAAAGAAATTGTCCTTGGCAGGATAAACTGTTGTACTTGGTACTTGTTAATTATTGTTGTTGAATCGTGCCCTGTCTGCGTAATCTGTTTCAAGAATATAATAAGATATACTCAGATGTGAACAAAACAGACGCGTAGCCAGTGTTCTATATTAGGGGTGGGGAGGGGGGGGGGGGGTGGTGGGCAAAAATGATATGAGATGAAAGGCTGTTGTGTTGGGTTCCAGGGCCTCCCCTAGACCTAACCCAAACCCTCTGGCCGTTGCCATTCCTCCCACTTTCCTGAAGAGATGTAGGAGATGGGGGAACGACTGTAGTCCTAGTTAGGACTACTCCACCCTCAACACACACACACACCCGAGAAAGTTTGCAAAATTTAGTGCTCTAAGAGCGAATCTGAGGCATTTGTAGCGTGTGTAATCGCTATATTGGAGGCCATTCTGGGGCTCTATCTTGTGTGAAACTTGCACTGGGCGAATTTGTTTTTGGAGTGGGGAGGGGGATTGCAGCAAACATTTTAGGTGACCCTCCGATACCACCCCCGTAGTTACACTACTGGATGTTAACGAAAAAAGTAAAAGGCAGAATCATAGATAACTTTGTCTTAATTTTAGGTGACTAAAGAATATATACCGACAAAATTTTCGTGGCGGGGGGTGAGGGTCATTCCCTCGGTATCTAGAATACAGGGAACTGGATGAAACGAATTATTAATGTTCACTTTTTCGGCTTTTAATCTGTATAATCATAATAAAAGTCTGTAATAGTACAGAAACCAAATGGGTTCAGAGCTGACGATTTACCCACATCACCTCCGAAAAACTCAAAATATTTCTTAAAGTCCTCCACCCAAGAAAAGCAAAAAAAGAGTAACCCCTAAAAATTCATCGAACCAAATAATAATTTATGGAACCATTTCTCCCATTTCCGAGTCGTTGATTCTATTTCCAACCATTTTTCCCATTCCCCACGCTCGTTGCCAGGATTCTATAATGGGGGACACTTGGAAGGCGGTCGTGGATTTCGTTTTCATTAATGCAGCTATCCACCCTGCGCCACATCACTCGGGATGGTTTTTCTCTCACCACACTCTACACGTCGTCATCGAAATGAATGATTATCAACAGGATAATTTCAGAAGTGACTTCACCGGAATGTCCGCTGTTTCAATTAGCCTCCGTGTGCTAATCTATCCCTGCCGTGAGCTACCGCTCGTTTTCATGGTACAGTATAATCGCCGTGGAGTGGTCGTAATCCACACGTGGGCACTGATGTCCACGCATGCGTTCACCAGGTAATATTTATTTATTTATTTATTTATTTATTTATTTATTTATTGGTGTTTAAGGTCACATATTTCTGCACAATGGCTAATCATGACCTCGACAGTTTTACGGGTGGAGGAAGCCGGAGTACCCGGAGAGAACCACCGAGCAACGGCGAGCAACTGTCAGCTCCCCAACATACAAAGTCCACACAAGCAGGGTTAGCATTGGTTGAAGACAGGTGCATCATCGACGTGCAGTACGCCTTAGTACACAACGTCACCGCGGGCAATGGGGGTGAAGTGTCTTGCCCAAGGACACAACGCGGTTGCCGCAGGTGGGATTCGAACCGAGGACCTCTCGGCTTGCAGCCTGTACCTCTAGCAACTGAGCCACCGCCCCCACCAGGTAATAAAAATCCTCATTAGCAAAATTTGAATTAATGAAGCAGCGGGTTGTACCCGGTGCTTCATTAATTTAATTTTTCATTATTCCTTCAATTAGTGTTTGGAATCTAACATTATTGCGTCCGTGGAAATATTGCCCACCCGTGGAAAGTGACCAGCCCACGGCGACCGTACTGTATATATATACAGTACGTGGAGAGTGGATTGTAACTAAATCAGCCGTGGAGTGGAGTTATCACACAAAGTATCACTTTCAAATTCTGTACATATGGTAAACAAACACAAGCAATGTTTCAGTCAATGGACCTCCGGGTTTAACCCGGAGGTCCATTGACTGAAACTTTGCTTGTGATGGTTATGCTTTGCAACAAATTTGCAATTATTGCTCCGGTGGAATCTCCACTCAGCAGGTGATTTAGTGATAATACACTCTCCACGTACTGTACCTTTGCTACATACGGGACTTTTCTATTCTCTTTCGAAATATGCCATTCAGTTTTCTCTGTGATCAATGGAAAGAACAGTACTTTTTTATCGCATGAGAGGTATTTTGATTTCGGTGACGCCATGTGGGCTATGGTGGAGAAAAATTATCATTGTGTAGTGGTGGGGGGGGGGGGGGGGTGAAATATCACCGTAGGAGAATTATATTTGAATCTTTCCTCTAGGTGGAATTTTCCCGGCCACCCCCGCACCACTCGAGGATAATAATAATCTTGGCGAACATTCTGGTGTTAGGCGACCATTCACAAACAAAACTGGGTGAGCCCTGACGTCAAAATGTAGACCCGTAAATAAAAAAAATATATTCTGATTTTAACTTCTCAACATGGAAATATTGTGTGATAGGCACAATCTTTCGCTGACTGAGCGCAAGGCACTGACTTCCTTGCGTAATAATTAGAATATTGTCACGAAACTAGCTGATAAATCATCGGCCACAGTAATTATGGGCCGGGAAAATTACATCTATGAATCCACAAGCAGGTCAACAAAACTGAGCATTATAAGAAACAGACGCGCCCATTTGGCCGGAAACATATTTCAAAATGTGTTTTGAAGGAGATTATATCTCTCGAAAGTAAATTGAATTTTTGGCAGATTCGCCGAATGAAGTTAAACCAAGGGCCTTTATTTATTATTATTTGATGGAGTTTAACAACACTTTCGACAACCAGGGTCACATCGTGTCTGACAGTTTTACGGATGGAGACAGCCGGAGTACCCGGAGAGAACCACCGAGTAACGCCGAGCATTTGTCAGACACCCCAAAATCATAGTACTAACTTCACACAAGCAGAGTTAGCATTGATTGAAGACAGGTGCACCATCGACGTGCAGTACGTCTTAGTACACAGCACCACCTTGGCCCCACGTGGACAATCGGGATGAAGTGCCTTGCCCAAGGACACAACGCACAGTTACCCCTGGCGGGGATCGAACCGTGGTCCTTTCGGTTTGAAGTTCAATGCCGTAACCACTGAGCAACCGCACTCACACCTAGGACCTCTTAATCTTCCCCAAAACGCACAAACCGTTCTTACCTGGACTAATCTGCGCATATATAGTAAACCTATAACAGTAGACTTGGAGAAAGTTATGAAAAATGTGACATAGGTGCCAATTTAAAAAAAAAAAATTGGGGGTGGGGGGGGGGGGGGTGCGGTGACTGGAACGCTAAATTTGCCGAGATCATATCACAATTCGCGTCTAAACATGACAATCTGCTCACTTATTTCTATCGGTTTTGAATTTTATGAGTTCAAGGTCATACGTAACAGCCTGCGTCTGTGGGTGCAGGGGAGGGATGGGTGTTAGATTAGCATTGGTTTACCTCAGAATTGTCGACGGCAATAAGCAATCAAGTGTTCAGGCGGTCTAATGTTGGAATGAGATATGTTCAATAGGTGTCTATGCCTGTTCTGCCTTACACATTTCCTCTGCCGGCACGTCGTTAGCAGTCTGTAATCTGAACCAACTGCCTTTTAAGTTGGGAAGAAAAGTGTACGATATTACGTCAAGGCATATACTCCTCGGTTCGGTGGCAGCACAGTGTTAATAATAATTTTTGGCTTTCAGCTGATTTGTCGCGGCCCTCTGAAGAGGAAGCCTACATCAACTCGGTCACACGCCTAGGCCTCCCCACTATCCCTCCTAATCTCCTAGCATTCTGACACAAACTGCTTTATTATTTCGCGTAGTGTAAACAATCTAGCCAACCACCTTTGACTGAGTTTCCGGCAACATTTTCGCTCCAGCTAAAGAAATAATAGGGCTTCTGCCCACGCAGAACGAGTTTTGCTGTGAGCAGATATAAGTCTTGTGTTGGGGGCGCGGTGGCGCAGTTGGTAGAGGTGCAGACTGCAAGCCGAGAGGTCCTCGGTTCGAATCCCACCTGCGGCAACCGCGTTGTGTCCTTGGACAAGACACTTCACCCCCATTGCCCGCGTGGGGGCACGGTGACGTTGTGTACTAAGGCGTACTGCACGTCGATAGTGCACCTGTATTCAACCAATGCTAACCCTGCTTGTGTGGACTTAGTATGTTGGGGAGCTGACAGTTGCTCGCCGTTGCTCGGTGGTTCTCTCCGGGTACTCCGGCTTCCTCCACCCGTATAACTGTCGAGGTCATGATTAGCCATTGTGTAGAAATATGTGACCTTAACCCTTTACCCAACGAATCGGCCGCATCCGCCCGCGTAATATGCAAATTCAGAAGTTGAAAAAATAGTATTTTTAAAAAAAAATTCAACAAAACCATATCATGTGACCCCCTCTCTCCAATTAAACACCAATAAATGAATAAATAAATAAGTCTTGTATTTGACGAAGTTACTAGAATTTATTGAACTCAAGAATTTAATGTGGAACAGTAGAAGTCCTATTCAACATTGTTCTAGCTTCTTCTTCTTGCAGAGTATCATGCTGCATTTACGACGCGCGATTTCAAGTGAGCACTTTTATATATATTGTAAAACGTTCGGATTGGTGCTGTGGTGAGTATGTTGATTCACACGAGCGCGTAAGAGTATGTGGGATTGGGTTTGTTTGTGGGTATATGTGGATACGGGAGTCCGTGTGCTCGTGAGTCCGAAGCAGGGGATATGTTGAACCGATTTTGCCAAAACCAAGACAATAATGTCCATAAGATTTCCTTTGTTTCTCCGTGTTCTCGCAAAAAACAATGGGTTGGGTTTGTCATCTCGATTTTGAATGGATTTGTTTATCACCGACAACAAACAAACCCAAAACCCAGGAAACACAAGAAGTCCCCGCCAAAGTGGTTAAACAAGACTGGTGGTGTGTGCGTGTTGGTGTTTGCGTGTGTGTGTGTAGGTGTAGGTGTGTGTGTGTGTTTCACGAGGGACACAATCATGTTTTAGAGGTGCTGCGGATGGCCGCAGACGAAGACTGGCACGGACCTGTGTGTCATAACAATCGTGTTTTAGAGTATGTTTGTGTCTGATCCCCCACTGGGATACGAACCCTCGGCAACACCTCCTGGCAATCATGAGTCCAACACCTAAACCACTAGACCATTGCACACCGCGAAAAACGATGGCTGGAATCTAGCTTTTTAGATGAAGTTTTCATGATCACTTATTCATCTTCCTTTCGGCAGCAGCATGAGAGTGTGGAACGTGCTGGCTACAGTACATTGCAAAAAAATATAGGTACTCTTTAGAACCAAAACTGGTTCTAATCTTGTCCCTGAGATGGAACCAGTTCTGTTAAAACAGTATTTATTTCAAATCAAATAAATTTATAAAGATTAACATTAAATATTAACAGAATTGAACATAAATTGAAGGGGGTTCAATCGTAAGTTTAGAGCTTATACGAGGTTGTCTCAAATCATTATTAAGCAAAGGAGATATGAACAGTTGGCATATCGAACCAGTTTTGGTTCTATACAGAACCAAAACTGGTATATGGTGTATGCCAACTGTTCATATCTCCTTTGTTTCAAAATGTTTGGCGACTGCGTTGAATAAGCTCCAAGTTTAGTGCTGAACCTACTTCAGTTCATGTAATATTCTGTTAAAATTGAATGCTAATCTTGGTAAATTTATTTGATTTGAAATAAATAGTGTTTAAACAGAGCTGGTTCCATCTCAGGGACAAGATTAGAACCAGTTTTGGTTCTAAAGAGAACCTATATTTTCCGCAGTGTACAACGGAAGTGCTGTGGATGACCTCAGACGAAGACGTGTGCGTGTTGGTGGAGGACGCCGGAGTACACGGTGAGAACCACCGAGCATCGTTCAGCACCTGTCAGACTCCCCAGCATTCTAACTCCACACAAGCGGGGTTAGCTTTGGTTGAAGACAAGAGCACCATCGACGTGCAGTATGCCTTAGTACAAGGCGCCACTGAGCCACCGCGTGGGCAATCGAGATTAGGTTCCTTGCCCAAGGACACAGCGGAGTTACTCCTGGTGGGGATAGCACCGTGGACCTTTCGGTTTGAAGTTCAGTGCCGTAACCACTGAGCCACCGCGCACCCAGTAACGCCGTTAACGATTCTGTCAACTGAAGTCTCCATTGAGAAATATTTCTTGAGTCGATTGAAAATAAAACAAATGTTTGTGGTATTTTTTACATTCAATCGTCGGAAATATTTCACTTGGTTGGAAAAGCGAAACGCAGTTTCGCTTTTTCGATCAAATGAAATATTCCAGGTGAGTGAATCTGAACACGCGTTTTATTTTATTTATTTATTTATTTATTTATTTATTTATTTATTTATTTATTTATTTATTTATTTATTTATTTATTTATTTATTGTTGTTTAAGGGCACACATTTCTGCACAATGGCTAATCATGACCACGAGAGTTTTACGGGTGGAGGAAGGCGGAGTACCCGGAGAGAACCACCGAGCAACTGTCAGCTCCCCAACATGCTAACTCTCCACAAGCAGGGTTAGCATTGGTTGAAGACAGGTGAACCATCGACGTGCAGTACGCCTTAGTACACAGCGTCACCGTGCCCCCACATGGGCAATGGGGTGAAGTGTCTTGCTCAAGGACACAACAGGTACTGAGCCACCGCGCTCCCTTGTTGTTTAAAAACGCCACTGATTCCTCGCCGAATTTGATTGATGGCTTGAGAACTTACACGAACAGCTTTGTGTGCAAGTCTACTCAATAACCTTCATACATGTTTTGCATCAAAAACTGATGAATGAGCAAAAACGGTTTTCATTCGTTTTTCCCTCCCTCAGGCATACACCGAAACAGTTTTTTAAACTTATGAATGTTAAATGACAAAAGAAAATCAGCCATCGTTTGTTTTGTTCGCAGGTGATCAATTACCTTTAAATCATATTAACCCTTTACTCAACAAATCGCCCGCATCCGCCCGCGAAATATGCAAATTCAGCAGTTGAAAAATTATTATTTTTAAAAAAATTTCAACAAAACCATATCATGTGAATATATTAACCCTTTACTCAACAAATCGCCCGCATCCGCCCGCGAAATATGCAAATTCAGCAGTTGAAAAATTATTATTTTTAAAAAATTTTCAACAAAACCATATCATGTGACCCCTCGTTGGAACGACCACGTTGAAACTTTTTGAAAAAATTAAAAAAATGATATTTAAAAGAATAAATTTTGATATCGTCTGCGTTGGGTAAAGGGTTAAAGTTACTTCGTCCACAGACTCGAAATCTTTTTTAAGCTTATTTGTTTTACAATGATTGGCGTCCCGTAGGGGACATAGGACATTCTAGCACTCAGGCGACGTTATATTAACGCCTCTCCTTGACCCAATGTCTCAGCTGTGCGGGATGACCTTCGTAGCGGCAACTTCGTGGCCTCGCGCTTCTCGAATACTACGAAGGGATCGTTAGCCTGCACGGAGTGTGTCTCTCTCCGCACGGAGGGCAGCCATTTTACGACCCTACCCGATAGGGCGGTACACTGTGACAGCATCAACCCCACAATTGATGCTGACAGAGAGTGTTCTGTTGGCTCGAGAACTTTCCCCGACCGAAGATCGATTCCGGGATCTCTGGCATGAGAGACCAAGGCACTTACTTATCCACCCGGCCTTCACTCGAAATCTTGTCATTTGTCTTGTCATTCTCCCATTTTCTTTCAGGAATTACAAAGTGTCCTAAAACCATCTAGATTTCAAAATGATTTGTTCGCCGTTCTAAACATACCAATCACACAATCTTTTGTTGTGTTGTAATTTTTGTTTGCGGTTTGATTGTTTTGATTACAGAGCTATTATACAAAACAAAAGTGCTGAAAATTCTTTAGACTTTTAACGTCCAGATATATTGATAATTAATGATGATTTTTTTTTATTTCCATGGCCAGTAAATTCTGCGGGTCACACACCTCTAGATCGTTTATTGACCAAGTCAATATACAGTGAAAGCCGGTGGGAGCTAAATGAAGGAGAGGGGCCAAATTTTCCAAGACGCTCTGTACCTTCCATTGTTTGAAAGTTGAAAAATGGATCACCAGAAATTCCATTTTATTGATTTTAGATCTTGGTGAGAACAATGGGAGTTAGTAGTAAGTGTGTGTGGTGGGTTGGGGGGCGGGGGGGGGGGGAGGGGGTGCTGGCCTTACAATTCACGCGACGAACGGAATGGATTCACGTAAATAATTCTCGCAAGGAAAACAATGAGAATCAACTTTGATTCTCGCACAATGTTCATTTAATTTCTGTCTTTCAGTCTGAAAATATATCTTTAAAGGTTGGAGAATTCTCCTCATCTTTCGAACCCTCATCACAAGGCAACACTTTGACTCAGCAGTTGAGTCTAATGGAGCCCTGGCTGCCTATATCGACAGCCAAGACTTCACGAGAAAGTATTATCAATGTTACTGTAACTTCCATCGGAACGACCACTAAAAAGCCTGTATGCAGGAAGATGTGTTCTGGATGTTATAGACAAGAACTCACCAAAATTGGGACTAGACTCTTTCGAGTAAAACTCTAGTAAATATGAATTTTTATCTGTACTCAGGAATATGTACTGGTTGCACTTACAAGGGTCTAAGAGTATCCTCAGATTCTAAATTATTTAAACTTTTGAACCCGAGAGACCTTTTTCCGGCCCAGTAATATAGTGCGTCAAAATTCCATTAAGTTTGCTGACTGCTAAGTGACGTGTGTGGTAGACCAAACAATTTTTTCAGCGTGCAACCCCAAGGCTGCACGTTGAAAATTTTAATTGTTCTGTCCCCAAATAATGAATATGGACTCTTCCAATTACTCCAATTCAACTGGCATGGAAGATATCACCAGTATTCAAGGGTTAAGAACTGAAAATTGATTCTCGCAGCAGCTGTTCGTGATAATCAAAACCGATTCTTGCGAATCGGGACAAGTGTTAAAGCCTGATCAGCGCCCCAAAATATACTATACCTTTGACGGACATGGTGACGTAACTATCGAGTCACGTCATGTGCCAAGTTCTCAAGCCACCCGTCAAATTCTGTAAGGAATTACACTCTCTTGTGACCTGGAACCAATCAAACCCTTAAATAGTCCATCGCCTGTGTTTAGATTCACCCGTCTGGAATATTTAAGTTGGTCGAAAAAGGGAACCTTCCGACGATTGAATCTAAACAAATGCCATACATATTCATTTTTTAATCAACGCAAGAACTGTTGCTCAATCGAGACTTGATTTGAGCAAATGTTTGATGACATCACCATTAGCAATGAAGCCGCATGGCGGGCACAGTTTTATGCTTACGCCGCGTAGTTCCACTAACTGTGTTGATACCTTTATACTTTCAATGTGAATTAAATACTTATTGATTGTAATATATATAACCGGATAAGAAGGGATGTCTGTGAGAGGAGGATCATCATGTTACATCAACGATAGTCTACGCGCAAACGTCACGAAAAGTGGGTAAACAAACAGCCCATAACAGCGTCGAATTCCTTTCAGAATTAGACTGGTTGGTTTTAGAATTTGACCATGTGCATGTATTGTAATTAGGGCTGTCACGATTTTTTAATTTAGGAATCGATTAATCGTCGCAAATAATCGATAATAATCGATTAATCGTACCTAGATGACCCCCTCTCCCTCTCTCTGAAGTCGATAAAAAATAAACTTCAAGTCAGTTGACCTAGATCCGGTAAACAACGAAGACGATCCTCTTTTATGTACATTCAAAGCTTTGATGTTCTGAACTTTTGAACCGTCAGTGTAATAATCAAGACCGGTCGGCAGTTGCGAACTTCGCAACTGCCGACCGGTCATGATTATTACACTGACGGTTCAAAAGTTCAGAACATCAAAGCTTTGATGAATGTACCTGAAAGACAAATGCTTCCAACGGCTTTTTGGGGTTTAACATCGATGTTCTTAACTCTTTACCTTTAGAAACAATAGTTTTTTCATAAAACCTTCTTTTAATTATTAAACGTCTAAAGCGGGTTACAATTTACCGATTATTCGACAACGAAAAATACTGATCGATTTCGGCGTGACCGATCAACAATCGATTAATCATGACAGTCCTAATTGTAATCGTCCATCAGTAAATGAAGAAATATCCGCTACTCACATCTTTTGCAAGCTCTCAAGCTACCAGTCTAATTCTGTTATGTCCTGGATCCAGTCCAATCCCGAAACAGATCAAGGCATATGTTTAGATCCACTCGTATGGAATATTTCAATTGGTTGGAAAAGCGAACCTATGTTTCGCTTTTGGGACCAACTGATATACTGCGAGCGATTGAATTCGAAAAATTCCATGACGATTCATTTTTTTCATATATATTTCAATGTGAACCTGGTCAGGACTGGTCATATTTTTGGAGCCCCTCGGCGTCCGAGACTGGTTGCCGAATTCTATACACCGAGTAGAGACGTGCTGCCGCAGATTCATGTTTGTAACATCTGATTATTTCGATTTTAACCCTTTACCCAACGAATCGCCCGCATCAGCCCGCGTAATATGCAAATTCAGCAGTTGAAAAAATATTATTTTTCAAAAAAATTTCAACAAAACCATGTCATGTGACCCCTCATTGGAACGAGCTCGTCGAGCTCGTTCCAACGAGTGGTCACATGATATGGTTTTGTTGAGATTTTTTGAAAAATGTGAAAAAATGATATTTAAAATAATAAATTTTGATATCGTCTGCGTTGGGTAAAGGGTTTTAACTAACGGGAAAGAAGAGACACACCTGAGAACATTTTATAAAGGAGCACAATGGTACACAATGCGTTGCTTCAAAATACCTTTATCGCTGATTGGGATTGCATTTGGGTCAAAAGGTAAAAGGTCAAAGACACTGTTACTATAAATAGATATTTGGTTTCCGCATAATATCTTTAACCTCCTTTTGCGAACTGAACTATACCCCTTACACCCAGATTGCATATTAGGTGCCGGTTATTGGGATCACATTGCAGGTGAATGGGTAAAAAGCCTAGGTCAATGTTACTATAAATTGATTGTTAGTTTCTGTGCTATTTGTATCTTTCCTTTTGGGATTTTCTAACCCAATCTGGACTGTAGACAAAAATAACAACATTGATCTGTTCTAACAGAATTGAATATAACTTCGCTCACTCACACACATGCATACAAGACATACGTGCGGGGGGGCGCAGTGGCTCAGTAGGTAGAGGTGCAGGCTGCAAGTCGAGAGGTCCTCGGTTCGAATCCCACCTGCGGCAACCGCGTTGTGTCCTTGGGCAAGACACTTCACCCCCATTGCCCATGTGGGAGCACGATGACGCCGTGTACTAAGGCGTACTGCACGTCGATGGTACGCCTGTCTTCAATCAATCTAACCCTGCCTGTGCTGCAGTGCGGAGTTACGATGTTGGGGAGCTGGCAGCTGCTCGTCGTTGCTCGGTGGTTCTCCCCGGGTACTCCGGCTTCCTCCACCCGTAAAACTGTCACGGTCATGATTAGCCATTGTGCATAAATATGTGACCTTAAACATAAATAAATAAATAAATAAATAAATAAATAATAAGACATACGTGCACCTTAGTACAATTATATTATACCCCATAATGTTTCATAGAATTGTCTTCAGGAATTACAAAGTTACAGCTGATTGAAAAAAAATTGTGATTTGACCAGAAAACGTAGCATTGAAGGAAATTCTACTTTTAGTAACAGCAACCATAATCTTTCTAGAGTCGTATTTGAAATGCATTCAGATGGATTCGGAAGAGTTTCTAGAAAGTATCCAGGGAGAAGATGTTTTGGTGTAGACTCGTCAGACAAGACCGAATTTCAAGTGTTTTTTCACAAGATGACTTACGCCGCACTTTACTTAAACAAAACCTAGTATCATCCCAGCTCTTGACCATTTCAGTCCTGGTGGTATCTTCTATGTCAGTTCCATGAAAGCAATTGGAAGAGTCCATTTATTATTTGAGAGGGGGGGGGGGGGGATAGACCAATGAATATTTTCAAGGTGCGGCCCTGATTGGTTTATCCCACAGTTTAACTCAGCAGCCATCTCACTTTAATGAAAATATGACGTATCTTGCCGGATAGGATCATAGCGGCCCCTCGGATTCAAAGGGTATGATTTTAATTTAAAAATAAATCTTGAAAAAATCGATAATGGAGATAGGGGCTCTTTTGTTGGCAGATTTGCTTTTATTTTATTTTTGTTATTTATTTTTCAAGTTGTTTGATTCAATTATTCGACTATTTAATTTATAACGGCAAAATGTGATCGAATTGTTAGAAATTTGATGATATTTGTGACTATTTTCCGATTTTTGGGTTCGATTTTTATATCTAGGCGAGCGAAAGCGAAGAGCTTTCATTCAACCCTTTACCCAACGCAGACGATATCAAAATTTATTATTTTAAAAATCATTTTTTCAAATTTTCAAAAAATTTCAACAAAACCATATCATGTGACCCCTCGTTAGAACGAGCTCGACGAGCTCGTTCCAACGAGGGGTTACATGATATGGTTTTGTTGAAAGTTTTTGAAAAATAATATTTTTTCTACCACTGAATTATCATATTACGCGGGCGGATGCGGACGATTCGTTGGGTAAAGGGTTAAACCATATACCCCCAATGTTTCGCGTACCCTTATACCCTGGACGTTGCACGCTCTCATATACCTTGGATGTTGGGTGCGCCCTTTGCCATGGCTATTTGTCCTGGGCATTCTGACCAATCCGAAGATAGAATTTATCGGGATATAGGGACAACATGTCATGGCCGGGTAAATGTACACTTCTCCACCCCCTCTATATGCAAATAGTCCCTGGCGTGACAGTGACTGGGGATAAACTATTAGCTTAAGGTCAATCACTGTGTTTACTCAACCAGTCACAAACGTTTTGCCCGGATTGTGGCTGTAAACTTTACGTCAGTTTTTTGATAATCATATAATCGAATAACCGGAGATTTTTTGATCGCTAACATACATTATCAGTTTGTATATCATTTCTTCACCCTTCCGCCATAAACTTTTGCGGAGGTAGACTTTTTCGGAATTAATCCTTGATACGTAACGTTTTGATTTATCATCGTGACATATGCAAAACTCTTTAAACCTTGAAGATCAAACAAAAAACATCACACATTAATTTTTAGCTTTGAAGTGACAAGCAACTGAATTATCAATGACTAACTGCCAGCAAAATTGAATAAATAGTTAAATATATCATGTCTTGACCGGTCCCGACCATCTGTTACTTCTGTCAAACCAATTCTTCACATCAATGCTCAATCTTCATAAACGCCCAATGTGTCAACAATTGTTTTCATTACTGTTATCATTATTTTATGGGGCCGTTCCCATCAGGAACGGAACAAACTTGAATAACTTTTCTGTGCTAATTTTAGAATCATAACAATTAATAAACAATCAAACAAGGGAAGATGAAATACTTGTAAACAACTTATTTATTCACTTGCTTGTTCTTCTTCTTTTTAACCTTCGGCAGCGTTTGGAACAGGACTCGTCGCCTAGGTTTTAGAATGTTCTATGTCCCCTGTGGGACGATTACAATCCCCGATGACTCTGGAGGTGGGATGGGGAAATCTCACCCGAGGGGCAAGATATTTGAACCAGACCCGAGGCTTGCCGAGGGTCTGGTTCAAATATCTTGCCCAGAGATTTCCCCATTCCCACTTTCAGACTCATCGAGGGTGATTTTTCTTCCCCACCATGCAGCGATTGCGTTAGCCAGAGGTAATCCGGAGTCACGTGCTGATACAATCAACTCATTTTGTATTCGTTGTTTTGAGAAACTGATTACACCATCGGAAAGGGCATGCACAAGTTATGTATATACCAATGGTATATACCACGAAATCGATTAGGAACGGTGGCAGCTTGAGAGTTGAAGAGTTTTAGAGCCTCGAACTTTGATTACGCTGCATTCCGAGGACGTCAATATGAGGGGACATAACCTATGTTTTTAAGACAAAAAATGAAAAAATAGGGGAAATTAATTGGCGATTTTTGTGGAAAGCACCGGCAGCTTGGTAGCAAGAAACTGATACGATATGCATAACGTCATAATAACGTTATAAATGTATAACGTCACGTGGGTGGGGTGGGATTATTATAATCCCTGATGGGTACGGGTGTGGGATGGGAAAATCTCACCCTAGGGACAAGATATTTGGTCCAGACACTCGGCAAGCCTCGTGTCTGGCCCAAATATCTTGCCCTTGGGTGAGATTTTCCCATCCCACACCCGTACCCATCAGGGATTATTTTTCTCCCCCCACCATACAGCGGTAACGTTAGCCAGAGGTAATCGGCGGTCACGTGCTGATATAATCAACTCATTCAGTATTCGTTTTGAAAAACTAATGACACCATCGGAAAGAGCATGCAAAAGTTATGTATATACCAAAGGTATATACCACGAAATCAATTCGGAACGGTGGCATCTTGGGGTTAAAAGAGTTTTAGAGCATCAAACTTTGATCACACGGCATTCTGATGACGTCAAAATGAATTAGTTGGTAGCAAGAAACTGATACGATATGCAAAACGTCATAATAACGTTATAAATGTATAACGTCACGTGGGTGGGGTGGGATACATCTGTCTCTCCCTGCTATCTCACCCTGGACAGACGTATGTTACACATGCAGTGGGGGGAGAAACATCTGTCTCTCCCTGCTATCTCACCCGGGACACACGTATGTTACTCATGCAGTGGGGGAGAAATAGAATATTCTAGCACTCAGCCGACGACTGGTGACGTCCGATGTGTGTTGATTATTCCACGGAAATAAAATATTGTTTTACCCTCTGAGCATTGATTTCAAAATATTAAAATCTGAAGCTGCAAATATTTCCCACAATGCGGCTGGAAATTTAATCAATTCATTACTGGTTGACAGACAGGAGTGTCGCGAAGGTGACCCATTGTGGGTCGGGTGGAGGGGTTGTAAACTTTATTTAAATGGCCGTTTATTTGAACAATGAAAGCCTGGGATAAACTTTTGCTTTATTCACCTTATAGGGGATAAATTTTCCCCGTAGGTCTAACACTGAAAGAATTTACTCCTGTTGTGGAGACGGACTTGTTGACCTTTGGCCTCTACCGCATTCGTGTAGCATAATCAATAGTTTATTAGTTGTTTTCTTTAAACCTTTTTGAAAGTATTACACAATGCCAGTAGAAAACACAATACACTGTTCATTTAATAAAGTATTTTTGCAAGTATAGCTCAAGTTTGCAGGGGAATTATTTTACAGTTACGATAAAAAGTGATCTTCGGTCGTCCGTACTCCAACATCTAATTCCAAATGTGGAGACAACTTACACGAGCATCAGCTTACTGCTGGATCCACTTTCCAATTCACATTTTTTCTAATTGTGTAATATTTGTTTTTGTACTTTTCATCTTGTTTGGAAATAAAATATTGTCAAACAAAAGTTCGTACCGACGGTCAACGACCAGGCCACACTGTCGGAAAATTTTAGCACTCTCGCACAATATCGGAATATGTTGTGATCGATGTTCTGCCGCTCGTGAAATCTCCAATTTCCTTGCAGTCACAAATACCTCAAAACAGTAGGTATTCTTTTTATTATATACACTAAAATGTTTAATTACAATCAATATATATTTCAACCCTTCACCTAACATGAAAAGCAGACCACACTTGCAAACAAAATTCTTGAATAACTAATTTGTTTCATTTTTTGTCTCAGAAACATATGATATGACCCCTCATTGGAACGAGCTCCACGAGCTCGTTCCAAAGAGGGGACATAACCTATGTTTTTAAGACAAAAAATGAAAAAAATAAGGGAAATTAATTTCGATTTTTGTGGATAGCACTGGCAGGTTTCGGACGTTACAATGAGTAAGGGTTAAACACACAAACACCTAAAACGGACAGCAATATCGATCTAACCTTGTGGCGAGGGGCGATGGGCGTGTCACTTCCGGAGAGATATTACTTTTATATTGATCAAGAGTTTTATGTTTTGTTTTTTCAGACAATGGTTAGAGCCGATGTGTTATCTTGCATCCTGTTCTGCCAAATGGCGTTGGCATCCCATCTTCAACATTATTTCCAACCACTTTCCTCGTCTCTATCTCTCGCTGAAGAAAACTGGATCAACTCTCTTTTCTACAAACAACCTCCAGGAACCACCATTCGCCGCCGGACGGAAATTCGTCACTTATCGAATGCACAAAGGGACGCTTTATTTTCAGCAATAATAAAACTGAAACACGATGACGTAAGTAGCTCTTCATGATATAGCATGTTTGAATGGTTATCTGATGCATTATCTACAGTCATGGCTTTTTGATGGGACAATGTCTGCACAACTACAATCGAATTTCGCCGTATATATTGAGAGTGGAACACTTCGAAGTTAAAAACGTGAACGTGAGATATTTAGCCGCTTTGATATTCAGATGTGTTTCATTCAACGAGAAGGTTTCTTCTTATATGCATCTAGCTTATTTTTTTTCATTGATATCGGATTTGCTTGCATTTGATTGGACGAAATGAATTTCTCAAATTCGATGAATATTTTTTTCTATCGTATGAATGTTTTCGCCTTTTCTCGTCTTATCAGTCGAAAAGTTGTGGTCTTGTTTTACGATGCAATTAAACTCTAATTGCACAGATGGGCTGAGAATAGTAATTCGACGCTTTGGAGGAATAAAAAGCCATATGAAACTAGGGCTGCACCATATTCAAAACTGAATACCGGTATCGGTATTCAAAAAAATACCGCGGTATACCGGTATATCGAAAACTATGCAGATATATGAACACAAGTACCACAATCGAGACTCGAGGCATCACAGTCGGAACAAATTAGCATGCCTTGATGATGCAGTTCGAAAAACCTTTACCCAACGCAGACGATATCAAAATTTATTATTTTCAAAATTAGTTTATCAGATTTTAACCAAAGATTTCAACAAAACTATATCATGTGACCCCTCATTGGAACGAGCTCAACGAGCCCCTTCCAATGAGGGGTCACATGATATAATTTTGTTGAAACTTTTGAAAATTATTTTTTCAACCGCTGAATTTGTATTTTACGAGGGCTCAAGCAGACGATTCCTTGGTTAGAGGGATAATATTATTCATTCGGAGCTACAGTTGAAAAACTCAAGACATCTTGAAAATTAATTTGAGGGTAAATAAATAATGACGATTAACCGATATTTTTGTAATTACACCGGTATTCAATCGATATTGTTTTAAATGCCGGTATATATCGGTTTATCGATATACCGTGCAGCCCTATCTGAAACACTCCTCTCAAGGAAAGAATTACCAATTGAACTGAGACTGTCCTGACAAGGCTGCTTTCATTATAATACAAATAATTTTAATTTACAAATTAGTATTCCCGCGGGTTGTTTACACTAGGTTTGCTCTTGAGTATTCGAGACTGTGTGTATTAGCCTGTGTTGAAAACTATAAAATTGTCGTCTGCACAAAGCTGATACGAGTGACTCCGGCTCCGCCATCGTTTGACAAATTCATTGTTTAAATGACATGGATTTCGACTATGTTGGACTACATTGTAATAAAAACAACTAACCAGAATTAAGTTATGAGAACTGAAATGAATTATCTGTCACTTCAAAGGAGTATGAAGTAGTAGTAGTAGTCGTAGTAGTTAGTAGTAGTAGTAGTAGTAGTTATTATTATTATTAGTAGTAGTAGTAGTAGTAGTAGTAATCTTTATTTATGTGACATGTGCATATATTATTTGTTTACAGTATATTTAGATTCGTTACATAACGCACCCGGCCTTATGGGCCTATATGCCACACTTTTAACATTAGTGCTTTACGGTGAGCAAGGTAGATCACGCGCACCCACTTTCATACATACACACACGCACGCACCTCCACGCGCACCTCCACGATCTCTCTCGCTCTAAATGTACAGTTAAAACTAGAAGTCCTGTCACGAACTGTGCGCTTATCTAGGCTTAATGGCGCGTAGGAATTGCGCGCAATTCCCATATCGAATGGCATCCAAAGCACGGCAGGTTCTCCTGGTAACTCATAGCAAACGCATGCAATCTTTTTGCCAATGGACCTCCGGGTTACCCGGAGGTCCATTGGCTGAAACATTGCTTGTGCACAGGCGATATGTACAAAATTTGATATTCTTACTATGGTCATAACGCGTAGATTAACGCGCAGATCGACGTGCTATTTGTGTGCATTTCATGACAGGACTTCTAGTTTTAACTGTAGCTTCGAAGTATTTGTGTTCATGCAGGATAATACCTAAGAATTTATATTGATCAACAATTTCGAGCTCTTTGACTCCCAACCGAAAATTCGTTAATGTTCTATTTACTCGTTTATTTCCAAAATGCATTATTTTACTTTTATTAATATTTACGTTCAGACGCCATTTCTTAAACCAAGAGTCGACAATATTTAACATGTGTTGTAAGTCTTCGTTATTTTTATCGAGTAGTACAACATCGTCCGCCTATAACATGATAGAAACATTATGGTCTCCGACCACAACCCCTCTATCCTCCTCCTTAATTTCCAGGGCGAAATCATTTATAAAAATACTGAAAAATGTTTAAGATAAACTGTCGCCTTGCTTCAAGCCACTTTCACAGTTAAACTTGCTGGTCATGTTTCCATTAATTCTTACCTGGGATGTGGTATTTTGATAAATATTTTTGAATGATTTATACATATTTCCATCTGTACCCAGTTTCATCTGTTTAAAAAGCAGCATGTCCCTGTCCACACAATCAAATGCCTTTTGGAAATCTATAAAGGCTGTAAAGGTCTCACGTTTACCTCTCAGTATTCACGTGAGGGCAAAATATTGTCGGTACAAGATCTTTTGGGACGAAAACCATTTTGTTCATCAACGAGTAAATCGTTACATTCCAGATGTTCAATAAGACGACTGTTTAAAATACTGTTATATAATTTTCCACAGGTCGATATGAGAGATATACCTCTGTAATTTGGGGGGGGGGGGGGATTCTAGGGTCTTGGGTTTTGTTTTTAGGTATTGGGCAGATAACATATTCCTTCCAAAGTGAGAGTATTATGCCAGTTTCGAAAATCAAATTGAACAATTTATGTAAAACCTGTTTAACAGATAAGCATTTTAGGCACTCATACGGGATCCCATCAATGCCAAAAGATTTCCCATTTTTTTATTTTCTAAGTGCCTTTTCAACTTCACTAATTTCAATCTGGTGGTTTAAAAATGAGCCCGGTTCGTAAAGTGGGTCCAAGAATTTAGCTTCTATACATGTCTTTTCTGCTAACGAATATTAGTATAAAATTGATTGTCAAATAAGTCATCAGAAAATGTTGGGTTATAAAGATCTTTAAAATGTTGTTCCCCATTTCTTCAGAACCTGATCAAAATCGTTATTTATAAAACCATCGTCGTCGTAAATTTTTTCCGGAATTTTGAATGCTTTACGTGGCCCAAGTTGTTTAATGTTATCCCAGACATCCTTAGGATGATTGGTACAGGCTGTGTCAATTCTCAACATCAGATTCTTTTTATATTGGAGCTCATGATATCGAAGGCATTTATTAAAATAACTCCGCGCATCTTTAAATTCGACAAAGGTTTTTTGATAGGCGCAACTATTTTAATTTCTCTTTAAAACAAAACTTTCTGATGCATTTTATTCCAGAGGTTTGTTAGTTCAGTATTCCAAAAAGGTTTGTAATATTTAAATTTTTTATGCCACCTTGACCTGCTTTTGAAATTTGGAAATGCCGACTCCAGCTCCTTAATAACAACAGCGACTATGTTTTGAAATATTGAATCTATTTCTTGTTTTGTTTCCTGTGCGCCCTCTATGTTTTAGTGATAATATTATTTAATGTTCCCAATACGTCTGCAGAAGAGAGAAAATTTTCAGGTAGTGATTCTATAAGTTTAGTTGGTTTCCGATATTCAGTTCCCTTTTTCATATCTAGGGCTGCACGGTATATCGATAAACCGATATATACCGGTATTTAAAACAATATCGATTGAATACCGATGTAATTACAAAAATACCGGTTTATCGTCATTATTTATTTACCCTCAATTTAATTTTCAAGATGTCTTGAGTTTTTTAACTGTAGCTCCGAATGAATAATATTATTCCTCTAACCAAGGAATCGTCTGCTTGAGCCCTCGTAAAATACAAATTCAGCGGTTGAAAAAATAATTTTCAAAAGATTCAACAAAACTATATCATGTGACCCCTCATTGGAACGAGCTCCTTGAGCTCGTTCCAATGAGGGGTCACATGATATAGTTTTGTTGAAATCTTTGGTTAAAAGCTGATAAACTAATTTTGAAAATAATAAATTTTGATATCGTCTGCGTTGGGTAAAGGTTTTTCGAACCGCATCATCAAGGTGTGCTAATTTGTTCCGACTGTGATGCCTCGAGTCTCGATTGTGGTACTTGTGTTCATATATCTGCATAATTTTCGATATACCGGTATACCGCGGTATTTTTTTGAATACCGATACCGGTATTCAGTTTTGAATATCGTGCAGCCCTATTCATATCTTCCATAACGGTATTTAATTTGGAATCAAAACAAGGAAACTGTGGTCTGGTGGTTTACTGTGTTCAGAAACAAAACTGTGCAATCTTCGTTTGCTCATCAACGAGGACTGTGTTTTGACTTCAAAATTTGAACAACAATTTAACAATTCGTAAGGCTGCACGATATTCAAACCTGAATACCGGTATTCAAAAAAATACCGCGGTATACCGGTATATCGAAAACTATTGAGATATATGAACACAAGTACCACAATCGAGACTCGAGGCATCACAGTTGGAACAAATTAGCACACCTTGATGATGCGGTTCGAAAAACCTTTACCCAACGCAGACGATATCAAAATTTATTATTTTCAAAATTAGTTTATCAGATTTTAACCAAAGGTTTCAACAAAACTATATCATGTGACCCCTCATTGGAACGGGCTCAACGAGCTCGTTCCAATGAGGGGTCACATGATATAGTTTTGTTGAAACTTTTGAAAATTATTTTTTCAACCGCTGAATTTGTATTTTACGAGGGCTCAAGCAGACGATTCCTTGGTTAGAGGGATAAAATTATTCATTCGGAGCTACAGTTAAAAAACTCAAGACATCTTGAAAATTAAATTGAGGGTAAATAAATAATGACGATAAACCGATATTTTTGTAATTACACCGGTATTCAATCGATATTGTTTTAAATACCGGTATATATCGGTTTATCGATATACCGTGCAGCCCTAACAATTCGCGCGGAAAGCAAATATCAACAACAACAGCCAGGACGTTTGTACTGTCTGACGTAAAGTCATCACGGGAATCAGATTATCTATCGTTGAGGCAACACAACTTCGATTCGTTCAGAATTCAATAAATGACCTTCCGGGCTGGTTTACTATTATGTCAATAGTTTTTTCGGTTTGGGATATTATAACATCCTTCGTTAAAATCTTAGAGGATACCGATACTTGCATTGAGATCCCCACACAATATAACCGGGTTGGGATCGCAATGCACGGAAATGTCTCCAACGAGGTGTGAAAAGAATCTATCTGCATCCCTCCCCAATTTAATTTAAAAACCCGCCCATACCACATTCATATTCCGATGAAGAGACAGCTAATTCATTTAACTTCTTATAGAGACTCGGTGAAATGCAATTATAGTTTCCACATGTTCTCAATATTCTGTTAATTTGAGCCATAGTTTAAGTAAAAAAAATAATGCTTGCGCTGAGAAGAATGTGCATATTAAAACATAATACCTTTTATTCTAATATTGACGTTTGAATTCAGTAATTGTATGTTTCACGTTGGTCATAGGGATCACGTCGGTAATCAGTGTCTTTGTTCAACACTACGGCCCAAATCAGAAACATCACGCTGCCCTAGCCCTGTTCGCCCGGTGGTGTTGCATTACTCTGTTAATACAAAACGCACAACTTACACTCTAAAATCAGTTAGATCAAAATCAACCCAAATCAACTGGGTTGAGTGAATATGAACCCAATTAGGTTCATATTCACTCGACCTAGTTGGTTTGGATTAATTTTTAATTCAAGTGATTTTGGAGTGTAGACTTATTTATTTATTTAGTTATTATTTATTTATTGGTGTTTAAGGTCACATACTTATGCACAATGGCTAATCGTGACCGTGGCAGTTTTACGGGTGGAGGAGCCGGAGTAACCGGAGAGAACTACCCATCAACTGTCAGCTCCACAACATTCTAATTCTGTTCAAGCTCCGCTCAAGCAGGGTTACAGGGGTTGAAGACATGTGCACCATCGACGTGCAGTACGCCTTAGTACACGGCGTCATCGTGCCCAAATGTAGGTAACCGAGATGAAGTTCCTTGCCCAAGGACTCAGCGCGGGTCGTCCCGGACGGGGATCAAACTAGGGACCTCTAGCATAGAATTCCAACAGTCTACCACTGGGCCACCGCGCTCCCACTTAATTAGTTAAACATGTGTAGAATCAATGTTGCAAAACAGCAACAGCAAGTTGGATGTCATGATTTGAAATGTTCGGACCGTATAGGCAAGCAAAACTGATTTATATCCTGATTTGCTGTATAAAAGAAATACCAAAACAAGAGAAACAGAATTCACTGCATCCAGTAAATTCAAATCTGTGTGAAAATGGTGAAAGCATCAGAAATGAATTATATAGAAAGACCATTTATAGAGGCTTATTTTCGGGTATAAAATAGTTTTAAAGAAACCAGAAATGGGTTTTCGTTAACAGTATTTAAATATATTCATTCAGGAATCAGTTAATGTTTTTCAAGAACGCAGAAAATGCATATATGTGACCAGCATTCAAAGGGTTCGATACACGAATCAGAAATGGACATTTGTAGCTCTGCCCATTAAATTGACTGATGAAATACATTTATAAACTTTGGAAATGCATTAAGGGGTAATAAAAAGCATTTCCCAGTCTTTCTGAATAATATGCTTTTGATGACCTCTGTTGGGCTCATTCAGGTGGACCATACTTTGAACCTCCAGCAATTTTCAACTCAGTCGGTGTAGTCCCATGTCTACATCTACATTGAAGTATGAGCGTAACCCACTTTAAAGAATTGGCCCCACCATCTTCAGATCTGTCATTTTTGGTGATGATAGCAAATATTTTGTATGAGCTGGAAGACTCGAAGGCAATCAGCCCAATTGATCACACCCAAGGCCTCGAGCGAGCTGAAAAAAAAACATAGGTGAGCGCTAACTGGTTGTTGTCAACCAGCATGCCAAAATGAACAGAGATAGGGTTATTTAAGAAATAACTGTTGTTTTCCTTCGGTTTATACGATATAAACCGAAAATTTTCAGCACAAGCTTCATAACTCGCGTAGCGAGTTTTGATTAAGCTTGTGCTGAAAATTTTCGGTTTATATCGCATAAACCGAAGGAAAACAACAGTTTTTTCTTATAATTTAATCCGGCTGTAATATTAAAATATAAAAACTATGTGTACGTGAACGAAAAACTTTTAATTTTCGTATAAGACAACAGTCAAACTCAGGAAAGTGTGCCACAAACAGGTCACGTCAATCATTGTCAAGTTGTTTGTTGTTTTGATTTTCGATCGCAGACGACAGAAAAATTTAGCAAGTCACGTAACAATATCATTAAAAACAGTTTTTTTAAGTTCCCCCAAAATCATGTTTGGGTATATGATCCTTTATTCTTCTCCCACTTCAGTATATTTTATGAAATTCAATTGTTCCTGAGAAATTATCATTATATTCTCGCTGACTGCAGGCGATGAAAACTCGATCATTGATCTTTGTTTACAAACTTGTTATCCATCTATCAGTCTGCCGTCACGCCCTCGCGTGGGCAATTGGATTGAGTGGGCGGGGCTTCCATAGTCTTAAAAGTTGGGTCGGATGTGCGAACGTGTAGCGACATTCCAAATCATGACGTGATTTGGTTTATACGATTTTGACGACTTTCGCGCTGTATGCTTTCAACCCATCAAACGCAGAGGCGGAGCAAATGATTAAATTATTCGTATTTGAGTTATGGTGCCGACAAAGAGTGCATAGAGTCTAAGTCCCAAGATCTCATTTGAGGGACAACTGGCACTGGCAAAATGCTGACTTTGCACCGGTGCCAATCCGTGTTTAGAGCAGCAATGTGGGTACGAAAATGTTTGTCATTATTGTCGTGTTGCATGAGATAAAATCGTTGGGTTCCATATTGAAGTCTTGGGAGGTTAAAGTTAAAAGCACGCCAGTTAACCCTTTACCTAACATGAAAAGCAGACGACACTTGCCAAAAAAATTCTTGAATAACTAAATTTTTTCATTTTTTGTCTCAAAAACATAGGTTATGACCCCTCGTTGGAACGAGCTCGACGAGCTCGTTCCAACGAGGGGTCATAACCTATGTTTTTGAGACAAAAAATGAAAATATTTTGAAAATTAATTGGCGATTTTTGAGAATAGCGCTGGCCGGTTTTGGCCGTTACGTTGGGTAAAGGGTTAAATAGCACACAACGGCAATGTACCCCCTTGTGGGCAATCGGGTTTAAGTGCCTTGCCACCGACGCAGGGTAATTACACCTTGTGGTGACCAAACCGTGGATCATACGGTTTGAAGTCCAACGCCGTAACCACTGTGCCATCAAGCTCTTGTTTGAACAATTTAAACGGTCTTAAAGGAGCATCTAGTGACCTAAACAAGGCATACATAAAATAAGATGGTGGAATCTTGAAGAATGGCTTTTGTGTAAAGACATGTAATATGACAGAAAGCGTGCAAAACGTTCTACAGTAATAAGTTAAATGAAGTTTTTTGTTCTTCGAGGTGAAGTATGAAAAGGGTTAAAACAGACCATTTAAATATTCCATTTCATTAATTCATAATTGTGATAAGTCTTTCGAGAAAGCCACTCGCCACTCGGCCCCCAAACCCATTGATCTTGGGTTATGATAGAGAATGAAAAAAAAATATAAAATGCATTGAAAGGTGAAGGGTTCTTTATTCAACTAGAATTAATCAAGTGTTGTAAGACAGAGCTGAATAATAAATAAATTTCCTTGCCACTCAAAGGGTTTCTTTCAACTTGGTTTGGGAATGGATTTTAATTCTGATCAAAATAGCTGATAAGATTTAATGTTTTACAAAAATCGACCAAGTTTAACAACCTGTAATTTTGTGAAATATTGAAGTAGGACTGTCATGATTAATCGATTAATCTATTGTTGATCGGTCACGGCGAAATCGATTAGTATTTTTCGTTGTCGAATAATCGGTAAATTGTAACCCGCTTTAGACGTTTAATAATTAAAAGAAAATTTGATGAAAAAAAACTATTGTTTCTAAAGGTAAAGAGTTAAGGACATCGATGTTAAACCCCAAGAAGCCGTTGGAAGCATTTGTCTTTCAGGTACATTCGTCAAAGCTTTGATGTTCTGAACTTTTGAACCGTCAGTGTAATAATCATGACCGGTCGGCAGTTGCGAAGTTCGCAACTGCCGTCCGGTCTTGATTATTACACTGACGGTTCAAAAGTTCAGAACATCAAAGCCTTGAATGTACATAAAAGAGGATCGTCTTCGTTGTCTACCGGAGGTAGGTCAACTGACTTGAACTTTATTTTTTATCGACTTCAGAGAGAGAGGGAGAGGGGGGTCATCTAGGTACGATTAATCGATTATTATCGATTATTTGCGACGATTAATCGATTCCTAAATTAAAAAATCGTGACAGCCCTATACTGAAGCAAGTCAAAATCCTGACAATATGCACATCTCTAGTATATGTAGAAATATCATGTGAAATAAAAAGTAATAGCTTGAAAACTGTCAGAGGGGTTATACGACAAACAATGTAACCTATATGCGGACGGATGAACGGACAGACAGGGGTAAAATAATATACCCCCTGTCTATTCGTTGCGGGGGCATAAAAAGTAAGAATTATTTCAATAGCTGATCTATTTACCGGCCCCTATGGATTAACACTTTACCAAACACATATTTTTTTCTTTGTGGGGGAGGGGGGGGGGGGAGAGGGTAATCTGAATTTCTTGGCCTATTTTTTTTTATCCCAAAACTGCGTTCGCTTGTAGGTTGCACCTCTTTTCATATTAAAGTAACATAAAATAAAACAGACAGGCTTATGAGAGTTAAATGACTGAGATCGACCACAGTCTAACAGAACAGCGCGCGTCATATGTCGGCATAAAGATCAAAGGAAGCCGCCAAATAATTCTCTTCGTAGAACGATGCGTCCCACCATGCATATACAATCGTGTAATTAACACAATGCCTAATGAAGGCAGATAGGGCCTACGTACAGACTACAGGGCTTTAAGTATCCATTCCTAGTTGGAATTTTCATAGATCTACAACAACCCCCCCCCCCCCCCGCCCCCAACATTGCAAACATCTTGGCGACGTCCCTGACTCCATCCCGAATCCTGTTGACCTTGAGTTATGATTGAGAACATATCAATTTAAAGTGCTTTGAAAAGCGAAAGGTTCTCTATCCAGCATGAGTTGAGAATGAAGTGTAACAGGATACTAAATTAGCAGGCAATGTTTTTCTGCTTGACCCATTAAACATTATAGTATAATGACTTTGTTTGGAAGAGATTCTCCCCTGTAATAAATAATGCCTGTTGTTTCATGGATATTACATTTTCCTGTAAAAGAAAAAGCTGTGAACATTTTTTGGCCTCTCCGGCTACACCAAGACCCCAAACGACTGTAAAACATACATTGCTGAGTACAAGTGATTACCTTACCTGTGTAGCAAAAATCAGAGAGATAGGATATTTTGTATTTACGTTATCGTGTGGACAAAGGGTGCATAGAAAACAGAAATATTCCAACTACATCATCAAGGCATGCCTTCTATGAACATAATTGAAAAACTAGAGAAACAGAATTTACTGCATCCAGTAAATTCAAGTCTGTGTGAAAAGGGTTAAAGTATCAGGAAATTACTATATGGAAAGACAATTTATGGAGGCTTATTTTCGGGAGTAAAATATTTCTAAACAAATCGGAAATGGATGTTCCTTAACAGTATTTGCAGATATTCATACAGGAATCAGAACAATTTTTCTAAGAAACCAGAAAAGGCATATATGTGCACAGCATTCAAAGGCTTCGATCAAGGGAATGCATTAGGGTCCAGAAATGTGATTTCTAGCAATTTTGAAAAATACACTCAATGATCCCCGGGTGACCTCAGTGACCTTGAACCATATTTTGAACCTCCACCGAGTGTCGGTCGACTCATTTGGTGTTGAGCCAAGGTCCATACATGATACCGTGCTTGAGATATAAGTGTGACCCACTTTCAAATTTTTTGGCACGCCCACTTTTTTCATGTAAAAATGCATGTATGAACTTTGAGAAAGCTTTAGTGGTAAGAAAATGTGTTTCCCAGCAATTTTGGAAAATGCACTAATTGACCCCTGAGTGACCACAGTAACGTCGACCCAGATTTTGAACCTCCATCGATTGTCGACTGATTTGGTGTTGGTCCCAGGTCCATACATCATACCATACTTGAGATATGAGTGTGAACCACTTTCAAAATTTTGGCCACGCCCACTTTTTTCCGTGTAAAAATGCATGTATGAACTTCGGGAATGCACCATGGAGTAAAATAATGTGATTTCCAACAATTCTGAAAAATGCACTCAATGACCCTTGGGTGACCTCAGTGACCTTGACCCATTTTTGAATCTCCATCGAGTTTCGACTCACTCGGTGTTGGTCCCAGGACCATATGTCATACCATACCAGAGATATGGGTGTGACCCACTTTCAATAACCCCAACGGAAACTCCTAAAGCCCCAGGAATCTGGGTGGCTGAGAACTTGTGACTGTCTATCAGTGTGCCAAATATGAGCGAGATAGGGCGATTCGTTTTCGAGTTATCGTGCGGTCAAGGAAGCGCATAGAAGAAGAAGAAGAAGAAGAAGAAGAAGCCGTACAAAAACAATAGACAGTGTGTTTCAAAAATGTAATTGTAACAATTCTGAAAAATGCACTCACTGACTTCTGTCTGACCCCAGTGACATTGATCTATAATTTGAACCTCCATTGAGTTTCGACTCATTGAGTGTTGGTTCTGAGTATATGGGCCATACTATGCTTGAGATATGGGCATGACCCACTTTCAAATGTTTGGCCATACTCACTTTATTGAGTGCAAAAATGCATGTATTTACCTTGGGAATACTTTAGGGGTCTAAAAATGTCATTTTCAGCAATTCTGAAAAATGCACTCAATGATCCCTTGGTTACCTCAGTGACCTTGACCCATATTTTGAACCTCTATCGAGTGTTGGCTCGCTGTTTTAGTCGCAGAACCATACATCATAACATGCTGGAGATATTAGTGTGACACACTTTCAATATTTCTGCGCACACCCACCTTTTTCAACATAAAATTGCATGTCTGAACTTCGAGAATGCTCAAGGGGGTCAAAAATGTGATTCCCAGCAATTCTGAAAATGTACTCAATGACCCCTGAGGTGACCTCAGTGGCCGTGACCCATATTTGAACCTCTAACAAGTGCCGACTCATTTGGTGTTGGTCCCAGGACCATACATCATACTATGCTTGAGATATTAGTGTGACCCACTTTCAAAATATCTGGCCACGCCCACTTTTTTCAACATCAAATTTAATGTATGAAAATGCACTCAATGACCCATGAGTGACCTCAGAGACCTTGACCCATATTTTGAGCCTCCAACGAGTGTCGACTCATTTGGTGTTGGTTGCAGGTCCATACCTCATACCATGCTTGACGTATGAGCCTGACCCACTTTCAAAATTTTTGGCCACGCCCACTTTTCTAACATAAAAATGCTTGTCTGGACTTTGGGAATGCTTTTGGAGGGTCAAAAATGTGATTTCCAGCAATTCTGAAAAACGCACTCATTGACCCCTGGTAACTTCAGTGACCTTGCCCTCCATCGCGTATCAACTCATTTAGTGTTGGTCCAGGTCTGTGCATCATACCATGCTTGAGATATGAACGTGACCCACTTTCAAAAGTTTGGCCACGCGCACTTTCTTTCGTGTAAAAATACATGTATGAACTTCGGGAAAGCATTATGGAGTCAAAAATGTGATTCCCAGCAATTCTGAAAAATGCACTCAATGTCCACTGGGTGACCTCAGTGACCTTGACCCATATTTTGAATCTCCATCAAGTGTCGACTCATGTGGTGTTGGTCCGAGGTCCATACGTCATACCATGCTCGAGATATGGGCGTGACCCATTTTAAAAATACCCATAAGGACACCCCTAATGCCCCAGGAATCTGAAAACATAGGTGGCCGAGCATTTGTGACTGTCTATCAGCCTTCCAACAATCAGCGAGATAGGACAATTCGTTTTCGAGTTATCTTGCGGACAATAAAGCGCATAGAAGACAGGATACAGAAGAAGAAGAAGAAGAAGAAGAAGAAGAAGAAGAAGAAGAAGAAGAAGAAGAAGAAGAAGAAACCATACAAAAACAATAGTCTATGTGTTTCGCACAGACTAATTATGACATGCACCGAGTGTTATTTCTGTTCGAGTAATCAAGGTAACAGTAAATTTCGTATTTTTACAAATGAAATAAACTTTTCAGGACCAGTGTCCTATTGGGAACAGACTGAATCTCGCAGGATATCAAATAAAACTTTAGATACTTGCACACGAAGACGAACATCAACTTCGTGATTTACACGTCTTCTTATCACTGGATTCTATCTAAAACCGATGACAACACCAAGAGTCTGAAATCGCTAACCGGTGAATGTATTTATGTGCTGGAGTTTGTTTTTTGGTGGTTGGATGATTCCATGGAATCTAGACGTTGCTTCAAAACACTCGAGAAATTTTGTAATTCTGAGAAAATCTACACAATTAATCACAGTATCTGCCTATAGATATAAGTAGCCTGGATAAAATATAGAAATTAATAACTTTTAAAACATTGTGTCGAAATCCTGCATTATTTCTAAATATCCTAGTGGGAAAAGAGGGCGATTTGTTGAATTTCGTGGCCTAAAATACAAATAACAATTGGTGTGTTTCTGTTTGGAATTCTCCGAACAAAATGTACACTTGGAAGGTGGCCTCCTTCATGTAAAACTTGCTCTCTTATTTGTTGCATGGGCTCCTGTTTTGAGGGCAGCAACAGTTGTCTGAAAGGCTATATTTGACAAAGATATTTGAATGCCCCAGTCAGGGATTCCTTTAGATATCTACAGGGACCGATTATGGGACCTTTTCCCAATGGTATTTTGCCATGCTTTTTCCCATTCCCAACCCCAAATTTTCCAATCTCAGTCCCCACTTGAACAATAATGTAATGCACAATCGGTGTCCTGAATCTTTGGATTCCATTGGTTTTCTGAGGCCTCATGGCTGCCCAGTTCTGGACTAAGGCTGTCACAATTTTTTATTTAATTTAGGAATCGATTAATCGTCGCAAATAATCGATAATAATCGATTAATCGTACCTAGATGACCCCCTCTCCCTCTCTCTGAAGTCGATAAAAAATAAAGTTCAAGTCAGTTGACCTACCTCCGGTAAACAGCGAAGACGATCCCCTTTATGTACATTCAAAGCTTTGATGTTCTGAACTTTTGAACCGTCAGTGTAATAATCAAGACCGGTCGGCAGTTGCGAACTTCGCAACTGCCAACCGGTCATGATTATTACACTGACGGTTCAAAAGTTCAGAACATCAAAGCTTTGATGAATGTACCTGAAAGACAAATGCTTTCAACGGCTTCTTGAGGTTTAACATCGATGTTCTTAACTCTTTACCTTTAGAAACAATAGTTTTTTTCGTCAAATTTTCTTTTAATTATTAAACGTCTAAAGCGGGTTACAATTTACCGATTATTCGACAACGAAAAATACTAATCGATTTCGCCGTGACCGATCAACAATCGATTAATCGATTAATCATGACAGTCCTATTCTGGACACCAATTATGCATTATATTTAAATTGCTTACTTAATGTTGCTTATAAATGTCGGAATTCAAAGCAAATAACAAGTTTTTCTTTATACAATAATAACACTTTGGCCGGCCGCTGATTTGTCTTTAATAGTATAAGAACAGTTTAACGGTGTCTGTGGAGACTGGTGTGAACATGATTCCACGTGACAGTTTGTTATAAAAACTTACTTGTAATATACATGCAGTTTATTAGGTGTCGGTCCTAACGTCCCCTGTTCGGTTTGAATGTAAATGTAATGTTTCTTCCTTTCCCTTCAAAACAAATTTCCAGTTGCCCCGTGACGCAGCTGGAAATTGCGTCCCGTGGACACTTTCCCAAAGAGGGCAGAAGAATCCATGCAAACTAAAACGATGCTATCGTTACTTTATTTCACATTAACGTTATAATGGTCGCCTATCGAAAATATTTAGTATTGTACCTTTTGGAAACACATTTTGGGCCTTCAACTCTGATTTAATAACCATTGTTAGAGGTTCGTTTGTATTTAAATTTTCCTGGGAAGGCCACATACCAGACAAATTGTTTTTAAAAATTTATATTTTGCCACAGTCAGCAATAAAGGCTACATATCGTCCCCCGAGTTCCAATGTTTTCTATGTGCCAGTAGGCACATAGAACACATTGGAACTCAGGGGACGATATGTCAAAATAGGGTTTTCATTGCAAGCAAATTATCACTTTTCTCAACTCCAGAAACACACTATAATCTCTATTATAGTTTATTTCATTCTGTTAACAAACTTATGTAAACCATGGTTTCGTCTCGTAGTCTTGGGAACAGGGAGATTCCAACTAGAGTAACAGAATTTACTGCATCCAGTAAATTCAAGTCTGTGTGAAAAAGGTAAAAGCATCAGGAAAAAACTATATAGAAAAAGAATTTATGGAGGCTTATTTTCGGGAGTAAAATAGTTTTTAACAAATCAGAAATGGGTTTTCGTTAACAGTATTTACAGATATTCATACAGGAATTAGAACAATTTTTCTAGGAAACCAGAAAATGTATATATGTGCACACCATTTAAAGGGTTCGATCAAGAAATCAGAAATTGACATTACTGGCTCTGCCATTTATTTGAATGATGAGATACATGTATAATCTTCAGAACTGCAAAAGTAGAATACAATTCTTAATAGGTCTGGAAAAATATGCTCTCTGTTGACAGCATTGAGGTGGACCATATTTTGAAACTCCAGCAAGTTCCAACTCATTCGGTATAGGTTCCATGTCTATGGGTCATACCAAGTCTGAAGTATGAGCATAAACTACTTTACAAATATTGGCTTCACCAACTCTGGATCTGCCATATTTGATGGCAAATATTCATATTAGCTAGAAAATGTTAAGGTACATGGTACCTCTGGAAAATATATTGCGAGTACAAGAGTTCAGTAATGTTGGAATTTCGACGTAAAAAAAGGCCTTAAAGGCCCTCAATAGACTATCGAAAGACTTATTGGCATTGGCCAAATTCCGAGGTCCCATCTATGCCCATGTGTGTTCAGAACAATATTGTGAGAATGGAAAGTGTTTTCATTACTCTCGATTTTGCATAAAATAAAATTTTTGGGACCCATATTTAGATCTTGAGAGGGTTAAAATACCCCCTTTAAATACTCCATTTTAATCCTTTAAAACGGGGCTCGGTGGCTCAGTTGGTAGAGGTGCAGGCTTCGAGCCGAGAGGTCCTCGGTTCAAATCCCACCTGCGGCAACCGCGCTCTGTCCTTGGGCAAGACACTTCACCCCGTTGCCCACGTGGGGGCACGGTGGCACTGTGTACTATTGCGTACTGCATATCGATGGTGCACCTGTCTTCAACCAATGCTAACCCTGCTGGTGTGGAGTTAGTATGTGGGGGAGCTGACAGTTGCACGCTGTTGCCAGGTGGTCTCTCCCGCTTCCTCCACCCGTAAAACTGTCGTGGTCATGATTAGCCATTGTGCAGAAATATGTGACCTTAAACACCCCCAATAAATAATTAATCCTTTAAAAAATCAGCTCATTCCAATGAGGGGTCATAAGCTATGTTTTTAAAGCAAAAATGAAACAGTAATTAAAATTGACTAGACATTTATGTGAATAACGCTGACCGGTTTTCGGCATTATGTTGGGTAAGGGGTTAAGAATGCTCTTACTTTGGAAAGCACACCGAAAAGGTGCCCCATTCCGCATAGAATTAAATGTTACAGGCAAGAAAGTGAAAAACATTCTGCAGCCATGAGTTATATTAAAGGTGTTTGTACTCACACTGAAGAATTAAGAGGGCGAAAAACAGAATATTCAAATATTCCATTTCATTACTTTATAAATATGACAGGCGTTTTGAGAAAGCCACACACCACTCCATCTCAAAACCTGTCGATCCTGAGTTATGATTGAGAATAAATAAATTTTAAAAATGCTTTGAAAAGTGAACGACTCTTTTTCGTTCAAGGTGATTTGAGAGTGGAGTTTGTGACATGGTGTAACAGGAATGGAAGTCCGTAGGAAAATTAGTCCGGCGGACTACTATTCCTAGAAATGTTAGACCTAGGACTATAATTCCGCGGAATAATAGTCCAGAGGGACTAACGTTTCTACGGACTTCCATTCCTTTTACAATGGCACTAAATAAATATACAATGCTATTCCATGCAACACTTACAGCTTCATCTCTGACCCTCTTTGTTTATGAGAGATTATCTTCTGTTTTAGATAAAAGCTTTTTGTTTCAGCGAATTCATTTGCCAGTATATGTTGTAAACATATTTTAACCCCTGAGCCCCAAGACCCCACATGCTTCCAAGTCATAGATGACAGAGTACTAATGGCAGGCAGTCTATCAGTATACTAAAAACAATGAGATAGGATTGATTGTATTCGGGTTATCGTGTTGACAAACAGTGCATAGAAGACAGAAATATTCCAACTACACCATCAAGACATGTCTTCTATGAATGTTATTTATTTATTGGGGTTTAACACACTTTCGACAGTCAGGGTCACCTCGTGTCGGACAGTTTTAAGGATGGAGGGAGCCTGGGTACCCGGAAAGAACCACAGAGCAGTTGCGAGCAACTGACAGGCTACCAACATACTAACTCCACACAAGCAGGGTTAGGGCAAGCGCATCATCGACATGCAGTATGCCTTAGTACACAACATCACCATGCCCTCACGTGGGCAATGGGGGTGAAGTGTTTTGTCGAAAGACACAAGGCGGTTACCGCAGGTAGGATTCGAACTGAGGACCTCTCGGCTTGCAGCCTGCGCCTCTGACTACTGAGCCACCGCACCCCTCTATGAATGAAATCGGAATAATTTGGAGGCTTAAACAAAAAATAGAAAAAGAAACTGTACTAAAACAACAGTCTGTGTGTTTCACACAGACTAATTACGCAATCCCCTCCCAAATCACCACACAAACAAACAGTCGATAAATATATATTGCACTTCTATTCACTGATTTTGGAAGGTTTAACCCTTTACCCAACATGAAAAGCAGACGACACTTGCAAACAAAATTCTTGAATAACTATTTTTTTTCATTTTTTGTCTCAAAAACATAGGTTATGACCCCTCGTTGGAACGAGCTCGACGAGCTCGTTCCAACGAGGGGTCATAACCTATGTTTTTGAGACAAAAAATGAAAAAATAATGAAAATTAATTCGCGATTTTTGAGAATAGCGCTGGCCGGTTTTGGCCGTTACGTTGGGTAAAGGGTTAACCAGGGCTAGGAGGAGTTAAAACTTTCCTTAACGCGTTAACATGTTAAATAATTCTGCGTTAACGAGTTAAATGACGTTAAATGTTAGAATGAACAAAATTTTAATACCTTCAGACATTTTTATTGATTTGAATTTGAATATGATTGAACTTACGCACAGTTCGTCTCTTGAGTTTCAATGTGCCTACTGGCACATTGAACATATTTGAACTCAGGGGACGAGTAAGTTGTTAGTATAGTTCTCGCAGGTTATCGAGAATTCTAACATTCAGCGATGTTTTACAATTGCTACGGCCGTATCCATAGAAAAAGACATCCGCCGTTGCTTGAATACCAGTCCTTACCTTACATGGGAAACAGGCGTTCAGATGGAACTGATATTTCTGTATCGCCAAAAATTGGCTTGGCTACTTCGCCAACGTTGGTAGAATGACTTCGTGGTCTTTCCACCAAATCAATGGGTCGTCTATAATTGACGGACATCTAAATTATTCGTGTTCTTCATTTTCGTCAAATGGTGCAAATTCGACGTCATCGGGCCGCGAGATGCGTCTTGGGTAAACACAAGATAACGACGCAATGCTACATATTATACAGTTATAATCTTCAAAGTTAAACGTTATTAACTTGGTCAAATTTTTTAACGTTCTAAAAATAATTTAACACGTTAATGTTTGAAACGTTAACTGCTCCCAGATCTGGGTTTAACTATATTATGCAGTTCAAGGAACATTTTTGGAACACATCTGGGGGTGGGGGTGGGGGGTGGGGGGGGGGGTGGGGGGCTAAAGTGGAAAAATAACATAAAGTGACAAATACGAATGAATGGCATTTGTGCATGCATAGTGATCAATATATAGTCGTCTAGTGATAGTACTGTCAAAACTGTGATAATAATTGTCACATGCGGAACATCTCGACTCACGATAAACATTTACGAAGACTCCACAGATTGTTTCGGAGACTGGTGTTAATGGCATAAAATATCTGTTTCATATCATTTGCTTTAAGTGTGTGGAGGCACGGTTGGCCTGTGTACTTAGGCGTACTGCACGTCGATGATGCACTTGTCTTCAGCCGATACTAACCCCGCTTGTGTGGAGTTAGTATGTTGGGGAGTGTGATATTTGCTCGCCGTTGCTCGGTGGTGGGGTCTCTCCGGGTGCTCCGAAATTGCCCAGCCGAAAAACTTTGGACACGAGGTGACCCTGGATGTGGAAGGATCATTAAACTCTGTAAATAAATATCAGCAGTCTGCACATCATGACATATAATACAGACGCTGTCCTTTCAATTAATGTAAACGTCCAGGAGGTGAGATTCGCTAAATGTTTTCATGGGAAGAATAAAAACTTGCAAATTACTGTAAAAGCACAAAGTACTAAAGTGGTCGCGTTAGTGTTCTTAGGTGAAATACTGATAGTTATTCTTAATTACGGATTGTCTGTGCACTGGCTGCTTCTAATTAGCTTGCCATAAAAGCATCAAATCAAAACTTGCTCTTTTCCTATTGATGTCATATAAATTACTTGCTTCTTAATTGGACCTTCTGAATTCATCTAATAATTTCAAGGGAGATAACTTAATCGTCAAGGGAGATAACTTGACCGAAAGTCGATTTTCATGACGATGTGAGACTGGAATGGTTGGCATCTTATTTGGCCTATCACGGGGGGGGGGGGGGGGGGGGAGGGAGTGGGAGGAGGAGGTATGTTTTAACAAAATATCATGAATTAAATTTTTAACATGTTATTAGAATTGTAGTGTGTTGGTCCGGTTGAATTGCCATTGAAAAAAGGAACAAGTTTTCACACGTAATAGCACTGTGACTTCATTCAATTGACAGTGTTCGGTAAGAAGTGTTTCTGGGTTAAATATTCCTGCTCCTATCTCGCACTTACAGAAATACATTATTCTACCAAATGAAATTTTAACAAAAATACGTGTTTGATTTTTTGGGTTTTTTTTTTTTGTTTGTTTCACGAACAATTGTCGTAATCATTATTGCACGCCTATGCTTTTATTTTCATAAAATACACACTTTTTTGCAAAAACCGAAGCGAACAAATCTTTTTTAGCTGCGACTAGCAGCTCAATAAGTGGCAATGTCGGTCTGTCGGTCTGTCGGTCCGTCGGTCTGTCGGTCTGTCTGTGACCAACGAGCTTCAAAACTCAATAACTTTTGAAATACTTGATGGAATGACTTTATATTTGGCATGTAAGCGTATCTTATTGATGTCTCGCCACTGTTCAATGCATGTGTTGTTCCAAACATTTTTCTTGGAGTTATGGCCCTTGATGAACTTAGAATTTTGTGAGATTGCACCACCCGTCGCAGCTACGGCGTCGATGTCGCGATTTTTTTGTATTGTCCTTGAACAATACGGATCACGTGGACGGACTATTTAACTATTTCATTTTTTTTACGTTTGGGTTATCTTTAATATTTTTTTTTTTTTAGTAAACTGTAGGCGTGAAATAAATACAGAATAGCATACGCATTCGAACTGTCATTTTTTGCCGCACTCGATCGATTTCGGCGGAGGGATAATATTGAACAAGAAGCCGAAGGCTTCGAGTTCAATATTATCCCTCCGCCAAAATCGATTAATAATTTTTTGGTAAACTGTAGGCGTGCAATAAATACAGAACAGCATGCGCGTTTTTTGGTAACACACAGAGCAGCATTCGCGTTCGAACTGTCATTTCGTTCGACTTCGGCTCCTCGTTCAATATTATCCCTCCACCCAAATCGATCTCGTGCGATAAAAAAGGATAGTTGGAATGCCGATCTGTCTATTACCAGAAAACTTACATTAATTCATTAATGATAAATTTAAATCAAAACATAATTACTGAAAAAAATCATCGTGTATTTTTATTGATCGATAGTTTGTGTCCTGGTGTATTTTGATATAGATGCCGTTTTTTCATCTTTATAGGGGAATGGACAGATTATTCCGAGTAAATATGACCTTCTGGCTAAAATGTACCGCTCATCTGTTGGAAGAGCAGGCCACAACGGACCATCTTTTCTGGGATTTCACAGAGTTTTCATACTAATGTGAGTATATAATTCTATAGTCTGTTTCTGATTAAGAGGCGACTGGGAATTTCGTTTGGGCAGATCAAATTTTGGGTCCAATAAATTCCCGATTTTCTATAGTAACGGAAACGGGAATGAAATTAAATTCAGAGCCAGGAACCGGGAAATGTCTCGGATAATATCAAGTAAATTTACGAGAGTAACAAGACGCATTTATTTTCGTGAAAATGAACATATTTTATTGGCAATAATATCTGCCATTTTAACGGAAAAGTTCTTTTCCTAAGAGAAGTGTGAAAATTGAAACCCGCTTCCAACTCGGCTTCATTTTCAGAATAGCTGGTTTTATTACCACTTCCTCTTGGCTTCAACTCCCTCCACACTGCCGCCAGTCTCCTCTGCTTGAAGCAGAGGAGACTGGTGACGTAAGTGAAAAAAAGAGTTGATGTTGAAGGAGGTAATGAATAGTGTGATTCTGGAGACGAGTTTGAACTTTGGAGGGTGCGAAAATCTTGCTGCTGAAGAAAGGAGCCATCCGGAAGTGATTGAGAACTACAGTGATTTGGAGAAGGAGGTTCTTCAGGAAACAAAGTTGTAAAAAGTTCAGGCATGGATGGGCTATATGACACTTTATGACGCTTTGCTGCCCCAACAGTATGCTTGCAGAGCTATGATCGCAACGTAGATTCATTCTCGAAGAAATCGCGATCTAATTGTGACATTTATTCCAGCGGGTCGAGATTTTATGAATATAAATTACGAAGTCGAGAAAAAGAAACATAAATAGCATTTAGTTTAACCCTTTACCCAACACAGACGATATCAAAATTTATTATTTTAAATGTAATTTTTTAATTTTTTTCAAAAAATTTCAACAAAACCATATCATGTGAACCCTCGTTGGAAGGAGCTCGACGAGCTCGTTCCAACGAGGGGTCACATGATATGGTTTTGTTGAAATTTTTTTAAAATTATATTTTTTCAACTGCTGAATTTGCATATCACGCGGGCGGATGCGGGCGATTCGTTGGGTAAAAGGTTAAACAATATTTTATTCAAGATAATGTTATATGCATACATTACATAGCAGTATAATAGAGATTAATAATAATAATAATAAAAGAAAACATTTTTGAAACCAGTATACGAAATAACAGCAACAGTGGTAATTAAGCCGGTAGATAAACTAGGATTCGACAGGAAGCCTTAGGCTTATATGAGTCGTCTCCTACGTTTAATAGCATTTGTCGGCAATGATCAGTAGTAACAAATGAAACATATATATCGCAGCCTAAAGGGGATGAGCACCAGCGGGCCAATGAATCTGGTTGAACCTGTGACCTTGGACAAGCCCACCACCGGACCGCGTCATACTATGTGAGCATTCTAGATGCGCAGGCACAGTCACCTGGAACTACGTCATAGCTCACTTTTCTTCACATCAACAAGTGCAGCTGAGGGGTACCGACAGCTCGTCAAGAAAATTTGAAAAAGGCAGTTTATACTAATTTCATGCTTGGAATAAGTTGACCAACAGGCTCAGCCCCTTAGCCAGCGATATACGCGATTGTCTAAACAACACATACAGTACGTGGAGAGTGGAGTGTAACTAAATCACCCGCGGAGTGGAGTTATCACCCATGCTATAACTTTCAAATTTTGTACATATCGACAAAAAAATGCAAGCATTGTTTCAGCCAATGGACCTCCGGGTTTAACCCGGAGGTCCATTGGCAGAAACTTTGCTTGTACTGGTTACGGTCTGCAACAAATTTGCAATTATTGCTTGGGTGGAATCTCCACTCTGCGGGTGATTTAGTGATAATACACTCTCCACGTACTGTACGTGAAATCAAAAGTGGTCTAACTGATAAAAAAAAATAGATGAATAAAAGGAAGAAGTCAGAGAGTAAGAATATGCAAGAAGAAGAAGTAAAAAAAAAGAAGAAAAAGCCATCCCGAATACATGGTGCATATTGTCTTTAGATAAAGTTGAATAGAAAAGAAGGTCTTGAAATTAAGCAGCTCTATCAATAACTAGATAATAAAATTGTAGTACATGGCCTTAACCGCGCGGACACCGAAAGAGGAATTCTTAATGAAGGTGAAGTATGGTCAATAAACAGTTGTCGTCACTCGTCAGAGGAACCTACTACTCTGTAAGATGAAGTCTTGCACAAGGACCGACCTGGGCATGCGCCAGTGCGTATTTGGTTCTGAAACATCAGGACCTGGCTCTTAAATCTCAGAAATAGGCTTCTCAGTTGGCGCGTAACTTCTCAGATCATATTTTGATATTCTTTCGATGGATAATCGAGAGAGACACTCTTACATGTATTATATATATGATTATCATTTATCATTGTTGTAGAGTGCTTAAGTTAATACTTCAAGTCTTAATTACCAAGCATTAATCTTCACTGTGGTTTCTGATCAAGCCTTGGCTGCCTAAATAGGCAGCCAAGACTTGATCAGAAACCACAGTGAAGATTAATGTTTGCTATAGTGTACTAAATGAAAATGATGAGAGCTATTACATACTTGCAGTGTGTGTTACAAACAGCAGTGTGACTCCGTAAAATGAAATCTGGCGCATGAATTGAAAAAATAGGCTCCGAGGCTAGAGCGTATTTTAAATAGTCCTGATCGGTCCCTGGTCTTGCACTATATCAAAAATTAGGCTGCTCTCCTCGTTACTGAAATATTCTGAGCCAAATAGAAGTGTAGTAATATCTATAGTGAAAGGGAGTAAATTGATGGTTCTATTGCGTGCGTTGCGTTAGGAAACACTGGACAATGAAGAAGGAAGTGCTCTGGAGTCTCAAATTCACCACACTGACAAAGTGGTGTAGGTGCGAGATGATTATCATATAAATGGCCATTAAGGCTGCTACAGCGTAACCGGAATCTACAGTGGTAAATTTGAGCAGTGCGAGATTTCGCGCCACTGTAAAATGATGGTGGTCGGAGTTTGCCACCATTCAAGAAGGTCTTAAAACTAGGGCTGGGCGGTTTTGAAATTTGCATTTCGGTTCGGTTTCGGTTTCGGTTTTGTACAAAAACTCGGTTTTCGGTTCGGTTTTCGGTTTTTCATAATATATTGTAGAAATCCACATTTTAGAGGGTAATGTACACATAAAATCTGTCTGTATTTGTCATCCAAGTCATGAGGCTCATATAGCGAGTTGAGTCATTCGGGTTAATCAGTGTTCACCACTCTTCTCAGCAAATGGACATAATGTGTTGGGCTGCTGTAGTGGGCAACAGTGGTGGAGCGGTGGAGCCATGAGGTATCTACTATCTAGGGAGACCAGCCCCCCCCCCCCCCCCACCCTCCACTCAAAATCCCACTTGCTTCTTCCATCCCCAAATTTGAAAAAATTATTTTTGATTTCCTGCCCTCAGTACAAGTACAGTACCCTCAGTCCTGAGATTCCCCCCCACCCCCCCCCCCCCCCCCAAAAAAAAAATCTCCACTAGCATGGTCCACAGGATTTCAAACCATGGCTCCACCACTGGTGGGAGCTGCCTTGTTCTGTCAGTGAGATTTGGGACCTTGTCAAGACAAGATGCAGAAATTCACAAGAAAAGCTACATTTTAGCAAAAATCAACATTTCCTTATTTTTTATGGAGTCGCAATGCTCTCACCCTGGTTTTGGTGGATAATGTGCAATTGTTGTGCTTATTTCGGTAATTATCACATCGCTTGAAAATAGACGTGCCCCGTGTTTCTTGATGGTTCCTGCTTCAAATGACAGTGGAATAAGAGGAACACAAATCATATTTTTTCTGATTTTGATAACTATTGTTGAAGTAAGTCGTGATATACGAATCAGTTTTATTGGTAACTCACTCCAATGCTTTCACAATATCTCTCTTAATTTCGACTGTAGATGTTCGTTTTTTACTTTGATTCTGCCCAAACATAGAAATTGGGCGAAATGGGCGGTGCCAAGGCAAAGATATTACCAACTTTACTTTGCCCTCATGGCTTATCCCTGCGTTGATTTCATCTTATTCAAGACAGGCGATTGATGATTTTGAAGGGAGGGGAGACTGCTGCATAATGGGGGTTGAAAGAAAGTTTGCAATATTGCATCTTGCGATTTGTTGTGTTTACAAAATACACATGGTCATGACACGTGTTGATTATAACATCTTCGTATTGAGAATGCAGCGCGTGTACCTGACAGACCTGCAGTACTGCGCGATTCCTTAAAGTAAGTTCAAATAGTATACAAACAATTCCCAATAAGTTTTAAAAAAACTTTCAATAGTTACCTGCCATCCATTTAATTGGATGTGTTCTATTTTAATTTAACCATTTTATTGTTGACAAAAAACATAACTGCCAATGCGCAGCGTTATCTCTGAGCACGTGACTTCAGAGAACGTGCCAGTGGTCGGTTAATTAACATAATTTACTCGTCATTTTTCCCATGTGAACTTTGAGGTTTTAAAACTCAATAAATTATATGTTTACCACCAATCTAATTTACAACGTGCTGTACGCAGATGATTTTAGGTCAAAGGTAATTTATAATACTTTTACACCACATATTGTCAGGTAACTTGCAATACCTCTTTGGTCGAATATGCCCGGTTCAGTAAATTTACTTAACAATTCTTGAATTGCATGTGTGGATTTTTACGTACGACTTTTTAATTTTTCATATTCCATCTGCTGGTGGTTCTGTAGATATTGTTTAAGATACAAGAAATTTGCTACCACTATTTGTGGGGGGAGGGTGGGGGGATTTGTTGTCAGTCCTCTCGAAGTAAGCATAAATGGCACAGCATTTACCTTTGCCTGACATTTAAGCCTTTGGCGTGCTGAAAGCAAGTGATTGAGTGGTCATAAACTTAACCAATTCTGGGAAATTTGTTGAAACCGAAAGTCTCGGTTTTTTGTTAAGGCGGCGGTTCGGTTTCGGTTTAAAAAAAAAAACCGAACCGAACCGAAAAACCGATAAACCGCCCAGCCCTACTTAAAACTACTCAGTGACGAATTCTCCCGAACAGATAAAGGCAGGTTATTCCACTGGTCAGTTACATTAGGAATGAAAGAGGATTGGTATAACTTTGTGCGACAAAATGGAACTCTGTGAGTTTGGCGTGTTCGAATATTGAGTGATGGGTTTAGTGAGGATATGAGAGGCGGAGCTTTATTGGCAATATCAGGAGGCGTTAAGTGGCGGTGTATTTTAAAGAACTGCACGAATAGCATTTGGGGTTTATTTTTTCGCATTTCTCTTGTAAAGGATAGGATTCTATAGGTGTTGTCAGGAGAAAAGCAGGCAAATTTTTACCCGGGATTGCGACCGAGATGCGATCCGTTATAAATTCTCTATCCTCTTTTGTGAACATACTACTGTACAGTATTGCGATCACAAAAGAGGTATATTTCTCGACGAGATGGCGATCCATCGGCGACACACTTAAACAGCAGGGATCGCGATTTAATAAATAGACAGTAGTTCACTGCTCGATTCGAGTAAGATTTTTATCCTCGAGTGGGGCGAGCGGGTGATTATTTCACGAGGCGTTATAATAATCCGCGCGGCCCACGAGAATCCGAGCAGAGAACGTTTGTATTATTTCATGTTCTCCTATTTATTGACACTTAATGACACTTTGGACAGTCGCGCTCACCACACATGGCGTAGAGTTTTACGTGTGTAGTACCAGGACAGCGGCGAGTAAAGTAGTAGTAGTAGTAATCTTTATTTATGTGACATGTGCATGTATAATTTTTTACAGTATATTTAGAATCGTTACATAACACAGCCGGCCTTATAGGCCTATATGTCACACTTTTAATATTAGTGGTTTACTGTGAGCAAGGTAGATCACGCGCACCCACTTCCACACACACACACACACCCACACACACACGCACCGACCTCCACGATCTCTCTCGCACTCTCTATCTCCATCTCTCACTCACCCCCCCCCCCCCCGCCTCTCTCTCTCTCATACACATAAAGTCACACATACACGCATCATTTTCACTCAAACCACCCCCCCCCCCCCCCCCACCTAACACGCACATTTTTTCTTGCACGCACTGACATATTCACCCTCACACTTTAAACATGTGCATGCATACACATACACATATAAATCAAACATGATATTCCGTGCATGTGCACACAACAGAATATTACATGAAATGTCGGACTCCCCAACATACTAACGCGCACAAGCAGACTCAACATTGGTTGGAGGCAAATGCACTATCGTCGTGCATTATGCCTTAGAACACAGCGCCACCGATCGGCCGTGTAGGCAATCGCACACTGCAAAAAATATAGGTTCTCTTTAGAACCAAAACTGGTTCTAATCTTGTCCCTGAGATGGAACCAGTTCTGTTTAAACAGTATTTATTTCAAATCAAATAAATTTATGAAGATTAACATTAAATATTAACAGAATTAAACATAAATTGAGGGGGGGGGGGGGGTTCAGCCGTAAGTTTAGAGCTCATACGAGGTTGTCTCAAAACATTATTAAGCAAAGGAGATATGAACAGTTGGCATATCGAACCAGTTTTGGTTCTGTACAGAACCAAAACTGGTTCGATATGCCAATTGTTCATATCTCCTTTGTTTCAGAATGTTTGGCGACTGCGTTGAATAAGTTCCAAGTTTACTGCTGAATCTACTTCAGTTCATGTAATATTCTGCTAAAATTGAATGCTAATCTTGGTAAATTTATTTGATTTGAAATAAATACTGTTTAAACAGAACTGGTTCCATCTCAGGGACAAGATTAGAACCAGTTTTGGTTTTAAAGAGAACCTGTACTTTTTGCAGTGCAGTTACCGCTAGTTATGATCGAACCGTGACTTTTCGGTTGGATAATCAAAGTTCTAACCGCTGATCCACCGCGCGCCTGATCTATTTAATAAAATATTATAAATAAATAAATTATAAACAAATGAAAGTGGCACCTCAGATTCATTTTTCTCCCATTTCTTTTCCGTTGGGAAAAGATTTTACGGTGTGGTTTTGGAGGGGGGGGGGGGGAGAAAAGCGGAAGGTTAATTTCGACCGGATCGCGACTCTCTGTCGCGACCAGAACGCAATTCTCTATCTGCTTTTGTTTTTTTTTTATTTATTTATTTATTGGAGTTCAACGACACTTTCTACAGCTAGAATCACATCGTGTCGAACAGTTTTACGATTGGAGGAAGCCGGAGTACCCGAAGAGAACCACAGAACAACGACGAGCAGTTGTCAGGCTCCGCAACGTACTGACTCCACACAAGCAGGGTTAGCATTGGTTGAAGAGAGGTGCACCATCGATGTGCAGTACGCCTTGGTACACAGCAACCGAAAACAATAACATAACTCGTAGACACACAGAAGCAGTTGATTCCTGAAATAGTAAAACAGTTGTCAGGTCCATTTGGGTAATTCCATATGCTGTCATCAAGTTGAACGCGTGCCCGGAATATTCACTCTTTTATCGGAAGCCTTTGGAATCAACAGTAATCACGCGCCATTAAACATGGTGGTCCGGATAGCTGAAAACAGGATTCCGAAAGTTTGGGAAAATTGTCGGTTGTTTGTGATAATTAGATATTTTCCAGTTCAATTGAACATACCCTCTAAACATACCCCCGTTCTATTAGAAGACTTTGGGTCACATGGCAACCACGAGTCACCATACACGCCAATGTGGCGGCGTCTAGTAAACAAAATGGGCGACGGAAACACGTGTCACCCAAACAACTCGATCGGCGTTTACGCACTGACATCACGCATCACCATGGTGATGACGTCACAACATGGCCACTCATGCGGGCTACCGCGAAAGCCAAACATGACGGCACTGGATTACGTGAATATGACGTCACTACCTAGGTCAACCACTAAATCCATCTGATAGGGTTCGATCACAACATGTCCAAAAACTAAGATTGAGCTAAACGTTTTCTTTACCAATTTATTTTCATGCAATAACATGACCACCAGAGAGGGAATCAGGATGGTGGTCACTCACGATTCAGATGTAGTTTCCTGAAACTTGTATTTAATTTGGTGGCCGTAGTTGCAATTTTATTCGGGATTAACGGGAATTGGGCGCACAGACCCTTCACTCTTGAAATCTGACAGCAGATTTGTCTCTTCTACGGCCATTCAAGTTGACAAAGGTAATATTTTGGCTCCATATTTAATCAATTTTCTCACTGGGCTGAAATCACCCCGAAACATTGTCTCGACCCGGTAGGAAAGTTTGCTACAAATGGAGCCAAAATGTGTAATTTTCTCAAGTAGAGATGCATTAGCCCCCTAACACTACTTTGTGTATTGTATTCCTACCACGCCATTAATTCCTTCCAAGACTCCTGCCCAAGACAGGAAATCAACTGCCTCTTTAATAAGTAAACTTAGAACACATTCAACAAAAAATCTTGCTGAAAGGATTGTCAACCTTTTGACAAGTGAGTTTTTGAGCGAACTTTTCCTGAATTTTTTATCAAATCTAGTCATGTTGCTCATCTTTTTCAATACTTTGAAAATATTCAGAGGGTTAAGAGTTTACCCTTTACCCAACGCAGACGATATCAAAATTTATTATTTTAAATATCATTTTTTATTTTTTTCAAAATATTTCAACAAAACCGTATCATGTGACCCCCCTCGTTGGAACGAGCTCGACGAGCTCGTTCCAACGAGGGGTCACATGATATGGTTTTGTTGAAATGTTTTGAAAATTAATATTTTTTCAAATGCTGAATTTGCATATTACGCGGGCGGATGCGGGTGATTCGTTGGGTAAAGGGTTAAAGCACGTGGTATCCTAATATCGTTATCCCCTCGAACTTCGAGATTCACCCTACGCCCATGCTCATATCACTTTCACCACCCCGACCGCCACAACATCAACAAAAATGACGTCAGTGGGGGTTCCAAGGGTAACAAAAACAACACAGACAGAAATTGACAAAACGGATGACACAAACCAAAGTGATTTGAAAAATATATTTTGTCTGTCAAATGCAATAAATACAAGTTGAACGTTCTGTAATTATTATTTGTAATATCGCAAAGTATGTTGGCTAAAATGTGTATTTTGAATGCATTCCAGGTTTGAGAACGCTCTGCGTCAAAATAACCCCACTGTTGCTCTTCCATTTTGGGACCCATCAGTCGACGACGATTTCAGTGCTAGATCAATACTGTTTTCGGACAGATTTTTTGGAACAGGAGAAGGACCTGTTACAACTGGTCCTTTCAGAAACTGGTTTTCACACTCAGGAAAACTCATACAGCGTAACGTTGGAAAAGATGGAAAACTGCCAAGAACTTTCGACATTAAATATATTCTGAGCAAAAAATCATTGACCAATATATCTAGGCCATCGTCGCCATCGTATCGCAGTATAGAAGACATGCACAAACGGATGACGCAATGGGTCGGCGGAGACATGGCAGGTCTAGAAACTGCAGCTGAAGATCCGGTTTTTATCTTTGTAACGGCGTTTTTTGATCGACTGTGGGAGGCTTTCCGAGCAAAACAACTTCAACGGGGCATAAATCCAGCATCAGATTATCCCTTTCAAGAAACTCGCAACACAATTCATGATGCTACTGCACCGATGAATTTGGGTTCTATGGTGAACATAGACGGTGTGCAAAACTTCCATGAGAAATTTTATACTTATGTAACAATTCCAGACAGTGTTTGTATATCCAATGTATACGGATGTAGACATTTAAGTCAGATCTGTACTCGAAACAGATGTGTCCGCTCAACTCCTCCTGGCCAATCGTCACCTCGCATCTCAATGATTCCGATACCAAAATGGATTAAACGCCCTTACCCCGTTCGTCGTCTGAGGTACATATTGTATTAAAATTTGGAAATTGCGGCAAAATCAGCCAGCCGATTACAGCTATATCACTTTTTTCATGACCACTAACAACTTTCGTCTTCTTTATCGAACAATCATATACATTTTGGCTTGAAAACCACGAGAAACGGTACGTATCACATAATGTGTTCCGATTCCGTATCATAAAGACGACTCATTCTGATTCCTTATCATATAGACAACTCGTTTCCGGGAACGCATCGGCCTTTCATAATAGGCGCATGATGAATACATTCTATGTGCGTTTCAGTGATCGTGTCAGCTGATCGCTTACAAAACAAAACAAAATTCCTTACAATTAGCGAGAGAACAATTAATAGCCAATGCCCCCCCCCCCCCCCCCCCCCACACACACACAATAAATAGAAGCTGCAGAATTAAATATTACACACTTTTAAATTTAAGCGTATCATCATAGGAAGTGACAATGAGAGTGAATAATTATAATTTTACAACGCACGCAACTTTAAAAATTTGCTGTGACCGCGTTACTCATTGTTTGTTAAAGTGCACAACAATATTGTTCCATAAAATATGGGTTTTTTTAAAAACTTTTTCTCTCCCAACATTATGTCCCAAAACTGTATTAATAATTTAACAGACTTGTTAGATAAATGAATTATCATGATAATGTGCATGTCCTGTGATTTGCATCAGATTCTCGGTGGTGTCCAGAATGGGATCACAACTCGCCGGCAAAGCCGGTTCGTTGAGATCCCATTCTGGACACCACCTCGAATCTGATACAAATCACAGGACATACACATTATCATGATAATCTGTATTTATCCGAGATCACAGAGTGGTCGGAGTTGGCATCCACTTTGGTGGTTATTACTGATAGTAAAAATATAAATACAAATTTGGGCGGATTTCGCAAAACAGCTGGGAGAAACTTTTTCAAAAGAAGTTCGAAGCATGTAAGGATGTCTGAAGATTTTGACAAATAAATTGCAAAAAATAGCCAAAATAATACCTCGGATTGTTAGAAAACTACCACCGAACGTCGCCTTTAGTAGTTTATATAAATGGTGTGGGAAATGTCATGACAGAATAATGTAAGTAAAAGTCGAAAAACAAAAATTTTCTGACTTTATTTTGTTTTGGGTGTTTTTATTTTCACGCTACACTGCAAAAAATATAGGTTCTCTTTAAAACCAAAACTGGTTCTTATCTTGTCCCTGAGATGGAACCAGTTAGTTTAAACAGTTTTTATTTCAAATCAAATAAATTTACCAAGATTAGCATTCAGTTTTAACAGAATATTACATGAAGTGAAGTAGATTCAGCAGTAAACTTGGAGCTTATTCAACGCAGTCGCCAAACATTTTGAAACAAAGGAGATATGAACAGTTGGCATATCGAACCAGTTTTGGTTCTGTATAGAACCAAAACTGGTTCGACATGCCAACTGTTCATATCTCCTTTGCTTAATAATGATTTGAGACAACCTCGTGTAATCCCTAAACTTACGGCTGAAACCCCCTCAATTTATGTTTAATTCTGTTAATATTTAATGTTAATCTTTATAAATTTATTTGATTTGAAATAAATACTGTTTAGACAGACGTGGTTCTATCTCAGGGACAAGATTAGAACCAGTTTTGGTTCTAAAGAGAACCTATATTTTTTGCAGTGTACGCGACAGACGTAGAAACTTTTCGAAGCGAAACTAATGACTCGACGGGAAAGGAACTAGTCTAAACGGTGCGGGGACAAAAGTTCCGACTTGTACATCACCACTTAAATACAGAAACATTTATGTCATAGCAGCGATTCCGTTAAGTACAAGGGTTTAAAGTTTAATGAATGTGTAATAAATTGAAAAAAAAAGTTTTGATAAGCCTTTCAAGATGTGTTTGAGTATAGAGCCCTGCGAAGCTTTGAATTTCCATTCGATTCGAAATCATTCCTATGATTCGTATCGATTCGAGTCGAGTCACACAAAATCGGAAACATTCGAATGGTCTAGATGTTCCCAAAGTCCCATACTTGACTTATATCGTCACGAAGATCGACTTTGGCAAAAGTTGTATCCACAGAAATTATTAGATGTGTGAGGAAGGTTCAATTTAGATTGTTGTTGGGAAAACACCTATGACATCAGTAGAAAATAAATCCAGATTCCCTTTTGTTACTTTAATAAACGAAAACAACAGACAGCTCCGAGAGCTTAAAAACATTAAAGGTAACAAAAGGAAACTTAACTTTTATGGCAAGCTAACGAGAAGCAACTACCATCACAGACAATCCGCCATTAAGAATAATTATCTAACAATCAACTTAATTTGCACCCAAAAACTCGGCAAAAACGTTTGTAGCAGCCCTCCTGTTCCATATCAGACAGATTCAAATTCCGGTAAACACCGCATTAGGCAACACAATGGAAGCAATATGCATTGTGATTATGGATTAAAACATAAAATGCAAAATTTTGACCAATTTCAATCCAATTTAAACTGAAAAACTGGGGAAACGGGCCTTATGTAACGGGATTGTTAGATAAATGAATGATCATGACCAAATTCATGTCCTGTAATTTGTATCAGATAGTCGGTCGTGTTTCCAATCGGATCGCAACGAGCCCTTACGGGCTCGTTGCGATCCGATTGTAAACACGACCGACTATCTGATACAAATTACAGGACATGCACATGGTCATGATAACGTATAATTGTCCACTTCGGATTTTTGTTTGGCGAATGTGTTTTAGTGATTCGCAACCCAAAGAAAAAAACTACAAAATCTCACCTCATAGCCTTTTCAAATTAATAGAAAGGGCCTTGTCTGTATTGTATGTCACGATGCACACTCTGCTTATAAAATCAACAAAAAAAGTTACAGAACATCGAAACGCTATTTTCTTATTTTTACATGGGTTTCAACTGAGAATAATTATCAAACGTTGAAACTGATTGGGAACAAATGTAAAAAGACAGCGCCTCTATTTTTATGCTATTCTACAGGAAAATGTTGTGAAATTATGTGGCATATCGGTGACACAAATTCGCTAACATTTCAAAATTTCAGTGTCAATATGAAATTCCCATAACATTAGTGATAAATTTTCTGTCAGCTTCAGGAAATCAGGGGGAGGGGAGCTAACTTTCCTGCAAATCTCTTCCAATGACGAAATTTGTCAGTCATGCCCCAAGTGACTCCTCCTTCTCGGGTCTGATAAAGCAGAGTTCAAGGAGTTTCCGTTTCCGCAACTAGTTTAATTCCGTTTTGGAGTATTCCGCTTTTCCATTGACTCATCCAAACAGAAGAGTTATTGTTGGATTCAATACTTTAGTAGAGACTGGCAATATTTACGGTATTTGGAGCAGTTAGAAGATACAGTATTTACAAATTGAACAGCCATGAGATTCGATTCGAGATTCGATTCAAGGCAACTACCGGATTCGATTCCGGAATGAATTTGACACGAAATCGGAGATTCGCATGACACTAGCTGAATAATTGGACAAGCGTTATCTGCATATCTCATTTGCATGTTTGTAACATGTATTTATTTATTGGGGTTTAACGACACTTTCAATAATCATGATCAGCTCTTGTCGGACAGTTATACGGATGAGGAAGCCGGAATACCTGGAGAGAACCACAGAGCAACGGCGACGAACTGTCAGACTCTCCAACGTATTAACTCTAAACAAGCAGGATTAGTATTGGTTGAAGGCAAGTGCGCCATCGACGCGTACGCCTTAGTGCACAGCGCCACTGTGCCCCCGCGTGGGCAATTGGAATTAAGTGGCTTGCCCAAGAATACAACGCAGTTGCCCCTGGCAGGGATCGAACCGTGTACTTCGCGGTTTGAAGTCCAGTTCCGTAACCACTGAGTCACCGCGTACCCTTATGAGTGTAAAAGGGTGTGCAAAAGTTGTAATACTCCAACTGGTAACTGGTGCTTATGTTAGCACGAATAAGCTGGTAAACATGAGTCCAACAATACTCTTAACATCCAACAGTATTCTCAGTGAGGAATCTGTCTTCCTTCAGCTCCCCTACTATTATAATATTAGAACGTTCCTTTTCATGTTCTATCGGTCGATAGTACCTGAGTTTGTGTGATTTCTGAAATAAAACCTGAAGCAGCAAAGCTGCTGAAGGTTTTATTTCAGAAATCACACAAACTCAGGTACTATCGACCGATAGAACATGAAAAGAAACGTTCTATTTATTTTATTATGCCGAACAAAGTATGACTTTCATTGTTAAGCGTTAACTGCAACATGCCATCAATCTTGCAACAACAATGTAGTCGAATCCAAAAACATGACGTCATTTCGAACGAATGACGTCTCTTCGAAAATGACTTGTCACAAGTGCCGTCGCTTTGGGAGTTTCTATATCAACAAATGCCAATGTTTACAACTGCATCATGCTGTTCGTGTTATAATTCATTGTTAATGCTTGTTATGAAGCTTGTGCTGAAAATTTTCGGTTTATATCGCATAAACCGAAGGAAAACAACAGTTATTTCTTAAATATAATTGATTGAAGTCATAACTGAGACTCATATTCAAGATTCACTGAAGTGGTGAACAACACGTGAGTGAGTTTTTTTAATATTTCTGATTCTTTTGAAATCATTGTTTGCAGTTAAAATTGAAAACATACCCACTGAAGATGATATATTTGTTGGTAAGTTTGTGTCTACCGGTGTTGAAAAAAGTTAAACGGACACGGGGCCAGCGTTTGGTGTTGAGAAATTCCAATCGACGCTGATCAATGGAAGTGGCGCTTATATTTTCTTCGTTCTCTTGTCTCCAGGGAAAAACGTTCCGATAGTACCCGAGTTTTGCCCCAAAACTCCAGTACTATGACTTTTAGAAGATGTCAAATTAACCAATCACGGCTGATGTTACAAACGTGAGGCATAATAAACGCCATTATTCGTGTTTCGAATTTTGTCTTGTTCTAACCGTTTGTGTATCTTATTGATTCTATAAAGACGCGAATGTGTAGGCCTAGCGTGTTTATAACTTTACATTGCATTTTATTTACAGGAAGGTTTGCACAAACTTTCATATGCCATTTGCAGCGGCGATTTAAGCATGCCACTGATATCAGACTTATATCACAATGAAAATCGACTCTCGATAAAGTTATCACCCTTGAAAATATTAGACTAGAGAGGAAGGTCCAATTATAGGTATCGCGGAACTAAATATTGAAATTAGAGTGAACTGCCTCTAAATGTTGCACTCGGAAATGATGCAATCTCTAAAAACTAACAGCCTTGGGAAAATCCATTGTTTCAATAAACGTTTGAAACATTCTATTGACATATTGCATTATTGTTGAATATTCCTGATAAAAAAGAGGGTGATTTGATGACTTTTGGACCTAAAAAATACAATTTACTTTTTGTGTATTTTTGTAGGGAATTCCCTGAAAAATATGTGCACGTGACCGGTACTTCCGTTTGTGTCAGTTTTTCTCTCTTATTTGTTGCATGACCCCTGTTTTCAGATCAGAAAAAGTTGTCTGAAGGGCTATACTTGACAGAGATATTTGAATGCCAAAATTAAAGTGATGCGATTATATTTTTTTTTCCGCCTGAACGTTATAATGGTCGCCTGTGGGAAAATATTTAGTTCTGTGATACCATTAAGAAGCAAGTAATTGCTAAGAAAAATTTATGACATCTGAAATAATAAAGCTAAGTTCCGTTTGTTACTTTTGATAAACGGAAACAACAGACAGCTCTGGGAGCTGTCTGTTGTTTTCCTTCATTAAAAGTTACAAGAGGAACTTAGTTTTTAATGGCAAGTTAATTAGAAAGAACCACTTCACAGATAATCTGTCATTTAGAATACATATCTACCAACAAGGGGGGGGGGGGGGGGGCTACTAAAAATTTGCAAGACGTGACGTCCTATTTTTTATTCGCCTCCTTTTTACACCCACCCACCCACTACGTGCAAATTTTCTACTACCGTTCTCATACACCCACTCCCCCCCCCCCCCCCACTCTCCCATTAAAATCCAAAATAAACTTATAAACTTAGTAGGCACAGCTGTCTTTAGGGGGTTTTCATAATGTTCTTAACTCTTTACCCAATGTAACGGCCAAAACCGACCAGCGCTATTCTCAAAAATCGCCAATTAATTTTTATTATTTTTTCGTTTTTTGTCTCAAAAACATAGGTTATGACCCCTCATTGGAATGAGCTCGTCGAGCTCGTTCCAATGAGGTGTCATAACCTATGTTTTTGAGACCAAAAAATTTAATAAATTAGTTATTCAATCATTTTTTGGCAAGTGTCGTCTGCTTTTCATGTTAGGTAAAGGGTTAAACTGGTACCACCATTTTAAACCTCTGTGGACTGCTGTGGGCCCCAATCTACAAGCTGTTCATTATCAGGCTTGGCCAGAGCAGGTGTACATATACGGGAACAAATTTTCATTTGAATTCTTCTCAAAATATTGTCTGCACATTTTCTACATTTCGAACAAGACACCCACCCCCTACTAACGTGTGACATTTTTCCAGTTTAAGCCCAATATTCTTACATATAAAGCCTCATGGTGTTGTATTTATGTTAAGTGTGTGATGTACAACATCATCTTTAAGGTTTGAAACACAAATGATGGTATATATTAGCTGATATATTGATAGATTTTTAAAAAATTCAAAAAATTGAACAAGTTGGAAATGCACATTTTTGGCGCACTCAAGAGACCCACCCACCCCCACGTCACGTCTTGCAAATTTTTGGTGGCCTTCCTCTGCTACCAACACTAAATAAGCGTACACTCTGGTTCCTTGTTTATCGAATGTGTCCTTGCAGTAATTTCGATCTCAGGAAAAAAAAATGATCGAATCTCACCTCATAGACTTTTATATTAACCCTTTACCTAACATCAAAAGCAGACGACACTTGCCAAAAAAATTCTTGAATAACTTATTTTTTTCATTTTTTGTCTCAAAAACATAGGTTATGACCTCTCATTGGAACGAGCTCGACGAGCTCGTTCCAATGAGGGGTCATTACCTGTTTTTGAGACAAAAAATGAAAAAAATAATAAAAATTAATTGGCTATTTTTGAGAATAGCGCTGGCCGGTTTTGGCCGTTACGTTGGGTAAAGGGTTAATTGGACAGACACTGTCGATATTAAATGTCACGACGCGTACACTGTTGATATAATACACAAAAATGGCTACAGAACATCTAAAGATGGTCAAAACCTATTTTTAAATATGTTTCAACAAAGAATACAGTCAAACGTTAAATCTGATTGGGGGAAATCTGTAAAAACGCCAGCTTCTGCATTTTTGTACTTCTCCACATGAAAATTTATAGGACTGTTAGCTCCCCTTAATTTCGTACAGCTGTCCGTGAATTTAACACTAAGGGTTCTGGAATTTCCTATAAAAATTAATTTTGAAATGTCAGCGAGTTTGTACCATCGATGTGTTCATCTCTTCACAAACTTCGGGCATTTTCCTGTCTCGTATTAGACAAGCACTCATTTCGCATCCTTTTGCCTTGATTAAATTTGGAATCAGTTCCGTTGGATTTTTCTTATTTGAGTCATGGCCCTTAATTTTTCTCGACTTCAGACCATTAGCGCGATAGCTTGAAGAAACAAGAAACGGTGAAAGATTAAAACATGTTTGGATATGTGAGTTTGCTTAAGCTTTTTTATTACCACTCAGTCTATAAGTTACTAGTCGATTAACATAAGTTTGGAGGCCCGTTAAAATTCCATAATTTCAGTGACGTCATTCGGCGGAGCCGGGCCGCGGGCGATAATGGTATAAATAGCCATTAGCGGCCCGCGGTCCGGCTATTTTTAGATTCCATGGTCTAATGAATTACTCCCATTCGGATGACGTCCCTTTGTATTTCTGAACTGAAGTCGAACGCACGATCGAAACAGAAATATCGAACCGACTTTAATGATTATTTCTGTGCTGAAATGAAGCACTATCAGATGGAAACAAGTTTCATTGCACTGTGAATCGGTCGCACTGTAAGTATACTGATAAAATCATCGTTCGTTCGTTACAACGGCCTGGTAATAATAGTAATAACATGATTGTTGTCAGGCATCATGATTCATTAGCGGCCTTGTAGCAATGATTTAATCAACCCTCGGGCTGCTCATCATTGCTGCAGGGCCGCTAATGAACCATAAAGCTCTCCAAAATCATGTTATTGTTATATTATCTCGACAGTTTTGTCAACCCATCGTGAAATGTCTTCGGTTCCTGTATCCTCCTATATGAAATTGTAACCCTTTACCTTACATGAAAACAGACGACACTTGCAAGACAAATTCTTGAATAACTATTTTTTTTTTCATTTTTTGTCTCAAAGCACAGGTTATGACCCCTCGTTTGAACGATCTCAAGTAACTCGTTCCAACAAGGTGTCATAACCTATGTTTTTGAGACAAAAACTGAAAAAATAATGAAAATTAATTGGCGATTTTTGAGAATAGCGCTGGCCGTTTTTTCCGTTACGTTGGTTAAAGGGTTAACCCTTTTCCCGACGCATACGATATAAAAAAATATTAATTTAAATTTTATTTTTTTAAATTTATCAAAAAAATTTCTCCAAAACTGTATCATATGGCCCATCATTAGAACGATATAATATGGTTTTGTTGAAAGTTTTTGAGAAATATTTCTTTTCTACTTATCAGTTTGTAAATTACGCTGTTGGATTCTTCTACGCTGTGGAAACTAATATAAATTACTTCATGTTGCTTTTTATAAGGTACAGAACGTTTACTTGCTAGCTGTGGAGTCATGAGAGGCAAAGTGAGATTGATATTTGGCGAGATCGTAGGCTGGGCCTAATATTCATCGCACTAGCCTCACATGATGCCACCACTTACCGATAGACGATATATAGAGGATATCTACGCTGTTTTAGTGAATATCGGGAATTATCTCATGAGTGTGAACCTGAAAGCTTTATTTTTCACGAGCCCTTGCGCGACACGATATTCACCAAAATAGCGTAGATTGTTTTTTATTATATGCTACATGACATTTTACTGCGCAGTATTCAACCCGATTCGACTGCAAACGCGTACGTTTCAAAACAACAACAAAGATCAGCCGATCGTTCTTCAATGTGATGTCATGCGCCGAAGCGAAAGCGTGACGTCACTGAGGAAGTTACTGAGGGATATTCCTCGATACCCATTGAGTCAATTGATATCGAGAAATATCTTTTAGATAATTTGCAATAATTCATAGGCTGGCATATAATAAAGCGCTCTATGCTGAAAATAATTAAAGTTCAGATAAAAAAAAAAAAAAATCATTTTTTGAATAGCTCATCAAATCACAAAGGACATAACAACTGTTTTTGAGTGATGAATGATTGTAGAGCCTAGGGTGATGTTCTGGAACTTCCATTTCCATTTGAAGTTTAGCACTTTTCTTCTCTATAAACTCTATAAAAAATATTTAAAAATGGCTGCCTGGGGCTGTTTCAAAGTCAAATTATTATAATTACCGTCGGTAAAAAACTATCACGACATCGTTTCAAAAAAGGCAAACTTTGTTAATCAAAAGAAAAAAATAAAATAAGTGTTTATCTCTCTACTTCCATTTGACTTTGAGAAAAGGGGTTTTATTAATCTCCACTGAGATTTAAGCGGTGTGGGTGAGGTCAGCAAACTCACAATATACGCGGGGATTACCTCATTAGCTGTTTTGTCTGTCAGTTATCAAGAGAGACAAATCGTAAATATAGCATGAAAAATAGATATCTATTGTTCTGATTGATTTATTGAAGATTGTTTACAGAGTACCGTTAACGAAACGTCGTGACTTATTTGAAGCTTACATAACAGTTTTTCAATATAAAATAATGAAATAATTAGATGTTTGTTGATAATTTTGCCTTAATTGTTGAATTTAGAGTTGATCTGTTTTTCAATCAAGTATTGTTTTTCTGTGTATTGTACCATAAACTTACAGAGGTGCATATGCGCTACTTGTTTGACGTCACCGGGCTTGAAATAAAAGATAGTCTACTGTACACGAAAGATTTTTTTATCTGTAACCTAATCCTAATCCCTGTATGGGTACACATCAGTTCATGATAACGTCGAATGCTGCTGGTGCAACTGAGGCCCTAATAACGCCATATTTTGCCATAATGTTACCATAAAACTGCAATTTCAAGAAACAAACGCTTTGCTGAACAGTTTCAAACTTGGAAGTAAAGTAGTGCTGATCAAGCTCCGAAGCGTGAAGATATTTTTTATTAAAAATTGAGGTAATTTATGGGAAAACGTCTATGCAATTTTTTTTTTCTGACGAGGAAGTAAGAGTGTATAAAATTCTAGAATATTATCTCCATAACGCATGATTTTTGCTATATTATTGCCAGATTGCAATAGCAATCTGGCAATAATATGGCAATAATCAGGCGTTATTAACAGAATAATATTGCCCGATGACGCACTCTGTTACAGGCTGTACTCTACGTTTGCTATCCGGGTGGAATGGAATCTACAGTTTAAGCACTATTTAACTCTTTAAACCAAAGAGGCCGCTTAATCGGCCCAAGAACATCGCACGGCATACTTTCATTAAGTAGGATGCCTACTAAGTTAAGGGTGGGGTAGACCAATCAATATTTTCCTCCTGCAACCCTAAGGTTGCACGTTGTAAATATTGATTGGTCTACCCCCAATAATAACTATGGACTTTTCAAATTTCTTCCATTGAACTGACATGTAGATAGCACCAGTGTTAAAGGGTTAAAACTAATTAATTATGTACAAGTAGCAGGTTGAACGGTCCAAGTATAGACAGCCCCGTCCATGCGGCGGAGAATTTCTAGTTGCATTGTATATCAGTTTATAGCTGAATACGAACTGAATCACGGAATCTCCGAGTCGCAGAATCACCCCCTCCCATTTATACAATAAACATATATGTCCTATTCCTTGTGTGTGATTCATATACAGTTATAAGGTATTCATATTAATTTATGTGTTACAAATTATTGGAGAGTATCTAAAGACACTTGCCAGTTCTTAGTGACAAAACGTTGGTGTTCAAATTATTGCACCAAATTTAAACATCATTCCTATAGATCATGTATAAATTCCCCATGTTTAGGTTACGATTAACTTAACTTCCGTTATACCAGTATACAAGGACACGCCATTGTGACCACATTCTAAATCGGGATGAATCCCAGGAAGTGAAGCAGTGCTTGTTTACTGTAGTAAACAATCTCTCCTTTACAGGTAAAACAGGACCCGGTAATCAACGTACGGGGCATGTGTTATCTGAAATGTTAAGCAAGAGTGTCAATCATTGGACGAACTTGGCCTTTTACTTGTGTTGCGATCATCATGTTGCCACAGACGTGGAACTCGACCTTGAACACTCAAAAAATAATAACAACATTGAAATCGATAAAGGCGAGTGGGTGAACACAATAGAAAGTAACACAAAGAACGTTAACCTGTTCTGCAATGACGCCCTGGAAGACATCATTTCAATCAATACTGTCAACGGCGCATTAGGAGTTACCATCCAACCATTGCTGGGAGGTTCAGTAATAATTTAATCTAACAGCTCTATCGAGCTGTTGGATTAAATTATTTCAGAGCCTCGTTTCAGATTTTTTTGCTCTTTATATCATCTGCTCGTTCACTACCATTTATTTCTTCGCGCAAAGATTTATGCACACCGGGTGAAAGGGTTAATGTTCCACTTTTTACGCGTGATAAAATCAGACATTAACCCTTTACGCAACGCCCACGAAATTAAAACTTTCCATTTTCATTAATTTTGTCAACGTTATCCATTTTTTTTTCAACAAAAAATATATCATGTGAACCTCACTGGAACAAGATCGACGACCTCGTTCCAATGGTTCTGTTGAACATTTTGGAACACAAATTCAACTACTCGGTTTGTAAATTACGCGAGTGGATGTTGCTGATTCGTTAGACAAAGGTTAAAAAGAAATTAAATTTAACCCCTTGCCTAACATACTCTGTGTGGGTGTTGTTTGCAGTGCGACGCCGTGATAGCCAGATAGTGTTTCCTTTATGCGTGGTGGATGGACCAGATGTTCAGATCCCGACATTCTCTAAACAAAACACTAACAATATAACACAACAAAGTCTATTACAGTATGACCGCCGTGGCCGGGTCACTTTCCACGTGTGAACAATATGTTCATGGACGCAAATAATATTAGAATCCAAACACATCGAAACATTAATTATAGGGATAATCATCAAAAAATTAATTAATGAAGCACAGGGTAAAACCGGTGCTTAATTAATTAAAACTTTGATGATAATTATTTTTATTACCTGGTAAACACATGCGTGGACATCACCACCCAGGCGTGGATTATGACGAGTCCGCGGCGACTGTACTATATCTGTAACCAGTTGCATAAAAGTGGACCGGTAACCAGTTGCATAAAAGTGTATCTGTAACCAGTTGCATAAAAGTAGATGCCATTGTTTTGTTCATGGACCCAAAGTTTGGTGGTTGTGATGGGGTCAATCACCCCTCTGTCTTCCCTCCAGATCAACCACTGTGTCTTGCCAGGTTAATGTTCCTAACGACGCGTATTTATCGAGATTGAAATCTTCATTTTTGCAGCAATTGTATGCATGGCGGATTAATTTATCTATGCAGCACAACTACGCTGTTAGATTGAATTATTACTTCATCCGTATTACATCATTCGAACGTGGGGTGGTAGTTTCTAAGAAGGCTGGTGGATGAAGTGGGCCTTTAGTACAAGTTATAAAACGAGGAACTGTTATTTCCCCCACCACCTAGCCATTTAGAATCGCGCGTCCAGGGTGAGACAATGGGTGAGACAGATCTTTCTCCCCCAATTCCTGGATATGCGTGTCCCACGTGAGCAGGCCAAGTGGGATAGATATATATCTCACATGACCCACGTTACCGGTTTATCAGCATATTTAATGAGCGCAGAACTATTCAATCATCGTACGTTATTCTGTAAACAAACAACATGGCATAGGCGGATCCAGGATTTTGTGAACGGGGGGGGGGGTCCAAGTGCTAAAAGGGCAGCGTTGAAGAGTCGCAAGACTCGGCGCGAAGTATGCGAGAGCGGAAGGCGCGAAGCACTTGGCCGATAGCATCTGAGACGCCGCCTGCTACTAAATTTGCCTCTCACCGGGACACAGTTTTGCTGTGGAAATTGATAGCAAATTGCTGTTCATCAGACGAAACCATTTTTTCAGGGAAAAGTACCCTTAAGTGCAGACTTCTAATCAGCATATTTAATGAGCGCAGAACTATTCAATCATCGTACGTTATTCTGTAAACAAACAACATGGCATAGGCGGATCCAGGATTTTGTGAACGGGGGGGTCCAAGTGCTAAAAGGGCAGCGTTGAAGAGTCGCAAGACTCGGCGCGAAGTATGCGAGAGCGGAAGGCGCGAAGCACTTGGCCGATAGCATCTGAGACGCCGCCTGCTACTAAATTTGCCTCTCACCGGGACACAGTTTTGCTGTGGAAATTGATAGCAAATTGCTGTTCATCAGAGGAAACCATTTTTTCAGGGAAAAGTACCCTTAAGTGCAGACTTCTAATTCAGTTAATCTGATGTTGGTTGTAGGATTATCCGATAAATGTGAATTAGCTTCTTGCTTATTCGTTCAGTCTTGTCTTGGTTATGGGATAAATTATAAATTAGCTGCGTGCCTAGATTCGAATATATCTCGAATCTAAATTAGACTAAATTTCAGTCTGCGCCAGCTGCTCCTGTGAGCCCATGTGGTGGTAAAAGTGGTCGGTGGTTATATCAGAGATGAAAGTTTTCATAAAATTTCGCGAATCAAGGGATTGCAATATTTTTTATACTTTTCACAGAGATTTCAGGATCTTCATTTTGATAAGATTTCATCTTTAGCCAGCATACCTAACGTGACGACCAAAACCGGCTCGAGCGATAGACCTACACAAAAATTGCCATTGAAATTTTGATATTTTTTTCTTTCAAAATATAGGTTGTGAAGTTGCTTTTTTCTTTCAAAATATAGGCTGTGGCGTTGCGCTCATTCCAGTGAATGGAACGAGCGCAACGCCATGACTGGGGTGGGGTATGTGTGTGTGTGTGTGTGTAGGTGGCCATGAGCTTTGTTTTGAAAACAAAAGATTACACTTTTCAGTGATACGAAAACATTTTTACGAGGGTTGTCTCCTACACATGATGGTAGTCACTTGCACTGTGCTTGGCTTCCCTTTGCTTAGTTTCAGGGATCTTTGTCTCAGGCGGGGGGGGGGGGGGGGGGGGGGGGGGCCCTTTCACCTCTGGTGGTTATTCTATTGTCCGGTAGGAGAGAAAATACTGGCAATAGTAACTGTGCACTGCACCAGAAATTAAAAAATAAAACACAATTAAAATTAAATTAAATACTAGCATCAAAGTTTATAAATATTAGTTTTTTCTTTGCAAGCGGTACCGCTTTTTTAAACAACCAAGGAACACACAGGAAACAGTTTTACGAATCTTTTTAAACAACCAAGCAACATACAGGAAAGAGTTCAGGCTCCTGATTGTTGTATAGCCTTTTGTGGGATATTACCACACACATCGGAAGTGTGACACCGTTCATTTTCGTTAATAGGTCTGTAAAGGAACAAACTCCTGTAGATGAAATGGCAGATGTCGTATAAGCATTCAGTGGGGCCAGGCCGCTACCAGAAGCGAAATCAGAGGTGTCAAGAGATATTTCGGTCCCCAGTGCCAGCTGAAAACTGGGCTGCAAACACACAATGGTTGTGTGTCTGCATCATAGGGCCATGTGAACGTACCGTTGTATGTTTGCCGGTATCATATGAGCCGCGAAGCGGCAATTGGCGGGCAAGCACGAGAGGGGCTCAATAGCTGTCATTTTAATTGGCACGCTGGCCAATGCACACCAATACTATTTGAGTAAATAACTAAATATTATTATGTGCATCTGCACGCAATTTAATATCTTGCAGAGCCTCAGAACTGTGTATGCTCATGCCTGGCTCGAAAATATGTGGCAGCCTGCCATATTATTTGAAATTTTCGAGAGATTTCCAACAAGTAACAGACAACAGTAGCCTAGCCCTTATAAAAAAGTACCATGGTAAACCATGGTAAATCCCAAAATATCCTGATAATACCATGGTATACCATCGTATTACCAGGGTATTTTGGGATTTACCATGGTACTTTTTTAATAGGGAAATGTGGTCAGATGCACTCGTAGAAACTGAAATTATTATCTGATAATCTATTCGTAGTTACAAAGGGACCTAAATTTTCCAAAAAATGCGAAACCCCGTGTGGCTAACAATCGTATTCAACACAAGTCTGTCAGTCCGACTGTCGGATCATTGTTTACATTCAATTTGTGAACAGTTCTTACCCCAAAAAAGCATCAATTGTTTTGAAGCGTGTCCGCTTCGCTTCCTTTTGATCCGGATTCTCTTCGTGTATTAATCTTTTTTCTTCACGCCCACTCATGCTGCAATAATTATTCTCTATCTTAAGATCATTTAGAAATCAAGAATCATCAATGCTGTTCTTGTCAAGTTGAGAGAGTCAGTGTGACTGTCCCAGGAACTGGGAGAGTGTCAAAAATAGCCTAAGAGGCGAGCAGACGACGTCTTCACAAAGTGCACATCACGTGAAAATAAAAATAAAAATACAGGTCCGTAACCGGCACCTAAAACTGGACTGGTTTCCGGGCTACTATGAGACTTTATTTTGAATCGATACGAGACGTTCTGACAGACAACTTAGTTTCGTCGGCACCCCAAATCAGATTATTATCTTAATAACTTATCACAAAACGAACCAAACAATGAGCCATTTACAGTTAGTAAAATATACTGAGGAAAACAACACGGACGGGGGCATTTACAGAGCAAATAAAAACAAAACTAGGGGACTGAAGATTTGAAATTTTAGGGGGGGGGGGGGTCCGGACCCCCTGGACCCCCCCCCCCCCCCCCCTCTGGATCCGCCCTTGCATGGCGTCACTTTTCGGAAATATTATCAGACGAACGTTTGTCGAAGAAAACAGAAATAAAAACACAGACCGCAAAACCAAAGGACACTTCACTCTTTTAAATAAATTTTGGGGTGAAATGAGTGGAGTGATTTGCACGAAATTCCCGTCGAAAAGTTATACGAATACATTGATTCATAATATGATGTCATCGGAATGTGTCAATGTTTATTTCGCTACAAACCTTTAACCCCTGTCTTGGCGGCTTAGGGAATCAATTTCGTGGTATATACCTGTGGTATATACAGAACTTATGTGTGCTCTTTCCGATAAGGAATTCAGGGGTTTTTTTTAGAAATGGACAACAAAATTGTTCGATATAGCAGAGCTTGCCCCTGAATTACTTTTGATGACTTCAGGATGTTTTGGTGGGGGTGGTGGGGGGGGGATTATCCCTGATGGGGGTGGGTGCGATATGGAGAAATCTCACCCTCGGGACAAGATATTAGGTCCAGATACTCGGCAAGCCTCGTGTCTGACCCAAATATCTTACCCTCGGGTGAGATTTCATCCATCAGTGTTAGTAATAATCTTACCCACCCCTTGTAACTACAGTTAAAACTAGAAGTCCTGTCATGAAATGCGCACAAATAGCACGTTGATCTGCGCGTTAATGTACGCGTTATGGCCATACTAGTAAAGCTATCAAATTCTGTACTTTTAGCCTGTGCACAAGCAATGTTTTAGCCAATGGACCTCCGGGTAACCCGGAGGTCCATTGGCAGAAACATTGCATGTGTTTGTCACGAGTAACCAGGAGAACCTGCCGTGATTTGGTTGCCTTTCGATATGGCAATTGCGCGCAATTCCAACGCACAATTAAGCCTAGATAAGCGCACTATTCGTGACAGGACTTCTAGTTTTAACTGCATACTCATTTGAATATATTATCATCACCTCAGCATTTCATCATTGTGTATAATTTGCTTGTCCACATGGGAACCCCGGGAAGTGAAGTAGTGTTTGTTTACTGTGGTAAACAATCTCTGTTTTATTGCTAACATAGGACCCGGTCACCAGTGCCTGGAGTGGAAGTCCTCCTAAAATGGGCAACATGGGTAAAAACAATTGACTGGACTTGACTTTACATCGATGTTGTGATCTCGATTAGCTATTGTGCAGACATTTTTTACTTTAAACACAAATGAATTGTCTGCAATTTGTAAACAAACATGACGTAAGCTGTTCTTCCACAAATACAGCAACCCCTCCCACTCCCACACCCACACCCACCCAACGTCACACGAGGTTAAGTTTTCTCCTACCACTTGTCACATGACGTCATCAAAAACCATAATTTCAAAACCGACCTCACCGGGATGTCAACTGTTTCAACTTGCTTGTTTTAACCCAGCGCTGCCGCCAGCGAACGCTCGTTTTCGTAGCATTTTGTAATTGGCCTATGTGGAACTTTTCAAGGTCTTTCCGAATATGCAATTCATTTTTTTCTGCGTCCAAGCTGTCGGACTGTATATGTTTTCATCGCACAAGCAGTAGTTCGATTTTGATGTCATCATATGGGGTATGGTGGGTGAAAAATCATCTTCGCTTGTTGTGGGATTGGAATGATGACATTTCACTCTCAGTCTAAGATATTTGACCCAGGCACGCTTCGTGTCTGGGGCAAATATCTTCCCCACAAATATGTACATACACACACAACTCGTCGATAATAATAGTCGACCAATATTATAATATTATAATTTTATAATATTAGAAAACTTTTACAGTTGTATTTTCTAGAATTGTATTTTCTAGTTATCACTTTAAATGGGTTAAAATGAGCCATTAGCATTTTCAAAGATCTGGCCATTTGCCAGTTGACAAATTGCCATTTCTTTTAAAATGCCAAAGATTGATTTTAGTCAGTTATATCAAATGTAGAAAATACAATTCTAGAAAATACAATTGTAAAAGTTTTATAGTATTGGCACCTGGTCTCCTCAAATTACTTTTTAACACAGTCATGTATTCCGTGGAGTAATAGGGCATGTAGGCCTAATCAAGCCTACTGTCCCCTTGTACCAGCATTTGCTCCCCCTTTCCCCCTCCCCATCCCATCCCATCCCACTCCACCCGACCCCGACCCCCCCCCCCCCCCCAAAAAAAAAAAACCAAACCCATCGAAACAATCATTTATAACATTAATTTTGTTAAACATGATTTAATATCTGATAAAGTATGCGAAACGATGGGCCAGTACAAGAAACAATCATATGACATTTTCTTTTGCAATTATCGACTTCAACTCTCGTTTGTGAGATTTTTCGTTATAACCAGTGATCAATCAAACAATTTTTATTGCGGTAAAGATTTATGGTAGAGAAATTATTTTACGACAAAAACACACTACGTATGCAGCAGGAATGCATTAGTCAACTTGGCTGTCTTCCTGCCATTCACCTGAGATAAAAGTGAAGAATTTATCATGACTTTAGGGTTGGTGTTCACTCCAGATGGTATCGGAGGAGGGGTTGGGCTATAAATAGCATTGTCTCTATATCCCGATAAATCCTGTCTTCTTATTGGTCAGAATGCCTTGGACAAATAGCCATGGCAAAGGGCGCATCCAGCATCCAGGGTATATGAGAGCGTGCAACATACAGGGTATAAGGGCGCGCGAAACATCGGGGGTTTATGGTTTGCGCCACAGGATTGAAAACTGTAAAGTTTTTCGGAGAGTGGCCTCGACTGGAGTCGATCCCGGGTCTATGGCACCTAAACGCCTAGCCATAAATGCTCTGCCAGCATACCATCTAAGGCAACGAGCTCGTTCCAATGAGGGGTCATAAGCTATGTTTTTGAGACAAAAATTGAAAATATAATAAATTTGAATGGAGATTTTTGTATATAGGCTTAGTCGGTTTTGTTTGTTGCGTTGGGTAAAGGGTTCATGCTTTAAATCATCAACGGTGTGGCAATTATTCAGATATCTATTTGGACAAGTGATTAATCGGTTAACCAAGGTTAATCCACGTGATTAATCGATCAAGAAAATCCCTTAATCGTTTCACCTCTATTTGAATGTGTCGTCAAATCCCAATAAATAAACAAACAAACAAACCGCAAATAGCTCCCCAATACCGCAATAACGTGATCATCAAATCTGGCTCTCCAAAACCACGAGAGTCTTGACTTTTCGAAATCCATATCATGCGTATTTCAAGCGAGACATGACATCACCGAAAAGCGAATATTTTTGCAATTTTAAAAATGCGAAATAAAACCTCGAATATCTTTGCACAAAACAGTGTGTCCGATATTATTTCCAAATGAAACAAAATACTGCATTTTGATTGGCAGAGAGGTACGGGGTCACTTGCAATCCACAGTAGCTCTTTTACACCGTGGTAAACCAGGGCGTAAAAACAAGAATACATAATTGCAGGCTGCATGGCTGAAAAAAGTCCCCATTTTTAATTATTAATTCATACTTTCTGCTCGGTTATGTTAGAACAAAAATAAAAATACAGGAAATTTAATATTTATGTGCAGTAAAATATTACATATATGGACATCCACATTTGTCTGGTTTTATTAAGACACTTACATCTGTCAGTTTTTGCATACAATGTAGGTTAAAGTTTTAAGTACACCAAATTTTTGGAAATAATTATCCTTGTATTTTCCAGTGTGTGTGGGAGTTTACACCAGGCTGTGAACTCATACACCCTTCGGCTTCACCTCAGGATGTATGAGTTCCCAAACCGGTGTAAATTCCCATACATCCTGGAAAACACAAGGATAACTAATATTACCTTTCTTTTTGTATACATTTCAGGTGCCTTCTTCAAATTTATAAGTATCCAGTGATATATAATAAATAAATTATTACAACAACAAATTCAGTCAATCAATCTGTGTTATTAATGAATCTATTTATGACGACAATAAAAAGCGTGGTAATAACTTCGTACTTATCGTACTTTCAAACGTGATCAGATATTTGAACCGTATCTTACGCATACTAAAGCGCGTGAGGCGAGGATTATGTTTACCAGAATGAGAATAATCAGTCTTAATTTTAGTGTTGAGAGAGGCAGACATTTTCAACCCCCTATTCCATCGGATCGTAGGCTCTGCAAGGCCTCTAGTGTTTGTGCAGCTGTCGTCGAAGTAGAAAGTGAGATTCTATTTATCATGGATTGCCGAGCCTATTCACAAATTACTGCAAAGTTGTTAAACATTATAAGTATAGATACACCAGATTGTATTAATACCAGTGAATGTCGGCAGTTTCAACTCATTATGAAGAATGACAGTCCGACACTTATTAATCTCACTTGTAACATGATCCTGTTGTTCTTCACGGAGAAAGATGCATTAATTGCCAAAAACACGAGCTAGGTTGTTTGCCTTTCCTTTAGATAGTCTTTGTTGATTTTTTAACAATCATTATATATATTTTATAATTCATATTATGTCATTTGTGCAATATGCCCCAATGTAGGTGTAATATTGCTCCAATAAACTATCTCGCTATCCCGTCTTGTTTACGAGACCAGTTTTATGCCCACTTTTGAAGTAACTGACCACTTTTGTGGTAGCTCACCACTTTTGAAGTAAAAATCGACCACTTTTGAAGTAGCTCACCACTAGTTCAAGCAGGGTTAGAGCGGTTGAAGACATGTGCACCAGTACACGGCGTCATCGTGCCCCCATGTTGTTTTTGGTCGTCGAATATGCACGTTTGCCGAAACGGTGTCTTAAAAGACGCATCGCGTATGGCTTTACGCAGTTTCCACACCAATGTGCAGTTTCGTGAAATGCAATCAACCTATATCGTCGACGTAAGACTGCCGAATTAAAATGGCGATGGTAGTTTGCTACTCTGTTGCGCACATTAAGTGTGGATACCCCACACGTTCCAGTCGAGATAAATTACGTGCCTCTCCAGTTCGGCCAACTCTTATCAAATTAGCGTGAATGTCGAAATAGATACTTGCCCAAGTGCTGACTAAAGTTTGCAGACGAAACAGTACGGCCCGCTTTCACCAAATTTAGCACAATGAATGACGATATCGGAAACTGCAGGCTAGGATTTGCAGACGAAACGCCCTACAACGGTTTACCCGTGACTTTATCTTTGTACAAGGGTTATACAGTAATTGTTTTTGGTTCTCGGTGTGTGGGTGGGAAGTTGATCTGGGCCCCCGTGGGAACCCTGGGGAGTGAAGCAGTGCCTGTTTACTGTGGTAAACAAGCTGTTTTACTGGTAAAATAGGACCCAGTCACCAATACTTGGGGTGGAAGTCCTCTAAAATGGGCAACATGAATATCAACGATTGACTAAACTTGATTTTATCTCTGTGTTGCAGTCACGATTAGCCATTGTGCAGAAGTATGTGACGTTAAACACCAATAAATAAATCAATATTTGGGCTGAAGGTTCAGATTTTTCAGACTCGGTTCGATTTCAGGATAAAGCCGCAGCTTCGGTTCGATTTTTCTATGTATTAGGAACAGAGGGTAAAAACACATGATAATATATTAAATTCAGGTGCCTTAACCCTTTGGACCCGAACGGCCGCTTTTCCGACCAGAAATATGATGCGCCATAACGTCATTATATAGGATGGCTGTTCAGTAAATACTGTGGGGTAGACCAATCAGTATTTTCAACGTGCAGCCCGAGGCTGCACGTTGAAAATAATGATTAGTCTGCCACAAATAATGAATATGGCCTCTTTTTATTGCTGCCATTGAACTGGCATGGAAAGTACCACTAGAGTTCAAAGGGTTAAAATGGAAGAAATCTGTAATAGTTTATACGACACCACTCACCGCAAAAGCCCCTCCCCCCCCCCCCCCCTCCGTCTGTGTATTCAGGTCAGCCTAACTTCCCTTTGATCGTTCTTAGGGCTTCTAAGAATCACTTGCTCAACTGATTCAGTCAGACAAAAAAAAAGTATCATGTGAATAAAGTTCATCTAAACTATGCTGTGTTCTCATTGTCACATTTTCCCACTTATTGACTCGTTCATTGAACAAGACAATTTGGGAGAAAATGTGACAATGAGAACACGACGTATTTGCCCATTTGTCGGAGAGACTAACTGACGAGAGACCACACTGTTCCCTCCCAGTGAGATATTTTGATCGGTTTATGCTCAAACGAAGCAAAATCGTTCGTCCGGGTTTTACTGGGTTCAACGGTTCGGTTTTCCGATTGATCACAAAAACTAAAACCGAACCGGTAAGCTGTAAAACCGCCATAGTGGGTACTGGGAACCTTAAAATAAGACGAGCTGCGTCCGCTTTTGTATCCAATCGCCAGGGCAATTTTGACGAAGGCTGTGTTACAAAGAGTCCGAGTGAATCACATCTGCAACTGAACTGGTAGAAGCGGATTTCAGTTATTCCCGAAAGTCTGTTACCGAATTTCGGTGAGAGCAGTAAACGGAGGCAAAGTATGACAACTCTATCTTTGGCTAAAGTTGTCTTGGATATCCAAGAGCAAAGCTAGATCATCAGACAAGTTGCACTTGCAACAGCTCTCAGTTTGAACAAAGTATTCAACTTGTTTTGCTTTTTTTCAAGGGGATCGCGATGTTTTCTTTTTAATACCATATTTTGAGGTCACATGTGATACTACATTTAGAGAATGCAGAGGTTGCTCTAGGGCGAACATACTCATTCAAAAATCGAAATTTGAATGGATCATCACATAAAATGCTAATTATTGCATCAAAATAAGTAGAATGTGCGTTCCAAGAAACAATTCTCAAATTTCTTGACATTTTGAGAGAAATGCATGGCTATTATAGCGAACGCGCGATAACGCGCGATATTTTTCAGTACTTACATCAGAAATTCCAATAGGCTGTGAAAACAAAATCGTGTTTTTATGACGGCGGCCATCTTGAATCTCTCCGGAAGTCGGGTGCGAAAGTTTAAAAAAATAGCTTTTCGTATATTCTACTAATCTTTCAAAATAAAGATAATTTAAAAGTAATTGTAGGACGTCCATGTGTTAACTATCCATTTGTTTTTTGTTATCTTTTTGAACGCAATCTTTTTGGTTCGTTTAACAAAAGTTTACGAGAAATGCAAATTGCGAACCAATGACCGAGAGGGAGGAGACAGGTACCATCGAACGTTTGAGAATGCTAAATGGGCGGAGATATTTGATATTGACGTCGCGATGACAGCGTTGACTTTTACATGGCTGTCCTCTGTATTGTTTGTCGACAAACAGCGAGAACGAGTGATTAGCATATTTTTGCTGTCGGAAGTAATTTTATTATAATTTTATGAAATAAACTACTGCCCCGCTCACATTCGAATTGGTTGAATGACAATACTTCTTTATCGTTAAGATATTTAAAAAAAAAAAAACACTAGGCAAACATAGTCCACACAATTCGCCGACACAATTTTGCCAGAGTTTTTCGACTTCAATAATTCATTTTTTATTTTGGGGTTTTCTGATGACAACTTCAGTTATAGCTGGCGAAATCAAATCAAATTTGGTACGTAAGTGAATCAATATAAAATACAGGTCACCTTCTAATCGCGGTGCGGTCCGACATTTTTTGTGGTCAGAGTTATTTCCCTTTTCGACTTCGAAATTTTTTTTTTTTTTTTTGTTTCCCGATGATAACTTTACTTGTCGATAGAATCAAATAAAATTTGACATGCAGGTGTATCAACATAAAATATAAGTTAAGTTCAAATCCGGGTTTGCTCCAACAATTGTTTTGCCACAGTTATGTCCCTTTTTCGACTTCGAAAAATTCCATTTTTTTTTAAATACTTCGAATTGCACACTTTTGTCGGGTGGGGGTGGGGGGGGGGGGAGCGTGTGGCCGGGCGGCCTGTTATTTTATCTTAAAAACTGCGTTCTCTTGTAGATTAGATTAAACTTATTTTATTTGTTAAAATTAACAAAGAGGCTTGTATGACAAGTGCCCAGCACTTAGGTTATGTCCTTTCTTTAAAATACAGTTAAAAAATTACACAGTATGCTTACATGCTTAAAACAGTTACAAGTATGTGTGTGTAATGGCGAAAGAAACATATATATATTTCGAAACAATGTTGTGTATATACACAGCTCAGAACAAAGCTGATGGCTGATCAACTTAGAAGGAGTCAGAACAGAAGAGTGAGAGGGAGTAGAGAGGAAAAGTAAAATGCCACACTGCCAGTTCGGATTTGCAGATCAGTACGGGTGATACTTCAGATCAACACCACCGCGACTCCAACGGGGGCCTTGTTGTTCACAATTTTGAAAAACCTGATCATTTTGTGGAGATGGCGTCTCTGTCTGAGTGTTTCCCAACCAAGTCCCGCCAGTAGATCAGATACCGCAGTAAATCTCGTGAGACCGGTTATTATTCTAGCTGTATCCACGTGGATTCTATCCAATCGTGTAGCAGCCAAAAGTACCATGCGGAGGGCCTGAGAAACGGATTTTTAACTTTTTAGGCCTTATATGTGTTTTTAATCCTATAATGTGAAAACAAATGTACATGGTTGTTATTCACGTATCGAAATCGGCTGATGGTTACGTTCGAAAATAGGCGACAAAGAAACAGAAACCTGTTTTCTCGAGTGCGTAACAATCACTAAACCGCAAGTGTTAATTAATTTTGATCTTCGCTTTTGTATCTTGAGCGTTTATTGCAATTTCGGAATCAAAATGACCATTTGCTGAAAGTCAAAGTAAACTGTATTTATCACTCATTGTCCGCCGTCATCATCCGTCGTCCACTGTATTTCTTGTAGGACTAAAAAGTTAAAAATCTGTTTCTCATGTCCTCCTGCATGGTCCTTTTAGCTGCCGCATGCTCTCTTTTTATAAGCAATGAAAACTTAAAAGAACAAAAATTAAATGGTTTATGTCTGATATTTAACCTAAGTTAATAAAATTTATAACTTTGTCCCTTGAGTGCAACAAGGCTTTGCCATGTACGGCGGCGTAGAAGCGACATGTGATGTTCAGTTACGAAATTGAATATTCAATTTACTAAATTGAATATTCAATTTACTAAATTGAATATTCAATTTACTAAATTGAATATTCAATTTATTACAAGACTGTTTTTTCAGTTTACTAAATTGAATATTCAATTTATTACAAGACTGTTTTTTTTCAATTTATTACGAGACTGTTTATTCAATCTATTACAAGATTGTTTATTCAATGTACTAAAATGTATATACAATTTAGTAAATCGAATATTCAATTTATTACAAGACTGTTTATTCAATTTATTACAAGACTGCTTTTTCAATTTATTACAAGACTGTTTTTTTCAATTTACTAAATTGAAAAAAAACAGTCTTGTATTGAAAAAAACAGTCTTGTAATAAATTGAAAAAACAGTCTTGTAATAAATTGAATAAACAGTCTTGTAATAATTGAATATTTAATTTCTAAATTGAATATTTAATTTACTAAATTGAATATTCAATTTATTACAAGACTGTTTATTCAATTTATTACGAGACTGTTTATTCAATTTATTACAAGACTGTTTTTTCAATTTACTAAATTAAATATTCAATTTAGTAAACTGAATATTCAATTTAGTAAGTAAACATCACATGTCGCTTCTACGCCGCCGTAGCCATGCTTTAGCACTGCAAAGTCTTCTAGCATTCAATGGACGAAATACACTACCACCCATGCTGTTCTGGAGATTATGAAGCCTAAAACATGAAACAAACCAACAACATGAGCTTTTGATGGCAAAGAAATAATTACAAAAATGAAAAATAAAATAAAAAAACACCCGCCCACTGCAATTTTACAAAAAAATGGCCCGAAAAACAGAAGATCTACTTTGTGGGACCTTATATGGGTGATCATGTTTATCCAAATGGTGACTGAGGTGTGACAAATCCGTAAACCCTGACTTATATCGTCACGAAAATCAACTTTTGATGAAGTTATCTTCCTTGAATTTATTGGACGAGCGAGGAAGGTCCAATTTAGAAGCAATTAATTGTTAAACGATTTATGACATCAGTAGAAAATAAAGCCGTGTTTCCTTTTGAAACTTTTAATAAACAAAAAAACTCAAATAGTTTTCGGAGTTGTCTTCTGTTTTCGTTTATTAAAACTAACAAAAGGAAACTTGGCTTTTATGGCAAGCTAATTAGAGGCAACTAGTTCACAGACCACAAGCCATTAAGAATATCTATCAGTACCACACCTTCCAACACTAAGAGTCTACCTTGGCTCTTCGTTTAGCGAATTTGTTTTAGAGTTTTTAGTATAATAGTAAGTCGTATCTCCTGGGCTTTTATATTAATGGTAAGGACAGTGTCTGTTTTATATGTTACGATGCACACACTTTTTATTTAGGACAAAAACTACAGAACATCAAACGATGGTGAAAACGCCATTTTCTTATTTTTGCGTGGGTTTCAACAGAGCATAATAGTCAAACGTTCAAACTGATTGGGAAGAAATCGTAAATCGTCAGCTTCTGTAAGGAAACTGCCTGAAGTTTGTGAAATCATGCGCACAGCGATGCTTCGAATTAGTTAACATTTGGAAATTTCAATTTTTATACGAAATTCCCAAATCATATTTAAATTTATTTATTGGTGTTTAAGGCCACACACTTATGCACAATGGCTAATCGTGACCATGACAGTTTTACGGTGGAGGAAGCTGGAGTACCCGGAGAGAGCCATCGAGCATCGACGAGCAACTGCCAGCTCCTCAGAGAGCCATCGAGCATCGACGAGCAACTGCCAGCTCCTCGACATTCTAACTCTGTTCTAGCTCTGCTCTAGCAGGGTTAGAGTGGTTGAAGACATGCGCACCATCGACGTGCATTACTCCTTAGTAGGGCTGAAACGGTTGGCTCATTTTCGTAACCGACTAACCGAGAGCTATAATATCTGGTTATCCGTGGCCATTATTTCACCGAATATGGGATCAAAACTATAAGAAATGGAAAGCAGTATTCTCAAACTATTCCGTAGTGTGTATACAAACGAACGTTGTCGAGTACTCGACAACATTCGTTTGTATACACACTCCGGAATAGTTTCTCCGATTACTCATTTCTCACGGAAACTGCTGATCATTAACGGAGTCTTGAACGCCAAAGTCGATTATTTCTCAATATTTACAACGCGGCTTCGATGTATAATCTATCACAAAAGAGAAGTTACGTTTTAAGCGTGGAATGACGATCACTTTCTATATTTCGGATAACGTTTTTTTCTAATCGGTTAGGTAGCTAATTAGTTTCAAGCCGATTATGCGGTTAACCATTTCAGTACTACTCCTTAGTACACGGCAAGTAGGCAACCGGAATAAAGTGCCTTGCCCAAGAACAAAACGCTGGTCGTCCCAGACGGGAATCGAACTCGGGACCTCTAGCATAGAAGTCCAAGTCTACCACTGAGCCACCGCGCACCCATTATCCATATCATTAGTGTTCAATTTACTGACAGCTTCAGTAAATTAAGGGAGCTGACGTTCCTGTAAATCTCTACCAAGAACGAAAATTGTCAGCCATGTTTATTAAAAATCAAAATGCTGTTCCACATGGGCTGACTGGGTGGGGGTGGTGGGGTGGGGGTGAGGGATACCAATCCCATTTAGAAAAGTATTTTTACCATTAACCGATATATTCTTTGTCTTGCCATTACGTGTCAAGCTTATTGCGTATGTAAACAAATTTGTCCATGAAAAGGCAATATTTGTTGTTATGGGTAGGGCAAGATGTTGGACTCGGTCAAAATTGTACTAAGGAAACCTAACCCTTTGAACACTAATGGTATCTTCTATGTCAGTTCAATTGCAGCAGTTGGAAGAGTCCATATTTATTAGTTGGGGATAGACCAGTGAATATTCTCAACGTGCAGCCTCGAGGGTGTACGTTGAAAATATTAATTGGTCTACCCCATACTTTAACTCTGCAGCCATCCTAATAAATGAAAGTATGACATATCTTGTTTCTGGACTGGAAAAAGGGTCGCTCGTGTTCAAAGGCAGGGACCGACCTGGGCATGCGCCAGTGCGTATTTGGTTCTGAAACATCAGGACCTGGCCCTTAAACCTCAGAAATAGGCTTCTCAGTTGGCGAGTAACTTCTCAGATCATATTTTGATATTCTTTCGATGGATAATCGAGAGGGACACTCTTACATGTATTATATATATGATTATCATTTATCATTGTTGTAGAGTGCTTAAGTTAATACTTCAAGTCTTAATTACCAAGCATTAATCTTCACTGTGGTTTCTGATCAAGTCTTGGCTGCCTAAATAGGCAGCCAAGACTTGATCAGAAACCACAGTGAAGATTAATGTTTGCTGTAGTGTACTAAATGAAAATGATGAGAGCTATTACATACTTGCAGTGTGTGTTACAAACAGCAGTGTGACTCCGTAAATTGAAATCTGGCGCATGAATTGAAAAAATAGGCTCCGAGGCTAGAGCGTATTTTAAATAGTCCTGATCGGTCCCTGCAAAGGGTTAAGAAAATGTGGGATACATTATTAGTTGTTGTTTTTCCAAAACGACTTTACCAAGGCCTTCCATGTTTGATATATATAGAATATACCCACTCGTGGTGAAGTGATGTTAACCGCGAGCCTTCGGTGCGCGGTTAACACCGCTTCACCACGAGTGGTGAACATTTGGTACACAAAGCTACTTTGGGTATATTTTATTTATACCATGATCGTCAGATTATTAAGAGTCGCTATTATTTTTTCTCGATTTTACTGAGCAGCAGTCGCACATACGTGCGAATTTGTTTTTGTTTACATGAGGATCGGTGGGCGATACTTCCGCTGTCAGTTTTATCACCGAAACGAAATAGAAAAAGAATTAGGTCCTTTTTCATTTTAATAACATAATAACATACTGTTTCGAGTTATGGATGCTTGATTAACACGAGACAATGCATGTTTGTTAATTTTTTGTGTTTATGAGGTAAACTCATTTAAAAACGTAATAAATAATTGCCACTTTCTTTTCACTCTTCGCGAGGCGACGTGCGATAAATTTAGACAAGTTCGCATTTAGGTCGACGTCACCAAAGGTCAACTTGGATGTTGTTCCACTGTAGGTGTACATTTTAACTATTGAAATCCCACTGCTGGCGTGTTCACCGCGGTTGGTGTGTAAAGCTAAAATTTATGTCATAGACTTTTCATGTATAGTACAATAGGTGATCATGGTATAAATACTATCTTTGCTCAGATTAAACCTCTAAGATCATATTTAGAGGTTATTACTTGGTTAGTTTCATACTGTCCGAGATATTAGCCTGGGGTAACTTCATGACTGCATGGGCCCGAAGGACGATGGCTGATATGAAGTTACCTAAGGAAGATATTTGGATATGAAACTAAACAAGTGCGAACCTCATTATTTATTAAACCAACACAAATAATTACAAAATGTCCCTGATCTGCTGAAGGGGCGCGGTGTCGTTGCGGTAACCGGTTCTCGTCAAATCACCGAAGTTAAGCAACGTCGAGCCCGGTTAGTCCTCGGATGGGTGACCGTCTAAGCGATCGATTCGGACTCCCCCGTTGTGTCCTTGGGCAAGGAACTTAATCCCGACTGTCCACATGGGGGCACGATGACGCCGTGCACTAAGGCGTACTGCACGTCGATGGTGCGCATGTCTTCAACCACTTTAACCCTGCCTATGCTGCGATGTTGGGGAGCTGGCAGCTGCTCGTCGTTGCTCGGTGGTTCTCTCCGGGTACTCCGGCTTCCTCCACCCGTAAAATTGTCACGGTCATGATTATCTATTGTGCATAAGTATGTGACCTTAAACACCAATAAATAAATAAATATCTTGGTCTGCTGTAGCTTTCTAGTTTCCTCTTACCCCACTTCACCTTACGACTCTTAGTTTGAGTTGAATTTTCTACACATCTCACTTCTTTCTTCTCTTCATCCACCCAACCCTTACTTATTGGCATAATTAATCCCCCATCGTACAAAAACTCGGCTTCAACCTACTCCATCATTTCTGGTAACTCCACTTTTTCCGATTGCTTTCGGGGAATAACTGTGAACGATGTAGATGTAAACAAGCTGGTTGCGCCTTGTAACGCATTAAGGGGGATAACTGTAGCTTGGTTTATATCGATCCATATCGGGATGATATCAGCCAAGTTTGAAGTCATATCTGCTAAGTTTAATAATGGACAATTCTGGGAAAGAAAATCGTAAATTATCTGACAAATAATTAGGGGTGTCGTGGGTTCTCAGGTTTTAAAACTGGCTAATAAAGAAAACGAAGAAAAATTTTCTCTCAGATTTCGGTTCCTAAAACGTCCATGTTTGATATGTAACATCTTTGTAAGGAAGATTTGTGATATATTTCAACCAGGCCTCTGGGTTTATATGTAGAGCTAACCTGGAGGCTTTAAGATTTTTCGTTGGTAAAATATTAACATAAAACAACTTCATCAACCAAATTCCTGTCCCAAATACTTCCGTGCTTGTATGTAACATATTTGTGGGATCGATTTCTATGTTCGTGCAGATCGAACCTTTGGCGTCATGTCTGCGGGTGTTGATATGGTGAGATGAGGGCATATTTTAACACTGGTTGGTGCCAACTTGGTGGGCGCAAACTATTGGTCGAAATAATTTTTCGTTTGACATCTAATCTCTTAAAAATGACCATTCACAGGTTTTTAGAAATTTAGCCTCTTTCCCACCATCTCTTCCCCAACCAACAAACCATGTTCTACACCATCCACACCCTCCATCCTTAACGATACCTCCATTATAACATGGATGGCAATGGATGAACGGTAAAAATGAGTTCTTATTCAGCATCTTGTATTTAAATATCGATTGATTTTATTTAAATCTTTTAAATTGTTTTGCGAAATAACTCGTTTGTCAGGTGAGCGATTCATGACCCTTCGAGTCCCGTTTTTTTATATTCTTTCCTATGCATTACAACAAAATTTTATAACAATCAGCTACAGAAAATCGTATCTTCACACGAGAAAGCCACATGTATTTATATCAGGGCCGCCGGAAGCGGAAGGGCATGGGTGGTAGCAGTCCATTTTCCCGATGGTATAAGCCAGGGAAGTTATTTATTTATTTATTTATTTATTTATTTATTTATTTATTTATTTATTTATTTATTTATTTATTTATTTATTAAGGTTTAGCGACACATTAACAGACAAGGTCACATAGTATCCGTGACAGTTTTACGGGTGGAGGAAGCCGGAGTACCCGGAAATAACCACCGAGCAACGACGAGCATCTGCCAGCTCCCCAACATAGTGACTGCACACTGCAGCACAGGCAGGGTTAGATTGGTTGAAGACAATACGCCTTAGTACACGGCGTCAGCGTGCCCCCATGTGGACAATCGGGTTAAGTGCCTTGCCCATGGACACAACGCAAGAGTCCGAATTGATCGTTCAGACGGTCACCCATCCAAGGAGAGCCAGGGAGGTAACACACGCCCGTTTTCACCTGACGAGCACTAATGGAAAATACATACTTTCTGAAGGCTGTAACTGAGATACTGTTTCGTGAACAAGATGAAGTGCACACAGTTTTGATAATCACCAAAGAAGCTATACAATCGGTGAGGTGAGTTCTAAACAAGGGCCGCGTAGCCAGTGGAGGCAGAGAGGAGGGGGACTTCAGACCCCTTACTTTCTTGGTCAACAATACTCAAAATATTTGAAAATAGTAAACGAAATAAACTTAATTGCTTGTTACTCTACTTGTCATCCTTTACTCATTACCTATCATGAAAAGCAGACGACAATTGCAAACAAAATTATTGAATAACTAATTGTTTCCTTTTTACGTCAGAAACATAGCTTATGGCCCCCATTGGAACGAGCCTAATGAGCTCGCTCGGATGAGGGGTAAGTATTTGACGCAAAAAAATAATGAAAATAAATTGAATGACAATTTTTGTGAATAGCGCTGGCCTGTTTTGGCCGTAACGTTGGGTAAAGGGTTAATTCAAAATAAGTTGCTTTTGAGTGGGCGGTTACCTAGTCGAGGTCGGTGGCGGAGAAATTACTATCCTAAACTCAGAGTACCCAGTGCGAATTGGGCGATTTTAGGGAATTATTGGACAACTGGAACCGGATCGGCTCTGGTTGTCCATTAATCCCCTCAAATCACCCAGCTTGCTGTACAAGAGTCCTGATGATAAAGAAGAGGTCAACCAGACTCAGCTTCTGAAACAATTTTGTTTCTATTCTGGAATATTCCGCTTGTGCTGATGGATTTGCCAAAACAGACCAATCACCGTTGCAAACTGGAGAGTAACACTACTTACGGATATAAGAAGGTGCAATACAGTGGAGCTCACTTAATTGTATATTTCTTAACTGAATAACCATGTTAATTGAATATAATTTCCCAACACAAAACCATTTACCGTGCCCCCAGTACAAATTTAACCTGTTAATTGAATATAGGTTATAGAGTAAACTTCTGTTAATTGAATAAAAAGAATAAAAAGTATTGTAACATGCCAGAAATTATCCCCAGTCTCTCAAGTTTTCCTTTGTTTATAGACCTATTGGGCTTCAGTACAACCAATACAGGCATTTAATCTATTATATCTTGTTTGACAGAGCTCATTGAGCTCTGTAAAGCAAGATATGATAGAATAAATGCTAAAATTATTGTCTAGAATACAGGAAAGTGACACATCCCTGTTAACTGAATACTCCTACATGTCAACTGAATAATTTTTATTGGCAAAAAGTGGCTATTCAATTAACAGGGGTCTACTGTATATTCAACATGAAAAGCTGTGAGATTCGATTCGATTCGTTTCAAAATATTCTGCTTCATTCGATTAGGGATTCGATTCGACCCGAAATATGACATTCAGAGGGTCCAATGAAGAGCCTTCTCAGAAATTCACGAGTTTATATGCATGCTGCTTTCAGTCGTCGGGAGACGTCTGGCAAGCAGACTAACGAAAGAACTTCGGGCGAACAAAAATGACTTGGGATCACAGTCAAATATTTTTAAATTATGCCAACCACCATGGTTAGCTTTGTGTGTGGTGAATGACCCTTACAGCTAACCTAACGTGTTTGCACTAATTCATAGACGAATACGTAATATTGTCTATTTATATGCACTGAAAGCTGTCTACCTTAAATGATGATGAGAATGATTGATGGAAACTGCAAACAATCCCCAAATGATTTATGAAGTGAATGATGATCGTTCCATTTTCAGATGTCCCTTGTCAACAAAAGTGTCAGATTATAGCCAATACAGCATCGGGTGTGATGTAAACTTCTCTAGATGGTTAGCCAAACGTGTGGGTGATAATAGTTGTGGGTGAAAAGAACTCTTCCCATGACTCAGTTGCATCTTCATTTGAAGATAAAGTCCCCTCGGGTAACAGGCATTGATCGCGTCTTGGTGCATGGATTTTTAATTTCAACATCTGGTTCATGGTCATTAACCCATTGAACCCTAGGGGTCGTTTTTCCGGCTCAGGAACATGATACGCCATACTTTCATTAAGTTGGGTGGCTGCAATGCAAATGTGTGGGATAGACAATTAAAATTTTCAACGTGCAGCCCCAAGGCTGCACGTTGAAAATATTAATCGGTCTACCCCTAAATAATGAATATGGACTATTCCAATGGCTGTCATTGAACTAACATGGGTGATACTACTAGGGTTCAAACGGTTAATATATTTCGATATATTCATCTCTTCAAAAAAATTTTTTATTCTCATCGATGACTGAAGCAGTGCCGCAGACCCACCAGCTGCTAGACAAATGTGTGTGATGAGTTATTTTATAAAACCTGCAGAGAAGCACGTAAAAGTTTCAGCTTGTAGCCGCAGGTTTAACCCTTTACCTAACCTGAAAAGCAGACGACACATGCAAAAATAATTCTTGAATAACTAATTTTTTTCATTTTTTGTCTCAAAAACATAGGTTATGACCCCTCGTTGCAACGAGCTCGACGAGCTCGTTCCAACGAGGGGTCATAACCTATGTTTTTGAGACAAGAAATGAAAAAAATAATGAAAATTAATAGGCGATTTTTGAGAATAGCGCTGGCCGGTTTTTGCCGTTACGTTAGGTAAAGGGTTAATCCCTGATATCCATTATCAGAAACGCTGTTTACGTCTTGAAGATAATTATTTAGAGTTAAAAATTTTTGTAGAGCATGGCATTTGGATAGGTTAGAAATCAACTTATTCACGTTAAACAATGAGATTAACAACAAAGCGTCCGCGTGCGTGGATCGTGGGGGGTGGGGGTGGGGTGTTTCACCTGTCGCATGTTCCATATTTTTCGAAAATCATTTTTTTTTCACAAGCAACAAGACCAGAGTACATGACATTATAACATATATATGCGATAACACATGGGCAATCGCTACTAGAACAAGGGCAACGCCAAGCGTGGGCCAATGCCCCCGACCCGTATGCAAGTTCAAAGTAGCCTTGAAGGTATTGTGGGACATAAAAATTTTCTATGAGGAAAGATGGAAAACAGAAAAAATGTCTAAGTCGGAAAAGGACCAAAACCCTGGAAAAAAATAATTGGAAAAAATTACCGTTCCTTGTGCATATCCGTTCCCACATGCAGGTCTGTCAGCATACCAAAGGAAATCCAAATCCGAGCGATGGTTTTGAAATTACAATGCAAAACATTTATACCGACAGACGGATGGTCAGACGGACAGACGGACGGACGTAGGGCTTCACTAGATGCCCCGAATCTTCATTCCGAGGTCGGGGGCATAATAATACTGAACCGTGGGCTAAAATTAGAATGAATAGATATAAAATTGCGGAATTGTTTAGCACGAAATCATTGTGGTCATACGCAAAGAACCAGAGGGCCATACTGCCCTCCATTTTAGACAAAAATCCTCCTCGGAGTTCCGCGGACCTCACTAACCAGAGTGGAATACTCGTCTTGTGCTCCTCTACGCACGTCGGATACTGTTTACCATGACCCGTGATTTAAATATGGCGCCCTCCAGATCCAGAATCCTTGATCTGCTTCTTCCTTAGTATCTTTACACAAGTCTCTGATTCTGAGCTCCTCTCTCGGTTTTCTCTGTGAAGTCTTTCCTCGATCCATCCCAACTACTTCCGTCGGACCATTTACAGTTCTTTTTTCAATTTATTTGGGTTTAACGATACTTTCAGGTTTCAACAGCCACGGTTATATCATACCCGACAGTTTTACTTGTTGGGGAAATCGGAGTACCCGAAGACAAGTTCCGAGGAGCGGCGAGTAACTATAAAACTCACCAGCTTACTGACCTGCACACTCAGCGTTAGCATCTGGCGAAGACATGTGCACGAGGAGCGGATTGGGCCAAGAAAAGTTGCCGACAAATGGACCAAGGGGATCCGGACAGAATTTTGATATTTAAAACTGAAAGTACGCTGCTTTCTTGTACATGGGCGATCAACATGGGGGTATTTCGACGGCATTTCTGTTTCATCTTTGTCGCTCATTTGGCAAAATTGTTTGCACCAAAGGGGACCAGGACTCATCGGGCCGGCCATAGTTCTGCCCAATGGAAGTTTTCGAACCGAAAGAACGATGTGTCCTTGCATCTCATTGATTAATGGCAGACTAGACTGCTGGTATATCGAAATGCCCTGTTCCAAAGAGGGGTCATAACCTATGTTTTTGAGACAAAAATTAAAAAATAATGAAAATTAATTGGCGATTTTTGAGAATAGCGCTGTTCGGTTTTGGCCCTTACCATGGGTAAAGGGTTAAGAAACGAAAAGGTCCATGGAAGAGGCGGAAGAAATTCCTATCGAGTTCCTAAAATATGTTAGATAGGAACTGTGTAAAAGCCTAACACAGCCCTATTCAATTTAGCCACAAAAAAAAAACAAGAGTTTCCAGAAGAATGGGAGGAAAGCAAGGACACATTTATGCACAAACAGGTGGATAAGGATGTATTGGATAACTATCGAGAAATCTCTGTCAACAGTAGCAACATTGGAAACGTTTTCTGTCAAGTCCAGTATGGAGATTGGAGGATATGATCGAAGAGAAGGGTTTTGGGGAGAGATCCAGAGTGGTTTCAGAAAGGGAAGGAGAGTCACTGACTATGTTTTCACGCTATCCCAAATGAAAGAATCTGTGAAAGCCAAAAAGGAAAAAAGATGTTTATGGCATTTCTGGATTTTAAAAAGGTATAAAGGATAAAGTATGGAGGGTGGGTATGTGGCAAAAGTTCGAAGCCATAGACCTGGCTGCCTGGCAGCTGAGTTTGTTGGGACCTCGAAAGCATTAAAATAAATTATATAGAGATGCACGGTAAGTAAACTTAATCTAATTAATATAACAACAAAACATGTGCCTATATTTATTTATTTATTTATTTATTTATTTATTTATTTATTTATTTATTTATTTATTTATTTATTTATTTGTGTTTACACTCTGAAATCAGTTGGGTTAAAAATCAACCCAAATCGACTGGGTTGAGTGAATATGAACCCAATTGGGTTCATATTCACTCAGCCCAGTCGATTTGGGTTGATCGACTGGGTTGAGTGAATATGAACCCAATTGGGTTCATATTCACTCAACCCAGTCGATTTGGGTTGATTTTTAACCCAACTGATTTTAGAGTGTAAGGTCACATATTTCTGCACAATGGCTAATCATGACCGCGACAGTTTTACGGGTGGAGGAAGGCGGAGTACCCGGAGAGAACCACCGAGCAACGGCGAGCAACTGTCAGCTCCCCAACATACGAACTCCACACAAGCAGGGTTAGCATTGGTTAAAGACAGGTGCACCATCGACGTGCAGCACGCCTTAGTACACAACGTCACCGTGCCCCCACGTAGGCAATGGGGGTGAAGTGTCTTGCCCAAGGACACAACGCGGTTGCCGCAGGTGGGATTCGAACCGAGGACCTCTCGGCTTGCAGCCTACATGTGCCTATAGAGATAGGCCTAAAGCACGGGATTACCCTTTCGCCAATTCCTTTTGCATTGTAGATTAAAGATTTAGGATACGAACACCAAAATGGCGACGTGGGTTGGGTACCTGAAGATCCCACGGCTGTTTTTCGCAGGTGATATGGTACTAGTGTCAGAAAGCGAAGAGGGGCTAGTTAAAATGCATGCAATTGTTGGGAGATACGTAAACAGGTGGAGACCTGAACTGAATGAAAACAAAAGCAAGGTTAAACCCCTGGGACGTAAAGTGGAGCCTACTCGAAGGTGGAGAGTTGGGGTGTTCTGTATTCCGGAAGATAGCAGCAAACGTCTTAGTGTGAGACAGACAGGTGACTACGAGTGTTTGGGAGTACATTTAAACATTACGGTAAGAGGTATCTAGGGGAGCAACACAATAAACGAACTGGTAAGAGGAAGCGAATCCTTAATTAAATGGTTGCAAAGAGTCTGGAAACCCTGCAGAACGATGCAGGCCGAATGGCTGTAAAGAGCTTAGAAACCCCGCAAAAAGATGCAGGCGATGAATAAGAGGGTCGAGAAATGCCGCAGCCGTACACACTAAAAACTAAAGTGTTAAAATTTACACTTTCAATGTGTTGAACCCATTCTAACTCTTAGGGTTTGATTTTAACACTCAAAGTGCAATGCTTTGGGCACTTAGACATTACAATCGTCAGACATCTGAAACTTGAATGGATGGCACTTCCCATGTGTCTAGCATTGGTGGTTCTTCCAGAATCGTCCATAATTTGATTTGCGCTTGGTGGGTACATAATTAAAAGGACACAACGCAGATGACGCGGATCAGGCTCGAGAGTTCGAGCCTGATCCGCGTCATCTGCGTTGTTTCCTTTCAAGTGTCGCGACATTACACTTGTCATTATTGTAACACCTGTCAAGTTCAGGGATATCTACACTTGAACAAAGTGCTAGTTCAGCACTTAGTAAGTGTTAAATACAGCACTTCAAGTGTAGTTTTTAACACTTTAGTTTTTAGCGTGTAGAAGCAATCGGGGTGATCTTGGGTAGATGAGGATCGAGGACAGGATAGATTTAATAAAACTCTGTTATCTTAACTATTTGGTAAATTTCCCCGACAGCCGATGGTGAAAACTAATGTTCCAGAATATTTGGAATTCAGAAACAATAGTCAAGGTGGATGGACCAAGTGTGTGTGTGGGGAGGGGGGGGGGGGGTAAAAAACGACGGAGGAAAGGTCATGGAGGATTGTAATCAGACTTGGGGAGAGGGAGTCCAAGCAAAGAGAGAGGTCTCTGGGTGGCCTGCATGACAAAGAGAAGCCAGTTTTGGAAGACTATCTTGATGGCTGCTTTGGGTGGGTCACTGCTGTTCAATCTGAGGTCGCGGAAGCTTAGAGGAAAACGTGGGAATGACAGTGGAAAGGAGTGCGAAATGTGACTAGTGGAGACCCTGGAACAATTTCTGTTAGAATGTCCAAAATACCAGGCTAACAGAATAAGTTTCACTGAGAGTATAATGGAGAAGTGTGGTTGGAAAAAGAAGGGTATGTGGTTAGTGGGTGACACAAAGGAGAGGATTAATAGAGAGATTGGGAAGGATAGGGTACAGGATGCCACCAAGTAGTTCGTTTCCTGGTGTTGGGGGTAGAAAAAAGGTGTGGGGATCAGGAGTGGCGCCAGGGATTTCTCGACAGGGGGGCTGACCTCTCCGACAGGGGGGGGGGGGGTATAACATTTGACCTCCCAAACTAAGAAAAATGAGTGAAAATTGGTAAATTGGAGAACCAAAATAGAAGCAAATTGAGTATGTTTACCTACATGTAACCTGAAAAGCAGACGACACTTGCAAAAATAATTCTTGAATAACTATTTTTTTCATTTTTTGTCTCAAACACATAGGTTATGATGTGTTTTTGAGACAAAAAATGAAAAAAATAATGAAAATTAATTGGCGATTTTTGAGAATAGCGCTGGCCGGTTTTGGCCGTTACCTTAGGTAAAGGGTTAAAGTAAACATATTATAATGAGGTCGGGAAATATTTCATCTATAAAGCCAGTTTGACGAACGACATTAAGGAATTTCGTGAGACTCACTATTCTCTATCAAAGTTCCAGTGCAGCACGGGTTCGAGACAGACATGACGAGATATCTGCATTCGATTGTCGGAAATTTCTCGTGAAGTCGGGTTTACGAGACTCTCCGACGGACTGACTAAAAATCTCCGACGGGGGTGCTGGACCTCTCCGACAAGGGGGGGGGGGGGGGGGGGGGGCTCTAGTCCCCCTGACCCCCCCCACCCCCTTGGCGCCACCACTGGCGGGGATAGGGAGGCATTTGGAAGCACAGGGTAAATCAAGGCCTTCTCACATGAGAACCACTACAAATAAGCGGCCGACCATAGTGTTATCATTATTATTAGCCCAAGAACATTAGGTTTCACTAGGGAAAAAAATCGGAGAAAGCTGATTTTTTCAGGGAATGTCGAGTACATGTCACTGAACGATTAGACAAAAGTCCCCTAAAATCCCAGTTGAGCTTTTTTTTCTACAGCCTTTTTTCGAAAACGCGATTGAAAAAAATAAAAAAAAATCGCACGAACTTTGTAACCTCGAATTGATCCAACTGCATTTTTTGTTTACGCGTATTTCGTGCTACAGAATGTCTAATATACATTTACCTAGAGGAAAATGTGCATTCTGTGACAATTTCTGCGAAAAATTATTGAAAATTCACAAAAAAGTATCGGATTTACGCAAAAAATGACGATTTTCCTAACGGATTTGCCCAAAGGGTCGTAGTACAGAACGGGATGTTAGTTGGACAGACGATAAAAAATCCACCACCATTTGAAGACTTTTATCATTGCTTACAAAATAGACATTATGGAAGACCCCCTCTGCTTCTGGCCGAGTTCCCCTTTTGGCATAAAATTCGTCAGCATGAGAACTCAACTATTTTCGGGCTTGGGACCGAACAGACACGTCTGTGTCTGGCAGCATTAGATCAATAAATAATATTTACAGAATGTACAAAAATCAATAAATAATATTTACAGAATGTACAAATCAATCAACATGGATTAAGTTACATTGACTATTATCAACGCTATATACAGAAATGACATGACCTATATACATATTATTCATCGAACTCAGAAATTTCCGACAGGACAGTGTTTCTGTGGTTGTTACAAGAATCCGAACTGCAATTACACAAACCTGAGCAAGAGAGTCCTGCCTTCTTACACCCACACCTTTTTGTACAAGCACTCTTGCAACCACAACTGATCAGATTCAGTAGGTTATCGGGGGCACATGGCTTTGTGGCTGCAGTCGGTACAAGAAGTCCATTGTCTAGCGACCACCCCCAATCCGTCGGAGGAAGCGAAGTGCCCAGCCATTGTTGGACCTGGAGATAACATCTGTAGACATGTTGTTGTGCAGCATCGCTGCTTGGTGGGAGTGAGGCTAGGTCGATGGGTTTATTCAGTTTAGATTTTGCTACATAACGCTTGTAAGTGACATATCTATATTGGTCGAGAGAGGAAACAGTTTTACTCCCGTATAAGATCAGGAGAAGTTGTTCCCCGGCAGCGGCTACTGCACTTGGTGTACTGTCATCCGCCAAAATTGTGTTGACATACTGTTGTGAGTCGCTAGTAACATCGGAGACAATTGTACTGAATACTTTCTTCTTACCAAGTCGAAAGAGTGCAGAAGTAGTGTCACAACCACTTATAGAATGTGCAACAAGGAGGTTGCTTCTATGGTCACCCATTTTGGTTGCTATTTCACTAACTGAAACTAGTAAGTTTGGGGTAATGGAATACATCATGTGAATATTACATCCCGGTTGAACTCGAGAGGTAAGAATGACTAACAAGTCTGTGTCTGTTCCCACAACGACAACATTGTTGTCATCTTGAGCGATGTCAAGTGCAGTTTCGGCTATCAGTACATCAGCATCAGCCTCGGCCTGCTTGGACTGAATATTGATAGCAGATAGCTCCTGCATTAGAAGATCGATCAGTTGGGTTTTGTTCTTGGCATTTGCAAGGAAATCGGATTGGGGTGTGGTGGCTGGTAACTCGGGTGAGATATTGATATCAATGGAATACCTGTCTTTAGATCTACTGGCTTGTTCCATGCCCTTTGTCGACATTGTACAAGCATAACCATCAAAAACAACCACGACGTTCGCCCCAAAATGTCTCACTAGATAATTGGAATATGATGTACATATGTCCTTATATGACGACTGTTTAGGCCATACAACTGCCCTCAATAAAAATCCACCATCTACAACAAACAGAGAATGTTCTGGGATTTTAGTTTGCTCGGAACCGTATGTTTTGAGGATCTTACCGAGCGTGCTTTTCTGTGTCTTCCTCATTCCAGCAGAATCAAAAAATGCTGGTGGTTTCGGGGCGAGTTCATATTTGAGATACTCTTCCATCTCTGCTTGTGACTGAATAACACATGTGATGCGGTTGAACAGAATTGTGGGGTCAATCACTACCTTACTTCCACGGACTTTGATGCTATTTGCCATCGATGCGAAAGACTTCACAGTGTCAACACGTGGTAGTTTGATGCTGTTGAACGTTTTGCTTACAACATTCGATACGCAACATTCACCAATTTTGCGAACTTGGTCACAGTTCACAGTTTCGTCGGCCACAAGCCCGGTCGCTATAGAGACTAATTGTAGTGGATCTCTATTCTGAAAGCGGGAATGCACTCTGAGCCAGTTCAATAATTTGGTGATATTTTCACACTTTATCCGCAATGTGTGTCCCGGAAACATATAAAAAAATCAGCTTTCTCCGATTTTTTTCCTTACTTTCTCATTTTTATGTCTAATGTGCCTGGACTATATTATATTATGTTTTTCCGCTAACACAAAGCTTAACACCTCGAAAGCAAAAAACAAGTCCACTCGCCCGTGATTTGATGCAGTCGATGCCTCTCAGATTGTAGATTGAACCTGGGGATAAAGCTGAGAAAAAGGAAATTGTTCAGGTTACCAAACCGATCCTAATTTCCATGCCCGACCCTAAATACCTGTACACGGCGAATAGGCAACACATTTTAACCCTTCATCTTATCCGAAGAGCAGACGACACTTCATGAAATATTTCTTGTATAAGTATAAATTTTAATTTTTTCCTCAAATACATAGCTTATGAACCCCTCATTGGAACGAGCTCGTTCCAATGAGGGGGGGGGGGGGGGGCATAAGAAATGTTATTGCGACAAAAAAATCAAGGAATAATAAAATTTGAATAGCGATTTTTGTAGATAACCATGGTCGGTTTTGGGGCGTTACGTTGGGTGAACGGTTAAGTGACTGTACAAGAAAACAAAATATGAAAATAATTTTTTTTAAAATCCCAATGAATGACCCTTATTTTATTGCATGTAACTTTAACCAAACCAATTATTTTTTTCTCCTAAGAAAGACTGATTTGGGGTAAGTTTTTGGTTAAGTCTTTTAAAATATAACAGACCGGCAAAATTTACTTAGAAGGCTGTAAATGGCCATTACCATGGATTTTTACGCAAATACAACGCTTAACACCTAGAGACAGAAGTCGAGTCCACTTACCCGTGGAGTAATACATCAGGTCCACTGGCACTGACAGTCCGGATAACATAGAACAGAGAGTGTTTTAGCATCTGATCAGTTGTTTCTAGTCAAATGTTCAAGCAGACGACACATGGCCAGAAACATCAGTTAGGCTTTAAGTCTTGATCAATATTTGATATTCAAAAGAGTCACTCTTATTCAACAGGTTTGTACCCGGGGGGGGGGGGGGGGGGCACCAAAAATTTGCAAGACGTGACGTGGGGGTGGGTGGGTCTCTTGAGTGCGCCAAAAATGTGCATTTCCAACTTGTGCAATTTTTTGAATTTTTTAAAAAATAACCTATGTTTTTGAGACAAAAAATGAAAAAATAATAAAAATTAATTGGCGATTTTTGAGAAGAGCGTTGACCGGTTTTTGCCGTTACGTTGGGTAAAGGGTTAAGAACATTATGAAAACCCTCTAAAGACAGCTGTGCCTACTAGGTTTGTAAGTTTATTTTGGATTTTAATGGGAGAGTGGGGTGGGTGTCTGAGGACGGTAGTAGAAAATTTGCACGTAGGGGTGGGTGGGTGTAAAACGGAAAAATTTGCAAGACGTGACGTGGGGGTGGGTGGGTCTCTTGAGTGCGCCAAAAATGTGCATTTCCAACTTGTGCAATTTTTTGAATTTTTTAAAAAATAACCTATGTTTTTGAGACAAAAAATGAAAAAATAATAAAAATTAATTGGCGATTTTTGAGAAAAGCGTTGACCGGTTTTGGCCGTTACGTTGGGTAAAGGGTTAAGAACATTATGAAAACCCTCTAAAGACAGCTGTGCCTACTAGGTTTGTAAGTTTATTTTGGATTTTAATGGGAGAGTGGGGTGGGTGTCTGAGGACGGTAGTAGAAAATTTGCACGTAGGGGTGGGTGGGTGTAAAACGGAGCCGAATAAAAAATAGGTCGTCACGTCTTGCAAATTTTTAGTGCCCCACCCCCCTTGTTTGTACAATTTAATAAGTAATACGCCCCAACCAAATATATTACAAACATTTACATGTATTCAATGGTCATCACGATTAACAGATGCAAACATGTCATTAAAACAATGCCCAAATAATTCATAAAGTGATAGATGACCATTCGATTTTAAACTATCCCTTGTCAACCGCTGATATTTAGTATTGCAGTTTTCGAGTGTGTGTGAAGTTCCAAAGTGGCGATGATAAATGGTGGATGTATAAAAGTGTGAAAAGAAACTGAAACGTTTATGGTAAGCGGTTCTCGGTTTGGGTGATTAATTTCTTTTAATTATACATGTAGACCTAATGTACTGTGTCTTTTTACGCTCTTTACTTTCCTCATAACGTTCGCATAACCTACAAACGGACATTAAATCAAAATTCCAGAAGCATGGTGACTCCACACCTGACACGGTTCGAACGTTACGATTTGGTAATATTTATCATCGATTTTTCTTCTATTTTTGGAGTGTCTACGCAGGTGGAGGCCACCAAAAATTTGCAAGGCGTGACGTGGGGGTGGGTGGGTCTCTTGAGTGCGCCAAAAATGTGCATTTCCAACTTGTTCAATTTTTTGAATTTTTTAAAAATATATCAATATATCAGCTAATATATACCATCATTTGTGTTTCAAACCTTAAAGATGATGTTGTACATCACACTCTTAACATAAATACAACATCAGGAGGCTTTATATGTGAGAATATTGGGCTTAAACTGGGAAAATGTCACACGTTAGTAGGGGGTGGGTGTCTTGTTCGAAATGTAAAAAATGTGCAGACAATATTTTGGGAACAATTCAAATGAAAATTTGTTCCCGTAGTTCCAATACATCTTGCCATCCGCGAATCGGAATTCGCCTTCCAATCGATTCTCGAATCAATCGGGGACAGGTTCGCTAATTTATTCGTTTTTTTAATCGAATTGGCTGAATATTAACATTCGTGGCTTCCGTGTTTTCACCAATGCAATGGATGCAATGGCAATCGACATTCAGAAGTGGACTCGATTGCAGCGGCTTTTTCAACCTCTCTCTTGCTCTGATCATTGTCGAGAAAAGTACGTATCGTCCCTTGGGTGTAACAGGACTCCATCAGCTGTCCTTTGGAATTGCAGATGGCGCCTTATTGCTCTCAAAACCGTCCAGCGCTATTCTCAAAAATCGCCAATTAATTTTCATTATTTTTTTCATTTTTTGTCTCAAAAACATAGGTTATGACCCCTCGTTGGAACGAGCTCGTTGAGCTCGTTCCAACGAGGGGTCATAACCTATGTTTTTGAGACAAAAAATGAAAAAAATTAGTTATTCAAGAATTATTTTTGCAAGTGTCGTCTGCTTTTCAGGTTACATGTAGGTAAAGGGTTAAATAATCAACAAACATACTCAATTTGCTTCTATTTTGGTTCTCCAATTTACCAATTTTCAGTCATTTTCCTTCGTTTGGGAGGTCAAATGTTATAGCCCCCCCCCCCCCCCCACCCCCCACCTGTCAGAGAGGTCAGCCCCCCGTCAAAAAACCCCTGGCGCCACCCCTGCGGAATAATCCGCAATTACGAATAACAGTATCGCACCAACCAACACTTAGTAATCGCCCACTCAGGCTCTTTGTTTAGCGAGTGTGTTTTTACAGTATTTGCAAGTTTTTATGCATACCGGCAAAAACATTAGCAAACCTTACCTCCTATACTTTCATATTGATAGAAAGGACAGTGTCTGTATTATATATTACGATGTGCACGCTGCTGAAAAAATGAACAGAAAAAAAAGTTACAAAACATCAAATGAGGACGAAAACGCTGTTTTCGTTTTTTAAACGGGTTTCAAAGGGGATTAACAGACAGACGTTCAAACCTAATGGGAAAAAAACTGTTAAAAACAAGCTTCTGTATTTTCATTCTACTACACGCTAAAAACTAAAGTGTTAAAAACTACACTTGAAGTGCTATATTTAACACTTACTAAGTGCTGAACTAGCACTTTGTTCAAGTGTAGATATCCCAGAACTTGACAGGTGTTACAATAATACCACTTGACAAGTGTAATATCGCGACACTTAAAAGGAAACAACGCAGATGACGCGGATCAGGCTCGAACTCTCGAGCCTGATCCGCGTCATCTGCGTTGTGTCCTTTTAATTATGTACCCACCAAGCGCAAATCAAATTATGGACGATTCTGGAAGAACCACCAATACTAGACACATGGGAAGTGCCATCCATTCAAGTTTCAGATGTCTGACGATTGTAATGTCTGAGTGCTTAAAGCATTGCACTTTGAGTGTTAAAATCAAACCCTAGGAGTTAGAATGGGTTTAACACCTTGAAAGTGTCAGTTTTAACAATTTAGTTTTTAGTGTGTACACAGGAAAAATGCTTGAAGTTTGAAATGATGCGCACATCGACGATACAAATTCGCTAGCATTTCGAAATTTCATATTTTTAGATGAAATTCACGTAACCTTAGTGTTAAATTTATTGCCAGCTTTAAGAAATTAAAGGGGAGCTAACTTGCCTGTAAATTGCTTCCAATGACGAAGGTTACCAGCCATGGAGAATCGAATGGAATTCGAATAATCGCCCTGAATACATCCTAATGTCAATAACCTCGTGCGCGAGGAAATGACCATGACTGCATAAGGAAGTCCATTGTAACAGTATGGGGCGCGGTGGCTCAGTAGGTAGAAGTGCAGACTGCAAGCCGAGAGGTCCTCGGTTCGAATCCCATCTGCGGCAACCGCGTTGTGTCCTTGGGCAAGACACTTCACCCCCATTGCCCACGTGGGGGCACGGTGGCGTTGTGTCCTAAGCCGTACTGCACGTCGATGGTGCACCTGTCTTCAACCAATGCTAACCCTGCTTGTGTGGAGTTGGTATGTTGGGGAGCTGACAGTTGCTCGCCGTTGCTCGGTGGTTCTCTCCGGGTACTCCGGCTTCCTCCACCCGTAAAACTGTCATGGTCATGATTAGCCATTGTGTAGAAATATGTGACCTTAAACACCAATAAATAAATGAATAATAAATAAATAATTGTAACAGTATAGGATAGTACACCATGATGTGCAACAAACTTCCCGGTATACCAACGGTATACCAAGCTAATAGCGAGGTATATTAGTGTACAACATCATTGTGTACATTGCCACGTTTATACCAGGGACGCACGAAGCTCTCTAAATTGCAAAGAGGGGGTACAGGGGCAAATGGGGGTAGCAGTCTCAGATTTCTCGCACCCTGACTTATATCGTCATGAAAATCGCCTTTCGATAAAGTTATCCCACCCCCCCCCCCCCCCCCCCCCCCCCCCCCCACACACACACACCTTTAACTCATTAGTCGCACGAGGAAGGTCCTATCGGAAAAAATAAAGTCAAGTTTCCGTTTGTTACTTTTAATAGCAACCTAATTAGAAGTAACTAGTTCGTAGATAATGCGTCATTAAGAATATTTATCTAACAATCATATTGATTTTGGCCTGAAAAACACGAAAAATGGTATGTATCACATAATGTGTTCCGATTCCGTATGATATAGACGACTCATTCTGATTCCGTATCATATAGACTCGTTTCTGGTAACGTGACGGGCTATCATAACTGGCGCATGAATACATTCCATGCGCGTTTCAGTGATCGACCCAACATTATGTCTCAAAACTGTTTTAATAATTTAAGATTTAATCTGTTTATGTGACAGAATTGTTAGATAAATGAATTATCATGATAATGAGTATGTCCTGTGGTTTGCATCAGATTCTCGGTGGTGTCCAAAAATGGGATCACAACTCGCCGGCAAAGCCGGCTCGTTGAGATCCCATTCTGGACACCACCTCGAATCTGATACAAATCACAGGACATGCATCATCTGTATTTATCAGCATCACACCTTCCAAAAATATGTGTTCTCTTTGGCTCTTTGTTTAGCAAATGTGTTTTTAAGGTAATTCCAAGTTTTTAAGCTTCTTTGGAATACAAATTAGCAAATTCCACCTCCTTGACTATTGTATTAAAAGAATGAACAGTGTCTGTATTATATGTCACAATGCGCTCACTGTTGGAAAAATGGACAGAAAAAATTACAGAATATCAACAGATGATGAAAACGCCGCTTTCTTATTTTTAAATGGATTTGAACCGAGAATAATAGTGAAACGTTGAAACTGATTGGGAAAAAGTTGTAAAAAGCCAGCTTCTGTATTTTTATACTACTCCTCAGGAAAATGCCGTGAGTTCCTGAAATGATGCGTACATCGAGGACAGAAATTCGTTAGCATCTCGAAATTTCAATTTTTAAATCGAAGTTTCCATACCTTTAGTGTTAAGTTTACTGACAGCTTGCGGAAATTAAGGGGAGCCAACTTTCCCGCAAGTCTCTTCCAATGACGGAAATTGTCAGACATGACTATGTGGATTGGACTCTTAGGTCTCCTCCCACCAGGACCTTAATCACAATTCCTGGGCCCCTGGTGGTGTGCGTTCCTGGCAACAACCAAAGAAATGAAAATCTGTTTTTATTGTTCTGTTTCAGCGTGGTCTTCCACGTAATGTTTGTTCTGTTGGTTTTGCACTTGTTGTTTGGCCTATCACACAGTCAGCGCGGAGTGAGGTTAGTACCATTAAGATTAACGCCAGGTGCAGAAAAATGGCTCTCCGGGTTATTTTATATACCACCACCGGGAACACAACTACGAGTACGGAGAGAAATAAGGAGGCTTTCAGATGCCGAGAGAAACGAGATTTTTCGCACGATCAACGTAATGAAGCAAGATACGGTGAGTACATAGACAATAGGACACAGCTCGGATTAGAGTACGATTTTAGTTATCGAGTGGGACGCGCGGGGGGGGGGGGGGGGGGATTTTAAGAGGCGTTAGCCGAGTGAAATAATCCACGCGGCCCACGAGAGGATAAAATCGTACTCGAATCCGAGCAGTAAACTTTTGTATCTATTTTATTTTTTCTGCTTTTCCCGATTTCCCAAAACAACACTTTATAAGTGATTCCGTGATTACTTTCAAAACAAGTTAAAAAAATAGTCCGTCATCGCCGGGAGTGAAATACGATTTACGGCGAGTGAGAACACGAAAAACGAATGAAAATAAAATAAGATCTTTTTTCATACTAACAGTGAGAGGAAGGAAGAAAGCAACAATTAGTGGACGTTGAGTTGTAATGAAACATCAGATCAATTAAAAACACTGACGCACAACTGGCGAGAAAATAAATAGTATTCTCGTTGAAGCATGTTAATTTCAACTCCCCGATCTTCCGGATGTCAGTTTCTGGATTTCAAGGTACGTCATAACGCAATGCGCGGGTGGTACCACCTGCTTTCAATGTTATTGCACGTAACGACCTTACTGTATGTGAGGTCATTGACACTGCGTATGCTAAGTGAGTATTGTTATGGCATTATACGTGTTATTATCGGTCAATCCTATTTTGTTAAACGTTGTATATTCGAGTTAAGAATTAACTGTTGCAGGGACGCCGGAGCCGGGGGGGGGGGGGGGAGCTAGGGGGGCTTTAGCCCCCCTCCCTCCAACCGTATATTTCTCATTGAATGGGGCTGCTCTGTCTGATAAACGACCAAGCCTAAATATGTTTCGACGACATTCTTGTATCCAGTTTCCGCGAGAAATCGTTGCCTGAGAGCTAGAATGTCCTATGTCCCCTATGGGACATAGGACATGCTAGCACTCAGGCGACGAAATGTCAGTCACTGTCTTGTGTAACGGTTAAGGGGGGATAACCTAAAAGGACACGATCATTAGTCATTCTTTGTTCGTCCCTGAATGAATGTGCGGGTTATCAGTCGCGTTTGATAAGATTATGCCCCTCACACAGGCCGCCTGTGTGGGGGTGGGTGGGTGGGGGGGGGGTGCGGTGGGGGTGGGGGAGATAATCTTATCAAACGCGAACTGCGTATATTTTTCACATCATGTCAAAAATTGAGTTTATTATCACTCAGTATACAAACCACGAATACTATTCTCGATTGAGACTCAATCGAGAAAAGTATTCGTGGTTTGTATACTGGGTGTTAATAAACTAGGGTCGGCCCGTCATGCCCTTACCCCCCCCCCCCCCCGCCCGCCCTTAACCCCCCCCCCCTCCCCCCCCCAATCCGAAATTCGCTCCGGCGTCCCTGTGTTGTTTCTGTTCAAGTTACACACTAAAAACTAAAGTGTTAAAACTGACACATTCAAGGTGTTAAACCCATTCTAACTCTTGGGGTTTGATTTTAACACTCAAAGTGCAATGCTTTAAGCACTTAGACATTACAATCGTCAGACATCTGAAACTTGAATGGATGGCACTTCCCATGTGTCTAGCATTGGTGGTTCTTCCAGAATCGTCCATAATTCGATTTGCGCTTGGTGGGTACATAATTAAAAGGACACAACGCAGATGACGCGGATCAGGCTCGAGAGTTCGAGCCTGATCCGCGTCATCTGTGTTGTTTCCTTTTAAGTGTCGCGACATTACACTTGTCAAGTGGTATTATTGTAACACCTGTCAAGTCCTGGGATATCTACACTTGAACAAAGTGCTAGTTCAGTACTTAGTAAGTGTTAAATACAGCACTTCAAGTGTAGTTTTTAACACTTTAGTTTTCAGCGTGTTCTTTCGTTGGTCAGCTTCAACACTGTATTTTTAAAATCTAACATGACGTGTCCAAACTTACTTTCCAACGCTAACGTTGAAATTAAATGTACACTCTTTCAGTGTTGAATTGGAAATAAATCCAGAAGTACATTGGAAGTACATTGTTTGTTCTTGCTGAATGGCCGGGGGAAAACGACAGATGCAAGGTTCCCCGGCATGTATGGAAATATAAATCGCTGGTTGTTTATTTCTGGGTAACTGGCTAAGCAGCTGCGTGCATTGGTACTGGAACGGGAAGCTGGGTTTTCGAAGCGCTGTGTCTAGCAATGGTTGCAAGTGTGTTGCTGATTTTCTGTTTTGGGGCAACTGAGCAGTCATGGTGGTAACTGCGCACTGAACTTTCGTTGCGATGGTCACTCGTGTGCCCTATGTGTCTGGTTTCAAGACCTGCGTCATTCATAGCTAGGATACTTGTTTGTTGTAAGTTTGTGAACACTTGGAATTTCGAGATATGTTAGGCATAAATCTTGAAAACTGGTATTTCTTTACAGGAGTTGAAGTGGATCATATCGACTCATATGTGGGGTTTAACGTTGCTTTTTTGGAACAGTGCATGGGTCGCATGAGGTCTAGAATGTCCCATGTCCCCTATGCGGACATGGGACACTCAAGCACTCAGGCGACGGGTGGTTAAAGAGATTTCTTGCATTTGGATCCGATTTTGCAGTGAAAAGTTACAGTAATTGGACAAAACTGATCCTATGGGACATGGGACATTAGTAGTATAGCTCGCACGTTTGAGGGAATAGTTGGATGACCTCGGTGGATGACCTCGGAAGTGACGTCATGTCACGTGACGTAGTGGCGCCATGTTGTGTTGTCATGGTAACCCACGTGAGCGGCCATGTTGTGACGTCATCCCCATAGTGATATGTGGTGTTAGTGCGCATGCGCAGCGCGTGTTGTTAGGGTGATACGTGTTTCCGTCGTCCATTTTGTATACTGGAGGCCGCCATCTTGGTTTCTATGGTAGCACGTGATTGGTGTGTTACCCAATTGTTCTGCAATAAGACGGGGTATGTTTTGAGGGTGTGTTCCTTTGTAGAAGAGTAAATCTAATTACCACAAACAACCCGACAATCCTTCCAAATCACCAAAATCCACCCGAAATCACCGAAATTGACTTTATTTCCCCATTTTATCGGTTTAGTACGTAGTGCTATAGTACCGAGAGGGTGCAAGGGGTGCATTCGACTGAAGTGGAGTAATTTTCTGGTTCGGATTTTCCCAGAATCCTCATTTAATTACCCAAATAAACCCGTCAAGTTGTATTATGTAGAATTCTTTAAGAATCCCTTTTTTTGGATCCCATGACGTTTTATTTCCCTATTAAGAGTAGCACGTAATACCGAGGGGTGTGTTCGTTTGAAGTGGAGTAATGTTCCCATTTTTTTGGATCCCATGACGTTTTATTTCCTTATTAAGAGTAGCACGTAGTGCTATAGGACAAATTTACCCAGAATCCATTATTAAAATTATAAGTAGGACCCATATGTGTACATGAAGGCCATGAAGCTAAGTTCCACCATATACTCATATGAGGATCTACCCAACAGATGTGTCGTAGGAGGTCTAATTTACTATCCCGCGTTTTGATTTTTCTTTCTACTTTGATGGAAAGTTAAAAAAATAATAACACTAAATATAAATTTAAATTTCTTTTATTCAACAACAAAAATACATCTTTTTATGGTATGTAGATTGTCAGATATTCATAAACAGTCTTTCTGCAGATTGGGCATCTTCTGAGTGGTTTACAGCAGTCTTTGCACAGGCACAAATGGTTACATGGTCGCGGAGCGATATTGGCTTCAGCTAATAAACACACACTACATTTTGTCTTCCGTGAATCTTCTTCTTCTTGAAATGATGTGTCCATTTCTTCTTCTTCTCTGATGGCCATTTCTTCTTCTTTTTCAACGTCCATGAATTCAGGTGGTAAATTATGAATGTAATAACAGTCTGGAGAATATTTTCTGTGTTCTTCTATAACATCATCTTCTGTTTCCCAGAAACGAACAATAATACCACAATGAAAACATTGAGTTCTGTCTCCTGTCCCCAAATAAAATAATCCAGCTTTTGTCAGTTCATTCGGGGTTTTCACACTTTCACTTTGTAACATGAATTGAAATGTCTTGAGACGATTTTCCTCCAATGCATACTTGATGTGTTTTGGTGGTCTTTGTTCTGGTGTCTTTCTTATTTTATCTTCTCCACGTAATAACTGCTCCAGTACCGGTGGCGGAACATCACGAAAATACGTTTCGAATGAAACGCTCATTCTCTCTACAAAGTCTCTTGGATTTCTTGTTTCTTGGTTTCTTGATTGATAATCATTCAGTGCCATCCTGATCAAACATGGAATAGTGAACATTCTTCAATCCTTTTTATCTTCATTCTTCTTTGGTTTTCTTTCTCTTTTTGGTTTGGGTTCTCCTATTTCAAGACTTCTCTTCTTTGCAATATCCACTGCTTTGGTCACTTGTTCCCAATCTCTGGTGGTAAACTGGAACCCAACGTCGTTCTTGAACAGCTGAATCTGTAAATCGTTGTTAAGTTTGAAGACGGTCACATTAGTAGACATCCTTCTTCTTTGGCTGTCGAAACACAAATGAGCTGAACACCAAGTGCACCAGTTTTTATAGTTTTCCTTCAATACAGCGACATCTAGTGGCTGGTTTCCTCTATGACGTCATTAACCAACACATCATTATCCATTAGATCAGTGGTAAACATGTTGGATATGGTTTCCATCGGTACACCGCGACAGCGATGTTTCAAGTAAAACAAACAGTATTGTCCACACACTGGTAATGGTCCTTGAAGGCGTTTTGTATTATACTTCCAATATCTGGAATTCTTCTTCAAGAAATTCTCGAATGGTCTGTGTTGTGGTGGTAATCCATAGGAATCAAAGTATTCTGCGTTGTGGTGACTCACAAAGAGAGCCACCCAATGTTCTCCTTTTCTGTGGTCTGGATCCGTGTTGGCTATCAAAGCCACTGGTCTGTGATCTGGTAATCTTCTTGGTAATTTGTTTCTTGAAAATACACCCAAACATATTCTCTTCAAACAACTATCTGATCGAAGTGCATTCTCTAACTGCAACGTGTTCATGCTGAGTAATCGAAGATTACTTGTCTATTCTTATCCACTTCTATGATGTTCTGGAATTCTGCATACACCAGTACGTTGATTGTGGTTGGTAATGGGTTTTCGAAATGGACTTCTAGTCTCAAGTTTCCTCTCTTCACCAGATCGAAGTGTTGTCCATGTGATAGATCTGGAGTCAGGTCGAATACGAATAGGGTGTATCCATTTATGTACTCTTCTCGGCTGATGTGGTTTCCTTCATTCTCATACATTTGTCCAGTTCCTTGGAACAGAGTTGCATAACATCTGGCCACTTCTTGTTGTTCAAATCTAGGTTGTAATGGTTTGGCTGGAATCTGCTGCCCATCCACGTACAATGCCAAGTAATTGATTTTGTAGTTCTTGAAATTATATGGATTCTTTGAAAAGTTTCCATTGAAAGCATCGTTGTCTACACATCCCACTACGATGCGTTCAGGTAGTTGGCCTAAAAATAAGTTTTCTTGTGTAATGCTCAGATTTCCTTTCGGCACTGAAAACACCTTGGTTTCCACACGATCGATAGGATATTTTGCAGTTGCTTTTGTTAGTGCTTTCTCGTGAGCCATTCTCACGAATGATTGGAGTCTCTCTTTGCGTACAAACATGGATACATCTAGAATTTTGATCTTGTATGTATCGGTATGGGCCATCAATGCGAAAGCATCTTTGGCTCTATTCATTTTAACATGAACATTAACTCCATTCAGCAAGTAACGAGTTTGGAAAAACATGTCCAAATGTAATCTTCCAGTCATGTCCACGATTTTACTTTTCTCTATAAATTTCTTTCGAAGAAGAAATCCCTTGTTATCATCTGTCAAATCTTCCATGTGTCCAGCCGTATCCTTGTACCATAATGCATTAGTCAGTTGTGACTTCTTGGCAGCTGGTCCATAACTCAACAAAGTTTCGATGAAAGCTCTGTAGTGATAAGTGTTGTTGGAAGGAGATACCAGTTTTTCATTCAAGCTGATATCGATTTGATTAAATAAGGAATGCATCCATAAATTGACTGGGCCCACTTTGGCATCGGGTGCAATTGATGCCCCATTGGAATCTACAACCGTTGCTTTAACATACAAGTATGTCTGTGCCAAATTCAACTAATCATCTCCTAATCCTGCAATGTGGAATTCTATTGGACCACTGTTTCCTATAGTCGCCAAAGGCCTGTGTTCTACCCATTGCCCATGTTCCACACTAGTCTGTGTTGGTGGTATGGAAAACAAGTCGAGTTCGCTGTTGACACACTCACAAGATTTTTCATTAATGAGAGACATCATGCACCGAGATGGTCTTGGGTCTGAACAGTTCTCCTTCTTTTTGTCGATTTGCTAGTTTTGCGTGGTGCGGGCCTTTTTATACTTTTCCTACCGGGTGGTTTTGAACCACCAACCACTTCATTCCAAGCTCCTGCACCAGCCTCTTTGACTCTTTTGATTGCTGCCTTTTTTACATTTTTCCCTTCAATGACATCTTCGGCAAAGGCTGCTCCTTTTCTCAATAACTGTTTTCCCACGGTCCTGGCTGTAGTTTTCAATAAAGGTAACACCATATTCTTCAGTCCTCCCAATATACTTCCCAAACCATATCCTCTCTGTATTTGAGCTCCAGAAAAAGCCGGTAGACCATTCCCAGCTTGTTTCGTGTAATATTCTTCATATAATTTGGACTTACAACAATAAGTCATGTTTATGTGAAATGAAGAGATCTACGATTTCTGAAATGAAGTGTCACTGTCACTTTCCCGAACTCGAATGGTACAATGGCTCCTGTGTCACCCCTTATATACACCTGGACGGTACTGAAATTTTTTCGTTCTACTGGTACATAATACACATTCTCAAATGTTTTAGAGATGATATCCCCATATTTCCCACGTACGGGTACGATACGAAGAAGTGGTATTCTTGTATCTCCTACGACTTGGTCACGAACCAAGTCACAATATACATATAGTGAATAAAATCCTTGGTTGACATCGGCAACTCTGGAAGAATTGTAAGTTCCTGATTTAAAAACACACTCATTAAACCCCAAAATATTTTGAAGAGTAGGGCTCAATGTGACCACGAATCCATCACGTACCGTGATACGAACTTTACCAGTCACTCTATCCAGTTCAAAAGCTACCTTATCGTGACGAGGCTAGAGTAATTCTTCAACACCATTGATAGCTCGTATCACATCAATGGGATCCGAATAACGACCTTCCTTGAGAGTAAGTCGGTAATTCTTTTTCGAAGACCAGAACACTGTAACGAAAGCTTCTTCTCCACGAATATTGAACCAAGTATTTGGATACTGAATCTCTGCCAGACCTACTTCCCATTCTCCCGTGAGATTCACTGGTTGTGATAACTGAGTGGTGTACGTAGTCAACGTGTTTTTTGGAAACACGTTCATAGAACTATTACTTGGTAGAGTCAAATAAAACATTACTTTTTCTTAATGGTTGGATTTGGTAACAAATATCCTATGCTACTACTCAAGAGAGCAGTCCACAACTTGCTGTCTGTGTTTTCGAGAGTGAGATTAACGACACTGGTAATGATGATGATATACAAAATGATTATTTGTGAAAAATAAGTGATCTCGCTCCTTGGAATTCTTTTACCAAACAGAGGCCAAGAACCGTTCGATCCTTCTTCCATTTTGAAGAAACTTCAGAGGCTCACTTCCTTTTATAGGTGAGCTGACTCTGTTTGATCCACGAATTGAACGAAGTTGGGTATCCCAACCACTTTACGAACAATTCCCTTTTCTTACCTCGACCACGTTTCTTGAGTACGTGTTCGATTTTGTAAATAGTTTTATGTGAAACTCGCTGAAGCTCTTCAGTGTAGAATGACCCTTTCAATATTTCTCCATTATCATCTTGTAACATGTATGTGACTGGATGTCCTTTCTTGATGGCTACTACTGTGAATAACTCTTCGGTCCAATTGGGCAAATAACCTTTCTCAAAAGTTTTCTTAACTTTATTGATTCGCACTCTGCCTCCTACTTTGTACTTTGGTGTCTTGTGTTTTATGGGTTGTCCATACAACCTTTGCCAAACCTCTTCTTGATTTTCAAAGTTCACGGCAATGGGGGCCATACCTGTACTGCGATGATGAGAATGATTATATGATTTCACCAAGTTTTGAAGTGGAAAAGTTAGTGTATTGTTCTTGGTAAAATATTTCCACATTTTGGTTTTCAAAGTTCTATTGAATCTTTCTGCTATGGAACATTTTGTTTCCACATTTTGTGTTGTGAAAAAGTCGACTTTGTGATCTTTGAGAAAATTCTGAAATTTTCTGTTTAGAAATTCTTTGCCTTGATCAGTTTGTAATTTTTCGGGTTTACGACCTTGTTTGAAAATTTTACTAAAAGCTTTTACGATGGAATCACCAAGTTTGTTTTGTAATGGTATCACCCAAGCATATTTACTAAACACATCTATACATGTCAACAAAAATTTTATGTTTTTGTTGAATTTACTTATGTTTGAAACATCTACCAAGTCAGCTTGCCATTGTGCATCTATACCACTAACTATTACTTTTCTTCTACGAAATGTACGACGTACAGGTTTGTGAAGAGTGTATGTGTCTTGAGTCTCTAACCATTTTACAACTTGTTTGATTTTTTTCTTGGACGCTCTACGGAGAGCGTCTACACCACCAAAACTACCAGGCACTTCAGAATCATAGTACAATGCTTCCATGACTGCCTTGTTCAAGTGTCAACTCTATTTATACCTTTTTTTCGGTCCACTTTGGCGTTTCTGTTTTCTTTGGTTGTTTTGGTTCCGACTTTATCGGTGCCTGTTTCATAAAATCCCAACGTTCTTTATGACCAATTAATTCTTGGGGTATGTTACTATCTCTCAAAGCTTCGGCCAACATTTCCCATCCCTTTGGTTGGAAAGATTTTCGTCTTCTAAGTAAATCGTTTAGAAGATCTGTTACATTCGACCCTACCACTGTTTGATCTTTGTAGACTACTTCACCCTTCTCATTCCAAGATATATTTGGGTCACTTCTAATACGATTCAACAACAACTTGCCCTTTCTCTTCATTGTCATAGGTACAGAATCGAGAATGTCTTCGTCTTTATTATCTTTCTCGAATTCGACTTTAATTGGTCGAGGAGCCATTACCTTTTGTTGAAATGTCAAGTATCTTTGTAAAATTTGATTATATTGAGTCATCTTTTCATCAGCCGAAAGAAAAGGGGCATCGAGAATATCTCTCATTTCTCTATCCAGTGATGAAACAGCCAGTTCATTCGGTTGTTTTGGAGTCTCTTGTAGACGTTCCAATAACCTTGGTTCTACCAAAGCCATCTTCTTTGCATATTCCATCATCCAAATATACCTTTAACAGCACCCAATAGTACAGGAGGTAGCAATGCCCCCAAGAATCCCCCTTTCTGCAAGATTTGTCTCCTCTTTTTGTCAGAGGTACCTTTGTTTGCCACTGCCCTCACTAGTTGTTTCTGACGAACAAGTTTGGTTCTCTGAGCTTTGGTCAGAGGTACTGCTCCCTTCAGTATATTCGAGGCACAGTCACACAAACAAGTTATCAATTCTTTGTCTGCATGTTTTAGTATGGATTTGACGAGTGCGGGTTTCGATTTAATAAGAACCTTGAGAAGAGCGACGTTGCGCTTGAGACGGTCAGACATGCTTCTGACTCGAGTCAGACTTGTTGCTCCCCTTTTATACTTTTCGGAGGTACACATATTGGGTTTCCCCAGGAAAAATTTGACTTCTTAATCTCATGTGTTCAGGAGTATCTTGTTTGAGATCTATTAAAAGGTAACCATATGGTGTCGAAGTGGCATCTTCGAAAACTTCTCTTAGAAACTTGGAATGACCAGGATACATCTGTGCTGCCAAGTGTGAGATCTGAGAACGATCCCTAGGATTTTTAAACAAGATCATGTAATGACTATTGAGAGCTACAGTCCTATGGACTTTATTTTTATCGAATAAATTTTGAACAATGTAGATCACACTAATGTTACGGTGATGACTACCTTTAGTAAATAATCTAGACATTCGAACATCTGCATCGAGCATCAGATCATCCAATATGACTAAACTATCAGATTTTAATTCTTGAGGGAGACCCTCTACGAATTCTACTTGGGGTAAAGTATTGTATAATGGTTGCCATTCACTATAACACCAAATGATGTGACTTGGGACAGGTGATATAATATTTTGAATGTTTTGAATAACCCGATTTACAAAGGATGATTTACCACTACCCGTGGGACCACACAATAAACAAGTGAATGGATGCTTCCAACGAGGATCCATCTTTGTTGTTCTATGTGGGTACTACTTCCCTTTTATACCTTTTGGGGAGGTGGCCCCCACTGAACGTGGGGACTACTCCCCCTTTTATACCTTTTGGAGAGGTGGCCAATATGAACCGTCATCCAAAAAATATTTAAAATTGGTGGCCCTCTGACTTACAAGCTGGGGACAGTTTAAGTTTGTTTGATATTTGTCAAGAAGATAAACATCAAATAACTTAAGCGTCATTACCACCTTTTTTTCTTGTTTCTTCATTTTATACTTTTTTTCTTCTTTTTTTTTATAAAAAATCATCTATTTACAACATCTATTTACATCTTCAATTAGAATCCTATTGTAACAGGTTTCTTGATGGTCATAAATTCAATCACCAAATCCATAATACAACGTCTCTGTTCATTTGTGAGAGGTTTCTCGAACATATCTTCATATTTTTTCTGTACTGGTGGTGGATTCATTCCAGAAGTATTATGGTGCCACAGTAGATGAACATCATTCTTGTTAACTCTTTCAAGTGCGTCACTGAAACATGTTATAATCTTCTCTTCTTCAGACATCATTAGGCATACATTATGCTGAATCTGACTTGGGTGATCGACTGTACATCCATAGCATTTTTCTTTCATTACAGCGTCAGTGTTCTCTTCGATATAATGAGCATATGCCAAGCAAAGTTCATGCTGCAAGCGAACTTGCCTGAGTTCACTATCAATTTCATCAACGATCAATGGTCGTGGTTGGGTTATTCTCACCTTGATCTCCTTCTTCTTCTTCAAAGGTGGTTCTTGATTTGGTTTTTTGAAGTCTTCATGGTTAGTAGGTTTAGTGTCTTCAGTTAAAGTTGTTTGTTGGGTTTTGATGGCTGCATCTACTTCTTCTATTTGAGATTTCAAGGCATTCCATTCTTCTAAAGATAGAGCAATACCAGTCTTCGTAGGATAAGGTTTCTGGTCTTTTCCCTCAAAGTATCTTCTGAGATGAATCTTCAGTTCACCCTGGTACTGGGTGACGTTAGCATAAGTCTGCTTGGTGCCAATTCGGAACATCTTCTCTGGTCAATGGTTTGATCGTGAATGATGCCAAGTCCATGCCTTGCCTAATCTTATATATCTTTGACGGACGTGATTGAAAACATCACCCCAGTTGAACAAATTTTGATTGAGTTTTTTGATTCTTGGTTGGGGTTTGTGTTTGTTTCCTATAGGATTATAGGTTAAAGTTGGAAAATTTAGAAAATTAGTATAGAAAGTAATGGGAAAGAAACACAATGGGAATACAGAAATTTGATTGGTTGATTAACTTCGATCTGATTGGTCAGTTTGGCGATCAAACTGCAATCTTGATCCTTAAACTGTAGGATGTGGCCCTCTGCATTTTATACTGGCTTGGGAAAGGTCAAACTACAAACCTCTGTCCAATGGAGATAAGTCAAATAGCTCGAGTGCATTCCCACCCCCTACAGTTCGTATCCTCTTTGAGGGAATTTTTTTTTTTTTGTTCATCAAAAAAGAAAAAACGAAAACAACATGTCCAACTTAGCAATTTAGTTTTTCTATCATAAAAATTTCTCATTTCTTTTAAATATTCACAACAGAGAATTTCTTAGTAATGATGATGATGATGATTTATTCCTTTGGTTATACAATAGGGGTAGCCTAAAAGACACCAGGAATCAACTTTAAAAAAAAATGAAATGAAACTAAAAAGTAAAGAAGTATCATCTGGTTCCAATAGGTGTAACCTAAAAGATACCATGAATCAACATGTCTTTTAAAATAAATGGAACTAAAAAGTTTTGAATGAAACTAAAAAGTTTTGAATGAAACTAAAAAGTAAAGAAGCATCATCTGGTTCCAATAGGTGTAACCTAAAAGATACCATGAATCAACATGTTTTTAAAATAAATGGAACTAAAAAGTTTTGAATGAAACTAAAAAGTTTTGAATGAAACTGAAAAGTAAAGAAGTATCATCTGGTTCCAATAGGTGTAACCTAAAAGATACCATGAATCAACATTTTTTTAAAAATAAATTGAACTAAAAAGTTTTGAATGAAACTAAGTTTTGAATGAAACTAAAAAGTAAAGAAGTATCCTCCACTTCCAATAGGGTTAGCCTAAAGTATATCAGGAACATGATGATGATGATGATGATAATGATGAAAAAACTCAAAATTTAGAATAAATAAAAAAAATTGAAAAAATCTTTACACTAGAAAAAATGTATTGCCTTGTAAGACTTGCCATTTAGAATTTTTTTTTTTTTGAAGACTGCCATATAGGACTTTATGAGGACTGCCATAAAGGACTTTAGAGAATGCCATAAAGGACTTTGAGGACTGCCATATAGGACTTTAGAGAATGCCATATAGGACTTTTTACTTTGAGAAAAACTTGCCATGTAGGACTTTATGAGGACTGCCATAAAGGACTTTAGAGAATGATATATAGGACTTTTTACTTTGAGAAAAACTTGCCATGTAGGACTTTATGAGGACTGCCATAAAGGACTTTAGAGAATGCCATATAGGACTTTATGAGGACTGCCATAAAGGACTTTAGAGAATGCCATAAAAGGACTTTAGAGAATGCCATATAGGACTTTATGAGGACTGCCATAAAGGACTTTAGAGAATGCCGTAAAGGACTTTAAAAATTTGATGAGCCTAATATGATTGAGTAGACCACCTAAAAACCATTTCGGTTTTTTTAGGAATTTTTTTTTGATCAACTAAATAGAACTTTTTTTGTAGGCAAAAGCTAGACTTGGTTCAGGTTGTAGAAAAATATGACACTCACTCAATTGTTTCTTCTTTAAATCTCTAGTGGTATGGTACTAACTCCATCTTCTAAAACTCTTTGTTTTGGGTAGAAATATGATAGTCCATCTCTGCTCTGCTGGTAGGTATACATAGTGTTGTCATTCATCACAAATCCTCGGTTGATGCCAGATCCACTTTGTTGAGTCTTCAAAACTTGCAAATATCTGTCTTTCGTCAAATCATTGTGGCGTTTGCTGATTCCCTTACAACTGAATTTATTGGTGGCTCCGAAACAATAATATGTTTTACTACACAGTCCAACAATGCCGGTTCCTTGCCATTCTACCTTAAACAAGCCTGGAGTTCTCCTGTCAAAACGCTTTCTTTCTTAGCAGCATGAGGGTGACAGCCATTCTTTGCCTTCTAATTTGGTTTTCACATAATCATCTCTGTGGAAATCACAACACTCTGATGGAAACCACTTGTGATTCTCTTTGTAAAATTCTACTCTCTTCTCTGGTTTCACTAATTCATCTATGGATGGTGACGAAGTACATATATATGCAGAATCTGTGTCCATTTCAGTATATTCGAAATCTTGGCGGTTGATAAAAGTATCGAAGACATCATAATAGAACTGAAGCATCCGGAGTTTCGCATACTGGTAAACAAAGAATCCGATGTGAAGTGGCAGATCCAACTTGATGGTCTTCTTGTTGAGTTCGACTTCATATAATGTTTCATCTAATGGATTCAAGGCTCTGAAGGACATGTCATTTACAGCTTTGGTAACTTCTTCGTCGTCGCAATAGCACACACGTCGATCCTTCTCTTTGTTGGTCATGGTTTTGCCATATCCAGAATTTCCCAACAGCTTCATGGTGTCGGCAACGATCGACTTGTCAGGGTCAACATCTCCTTGTCTTCTTGCTTCAGATACTTCATCTCCAAATTTTTCAAAACATCTTCTTGGTTTATATTGGATAACTTGATAGACGTGATCAACTTCAATACCATGCTGGAGGAACCACTGCAGTAAAGGGGTTGCAAATAACATTTTTTCCGCTCCATAGCTTCCGATCAAACTTCTACGGGGTTTCTTCATGATTCCATTCTTCTCGGCAAAGGCCTTCATGTGTTCACCAATATCATCTATGGAAATATCTGTATTCTTGAAGATAGGTGTCATCTCTTCAAAGTACTCTTTCGGGTGATCTGGTACATGTATATCACATTCGACTAAACCAAACAGTTCACCGGTCTTCACTTTGTTCAGTATTTCTTTCTCTGTCATCGCACCATCTATTTTGTCTGAAAAATTCTCTTTCAGGAAGGCTTTGGGTGTGGCATCGGTCTTCTTCATCTCTCTCCATTCACACTCCCAGATTTCAATAAGTTTATAGCCCAAATCGGTGATGTACTTTGCATTGGTACGGGTGTCTTGTAGCAGTTCTTTCATCGGTTTATCTCTGACTTCATTATGGATGATAGGAAGGCCATTCTTATCTTTCATGCAGGTATGTCCGTGCCAGAAGCATCCATGGAACTGGTATACAGTCTGTGTCTCTTTGCACCAACCATCAACAGGCAACTGTCTTCGACCAATCATTTTTTCAGCTCCGTTAAACTGATGTCTGATGTGGATGTCATCTCTCATGGATAAAAACTTTAACCATTGTTCAGCCATTTTACCATACTTCATTGGATGTTCTGGTTTAAACTGGTTTTCTTCACGACGTCTAATACTCCAACCCGTTGGCATCTCTTGCATTAGGCACCAAAGATATAATGCGTTCGCATCAAGGCCTATAATACTTCCACGTGGTTTTGCTTCTTTGCCATATTTTGTTTCTCTGATTCGGGTAACATCTTTCTCGTGGTATCGGTTGAAGATAATTGAAGGTCCACCAACGATATTATCTTTCACCAAGTGATGCAAGTCTTTATTCTTCTGGTTAAATAATGTGAAGTAAGTGTCATCATTCATGGTCTGGAACAGGTATTTCAACGTGAGGCCCGGAACACTGATACCATCTTTAAACATGTCGATGTGGCGTTCTTGGTAGAAAGCAAACTGCTTGTCAACTGCTTCAAGGAATGGTTTTACATCTCGGTTATTATACCAGATCAGAAAATCACGGAAAGTTGTCATCTCCAGGTCGTTCCATACATGATGGCAGTACTGGTATTCTTCATTGGATACATTTTCTTTCTTGAGAGAACTGTAGAAGGCTTCATGGTCTGGTAGGTGGTCTTGATCCAATTTGTTCAAGCTGTCAATCCATTCATATGGTAAAAATCCCTTCCTTCGTCACTGAGCAGCCAAATGCTTTCAAAAACTTGTCATAGCTGAATCCTGGAGCGAGGTAGTTGCAAATATCAACAAACTTGAAAGATTCTGTCGAGACGCACATGTAGTTATTCGATTTCTTCACTGCAAACTTGAGTGGATTCTGTCTCTTCAGGTATGTCATCAGTTCACGCTTGACTACATTCATATCATATTTTCCAGAGTTGAATCCGATGACGGGCATCTCTTGCAGGTGATCTTGAAATTTCTTCTCCAATTTTTGTAAAGGGTGCATCTTGGATGTATCTTCTCCAGTAGCTCTGGCTTCCGCTTCCAGCGTTTCATCAGTTTTCTGTCTGAGTTTAAACAAGGTCCAAGCATGGTAGGTCTGCATCAGTTGGTGGCAATGAGATGAAATAGCTGTGAGGTATGTCATCATTTCTTCAACAAGTTCTTGAGAATTTCCATTTGTAATAAAACATTTCGGTTCTTGGTATTCTGTAACATTACTACATACACTCACACTCAATGGTCGGTGTTCTGCTTCCCATATCAGTTTATCACTGTCAGCAGGTAGACTGGATTTGACAAAGTAACTTTCAAAATCAAACGTTGCACGTATGGATAAAACTTCTTCTCTTCAGATACTTCTATACCTTCATCTTCTAACAGATCAAATACGGACTGGGATGGATGGTATACACCGCCAACATACTGGTAATTGACTTCATCTGTACAGGTTTTCTCGTGACGCCGAAGATATCGGGCAGATTTCTATAATTTGCCGCATTTGCGGCATTCAAAGGATTTGCAGTATTGGTCTATATCGATGATGTAGCTAAAATGGTTCCTGTAAATGTTCACATACATGGTATCTTCATACTTTCTGTGAGATCTCTGTACTAATTTGGCAACAATTTGGTCATCAGCATTCTTGACAAGTTCATATACTTGGATATTTACTTCAAAACATTTCTCCAAGTCAGGTAATTCGGCTAAAGTTACTCCACGGAATTCATTCTTTGGCTTCTGGGTATACTTGTTGTACATGGCATCTGTTGTATAGTTGAGGTTGTCTGTTGTGGAACCACTCCATAAAGCTAAACAGCGGAACATGCACAGGTTGTCATCATAATAAAACTGGCGAGGTTTATCTTTCACCAAAGCATTTACTGCTTTGTTCTGGAGAATGTAGTCAGGAAGATCTTCTGCCATTCCAATTGGGTGGTCTTTCAGCTTGTTCACATAAAATGTGACGTTGGTAACTCTCTCAACAAGCCATTTGGTGTTGGGTCGTTTTAATTTGGCCCATTCTAGGATATCTTCTTCCATGACATCATCAAGGAATTCTTCAAAGTCTTCTTGGCAGCATACAAGTTGTGGAACATCAAGTACCCGGGCGTTGTTTTGTGATGGATGGTAATACTTCAGTTTATTCGTTTCATTGTGTCGCAGGATAAAACCAAAACTCAGATTAATTTTAAATCTTAGCTGTTGTGGCAGAAATATGGTAGTCATCAATTCATCAGTCATCATCTTCAGGTTCACATCGTTGATCCGGTAGTTATATTGGTCCTGGACTCTTCTGTTCATCATGTGACGAGTTCTAATAGAACTCCAGTTATCTTCGTACACGGTCAACATCTCATCTGCCTCTTCTTCAGACATCATATTCTTTTCAAACTCCATTGGGTCAACATCATAATGGGTGGTCGTCGTGGTCCGTGGTTGTTTAGGTGGTCCTCTCTTCGGTTCATCAGTCTTCCTTTTAGATGGTACAGGAACTGGTCGGTGGGCAACGCTCTTGTGTCGGTTGAAATGGAGTAGTTGGTTGAACTCCTGGCCGCATTCCATACATGTATATGTCTCCAAACATTTCATCAGGTGTTGATCCAGCTTCTGCTTGGAAGCATAACTCTTGTTACAGTTGGTACAATCGTGGGTCTTCTTCTCTCCGGTGGCGTGCTTGGTACGCACATGGCGGTTTCGGTTGCAGCGGTCCGTAAAGGTCTTTCCACACTCTTCACAGGCGTAGACATCAGTTCTGGTAACGGCAGTAGCAGCTTCAGACAGACATCTTCATAAATTTTTTTGCAAAGGCAAAATTGCTATAGAAAACTCTCTAGCGATGTGTTCAGTTCAAAGGATCGAAACAGAATGACGCGACGTTATTCTTCTCCGGTATTTATTTCGACGTGACGGACGTTTTTGAAAACGTCACGACGTCACAACGTTTTTTCATCGATATTTTCATTCTCGATGGGCGTTTGTGTTTGTTTCCTATAGGATTATAGGTTAAAGTTGGGAAATTTAGAAAATTAGTATAGAAGTCAATGGGAAAGAAACACAATGGGAATCCAGAATTCTGATTGGTGGATTAACTTCGCGCTGATTGGTTAGTGTAAAAACATCTTGATCCTCATTAATTTTATTATTTAAAATCATGTAGTTAGGGGGGTCATTTAAAGAAATTGCTAAATTAGACCCTAACAATTAGTTAGGGGGTCAGTTAAGGATGTTACTAAAAATAGAGCGTAGGAATTTATAAAAATATAGTTCCAAGTAGAAGCAGAGGATTTCTGGGTAAATTTGTCCTATAGCACTACGTGCTATTCTTAATAAGGAAATAAAACGTCATGGGATCCAAAAAAATGGGAACATTACTCCACTTCAAAAGAACACACCCCCTCGGTATTACGTGCTACTCTTAATAGGGAAATAACACGTCATGGGATCCAAAAAAAAAAAGGATTCTTAAAGAATTCTAAATAATACAACTTGACGGGTTTATTTGGGTAATTAAATGAGGATTCTGGGAAAATCCGAACCAGAAAATTACTCCACTTCAGTCGAGTGCACCCCCTTGTATCCTCTCGGTACTATAGCACTACGTGCTAAACCGATAAAATGGGGAAATAAAGTCAATTTCGGTGATTTCGGGTGGATTTTGGTGATTTGGATGGATTGTCGGGTTGTTTGTGGTAATTAGATTTACTCTTCTACAAAGGAACACACCCTCCGAACATACCCCGTCTTATTGCAGAACAATTGGGTAACATAGCAATCACGTGCTACCATAGAAACCAAGATGGCGGCCTCCAATATACAAAATGGACGACGGAAACACGTATCACCCTAACAACACGCGCTGCGCATGCGCACTAACACCACGTATCACTATGGGGATGACGTCACAACATGGCCGCTCACGCGGGTTACCATGACAACACAACATGGCGCCACTAGGTCACGTGACATGACGTCACTTCCGAGGTCATCCACCGAGGTCATCCAACTATTCCCTCAAACGTGCGAGCTATACTACTGACATTCTAGCACTCAAACGACGAGTGGTTAAAAAGATTTCTTGCATTTGGATCCGATTTTGCAATGCAATGTTACAGTGAAGAAACTGGACAAAACTGATCGTATGTGGCATGTATGGGTTTATCGGAAGGGGCTTCATCATATCCCAGACCCCCTTGGTGATTTGTCTGTGCTGTTTCGTTGATTATGTTCACATAGTGTCCATTCAGTTCATCAACCTCAAACATGAAGAAAAGTATAACCAGTTGTTGATGAAATTTGAGGCCCCTGGAGACAAAATGTGTAGCCAGATTAAACCGAACTCTGTAACGTAACAATACGGGGTTATTTGATGACTGAATGTAAGCCTTTATGTTTTTTTTTTCAAATCATATCTGCCTACAACTGATTTTTGTTGGGTGGGTTTAGATAATCCATGTTTCAAATTGTATTTTAATTTTCCTTCCAGAATGTTATTAGCCCCTTTGCACACTTTATCCCTCACGATATGCTTATCCATGTTGATACCTCTCAGGTGCCTATTTATAACAGATGTAACGGATTTCGTCAGGTTTTTGTGGCAAACACTCGGCTATTCTGGTGGTGGGGTGCATCTTTCTGAAGTCGGTTTGGGCTGAGCCTATGAACAGAAATGTTTTAAATATTCATTCAGTTCTTCGGGGACTGGGTGTGTGTGTGTGTGGGGGGGGGGGGGGGGGGTTACATGCATATGTATTGTTTTATTCCAAGTTTCCTTACACCATTCGTCAAACGAGGTGTTCTCAATTTGCCGGCTTCTATTGTTTCCTAAGCAGGAGTCAGTACTGCATATTGATTGTCGAAACAATATTTGTTGTGGAAGTTTAAGACTGATTACCGTTATAGTGTAGTTCTAATAAGTACAATAAATTATACGAAGAAACTTCATTGATAAAGGTTTTATTAAAATATACCGACGTAAGGCCATAAAAAATCAATACCAAGATTATCATCGCAATTTATTTAAAATTTGGATGGAAGGGAGGAATTTTTTTTTATTATTTCTTTTCGGTGAAACAAACGGTGAGCAAAACGAGGCCCTCCGTGTGTGTACTCATGCGTGCATTAACTGGAAGGGTGCTAACTTATTCTCGTCAAAATTTCTTCATTTGCCTTTACAATTTGTACCCATTCCCACACGTTCATACTCCAATAAAGATTATAAAAATTGCATTCAATTCTTATAATTACATTCCGTAACTGTTCTTATAATTACATTCCGTAACTGTTTAAACTACTTTTTCCCCCACGAATCGTCATTCGCCGTTGTTGAAAATCATACGGCTTTCAGTCGTTGGAATCAAGAACGAGCGCAGGCCTTTGTTCCGTCTAAATGATACCCCAACGACAAATAAGCTTTAATTTTCTAAACTTTGGAAATAGAAACGAGTATTTTAGTAACTAGCTTTATGCAACAGTTGGAAAATGTCACCAAAGAAACAGCAGCGCAGTTGATCACTGCGAGAGGCGCTAAAAGTTAAAAACCCGCCCAAACACCGCCCGAATTACATTCTGTCAACTGTGCACTACCGTAAATGCGGGTCAAAGTTCGACCAAATGTATTCACTGGAAAATGAATTACATTTGGTCATGACGTTTTCACCCAGCTGACCAATGGGAATTGAGTATTTGGACCCAAAACGTATAACTACATTTTCGGGATTCATACAATTTGTACCCATTCTCACACGTTCATACTCCAATAAAGATTATAAAAATTGCATTCAATTCTTATAATTACATTCCGTAACTGTTTAAACTACTTTTCACCAAACAACAAAGCAGAAGGACGAAATAAAACGTACGAACGAACGAGGCGAAAAACCACCCTCACACAAAAGACAAAGCGCAGAACTCTGATTTTTAATTTTCACAACTTTAGAAATGGAAACGAGTATTTAGTAACGGGCTTTATGCCACAGTTGGGAAATGTCACCAAAGAAACAGCAGCGGAGTTGATCACTGCGAGAGGAGCTAAAAGTTAAAAACCCGCCCAAACATCACCCGAATTACATTCTGTCAACTGCGATCTACCGTAAATGCGGGTCAAAGTTCGACCAAATGTATTCATTGGAAAATGAATTACATTTGGTCATGACGTTTTCATCCAGCTGACCAGTGGGAATTGAGTATTTGGACCCAAAACGTATAACTACATTAACAATGTAATTATTATAGGGAAAGTGCCTGTGGGCACTCCCATATGTTGTAACAAGACAAATTCATACATATGAAATGTATAGATAATATGAAGCACATGGGTAGAATGTAAAGCTTTCAAGTTGTGTTACCTGAACCCCAAAATATAGCGCAAACTAACCTCACGCGTTTATGAAATAATAGCATTAATAAATAGTAATTATTGATAGCAATACTTTGTTCACTGAATTAACCCTTTACCCAACGTAACGGGAAAAAAACCGGCCAGCGCTATTCTCAAAAATCGCCAATTAATTTTCAAAATATTTTCATTTTTTGTCTCAAAAACATAGGTTATGACCCCTCGTTGGAACGAGCTCGTCGAGCTCGTTCCAACGAGGGGTCATAACCTATGTTTTTGAGATAAAAAATGAAAAAAATTAGCTATTCAAGAATTTTTTTGCAAGTGTCGTCTGTTTTTCATGTTAGGTAAAGGGTTAAAACAAACTATAATTACACTTTACATGAGCTCATGGGCGGCGGAACCGGGGGGGGGGGGAGGGGCTTGGGTGCTTCAGACCCCAACTTTTTTTGCCGGGCCATGTTTTTTTGCATGCATATATTTTAACACAACCAGTGACTTATGAAACAAGGGTCGGATCCAGAGCCTCCCCCATATTTTCGCCAGCTAAAGCGATACAAAGTCGTCATTTGTGTCTACATGTAATCTAATTATACTACTCAAAGTTTGCTTGCTACACACCAAATATTTGACACATCATTGTGGAATTTGCTTGTGACATATTTGCGATATTTTTGGTGAATATGGTTGAGGAATGTGTTGAGATGGTCCCCAGTGTTTACATTAGCTCTCTTGACAGGCAGACTTTTCGTGACAGTCATGGAAAGCATGTACACCTTGATTTTCGTGATGTTTTCGTGTACTGTCTACATGCACATGGCATGTGTAGGGTAGTCAATCTTCATTTCAACACAAACCCTTGTGATTTAATGATTGAATACGGCAAATGCAAATGTAAGAAGACATTTGTCTGAAGCAGAAATGTGGCGGGCTGTAGGGATGGTGGAGCAAGGGGCTACCCATCGTCAGGTCGGTGAAGCCCTTGGTGTGCACCATACGGTGATCACCAGAGCCTGGGCAAGATTTCAGCAGTATGGCACACCATTAGGACGGAATGGTGGCGGCAGAGACAGGGCAACATCTGTAGCTAAAGACCGGTTTTTGATCATTCAGGCCCGTAGGAACCGTTTTGCCACAGCAACCCAGCTTCGCAGTGACCTTCAGAATGCATCCGGGGTAAATGTTTCGACGCGGACTATCCGGACAAGGTTGCACGAAGGTGGTCTCCGATCGAGAAGACCATGTATTCGCATTCCGCTGTCCCAGAACCACCACCAAGCACGACATGAATGGGCCATGGTCCACGCTGGATGGACCAGAGAAGATTGGCGACCTGTCCTTTTTACAGATGAGTCAAGGTACTGCTTAGACCACACAAATAGGCGTTCTAGGATATGGAGAAGACCAGAAGAGCGATTTTATGCAGCCAACATTGCTGAGCATGACCGCTTTTGTGGAGGGTCAATCATGGTCTGGGGCGGCATTAGCTGGGATGGACGTACAGAGCTCCTTGAACGTGGTACATTGACTGCACAACGGTATATTGATGAGATCTTGGATGTCCATATCAGATTGTATGCAGGTGCATTGGGTGATAGATTCATTCTGATGGACGATAATGCCCGTCCTCATGTTGTCCATGCTGTCGGGGAGTACCGACAGAGGGAGGGGATTGAGCGTATGGACTGGCCAGCAAGATCCCCTGACCTCAATCCAATCGAACATGTCTGGAATGACTTGCAGTTTGCAATTTCAGCCCGTCCAGTCCAGCCAAGAAGTGTTCAGGAGCTTGGTGCCATGCTGGTCCAAGAATGGAACAACATCCCAGAAAGGACCACCAGGAACCTGAATGGGAGCATGAGAAGGCGCTGTGAAGCTGTAATTAACGGTAATGGGTCTCATACTCGATATTGAAGCCATACCAGTTCTCTCCGTCAACTTTTTGGCATATTGAAAGATTTCCTCTTTTACCAAAATATCCATTTTCCATGGTTATCGTATTCAAAAGCTAAACATAATGTCAAACACAAATAAAATCTTAATTTCTGTACGTAAATCGTTAAAGATATAATTAAATTAAAAAATATATACACTTTTCATTACAATATTTCAACTAAAACGTAAAACAGGTAGTTGGATGTACTTGGTGCTTAGAAAACTTTGAGTAGTATATTTTCACTGGATCCCGAATGCTGAACATTCCTCATTCGTCACATGTGATGCTAAATTTCTTCGTAACAACTGGAAAAATTGTCAGTCGCTGGTTTGTTTACTTTTTATTATTTACCGTACTTGAATGCAGACGTTACCATCAACGGACGGTGCACGGAGACGCAGTGATAGATAGATCCCATAAAAACTTATAAAAAGTTATTTATTAAATGTAAAATAAAAAAATAATTGTTACTCGCTGTGTTGCTATTTAATTGACGATTAATGCATTCTCAGCTAACAAGGCATGGGGGGGGGGGGGGGGGTGGGGGTGCTTACTTAATAGCTTCAGATCAAATTCGATCATAATTTCAATTTTTGAGGCGTGGTGAAAAACTTTGTCCTGTGCATCCATTCGGGTTAGGCAATTTTGAAAAATGTCATCTGGTGCAGAGTGAACCAATGATAGTTTAATAGTTTAATGCATTACACCATAATGGCAGTTGCACAAAACAAACATAACAAATAAGAAGAATTAGTAAACATGATGTATAATATAAAGTACTGATGACTTTTTTCTTTAACAAGGTGATCTCGCTTACAGAAGAATGGCCAGATCATGTTAGAAATAATATTAATCGATTTACTATCACAGTTTTTTCAATATATAATAGTATTTCTCCGAATCATTTAATTGTTCAAATTCTTTGTTTTCTTTTATAATTTCTTCGAACCCCGTTTCCCTAATTTCGACATATGCCTCACAATACATAACAAAATGTTTTTCTCTCTCTATTTCACCGGTATCGCACACCTGACATCTCCTATCATTTATTGGCATTGGGGGTTGTTTATGTCTACCCATTTCTATTTCTAAATTATGGTTACTAACCCTAAGTCTAATAAACTGTTCACGGGCCTGTCGAGATCTGGTGATTTTCAGATAAGGTACAAGCTTATATTAATTTTTAACTAATCGATACGTCCGTAACTTATCACTGCCTTTCATTTTGTCATCATTAAACATATCTTTAGTAAATCTTTCTCTATGCTGAGATTCTAGTACATCGTTCAGGCATTTTCCATTACTATTGGTTAACGTATTAGCATCGGAAACTTTGATATTGTAACGAGATAACTAAGTTATCCAAATTTTCGGAAGTTTACATTTGAGCGATTCCTTGAATGAGTTGGAGAGTATGTTATCGCCAGCAATTTTAGATAATTTATCGACATATTTATGGAGATGTAAGATGGCATCGTTCACAACTGGATATCTGCCTATCTCCCCTCGTGCTGCGTGATTAGATGCTATGTTGGAAGAGTAAAACTGATTAAATTATTTTGTGTTAACACCGTGAAATGACCCATACAAATGTGTGTCATTTGAGTGTGTCTGGTGGTTGGTTGGGGAATGACATAATGATGAACTAATAGTTAAGGAGGGTCAATAAAACACTAATCCAACAGCTCCGGCGCCTGTTGGATTAAATTATTACGGAACTACCCTGCAAATATTAAATGGATTCGCCTGATCACAAAAGCCAGTAATGTATGCAGAATCTCGTTTGTCAACTCGGTGTTGAAGGGATTAATGTTCCAACAGCCTTGGTCATGGTTTATCAAGATTATTTTATTTTCTTCTGTCCAATTCATCCAGTATTACAATGGCACGATGGGTCGTGTTCAAATTCGCTTGTTGAAAAAGCTGCTGTAGCTGTTGTCCATGTGTTGTGCACTTGTTAAAGGTTTCATTACTGTATAATGGAACATGATGAGGAAGTTGTCTGTCTTGAAAGTAAAAAGACCTACCTAGGACGTCGTAGGTGGGGTGCGACATGAGTACTCACCCTCCCTGCTCTTGATCAAGGGGGAGGGGGTATATGTGTCCTTTCCTGCGTGCAGAATAAGATGAGAACTCGCCCCTCTTACCCTTGCCCGGAGGTGGAGGGGGGGGGGGGGGGTGGGCGATATTTTGTGCCCTTTCATGTGGTAATAAGATGTGCTGTGATTAAGATACAATCGGTGTTAATTGCTGGGGGTTCAAATTCAAAAGAGTGCCCGTTTTTAATCCCACCTGCAGGTATCAACTTCGTAACTTTGTCCTATTAATTTATTATGAAGAGACATTCTGTGAGACACCGATTCATTGAACAAATCTTGGGAAGGTGATCAAGGGACTTCGTTACTACACTATCCAACTGGGACAATCTGATCCACTATCCAGGTTGCCATTCCAAGTCAGTCCCCCCCCCCCCCCCCCCCCCCCACTCCCTTTTCTCTTACAGCCTTTCGGCATTCCCGGGGACTAAGGTGGTGAAGTGTGTGTCTGATAAATTGATTGAAACTTGGTTATGAGTTTGATTGACTGGAAACTAAAGGTAGGTTGCGCACAAAACTCTATTGAGTTAAAAATATTTTCTGGATCATACCACGACATGCAACCCCCAATGTGTGCGTACACACTAAAAACTAAAGTGTTAAAACTGACACTTTCAAGGTGTTAAACCCATTCTAACTCTTAGGGTTTGATTTTAACACTCAAAGTGCAATGCTTAAAGCACTTAGACATTACAATCGTCAGACATCTGAAACTTGAATGGATGGCACTTCCCATGTGTCCAGCATTGGTGGTTCTTCCAGAATCGTCCATAATTTGATTTGCACTTGGTGGGTACATAATTAAAAGGACACAACGCAGATGACGCGGATCAGGCTCGAGAGTTCGAGCCTGATCCGCGTCATCTGTGTTGTTTCCTTTTAAGTGTCGCAACATTACACTTATCAAGTGGTATTATTGTAACACCTGTCAAGTTCTGGGATATTTACACTTGAACAAAGTGCTAGTTCAGCACTTAGTAAGTGTTAAATACAGCACTTCAAGTGTAGTTTTTAACACTTTAGTTTTTAGCGTGTATACATTCTTCACTATGTTTTCAGAACTCAGTCTGTGAGCTAAAGGTGAAATGGAATGAAATTTTATCTCTTTAAACATTTGGATCCGGGCAGGTAAGTGTACAACGACTTTCGAAATTTGCAAGTAGAAGACCAAAAAATTCTAAGAAGTTATACAAAAATAAGCGAGTAATTCCTCAAGTTTTCTTTTAACCCTTTACTTAACCTGAAAAGCAGACGACACTTGCAAAAATAATTCTTGAATAACTAATTTTTTTCATTTTTTGTCTCAAAAACATACGTTATGACCCCTCGTTGGAACGAGCTCGACGAGCTCGTTCCAACGAGGGGTCATAACCTATGTTTTTGAGACAAAAAATGAAAAAAAGAATGAAAATTAGTTGGCGATTTTTCAGAATAGCGCTGGCCGGTTTTGGCCGTTACGTTAGGTAAAGGGTTAACATTGGCTTTTGCAAAACCGTTATATTTCGAATAATTTTCGAGTTCGTCCTCACATTTCGGCTACTCATTTGCAGAATTCATTTTTAAACCAATCATAGCTGACAATTTTCGTCACTGGAAGGGACAGGAAAGTTGGCTCCCCTTAATTTCCTAAAGTTTACAGTAAATTTAATGCTAAGGGAATGGGAATTTCATATACATATTGAAATTTAGAAATGTTAGCGAACTTGTTTGATCGATGTAAGCATCATTTCACAAACTCCAGGCATTTTCTCGCGGGGTAGTATAAAAATACAGAAGCAGTTTTTTACATTTTCAAACAATCAGTTTAAACCTAGGATTATTGTTTTCTGTTCAAACCAATTTAAAAATGGCGCTTTTACCATCTTTTGATGTTCTGTAACTTTTTTCTGTCAGTCATATTAACCCTTTACCTAACGAATCGTCCGCATCCGCCCGCGTAATATGCAAATTGAGCATTTGAAAAAATTAAATTTTTCAAAATATTTCAACAAAACCATATCATGTGACCCCTCATTGGAACGAGCTCATTGAGCTCGTTCCAATGAGGGGTCACATGATATGGTTTTGTTGAAATGTTTTGAAACATTTTAAAAAATGATATTTAAAAAAATAAATTTTGATATCGTCTGCGTTGGGTAAAGGGTTAACAATGTGCGTATCGTGACATATAATACAGACGCTATCCTTTTTCATTAATATAAAGTCTAGGAGGTAAGATTTGCCATTTTTACCTGAGAAGAATAAAACCTGGGGGCGCGGTGGCTCAGTTGGTAGAGGTGCAGGCTGCAAGCCGAGAGGTCCTCGGTTCGAATCCCACCTGCGGCAACCGCGTTGTGTCCTTGGGCAAGACACTTCACCCCGATTGCCTACATGGGGGCACGATGACGCTGTGTATTGAGGCGTACTGCACGTCGATGGTGCGCATGTCTTCAACCAATCTAACCCTGCCTGTGCTGCGGTGCAGAGTTCAGAGTTACGATGTTGGAGAGCTGACAGCTGCTCGTCGTTGCTCGGTGGTTCTCTCCGGGTACTCCGGCTTCCTCCACCCGTAAAACTGTCACGGTCACGATTAGCCATTGTGCATAAGTATGTGACCTTAAACACCAATAAATAAATAAATAATAGAATAAAACTTGCAAATTACTGTAAAAACACATTCGGTAAACAAAGAACCAAAGTGGACAGTTAATCCCTTAGTTTCTTCTAATTAGCTTCCATAAAAAGACAAATTCCCTTTTGTAACTTTTAATAAACGTAAACAACAGACAACTCAGAGAGCTGTGTGTTGTTTTAGTTTATTAAAAGTAACAAAAAGAAACTTTGCTTTATTTTCTACTGATGTCATAGTTGTTTTCTCAACAATCGGATGCTTCTTAATTGGAATTCTCGCCCGTCTAATAATTTCAGGGGAGTCAATCTCATGGAATGTTTTTTTACCTGGCGCGTTAATTCAAGGATGGATGCCAGAAATTGGGCAATTAAACCAGACAAAAACCGAGTCAACTTCAGGTTTTCTGTTAAAAAAATCGTGACATCGACGGACGCCGTAGCTGCGACGGGTGGTGCAATCTCAAAAAATTCTAAGTTCATCAAGGGCCATAACTCCAAGAAAAATATTTGAAACAACACATGCATTGAACAGTGGCTAGACATCAATAAGATACACTTACATGCCAAATATAAAGTCATTCCATCGAGTATTTCAAAAGTTATTGAGTTTTGAAACTCGTTGGTCACAGACAGACCGACCGACAGACCGACCGACCGACCAACCGACCGACCGACCGACCGACCGACCGACCGACCGACCGACGGGCCATAACTCCAAGAAAAATATTTGGAACAACACATGCATTGAACAGTGGCTAGACACCAATAAGATACACTTACATGCCAAATATAAAGTCATTCCATCAAGTATTTCAAAAGTTATTGAGTTTTGAAACTCGTTGGTCACAGACCGACCGACCGACCGACCGACAGACAGACAGACAGACCGAGAGACAGACAGACAGACAGACCGACATTGCCACTTATAGAGCTGCTAGTCGCAGCTAAAAATGTTCTATTTTCGCACAAGATTTAATATTTATTTTTAAAATATTTGCTGAATAATTAGAATATATTTGGCTGCCCGGATTAAAAGAAATACTCAAAGATACCACAAGTGACATAGTGAACCCATCATGTAGAACAGGCTTAACGAGATCGCGACAATATGTAGAACTTTTCGCTTGCTAAAGTCTCCACCTGAAATGGCGAGTAACAAAACATTACATTTCCGTTCACCTCCTTTGCTTTATCACTGACCATAAAAATGAAGCTGAATATTAATTTTTACGGGACTCAATCACAGTGATTGTATCAGGATAGTCGGACTGATTGGTCATCTAATACAACACAGAATGTTATTCAGAAACAAAATCGACATTCAAATTTTATTATTATTTTCATGTTAGCCCCCAAACATAGCATATGACCCAATCCTTGAAAGGAGGTCTTTGAGTTCATTCCTGTATTGGGTTATTGGTTGGTTTTGATGCTAAAACACCTTTTTATAGTTACTCAAGAGATATTTTTTCAAGTGTTGTGCAAGGAGATTACCCAATCGATTAACTTTGTTTTTGAACACGAATATCTAGGCTGACTGAAGACATTTTCTGCAAACTTGCATGCAGAGCCCTTAAATGTCTGTTTGACAAGTAAATAGGATTGAAAGTACAGCGACTGACAATATCACCATATATTATACCTTTCGTGACTTTTCCTTCATCTGATTGGCTTAGAGGTGCGGTACTATTTCCGATAGTTTTCCCTGTCGAGAGTTCTAAAAATAACCGTGAATTTCTCCACGGTTATTTTTAAAAATAACAGTAGAATATCCCCGGATGTTCGCCTGATGAGCACAACGCGCCCTTTTGAAATTATTTTCAAATTCCGTTTCGTTGTTTCCAAGTTCACGAATGAAAATGCCGGCATTAGATGAGGACTTGGCAATAGGAAGCGCAATTTGCATTGGGATCCTGATGGGTGCAAGATAATTTCTCGGTTTGTTCGATATAATACCTACGGCTCGTGGACTATTCTTCCTTGAGGCCCACTATTTTGGCGTAGTCAACTCCAAGCATTGCAATATTTATAAAGTGTGTATTATGATATACACCATGTAAACCACCTTGTGCGGCAAAAAACAGAATTCCAGTGTTATTTTGTGTAATCAATTAACAAATGAGTATTATCGAACACATCATACACACAATTCAGTGTTCTCTCCGAATGCCTTGACTTTTCACAACAGCCTTTTTACTTTCTGATGCTTAATCCCATCCTTGACCTATCGCGTCATGAAAATCGTCTTTCGATAAAGTTATCTCCCTTGAAATTATTAGATGAACGAGTTTCCTTTTGTTACTTCTAATAAACGAAAACAACAGATAGCTCTCGGAACTGTCTGTTGTTTTCATTGATTAACCCTTTACCCAACGAATCGGCCGCATCCGCCCGCGTAATATGCAAATTCTGAGGTTGAAAAAATAATATTTTTCAAAACAATTTCAACAAAACCATATCATGTGACCCCCTCGTTGAAACGAGCTCGACGAGCTTGTTCCAACGAGGGGTCACATGATATGGTTCTGTAGAAATTTTTGGAAAAAAAATTAAAAAATGATATTTAAAATAATAAATTTTGATATTGTCTGCGTTGGGTAAAAGGGTTAAAAGTAACAAAAAGAAACTTGTTTTTTTTATAGCAAACAATATAGAAGCAACCCGTTCACAGATAATCTGTCCTTATCTACCAGTATCACACCAACAAGCACTAAATAAGCTGCGACTTTGGCTCTTTATTTTGCGAATGTGTTTTTATAGTGAATAGCAAGTTTTTAGTCTTCCAAGCAGGAGGGGGGGGGGGGGGGTGGGGACCAAAAATTTGCAAGACGTGACGTGGGGGTGGGTGGGTGGGTCTCTTGAGTGCGCCAGAAATGTGCATTTCCAACATGTGCAATTTTTTTTTAATTTTTTAAAAATATATCAATATATCAGCTAATATATACCATCATTTGTGTTTCAAACCTTAAAGATGATGTTGTACATCACACTCCTAACATACATACAACACCAGGAGACTTTATATGTGAGAATATTGGGCTTAATCTGGGAAAATGTCACACGTTAGTAGGGGGTGGGTGTCTTGTTCGAAATGTAGAAAATGTGCAGACAATATTTTTGGAAAATTCTCTCTGATGCACTAAATTCAACCCAAGTTATTTATTTATTAATAGAATTTGTATGGATAGAAGAGGAAAGTAGCAAACACCTGAGAATACTGACAGAATTGAAAAGAAAATTTGTTCCCGTATATGTACACCTGCTCTGGCCAAGCCTGATAATGAACAGCTTGTCATTTGTAGATTGGGGCCCACAGCAGCCCACAGAGGTTTAAATTGGTGGTACCAGTTTAAGAACATTATGAAACCCCCCTAAAGACAGCTGTGCCTACTAAGTTTATAAGTTTATTTTGGATTTTAATGGGAGAGTGGGGGGGGGGGTGTTGTCTGTGAACGATAGTAGAAACTTTGCACGTAGGGGTGGGTGGGTGTAAAAAGGAGCTGAATAAAAAATAGGACGTCACGTCTTGCAAATTTTTAGTGCCCCCCCCACCCCCCCCCCCCCACCTGTTCCAAGGGGAAAAAGCATATCTTACCTCCTAGACTTTTATACCAAACGTAACGGCTCGTTCCAACGAGGGGTCATAACCTATGTTTTTGAGACAAAAAATGAAAAAAATGAGTTATTCAAGAATTTTTTTTGCAAGTGTCGTCTGCTTTTCATGTTAGGTAAAGACAGTGTATTATATGTCACGATGCGCACATTTTATACAGAAAAAGGTCACGGAATATTTAAAATGGTGAAAGAGCCTTTTTCCAATTTTTAAATGGGCTCTAATAGAGAATAACAGTCAAATGTTCAAACTGATTGGGAGAAAAATTGTAAAAAAAAAACAGCTTCTGTGAAAATGCTAGAAGTTTACGAAATGATGCACACATCGATGATACAAATTCGCTAACATTTCGAAATTTTAATTTTTATTTGAAATTCCCACACCTTTAATGTTAAATTTACTGACAGCTTTAGAAAATTAAGGAGAACTAACGTTCCTGTAAATCTCTACCAATGACGAAAACTGTCAGCCATGACAGATTCTAAGACTATATAGTGGCGACCAAGTGAGGTGTACTGTAAAACGCGATTAACTTTTATGACAAAACAAATGCTTAAAACCAGGAAATTATCACACAGAAGTGACTGAGAAATACGAAATGATTGCTGTAATTACTAATGGTGCTGAATAATAAGTAAATCAACCTATTGAAGATGAAATCGGCATTAAAAGAATAAATACAATTAAAAATTTATTAAAATTGTTGATTTCTTTGAGACACGACAGAATCTCGTGCAAGTTGGTTTTATAAAATAAATCTTTAACCCTTTACCAAACGTAACGGCCAAAACCGTCCAGCGCTATTCTCAAAAATCGCCAATTAATTTTTATTATTTTTGTCATTTTTTGTCTCAAAAACTTAGGTTATGACCCCTCGTTGGAACGGGCTCGTCGAGCTCGTTCCACTGAGGGGTCATAACCTCTGTTTTTGAGACAAAAAATGAAAAAAATTAGTTATTCAAGAATTATTTTTGCAAGTGCGATCTGCTTTTCAGGTTAGGTAAAGGGTTAAGAGATACTTTATTAAAATAGTGTTGCCTAGCGTGATTAAAAGCTATAGAATTGAATGAAATGTGCTCTGCTGCCATCATACTTTGTCTGCTGGCGTGACAAACAATGTGTTCAAATATTACTCCTTCAGAAAAGTATGTGTAAGTCTTGTATGGCCAATATGACATCTACTCACAATAACAATTGCATACTCTTTAGAGGTTATTACTTGGTGAGTTTCATATCGGCCGAAATTTCAGTCCGAGGTAACTACATATCAGCCTGAGATCGAAGGGCGAAGGCTGATCTGAACTTACCGAGGGCTGATATCTCGGCCGATATGAAACTTACCAAGTAATAACCTCTTTGTTGGAGCTCGGTGGCTCAGTGGTGGACTGTTGAAGCTCTATGCTAGAGGTCCCGAGTTCGATCCCCGTCCGGGACGACCCGCGTTGTGTCCTTGAGCAAGGCACTTTATCCCGGTTACCTACATGGGGGCACGATGACGCCGTGTACTAAGGCATACTGCACGTCGATGGTGCACATGTCTTCAACGGCTGTAACCCTGCTTGAGCGGAGCTTGAACAGAATTAGAATGTTGAGCTGACAGTTGCTCGTCGATGCTCGGTGGTTCTCTCCGGGTACTCCGGCTTCCTCCACCCGTAAAACTGTCATGGTCACGATTAGCCACTGTGCATAAGTATGTGACCTTAAACACCAGTAAATAAATAACCTCTTTATTTATTAAACCAAAACAAATAATTTAAAAAATCTCAAATCTGTTAAAGTTTTCTAACAGTGTTATTGTTTCCCATTGTTTTCACACAGCGCGAAGTTACTTCTCTCCTGCTTCTTGTTGATCTATCCGAATGTCTTGGCTTACTCACTTGGGAAGTCGCGACGTTCATATAGCTAAACTACTTCTTCTTCCACTTCGACGAATCTCCACTTACGCCTCTGAATTTTAGTTTGTGATGAAAGTTCTGTGCAATTCTCTTCTTTCTTCCACCCATTCCTCGCGCATTTCCATCATTAATTCCTCGTCATTCAAACATTCCACTTTAAACTACTGCATTGAGCCCCGTAAATCTTGTTTTCCAGATTGCGTTCGGCGATTGAGACTATAACATCACAATAACAAGGGTCGATGATAATTTGTCATCTTTAACTCTAAGATTACTTTTTACGTTAATAACTACCTTAAAGACGCTACTCGGCTGCAGATGACTTAACAGTGTTTCCACATTATTGTTGGCTGTCTGTATAATTATGCAGCCGACAATGATACAAAAGTACCGTCAAGATAAAAGCATCCCGCCGTGGACCTCTCAATGAGGAATAAACCTTTTCTGTACCAGGGGGAGGCCACCAAAAATTTGCAAGACGTGACGTGGGGATGGGTGGGTCTCTTGAGTGCGCCAAAAATGTGCATTTCCAACTTGTGTGCAATTTTTTGAATTTTTTAAAAATATATCAATATATCAGCTAATATATACCATCATTTGTGATTCAAACCTTAAAGATGATGTTGTACATCACACTCTTAACATAAATACAACATCAGGAAGCATGATATGTGAGAGTATTGGGCTTAAACTGGGAAAATGTCACACGTTAGTAGGGGGTGGATGTCTTGTTCGAAATGTAGAAAATGTGCAGACAATATTTTGGGAACAATTCAAATGAAAATTTGTTCCCGTATATGTACACCTGCTCTGGCCAAGCCTGATAATGAACAGCTTGTCATTTGTAGACTGGGGCCCACAGAGGTTTAAATTGGTGGTGCCAGTTTAACCCTTTACCTAACATGAAAAGCAGACGACACTTGCCAAAAAATGATTGAATAACTTTTTTTTTTTCATTTTTTGTCTCAAAAACATAGGTTATGACCCCTCATTGGAACGAGCTCGACGAGCTCGTTCCAATGAGGGGTCATAACCTATGTTTTTGAGACAAAAAATGAAAAAATAATAAAAATTAATTGGCGATTTTTGATAATAGCGCTGGCCGGTTTTGGCCGTTACGTTGGGTAAAGGGTTAAGAACATTATAAAAAAACCCTAAAGACAGCCGTGCCTACTAAGTTTATAAGTTTATTTTGGATTTTAATGGGAGAGTGGGGGTGGGTGTCTGAGAACGGTAGTAGAAAATTTTCACGTAGTGGGTGGGTGGGTGTAAAAAGGAGACGAATAAAAAATAGGACGTCACGTCTTGCAAATTTTTAGTGCCCCCCCCCCCCCCCTTGTCCGTACAATATAAAAAGGGGCAGTTTGTGGTTGTATGGGGACTTAAGGGTTAAATGTATCTGTACACAACGTTTTATGTGTCATATATTTGGACTGTATTTAGTCATATTTTTGGTTTGAATTGCAAAGGTTTGCATCAGATTTTTTGAAGAAGCAAGAGCTAAAATAACGGTGGGGTTTCTCAAATGCTGAGGAGAAATATGCGGTTTATGATTCTTTGTTATCGTATCTGCTTCCGGAGTGTTGGACTCCAGGAAAAGTTAATTTCGCAACAAACCTCTTTGAAATCATCGCTGTTGTTACGGCGATCCTCTCAAGTTTGATAAGTGAGAAGTTGAATACCTTTTATGTCTAACCAATATATGATATCGTGTTTTGTGGCTTACCTGGACACGTTATTATCTGTGGAAACACCAGATCAGAGAGTGCAGCAAAACAGGTTTTGAACAAGTCTATAACTGATTTTAAACATCCTAGCAGTGATTTTAAATCACACATCAGTACCTCCATCATTTCTATGTGGATGGCGGAATGAGATGGGGCGACAAATAACTAGCTCCATCACTTCCAAACTACTACTAATAATAATAATAACACTTCGGCCGGCCGCTGATTTGTCGTGGTTCTCGTATGAGAAGGCCTTGGTTACCCATGTTCTACCAACTGCCTCCCCCTATTCCCGCGCTTCTTCTCTCCTCCCAACACTCGGAGACGAACTGCTTGATGACATGACATCCCTTGCCCTATTCTTCCCTATCTCTCCGATTAGTATATTAACTCTCTCCTTACAGTCGCCCTCTAACCACATGTCCTTCATTCTCCCATCCCACTTCTCCATTATACTCCCCGTGAATCTTGTTCTTTTAGACTGGTATTTTGGGCATTCTATAAGAAAGTGTTCCAGGGTCTCCACCACGCCCAAGTTACACATCTGGCACTCCTTTTCACTGTTTTTCCCAATTTTTCCCCTCAGCTCCAGGGACCGCGACCTCAGCTTGAACAACAGTGACCCCCCCCCCCCCCCCAAAGGTGCCATCAAGGCACTCTTCAAAACCAGGCTTCTCTTTATCACGATCAGATCGCTGTTGTTACGGTGATCCGATCACCTCTGTCAGAATGCCAAATAAAAGTTCGGTTTTCACAAGTCCACGTTGAAGAACCCTCTCATTGTGGAAGTTCGGTTTTCACAAGTCCACGTTGAAGAACCCTCTCATTGTGGAAGTTCGGTTTTCACAAGTCCACGTTGAAGAACCCTCTCATTGTGGAAGTTCCGTTTTCACAGCTCCACGTTGAAGAACCCTCTCATTGTGGAAGTTCGGTTTTCACAGCTCCACGTTGAAGAACCCTCTCATTGTGGAAGTTCGGTTTTTACAGCTCCACGTTGAAGAACCCTCTCATTGTGGAAGTTCGGTTTTCACAGCTCCACGTTGAAGAACCCTCTCATTGCGGAACCCTCTCAAGTTTGATAAGTGAGAAGTTGAATACCTTTTATGTCTAACCAATATAACAATAACATGATTTTCGAGGGCTTTATGGGTTTTCAACGGCCCTGAGAGAAATGTTTAACAGCCCAAGGGCTCTATAGAGGCCCGAGACGAAGTCGAGGGCCTTTATCAGCCCGAGGGCTGTTAAACATTTCTCGAGGGCCGTTAAAAACCCATAAAAGCCCGAGAAAATCTTGTTATTACTATTATTACCACTCCCATTATCATGGGGAAAAAAACTAGCGGGCCGTTATCCAGTTAACATATGGTTTGACATTTTCATAAAAACTAGCGGGCCGTTATCCAGTTAACATATGGTTTGACATTTTCGTACCGTGCATTATCGTTTTTTAACGTAAAGGTAAAATTACTTTAAAACACTAGAGAACGCCCTCTGAAGTGGTAATAATATATGATATCGTGTTTTGTGGGTTACCTGGACACGTTGTTATCTGCGGAAACACCAGATCAGAGAGTGCAGCAAAACAGGTTGTGAACAAGTCTATCACTGATTTTAAACTTCCTTGCAGTGATTTTAAATCACATATCAGTACCTCTATCAATTCTATGTGGCTAGCGGAATGAGATGGGGCGACAAATAACTAGCTCCATCGCTTCCAAACTACTATTACTGAAAAGTATCCGTCAAGAAACCTTTGTAGGAAATATCTCGTCATTCTGACGCGATGTCATATTGGTCATGCAAGACTTATACATTCCTTTTTGTTAGAGGGTGATATGAGATCAGAATGTGTTCCCTGCCAATGTCAGTGAATGTCTATGAGCGACTGTGATACTCAATTTTTTGGGCAGTTGACGAATACTACATGTATATTTTATTTTTATACCATGATTACCTATTCTACTATATATGAAAAGCCTATTACATAAATTTTAGCTTTATACACCAACAGAGGTGAACACGCCAGCAATGGGATTTCAATAGTTAAAATTTACCCCTACAGTGGAACTACCTCCTGACCTTTGGTGACGTCGACCTGAATGTGAACTTGTCTAAATTTATCGCACGTCGCCTCGCGAAGAGTGAAATGAAAGTGGCAATTATTTATTATGTTTTTAAATGAGTTTACCCTATAAAACACCAAAAGTTAACAAACATGCATTGTTGTATGTTAATAAAGCATCCATAACTCGAAAGAGTATGTTAGTAAAATGAAAAAGGCCCTGTTTCTTTTTCTATTTCGTTTCGATGATAAAATTGTCAGCGGAGGCACCGCGCGCCGATGCGCATGTAAACAAAAACAAGTTCGCACATATGTACAGCTGCTGCTCAGTAAAATCGAGACAAATAATAGCGACTCTTAATAATCTGACGATCATGGTATAAATAAAATATACCCAAAGCAGCTTGGTGTACCAAATGTTCACCACTCGTGTTGAACATTTGGTACACCAAGCTACTATGGGTATATTCTATATATCCACAGAATTTTTTCCCAGAACTCTTGAGTTGTTTCACTGTAATCCCGACTCAATAATATTCTGAGTCCATCATGATGGCATGCGTTCCACGAAGACATGTCTTGATGATGTATTTGGAATATTTTATCAGTCGGAATATGAGCCACTACAGTCGGAACGAGTTAGAATACACCCCAACCCCATCCTCCATAATGAGCGAGTGTCCATGACCTTGGGAAAAGTTTGATAAGTGACATTAAGTTTCTATCGCCAATTTACCATCGTATGGGTAAATAATTATCCCACAAACTCAACATTTCCGACAAAATCCTGGAAGTGGATTCCTTTCCGTCTTTCCGTTTTTGTTCGACACGATCTGCGGGTGCTGCTTCTTCTACTTTCCAGTAACCTTACCGTTCTTAACTTCCAAGTAAGTTTACACATTCAGATATTATTATTTTTGATGCTGAATGAGGAAGAAAATCTCAAATCTACAAATCTATATATTTCTTTTTTAGAACAACGGCCAGGTGTTTCCCAGTAAATATGACGTGTTTGCAGACTTACATTCCTCAGAAATCGCAAGGAGTGCCCATTTTGGACCATCATTTCTTGGCTGGCATCGCATTTACACGTTGCTGTAAGTTTTGTTCATATTGTATGCAAGGCGTCTGAGCGATCGATTCGGACTCCCGCGTTGTGTCCTTGGGCAAGGCACTTCACCCCGATTGTCCACATGGGAGCACGATGACGTGTGTACTAAAGCGTACTGCGCGTCGATGGTGCACTTGTCTTCAACCAATCTAACCCTGCCTGTGCTGCAGTGCCGAGTTACGATGTTGGGGAGTTGGCAGCTGCTCGTCGTTGCTCGGTGGTTCTCTCCGGGTACTCCGGCTTCCTCCACCCGTAAAACTGTCACCAACACGATGTGGTATTGACTGTTAAGGTGTCGTTAAACCTTAATAAATAAATTATTAAGTATGCAATGTCGGATTATCCAGTAGACTGACTAGTCCACGCTTAGGGACCCACGAGCTCAAAGGGGTCCACATGGTTTCGTTCAAGCAATGTTACTCTTTACAAAATGGCCTCGACAAAACGGTCCTGCGAAGCTTCGAAGATTCGATTCGATGACGAATGCTAAAAAAAATATGAGTTACCGGATTCGAAAATATACGAATCAAGAAGCCGATTCGATGTCGACATCGATGACCTGATACCGGATCGACATTGAATCCGCTTCTTGACCGTATATTTTCGAATCGTGTTATTCATGTTTTTATAAGAATGAACGATGGCAAATAAATGTCGTCTATCGACGGAATTATGTCGCAGAAATGAAAGAATAGTTGCATTTTATGTTTTAAGTTCAATCGACCTATTTGCATGCTTGTCTGTATTTAGCTACGTTCACACTATAGCGTCCCCTGAGTTCCAATGTGTTCTATGTGCCAGTAGGCACATAGAACACATTGGAACTCAAGGGACGATAGGTTTTTGTCTTACGTTATTTCAAGTAATCGATAAAGTTGAGCTCCTTAGGCAAAAATCCCCAGTGAGAACATCCAAAACAGATGGCTTTCTATCGATGTTTGTCTGAGGCAATTTTTGTCGATTTATATATTCATTTATTGGGACTTAACGACACTTTCGACAGCCAGGGTCACCTCGCGTCGGACAGTTTTACGGGTGGAGGAATGCGGAGTACCATGGGAGAACGACCGAGCAACGGCGAGCAACTGTCAGACTCCCCAACGTACTAACTCTGCACAAGCAGGGTTAGCATTGGTTGAAGACAAGTGCACCACCGACGTGCAGTGCGCCTTACTACCCAGCGCCACAGTGCCCCAACTCGGGCAATCGGGGTGAAGTACCTTGCCCTAGGACACAACGCAGTTACCCCTAGTGGGGATCGAACCGCTGACCTTTCGGTTTGAAGTGCAATGCATTTTTTGTCGATAAAACATGTTTGATTTGTACTTTTTTGTCTGTGCTTCTCTACGTTTATCGAAGGGATAACGGCTGCTTATTGGTTCTCGTGTGATGGTCATGTGATCAGTGTGAAGTTTTCAAAAACTTAATGGTCTGTAGATTTTTATCTATAGTGTGAGCAGCCTTCATATTTCAGACGTTTAGACAAAAATCTATAGACAAAAGTCTATAGACAAAACCTACAGACAAAAGTCTATAGTGTGAACCAGGCTTTAAATTTTAATTCGTTATAACACAGCACATATAAAGTTGAGCCCGAAAATCCCGCGCTCCACTTTATAAGTTCTGTTGCAGCAATTTACCTTTTGACCTTTGCACTCCTGCACTCTGGTACTCATTCTAACTGCGGTTCGCGCAAGTCGCAAGGATATGAATGGTAATTAGAGAATTTGGTAAAATAACAAATAATTTCACGAATAGTGTTCCGCATTGTTTCCGATTATGTCGATTTCGATATCGGACCTGATTCGATTCAAGATTCGATTCGAGAATAAAATTCACATTTGCTGTGAGCTGTTCAAGAAAAACTGACCTTCAGGCTCTGAGGTATCCTAATTAGTCTGTGTGAAACAAACAGACTATTGTTTTTGTACGGTTTATTTTTCTTTTCTTTTCTTTTCTTCTTCTTCTTCTTCTTCTTCTTCTTCTTCTTCTTCTTCTTCTTCTTCTTCTTCTTCTTCTTCTCTTCTTCTTCTTCTTCTTCTTGTCCTCTCTTCTGTCTTCTAAGCACTTCCTTGTCCGCACGATAACTCGAACACAAATCGTCCTATCTCACTGATGTTTGGCATATGGATAGACAGTCACAAGTTCTCGGTACCTTATGTTTTTTCAGGTCACTATAGCTCTTGAGTATGGCCCCGTCGGCCACAGTGTTTCCACTGCCTTCAATTTCCCGTAAAAGTAAATTATCCCCAAGCAATACTATGTTATGTTTATTCAGACTAGAGACTATGTAAACAGAAGTGGAGTTAGCTGTTAAACATTAAATGTTATCTTGCTATTATAATCAGATGTCAGTTCTTCAAACCAAGTTGAGAGAAATCCTTTGCTTTGCAAGGAAATAAAGTATAAATTATTCAGTCCGATGCTTTTAACCCTCTCGAGACTTCAAGGTGGTTTCCAAAGATTTTATTTCAGTCAGAATAATGTTAACCCTTTTGATACTCACATTACTGCTCTAAACGTCATTCAAATGAGTGGCAGAGTAAAAAATGCCAATTTCTAATTCCTTGATCGAACCCTTTTAATGCTGTGCACAAAAATGTTGTCGTGTATTCTTGGAAACATTTATCTGATTCCTGTATGAATATTAAATACTATTAACGAAAACCTATTTCTGATTTCTTCAAAAATATTTCATCCCCCAAAATAAGTCTTCATAAATTCTCTTTCTATTTTGTTTTTTTTTTTCTGACGCTTTAACCCATTTCACACAGACTTGAATTTCCTGGAAGCAGTAAAGTTTCTCTAATTCGCAACTGATTTTATGCATAACGACCAGAGTTGGGGGAAGCACCAGGAAAGTGGAGATGTACAAAGTGACAAGATGAATTGTTTGTCCCAGTGGGAGACACGTTGAAAAAGGATGCACTGAAGTGCCATTTAATTGATTGCCAGGTGTTGACGAGTGCAATATGAGGTGTTAAAAGTGTATGGCGGACGGGAGGCTCTGACAAACATACATGTACTCTTCCCTGAAACAGGTGTCGACGTCCTTTCATCTAACACCACCTGTAATGCTTATATATCACCGAATACGAATACCCACTGACCCTTATCTCTCAAAAGGTGTACATGCCACGGTCTTGTCGTGGCTGCATGTAGTTCTTCTACTTCAACGATCGACAAACCAGAAGTCTAGCCTTGAATATGAACTGATCTCCACGCAAGTATACGTCTCGCCCTACGGGAACTTGGAAGATGCTTGAATAAAAAAAAAGGAAGAATTTTTTGGACAAATGCATCTAAATAGAGACATTCCAGCAGTATTTTCTTTATTATGAAGAAAAAAAATCCAGATAATCTGTATTGTCCTTTCAAGCTTGTACACTCTCAATCACTTGACAAATTAGATGTATATTTACATCAAAAGGGCTTCTTTACGCCGCTTTGCCAATATAGGGCATATTAGAGGTGGAAGCCGACAGTTCGTCTTAGATTCCAAGGAAGGAAGATTTCTCTTTCCAAAGTATTCCAGTTGACAAAAATCAAAAGAGATCATAACTGGATACTGAAATGATTATTTATTTATTTATTGGGGTTTAAGGTCACATATTTCTGAACAATGGCTAATCATGACTGTGACAGTTTACGGGTGGAGGAAGCCGGAGTACCCGGAGAGAACCACCGAGCAACGGCGAGCAACTGTCAGCTCCCCAACATACACACTCCACACAAGCATACAAGACAAGTGCACCATCGACGTGCAGTACGTCTTAGTACACAACGTCACTGTGTCCCCACATGGGCAGTGGGGTGAAGTGCCTTGTCCAAGGATACAACACGGTTGCTGCAGGTGGGATTCGAACCGAGGACCTCTCGGCTTGCAGCCTGCGCCTCTACCTATTGTGCCACCGCGCTCCCTACTTAAATGATAAAAGAGCGAGAAAACAAGACATAGGGAGGTGAGAATAAAAGATACTTTGTGCTACCCAAAACCCATTTACTGCAGTCGTAAAGTACAAGTCCAGTGCCAAAGAAATTTGTCTTTAACACTTTGAACCCGAGCGGCCGCTTTTCCGGCCAGGAACATGATAACGTCATTATATAGGGTGGCTGTTCAGTAAATGTGTGGGGTAGACCAATCAATATTTTCAACCTGCAGCCCCGAGGCTGCACGTTGAAAATAATGTTTGGTCTACCCCAAATAATGAATATGGACTCTTCTTATTGCTGACACTGAACTGACGTGGAAGTTACCACTAGAGTTGAAAGGGTTAAAAAGTGGTATATGAAGAATCCATTCACATTTGCCACCGAGCTCTTCAATTCTCCAATACAAGTTGCGAAAGGGAGATGTTGTGCAAAACATACTGACAAGATGCGGGTATCCATCGACCACTCAGGACTCGATGAAGGCATTTGTGTTAACTCACGCTTCATATATCACTGATGACACAGTTTTGGATGAAATCAGAAGAAAAATTTATTGAATTTATTCTAATGATAAATCAATATGACCATAGACACTTTTACAAGAAACTGGAAATAGAAATACAAAATGTAGAGAAACAAATGGAAACGAAAAACGATATGCGGTGCTACATTATTTCAAGAATGGAACTGGCGAAATTTAAACAATGAAAGGAAAACAATGAAGAATGTGAAACAGATGTTGGTGGTTATGGCAGACATGAACTTTGTACGATCATACATCAGAGATTGTAGATAGATATTTATATTGAAGAAAGTTGGTGAAAACGTGCCCCTATTCCATGCAATCTACACAAAGGCGAAGATAATGGGCGTTATTCAACAGTGTGCTAATATGAAATCTGAAATCTACTACTATAAAGACTATCAAATATCAGAACTACTAGCTCGGTAGACTTCGAGTTGTTCGAGCAGTATGTGGAGTCACTCGATCGAGCAATTGCTCTAAAGCTCATTTTGCTCGATGGGATTCGAGTCATTCGAGCAATGACTTTTCAGTAACTGTTCGATAGCTTATTGGGAGAATTTCGGATAGGTATGTCCTGGGGTGGCCTTGAAGGCTGGGCCAAACAAGTATTAGAATCCTTAGATAAGTATCCTATAAAAAGTATCCTCAAATAACACAATACCAGGCCATAGGTACCCTTAAATACCGAAATGAGCCGAAGAGCAGTATGTGCGAGTCACTCGAACGAGCAGTTGCTCAATAGCTCATTTGCTCGGTAGACTTCGAGTCGTTCGAGCATTACGTAGAGTCACTCGATCGAGCAATTGCTCTAAAGCTCATTTGCTCGATGGGATTCGAGTCATTCGAGCAATGACTTTTCAGTAACTGTTCGATAGCTTATTGGGAGAATTTCGGATAAGTATGTTCTGGGGTGGCCTAGAAGCCTGGGCCAAACAAGTAATAGTATCCTTAGATAAGTATCCTATAAAAAGTATCCTCAAATAACACAATACCAGGCCATAGGTATCCTCAAATACCGAAATGAGTCGAAGAGCAGTATGTGCGAGTCACTCGAACGAGCAATTGCTCAATAGCTCATTTGCCCGGTAGACTTCGAGTCGTTCGAGCAGTACATAGAGTCACTCGATCGAGCAATTGCTCTAAAGCTCATTTGCTCGATGGGATTCGAGTCATTCGAGCACTGAGTTTTCAGTAACTGTTCGATAGCTTATTGGGAGAATTTGGGATAGGTATGTCTTGGGGTGGCCCAGAAGGCTGGGACAGATAGGTAATAGTATCCTTAGATAAGTATCCTATAAAAAAGTATCCTCAAATAATACAATACCCGGTCATAGGTATCCTCAAATACGGAAATGAGTCGAAGGGCAGTATGTGCAAGTCACACGAACGATCAATTGCTCTATAGCTCATTTGCTCGATAAGATTCGAGTCATTCAAGCAATATGTCGAGTCACTCGATCGAGCAATTACTCTAAAGCTCATTTGCTCGATGGGCTTCGAGTCGTTCCAGCAATGACTTCAGTAACAACTCGATAGCTTATTTGCTTTGGGAATGATATAGGCTTTTGCTATACATAAGGGAGATAACTGCATACAGATTATGGGAAATCAAGCAATCTGATTGGTTAGTTAGCGCCAGTAAAGTGAACGGATTGGGTGATCTAAATAAATGAAACAAAAAGAGTACTCGGAATAGGTTCAGAACTAGACAAGAAAAGCTAAATATAGCAACAATAAGCAAAGCTGTTCCAGCTGATAGGCTCTTCTACTCTACTGGAGTATACTCCAGGACAAACGAGCATGGTCGGGTAGACGAAAAATATTGCATAGATAGATAGAAGCAGGGGAGCGTGGTGGCTCAGTAGGTAGAGGTGCAGGCTGCAAGCTGAGAGGTCCTCGGTTCGAATCCCACCTGCGGCAACCGCGTTGTGTCCTTGGGCAAGACACTTCATCTCCATTACCCGCGTGGGGGCACGATGACGCCGTGTACTAAGGCGTACTGCACGTCGATGGTACGCATGTCTTCAGCCAATCTAACCCTGCCTGTGCTGCAGTGCGGAGTTACGATGTTGGGGCTGGCAGCTGCTCGTGGTTGCTCGGTGGTTCTCTCCGGGTACTCCGGCTTCCTCCAACCGTAAAACTGTCACGGTCATGATTAGCCATTGTGCAGAAATATGTGACCTTAAACATCGATAAATAAATAAATAAATAAATAGATAGAAGCAGAGAATTCTGAAAGAATTCGAAACAGTACAACTTGTTGGGTTGTTTGTGGTAATTCTACGAATCGGAAAATTACTCCTGTTCAAAGGAACACACCCTCCGAAAATGTCCCTGCCCCATTGCTGAAAATTGTGTAACGTAGCAACAACGTGCTACCATAGAAACCAAGATGGGGGCCTCCAGTATACAAAATGGTCGACGGAAACACGTACCACCCTAACAACACGCGCTGCGCATGCGCACTAGGACCACGTAGTACTATGGGGATGACGTCACAAGATGGCCGCTCGCGCGGGTTACCATGACAACAGAACATGGCGACACCCGGTCACGTGACTATGACGTCACTCCCCCTCCCCCTCCGGCTCTCCCTGCGGCCAACCGGGGCCGGTTCATCGCTCTCCTACTACTAAAACAGAACAGCCTATACTATGAACACATCTACATCAAGGGTATTAAGAGAACACTATAGTGGCTATATATTTAAAAGACAATAATTCTGCCATATACTTTGATTCATCTAGTTTACCGCCGATGAAAAAGGTAGGCGCGTTGCCAGGTATCTATATTAGGGAGCACAGGGATCTTTTGGTGTGTTCCAGTTTTTTTCTTTTGACGTAGGCATATCACGAAGAACCTTGAGTTGGAGAAAGGAAAGAAGGTGATGTCCCTCTCGTGTTGGTAGAGACGGGGCGATATTTTAATAAAAAATCTCAAAGGCGGTCCAAGTCTAAGCCACCCCGGGAGAAATTTTTGAAAATTAATCCCAGATTGCGTTGTTTTGTAAACATTTTGAGGCTTGAAAGGACGTCATTTTTAGAAGCGTGATATGTCATGTGTGTAATTTCAAGAGATGTCTCCCCATGCAGAGACGTAGACGTCAGGATTTTTAGGAGGCCCATGGGGATTTTGACCTGATACAGTCCGCCCCTGCTATGCCACAGAAACCAAAATACATTTACACACAGGTGGCGGAACCGGGCGGGGGGGGGGGGGGGGGGCACAGGGAACACGAGCCCTCCACTTTTTTCCACAGATAAGTTTCGCAATTACACAATCAGTTAAAATGGGCGCATGCAAATGTGTCAATATACAGGCATTCATGCAACATTATTTGCTTTGCAAATCCAAACAATATTTAGCCAAAGAATCCCCACTTTCGGTCGCTTCGGTCCGATTCTTCTACTTCAACTATCTTCCAAACCGAAGGCTGGCCTTCGGGTATGAAGATAGCTGAAGTAGGAGAAACGGACAAGGCAGTGACCACACAGCGGCATATTCATCTAAACGAGAGTCTACAGCGAGTCATGGTACATTTACTGATATACGATTGTAACCTTTCTCACACTGGGTTGAACCATGGTAGCCTTGCAAATTTGTGCCCCTCCACTTTTATCGAGCTTCCGCCGCCCCTGCATTTACAGTTTAATAGTTCTTGTTTGTTTGTTTGTTTATTGAGGCTGAGTGACCCTTTCAACAGCCAGTCGGAGAGAACCACCGAGCAGCGATGAGCAACTGCCAAACTCTTCAACTTACTAAGTATGCACAAGTAGAGAGAGTCAGCAGCGGTTGATGACAAGTGCTCCATCGACGTGCAGTACGCGTTAGTCGGCAGCGCCATCGTTCTACCTGGACGTTGGCATTCGGGATTAAGTGTCTTGCCCGAGGACACTACTCAGTTATCACAGGCCTGGATCGAACCGCCGACATTTCGTCTTATTGTCCAATGCTCTAACCACTGAGTTACAACGCTTCCAATTTCATAGTGAAAAGCAATGACATATGGAGGGAAATGACACAGGAATTACAAAGTGCTCGTAGTGCAATGTGTGGACATTACTGTTCATTTGCTTTAAATCATCTTCCAAGAATATATGATTGAGAGACAATTCTTTTAATAGAATGATTAATAATGGGAATCGACATATAATGTCTCAATCCCGTGAATTACATCCCTATCAGAAAACGATAGGGATGTAATTCACGTGATTGAGACATTCTTTGAAGTAAATGACTGTCTTGGGAAATCACCTGATAAAACATAAACCATCTTCAGGAGTAATAATTTGTCCGGATCTTCATTCTATCACGCAAATAATTTTTTTTAGTATTTCGTATTTTGTTGTTTCTTCTGAGGGTAACTGTGAGACGGAATGTTAGCTGTCTATCAACACATTTTGATTCTTAAGATAAAATTCTATGAGTCGTCCTTATTTCAAGTTGGTTACCAAGATCCTGGTATATACAGGTAAGTCGTGGGGGCACGGTGGCGTTGTGTACAGGCGTAATGCGCGTCGATGGTGCACCTGTCTTCAACCAATGCTAACCCTGCTTGCAGAGTTAGTACGTTGGGAGTCTGACAGTTTCTCACCGTTGCTCGGTGTCCTCTCCGGGTACTCCGGCTTCCTCTACCCGTAAAACTGTCCGCCGCGAGGTGACTCTGGTTGTCGAAAGTTACGTTAAACCCCAATAAATAAATAAATAAATAAATAAATAAATAAATAAATAAATAAATAAATAAATAAATAAATAAACATACAGGTGCCAGGCTTCACAAAATATATTTTAATTATAATGGAATGAATATTAAACGATTCAGTAAAACATCTGTAAGAATTTTTTTATACAACGTACGGTATTCTCAATAAAGGATGCATTTTTATTTCTGTATGTCGATTCCCATTATTAATCCTTCAACCCTTCACCCAACCCACATGATGTCAAACTTTATTATTTTAATTATTGTTTTTAAATGTAAAAAAAAAAATTCAGCAAAACCATATCATGTGACCCCCCCCCCCCCCCTCCTCATTGGAACGAGCTCGTTCCAATGAGGGAGGGGGGGGGGGTCACATGATATGGTTTTGTTGAAATATTTTTAAGCATTAGTTTTTTCAACTGTTCACTTAGTAAATTACATTGAAGGATGTGCTGATTCTTCAGGTAAAGGGTCAGAAATAAAGATAACGAAATACTGTTATTTTTTTATGTGAGTTTAAAATCCCTCTTGCGGCAACCGCGTTGTGTCCTTGGGCAAGACACTTCATCTCCATTGCCTGCGTGGGGGCACGATGACGCCGTGTACTAAGGCGTACTGCACGTCGATGGTGCGCGTGTCTTCAACCAATCTAACCCTCCCTGTGCTGCAGTGCGGAGTTACGATGTTGGGGAGCTGGCAGCTGCTCGTCGTTGCTCGGTGGTTCTCTCCGGGTACTCCGGCTTCCTCCACCCGTAAAACTGTCACGATCATGATTAGCCACTGTGCATAAATATGTGACCTTAAACACCAATAAATAATAAATAATTCTGTGAGTTTAACCCTTTCGTCTCCGGTGCCCTGGAAGGTATCGTTTCTGTCAATACTGTCAACGACGAAATCGGCGAAAACATCCTGGTTTGTTGAGAGGTTCAGTTATAATTTAATCCAACAGCTCTGTCGAGCTGTTGGATTAAATTATTTCCGTGCTTCGCTTCAGATTTTTTCCTCTTCATATCGTCTGCTCGTCCACAACCAATTTTTTGACACGCAAAATTGTATGCACACCGGATTTAAAGGGTTCAATTAATATCACATCCTAAAATTTTATATTTTGAAAAGTTTAACTTTTCTAAATATGAAAGTTTTTAGACACTCGTACCAAAGTGATTTTGTGTAGACACAAATCAACTGTTCTAAGAAGTTTGTACATAGTTCCTCACGATACTCAATGAAAAGATTCTTTTTCATTTGTTTTTTCTTCTTATCCTTTTCAATTGGGAAATAACAAAATAAAAATGCACTTCAGGTCTAACCTTCATTTCGATGTGGGTGTAAAAGAAACTATTGTGATTTGAGAATAAATATTGAAATCACAATGAGCTTTTTCACATCCATGACATGTGTGCAGAGCCAAGATAAAATTAAGGAGAAAAAAATCGTCAGATTGACAAATACATTATGGAAATAGATGTACATGTGGAATGAAGAGATTTACGGTTTCTCGTTTGAGACTCTCTTTAATCACTGTTGTCTTTTCTCATCAGCATGGATCACATTAAAAGCATCATTTTATGTAAATATGTAAATATTTTAAACTGAGACGAAAGATCATTAATTGTAACTTTATCGGACATCTGCAAATCCACGATGGCGTCCAGTGTATCCTAAATGGTATCACAGCACTAAATATTTTCCCATAGGCGACCATTATAACGTTCAAGCAAAAACATATACATGATCGGATAATTTTAATTTTGGCATTCAATAATCTTTGTCACGTATAGCTCTTCAAACAACTTTTTCTGACCCGAAAACAGGGGGTCATGCACCAAATAAGAGAGAAACATATTTTTCAGGGAATTCCCAACAAACCACACCAAAAGTCAATTGTATTCTTTGCGTCCAAAAGTCATCAAATCACCCTCTTTATTTATCTGGAATATTCAACAATAATGCAAGATGTGATTAGAATGTTTCAAGTGTTTATTAAAACAATACATTTTCCCTAGGCTGATTATTTTTAGAAATTGCATCATTCCCGAGTGTAACATTTCAACTCTTATTCAAATATTTACTGCTATGATCCCTCCAATCCTACAGTACGTGGAGAGTGGATTGTAACTAAACACCCGCGGAGTGGAGTTATCACCCAAACTATAACTTTCAAATTTTGTTCATATCGACAAAAAACACAAGCAATGTTTCAGCCAATGGACCTCCGGGTTTAACCCGGAGGTCCATTGGATGAAACTTTGCTGGTGTTTGTTATGCTTTGCAAAAAAATTGCAATTATTGCTTGGTGGAATCTCCACTCTGCGGGTGATTTAGTGACAATACACTCTCCACGTACTGTATATGCAGTGTTACGTTCATATCCGCTATTAAAAAAAAAATCGCTATACATTTTTTTTTTCTTCTCTAATTTAGCCCCAAAACATGACTTTTGACCCCTTATTGGAATGAGCTCATTGTGCTCGTTCCAATTAGGTGTCGTAAGCTATATTTCGGGAGCAAATAATAACAAATTTGGGCTATTCAAGATTTTTTTGTAAATGTCTTCGAGTTAAGAAAAAAGTGAAATAAAAATGAATGAACGCTGTTTGTTGAGGCAGTGCAACGTCTCGTAGGACAAGTTATTGTAGATATCCATATCTTTCGTATGTTTTAGGTTTGAGAATGCTTTGAGAGAAATCAGCCCAAACATCACACTACCTTACTGGGATGTGACAATGGATGAACCAATTGGTGACTCGTCCATTATATTCAGCGATTTATTCTTTGGATCCGGAAGAGGACGAGTAACGACCGGTCCGTTCGCAAATTGGCAAACACCTACTGGACCTTTAATAAGAAGATACGGGCGACAAGGGTCTCTTCAATCCTCTTCCTCTTCTGGACGTCTTCTCCAGGAACAATATATTGCCAACATATCATATCCCAGAGCATCGCCTCAAACAAATATACAGTATCATCACGACCAGGTTCATTTGTGGCTTGGTGGACATGCATCAAGAATTGAGACGTCAGCTCGGGATCCTATCTTCTTTTTCTTACATTCCTTTTATGATTGTTTTTGGGAGCAGTTTCGACATCAACAACGCATGAAAGGGATAAATCCGGAGCTGGACTATCCAAGAACGAGAAGAAATTACGGCAGGAGAGTTTTTGCAGCAACCGCCCCACTTGGTTTGGGAGGTTTAACCAATGCTGATGCCATCGGTGATCACTATTCTAAAACAGTCTTCAACTGCGATTTGTTTCCTCGATGTAGCCTAGGCACTTGTTCTCCGCCGTATCTGAGATGTGTCAACAACCGCTGCGTAACCGTTTCATTACAACACGCGAGATCTCACTCCAATCGCCAACACTTCCGAAGACGTAATCTGTTCAGTGCAACCTTTTGAGTTTGAGGTTTGGTATTGGGCTAAGATGACTTAGAGCATATCTTGATTTTCAAGATACAATTTCGTTTGATGTCAAGGTGACCTACAGACTCAAAAAAAAAAAAACGTCCAAAACAAATGATTGACTCTGATAATTATATTCATGTTTTTATCGACCGTTTGAGTGCAACAATGAGCTATGTTGTTGACGCCATGTTGTCGCGAACGACGAAGCGTGCTATCTTCAATGTTCTAGCGTATATGAGAGGACAGAATGAAAGCTATTGTAATATATTATATCTCACGTGACTTCCTTGCATTCTGATTGGCTGAAAGATGATACCCTATTTCGTGTAGTTTGCATCCACAGAACAGACCAGGCACTACACGCAGGCACTACACGTTTTCTATTTTTAGCACTCTACTATATCAGTTTTCTTTTCAAACTGGGCGAATAAAACTAATCAGGCTAAATTTAAATATCGATTCACAGAGGCACAACATCCACAAAACGACTCAGAAAGAAATCATTGTGGAAAAATATATCGCTTTTCCATTGTTGAAGTCACATTTTCCGAGGCGTTCATTTTATTCCTTTAGAAGATGATCCATATCTCGTTTCGAAGAGAATGATCTGTAACTGGGTACAACTTTCACGAGAACGCGTCCGGATATGAAAAATCGTTTGTTTCGCTGCTCATATTATTTCGCTATTCAATTGTATGTTTTGGGCAGTAAACGAATAAATAATGGAATTCATTTGAATCTTCGGCGTTTGGTATCCCGCACGGACTCATTCGGTAATGTATATGTGTGACAAATGTGTAGAAATTATCAAACTGCCTTGTCAAATTTCGAAAATTTTAGCTTTCATTCGCGAGTTGCGCGATTCTAGAATACACAGTTCCGTTTGGGGGAAATGTTTTGTTTACCCTTGCCGACCGATTCAAAACCTGTCTTCTGCTCATATCAATAATCCAAGTTAGCCGTGTTTTGGAAGAAGAAAATGTTTTTTAAAAACTACATGGTATTTTTTTCTATATAACGCTGGTTGGTAGGGCTGCTAAATTGTACCTTGGTAATAGATTAACAAATCGGACAGATGTTTTTCTTGATGGGTGTTCAATATAATATAAGGATTAGTGCATGTCTTGTCGTTGACTACGCCTATATAGTGCTTCGCGGCGGGAACTACACCACCTCACTGGGCACTATATGGGCGTAGTCAACTCCAAGCCATGCACTATTCCTTAAATATCTTACCTTCTACAAGTATCTGGGAATTTCATTGGTTTGCAAATGTCACATGCAAACCCCATATAAAACCTTATTATGCCAGCTAATGAAATTCGCCAACCACAGCCCCCGAATAGTGGGACGGTACTGAGCCGTATTGGGTCACCTGCAGCCCGAGGTGACCTAATACGAAACTCGTATTAGGTCAGTACCGCCATTTTGTTTCGACGTGGAAATTCCTCACCTCGCGGTGCTTTTATATCTATATTGAAGAAATTGCAGTACAATCAAACGCCCCTCCGCGTCTATATGTCTTATTTTCTCTCGTTTTGTAATAAATTTATTGTGAAATTTATTTTCTAAATGTAAATTTAATTATTTGAAGTGAGAAATACTACTGTATTCGATCTACCGATAATGGATAAGTCGGCCTGGCCCTAACTTGACATAGGGTCTAAGCTTATTGAGGCTAACACACAACAGTTTGGGTACGGTGTTCGCCTAGATATTTTAAAAGCTTTAGAAAAACTATATAACCCATAAATGCGTTGTTAGAAAGTTGAAAAATATATATAGTGTGAATAAATAAACTGAGAAAAAAATTGTCTTATCCCGGGAATAGATTAATTTCATTTTTTCTCGTTGAGCTCATTCTGTAGTCTCTGTTGTGGTAAATGGATAACGTCGCTTCGAAAATGAATTTAATTTCATTGAATAATTATAAGATTGCACAATGATGAAATTGTAGGAAAATGAATGAAAGTCAATGGGAAAAAATGTGAGATACATTTATTTTGATCGAATTGTATAAAATCGGAAATTTCGGACATTTTCTGCACACTCAAGACAAAGTGACAGTACGAAGAAAAGCGTCTATCGCTGTTGTCTGTGTTGTCAAGGAAATTATACACAAACAGGGAGACAACTGTGCACGTTTGTTACAACTTACATAACGTTTTGCACCAGTTTTGAAAATGTGCCGGCGTTCAAAATTGATTGTTATTTTGTTTTCGCTGGCATAATAAATACATTACAGGACGTTCAGGTGGCGGATACGGTGTCATATGAGGCTCGGCAAAAACAATATTGGACTCGGCGTACCGCCTCGTCCAATATTGTTTTCACCTCGCCTCATATGGTACCGTATCCGCCACCTGAACGTCCTGTAACTTATAATATACCGTCAGTTGCAAGTCATATGCGACTGACCGCCAGAGTATTCTCCCCTTTGTTCGTTCATCTTTCAAAATGTCGGAAAACAATAAACGCTTCGCGCAGACGTCAGACGAGGGGGGTAGATGCAAAACGTCTTAAGCTGAACGCGGACAATACCATTAAAGCTAATAAAAGATGTGCCAATATTTTAAGAGACTATCTCAAAGAAAAAATGACACAATTCAAAATTGCACTGCTGTAAACCACAGTGCAATCAAACCCCAATGTTTATTATGGAAATGTTACAATCATCCATAACCTTACAATAAACAAGAATTAAGATTCAATTCTTGGCAATTTACAAGATACATGTACATTCATTTCAGTGTTATCTGATTCTTCATTTGTGAACGATTCGAAATTATGGATGTCACAGAAACGCGTTCATTTTTGTTGGTTTTGATATATTTATTTGTGTTAATTAGAACAAAATGTGTTGAAATTAAAATTAACAAGAAGGAATTTTACCATTTATCAGTCATTGTATAGTCTAATTCATTATAAAAAAAAAAGGCAGTCGGTAAGATATATTCGTTACACAGTTTGGTAGTGACCTAATAAGGTACATATGGGGTCAGTTAATTCCATATTGGGCGAGAGCTCTCGCCCAATATGGAATTAACTGACCCCATATGTACCATATTAGGCCACTACCAAACTGTGTAACTTATAATGTTTCCTTTGTTCCTATATCCATGCTTTCGTTTTTCCACGCCCAACGACCACGTTCTTTTGTTTTGTTTTACAGTTAACCGAGACGTCACAGCCATGCCCGCCATGCCGCCCACGTGGGCTACCTTGTCCACACACGTAACACCCACAATACACTGCGATATGACGTCACTTCGCCTGTGTCCCCCAAATGTGGCATAACTTCAACATGCTAAATTACTTACAACTCAAATCGTTGAAGAATACGACTGGGTCGCTCATGTCCCCTAGTAGATGGAATATTCTTTGTGTCACTTATAGAAAAGTAGCATGGTCCACCAAGGTATTGTCCCGAAATATCATGGTACACCAGGTTATTCTCCCAGTATGCCAGGGTATTTTGAAACAATACACACGAGGCTACTGAGCTTGGTGGATATTAGGACTAAAGTATTTTGCTTGTAAAAATCAAGGTAAAGATTATAATGTTTATTGAAAAAAATAACAAAAATAAAACTTGATTATGTGCACATATATGCACAATATCTCGAGCCACTAGTCAAATTCAGGCCTGAAAATTAGCCGTCTGACATTTGCAGAATGAGGTTCCCAGGGGGTGAATTTGATGATGCTGTCCCATACAGTGAACCAATTTATCCTCTGGTTACCTCTTTCTGTTTAGTTTTGAGACCCTGATTCAGATTAAGGTTCACAGAAAGGTAAAATTAGTGATGCTACCCTGCTTTGCAGGGTAGCATCACTAAATTCACCCCCTGGGGACTTTATTTTACAGATGACAGTCTGCTTATTTTCTGACTTGGTCAAATTCTGTAAGTAATTCGACGCTGTTATGGTCTGTTTGTTTACCCACCTTTCGTGTAGTTTGCGCGCAGACCACCGTTGATGTAATGTGATGATCTTTCACCCACAAAAATATTCAGCTATTCTTTTGTGATCCAGTGATTGATATTCCAATCAATCTGTTTTTAATTCACCTTTAAAGTGGCAAGATATTAACACAATTGGTGGAACTACTCGGTGTAATCATAAAATTACGACTGTGGTCAGTCTTCATTTCGAATAGTAATGTAAAAGTCTCCAAGAAGCAATAAATCTAGCGCAGATTGCAAGAAAATGAATTTTTATGCTATTTTTAGATTCAATCGGCTAGAATACGGTTCGCTTTTCCGTCCAACCGAAATATTTCAGACAAGTGAATCTAAACAATGACGATGGACTATTTAAGGGCTAGAGTGGTGGCCGAGTGGATAAGTGCGCTGGTCTCTCATGCCAGAGGTCCCGGGATCGATCCCCGGTCGGGGAAAGTTCTCGAGGTGTCCGAACACTCTCTGTCAGCATCAATTGTGGGGTTGATGCTGTCACAGCGTACCGTCCCATCGGGTGGGGACGTAAATTGTCTGTCATCTGTGCGGAGAGAGACACACTCCGTGCAGGCTAAAGATCCCTTCGTAGTATTCGAGAAAAGCTAGGCCACGAAGTTGCCGCTATGAAGGTCATCCCACACATCTACGCCATTGGGCCAAGGAGAGGCGTTAATATAAGTTGCATAACTTGTTCGCCAATCCTTGTAAAACAAATAAGATTAAATAATGGCTAGACTGGTTCCAGGTCATCACAGCGTCAAATTCTTTACAGAATTAGATTGCTCGCCAGATAGCTTGATACATGCAGTCATTATAAATTGGGAAATGTTTAGTTGAAGCGTGTCCCGTATCCGCCTCTGTCTGCATATGCCAGGACCGCGCATTCTAACCCAGAGGTTATTCTAATTTTTGACAAAATGGATATGGTGTGACAGCAGCGTCAACACTATTGTTGTCCAAAGATCTTCCCAAGCAGTATTTTATTGGAGTACTTGTCATTCAAAATATTCTCCACCGGGCAGTTGTGCTTTCCTGGGGGATGCGGGGTTACGCCGCTCCCCTACTTTTGTCTGAGAGGAAACGCCGTTCCCTTAAAATTTCGAGACCTGGAATGCCTTCATCTTCTCAAATACCCAACACAACGAGCACTCACTCATATTGCCAGTGGCACTAAACCCATTTTGGATGTGTGTAACTCAGAGCTCCTCACAGATAACAATGCTTTCTTCTTTTGAAGAGTTTTGGATACTAAATTTAACTTTTCTCCCGGAGGAGGACACTGGACCTTCTACTGCAACGAGAGGGGCACACATCCCGCGTTGGTCAACGCTACACTGGCCGTCCATTATTTCTTAATTTCGGAAAGCACCAATGTCACCGGGGACACTTTCAGCCAATATGCAAGGCATTTATTTTAATGGCTGTCTACATGTCACTTAACCCCTTAATCCGTGAAGCAATCTTGAACGTGTTGCACATTATTAATCATAAATTAAGCCATCAGCCTAGAAACACTCACGTTCGTCTGAATTGGACAAATCATGCAGCAATCTACTAAATAATTTCAGAATATTTGTTTACAAGGCCGTATCCGTTACATGTTAAAGGCCTCTTTGTGAAAAAGCTCCTTTGGCACTCATTCAGGGACGTAGCTAGAGGCCTTTTAATGGGGGGGGGGGGGGGTGGTTAGACCCTTTTAAATTCTAACTGGGAATCCCGACACATGAGCACCGTAGGATGGTAGGCGCAAAACTGTGAGCGCCAAAGGCGCAAATCTTTAGCAGGGGGGTCTGGGGTCTTCCCCTAGAAAATTTTGAAAAATTGATGTGCTCAGATGCGTTTTCATGGGTTCTGGTAATAGTTATAAGGCTAATTTTCAGTTCCAAATTCAGTGATTTTTTTGTAGGGAAACATTTTTAATTCGAGTTGGATACAAATTTTCAATATCTTGCTTTGCCCGAATTGTCCCAAGTGGCTCATACGCCTACTGTCTGACGGACAAATTTGAAACATCGCCTTTGGGAAAGTGGGAGTTTTGTGTTTCTAGAGCATTTCACAGGCACTTGACATGACAACAAGTACTTTTTTATTCACCCTTTGAACCCGTAAGACCGCTTTTCCGGTCCAGGATCATGACACACCATACATTTAAAAAGTAGAATGGCTGCTCAGTGAATTTGTAGGGTAGACCAATCGATATTTTCTACCCCCAAATGGTGATTACGCACTCTTCTAATTGATGTCATTCAGACTGCAGGCCGCGCGGAGTCGGAATTCTTTGACCCGATTTTCACCCGAAAGTCTCGGTAGTCGGAATATTTCCTTATTATGGTCCTCCAGTCGGAAAAATAGGTTTGTCAGTGAATTATACCGTATATTCAGTAGTTTTTTTAAATTTCTAACTGTTGATATTTTTGCCCTCCGATTTTCCAGCTATTGAGGTTTTGACAAATATTGGGGGTGAGGGTGGGGTGGGGGTGGGGGTGAGACACCCACACCCCCACCCCTGTCGCGACGTCCCTGCACTCATTAATATCACGTCTGACAGACTCGATGCTGCCATTCAGAGCACGTTTTACTGTTTTTCAGTGTGTTCATAACTGGAGTTGCTTCCCTTCCATCTTGCCTTGCTCCGACTGCACACAAATGTAATGGACGTTATACAACTATTCTGAACGTTTTGCATGTCGAAGTTAGTAAATAGTGATTAGGCCTAAAACAGTTAAAAATCTGTTTCTCAGGCCCTCCCGCGTGGTCCTTTTGCTGCAGCATGTTCTCTTTTTATAACCAATGCAAACTTAAAAAAATAAAAAATAAATGGTTTTTGTCTGATATGTTACCCAAGTTAATAAAATTGATAAATTTGTCCCTTGAGTGTAACAAGGTTTTGCAATGCTATAGCATTGCAAAGCCTTATTGCACTCAAGGGTCAAAATATATCACCACCCATGTTATTCTGTAGATTATGAGGCCTAAAACATAAAACAAACCAAGAATATGAATCTTGAAGACAAAGAAATAATTAAAAAATAAAATAAAAAAACGCCCGCCCGCATGTAATTTTACAAAAAAAAAATGGCTCAAAAAACAGAAGATCCACTTTGTGGGGCCTTATGGCCTGTTTATATGAGCAAGGTTGTGAGAAAAAGTAGTAAAAATGATTCCTCACCTCTTAAAAGGTTCATTTACAGTAGTTCCTGGACTCATAACGGTGAGGTTTTGGCTTTTTTCGCTTTCTACATAGTAAAACAGTGGTGTCTCCGCAACGGGTGCATACGATTCAGTTATACTCTGAGGCCGACAAGCTAGTCATCTATCCACCATGCCGTAGAAGAACAGTTCTTTTGACTCAGGTGGTGTGGAGTTGTGTTACGAGAAAGTGATGTTTAACATGAACAACTGTTTTTAGTCAAGTGTCGTCTGCCTGAACAGACAGACGACACTTGACTAGAAACAGCTGTAAGGCTGGAAGTATTGATATAATTTTGGGTACCCATAACAGCTGGAGGTTTCGGGTGTCTAAGAGTTACTGATAATGATGCATATATAGAATGAATGGGGGAAATCGCCACACAGTGTTACATAAAAGCCACCCTCCACCCCCACCCCCTCACCCCTCAAAAAACAAAAAACAAAACTATTATATTATTAAATTATTTATTTCTGGACTGCAAGTTAACCCTTTACCTAACGTAACCGCCAAAACCGGCCAGCGCTATTCTCAAAAATCGCCAATTAATTTTCATTATTTTTTTCATTTTTTGTCTCAAAAACATAGGTTCCTCGTTGGAACGAGCTCGTCTATTCAAGAATTATTTTTGCAAGTGTCGTCTGCTTTTCAGGTTAGGTAAAGGGTTAAAACTTTAGAATATACAGATACAGAAGTTACTACACTATGACACATGCGGAAAATGTCTCTTAGTAACCAAAATTATTTTATGCATTAAAAACGTAGCTTATAACTCCTCATTGGAATGAGCAGGATGAGATCGTTCCAATGACGGGTTCTAGGCTTTGTTTTTATAGCGAAAACTTAAAAAAAAATAGTGGTGAAAATAATTCAATTTCTCTATTTCAACATGAAATCTTCATTATGACAATGTACTTAATATGAGCGTAGGAGAAACGCCCTGGTGGAGGAAAGCCCTAAGGAGAAAAGCCCTGAGAATTTTTTGCAACCCAGAGAAAAGCCCTGGTCCATTTATGCGGGGAGTGGAGAAAATCCCGGCGGGGGATCAGAAACCAACATTCAAAATTCCTCTAAAACATGATTGTGTCATTTGAAAAAACACACACAAGCACGTGCCAGTCTTCGTCTGAGGCCATCCACAGCACTTTCGTCGTACTGTAGCCAGCGCGTTCCACACTTTCATGCTGCTGCCGAAAGGAAGATGAACCAGGTAACACTGAGGACTTCGTCTAAAAAGCTAGATTCCAGCCATCGTTTATTGACGGTGTGCAATGGTCTAGTGGTTTAGACGCTGGACTCCTGATTGCCAGGCGGTGTTGCCGAGGGTTCGATTCCCGGCGGGGGATCAGAAACCAACAATCAAAATTCCTCTAAAACATGATTGTGTCATTTGAAAAAACACACACACACACATACCCATTCACAGACACACACTCGAAAGCCCTTAAAGGGGCTGTTAAATCATTATTCAAATGTTTATTGATTTATAATGTACACTCGTCCCAGCTAGACAAGCTTGTTTCAATCCTTCCTCTGACACCTCGCGGTTAACCTTCACCTTGATTTTTCGGTCAGTTATAAATGGTCCTCAGAATGTTAGTGGGTAGTTCTATTTTCGCTAGTTAAATCTTATGCCATTGTGCCATACCGAGTCGAACGCTTTTTCTACATCTAAGAAAAGATCTGTTCCGATTTCGTTTTGACTAAATGCTGTTTTATATATAATCGACTAGTCTATATACATGTTCGATTCCCTCTTTCTGAAACATATACAGTACGTGGAGAGTGTATTATCACTAAATCACCCGCAGAGTGGAATCTCGAGCAATAATTGCAAATTTGTTGCAAAGCATCACCAGCACAAGCAAAGTTTCAGCCAATGGACCTCTGGGTTAAACCCGGAGGTCCATTGGCTGAAACATTGCTTGTGTTTTTTGTCGATATGTACAAAATTTGAAAGTTCTAGCTTGGGTGATAACTACACTCCGCGGGTGATTTAGTTACAATCCACTCTCCACGTACTGTACGCTCTTTGTCATTTGTTGAAAAAGTTAATTGATTCGAGATAGATGCGAAGTTTCAGGGTGAGAATCCGCTCAAATATTTTTCCAACACAGCTAAGCAAGCTAATTGCGCGGTAGTTATAAGGGTTAGTAAGGTCTTTGTTGGGTTTAGGTATCATGGCTCCTGTGGCCACTTTCCAGTATTTTGGGAAGTACCCGCAGGTGAGACAGCAGTTTAGGAGTTCGGTAAGTCTACAGTAGAAGATGTTGGAGCAATGTTTCTTTATTTTGTAAGAGACTTCGACTTCTCCCGGGGACGAAGATGACTTGCATTTTCTGATTATACCCATGCCCTCTTCTACGCTTATTGGTTCGGTTAATTCACGGTCGTCCCCGTCTTCATACCGTTGGTCCATTTCAATATTGGCCATGTTTGTAAAAATATAATTGTTGTAAACAAAACTTGTTTTGATTAGAATAAAACAAAATGTCATCAAAAACATCCATATGCGTTTCAGATGTCTTAAATTGCTATCTGTCATTGTTTGTAAAATTATTAATCAATTGAAATAAAATTAAAAATATGTAATATTTAAAACAAATGAGATAAAAAAGAATTAAAATTTATTTTTTTAAAAATTAAATAAAGTAAAAAAAAAATAAATAAAAGTAAAAAAAAAAAATTAAATAAAATTAAAAGAATAAGTTTAAACAATTTTCAGGACTTTTCTAAACCCTAAATATAAATCAGAGCTTTTCTCCTTTTGGTCTGCAAAAATGGACCAGGGCTTTTCTCCACATATGCAATTTCATGGCTTTTCTCCTCAGGGCTTTTTCCCACCATGGCTTTTCTCCACCAGGGCTTTTCTCCCTAGATACTCCCATCGCTTTCACTTTAACGGGGAGAGATCGAATACTTGGGGGCGAAAATATGACCGCAGTGTAGGACACGTGGAGCATCTGCACGAGAAGAGAAGCAAGAAAATACTGCAGAATAACAACAGTATATTCCCACTTGTCTTTTTCGCATGTTCCGCGTGTCCGTCGGTGAAGCGTTGTGGCTTGTGAGTATTCATGGAAGAGTCTGCAACCGTGTTTATAAGTAGAGATCGGGAATTGTCTCTAAATCTGTTTCACAAATCGGTCATGTTTCGTACCATGGCTGACAATTTTCGTCATTGGATGAGATTTACGGGAAAGTTAGAAGCCCCCCACCCCCCCCCCCCCCCGTCACCACCCTTAATTCCCGAGATTTCATTTAAAAATTAGAATTTCGAGATGTAAGCGAATTTGCATCATCGATATGCGCATCATTTCACAAACTTGAGGCACTTTCCTGAAGAGTAGTATAAAAATACAGCAGCTGGCTTTTTACACATTTAAAAACAAGTGAACGACCGTTTTCAGCATCTTTTGATGTTTTGAATTATTTTTCTGTTCATTATATCAACAGCGTGTACACCGTGACATAGCATACAGACATTGTCCTTTCTATTAACCCTTTACCCAACGAATCGCCCGCATCCGCCCGCGTAATATGCAAATTCAGCAGTTGAAATAATATTACTTTTAAAAAAATTTCAACAAAACCATATCATGTGACCCCTCGTTGGAACGAGCTCGTCGAGCTCGTTCCAACGAGGGGTCACATGATATGGTTTTGTTGAAATTTTTTGAAAAATTTGAAAAAATGATATTTAAAATAATAAATTTTGATATCGTCTGCGTTGGGTAAAGGGTTAGTATTAAAATCTACGATGTGACATTTGCTAATTATTTTCTTTGGAAGAATAAAGGCCTGCAAATTACTGTAAAAACACATTCGCTAAACAAAGGGCCAAAGTGGACACTTTATTGTTGCTAGGTGAAATAGTGATAAGTATTCCTAATGAGAGATTATCTGTGAACAAGTTGCTTCTAATTGGGTTGCCATAAAAAAGTCAAGTTTTTCTTTTGTTACTTTTAATAAACGAAAACCTCAGACGGTCTCAGCGAGCTGTCTGTTGTTTTCGTTCATTAAAACAGTAACACAAGGGAACTTGACTTTATTTTCTACTGATGTCAAAGGGGTTTTCTCAACGGGTTATAGCGAAAACGGAACCGTTCGATAACGGCACCTCGCGAAAACGTCACCAAGTGAGTGAAAACGGCACCAATGGTGGCGAAAACGGCACCAATTGTACTGGCGAAAACGGCACTATGGGTTGGCGAAAACGGCACCAGTTCGGATGGCGAAAACGGCACCATTATTTAATTCATTTCATTCTGCCACTTTCTGTGCTTTGTTTTGAAACTGAGTATTTAAGCTTGCGGATGCATTTTAGCTTCTTTAATTAGCCAGGGATTTCCCGCCGAAGAAAATTAAGGATAGACAGATGGAGTTGGGCGCCAGTTCCCTTCTCAACTAGGATGTCCATGTTGAGAGTGACTGCGTTCAGCTCCCCGTCAAGTATCGGATGAAACCCACCTCTGGGTGTTGTTGCACATTTCGTGGTCCACACCAGAGGAAGTGAAAGAAAGTACCAACCACCACCACTGAAACCACAGAAACAGAAGAAAAAAAAAAGAAATCTCTGTCGACCAAACGCCGGGATGTCGACCTCCACAAGAAAGCCCACCGCCCACATGAAGGCCCTAGGTATGACGACAAAGTCAAACACGCTATAGATAGCTTCATCAATAAAAACCCCGAGGTCTACCGAGACCCTAAATTCAGCTATTAAAATTATAACCGTTAAGGGCATTTCATAACCGTTATGGAATCTGATCATTCTTCACTCTATCCCCAGAGATGGTCATCCACCCCTGGATAGGCGAGCATTGGACCTGAGTCCCTCGTCTTGCCCTTTTTGTAAACACCCCCCCCCCCCCCCCGGATTCAAAATACAGCCCCTTCTTTACTGCTGGCGGAGAAGTCAGAACCTGGGGGGGGGGGGGGGAGTGGAGGGGGGGGGGAGTGTTTTAATTTTATTGTTTGGGACGTCCTTGCAAAGCAAAAAGCAAATATTAAAACACGGTCTTTTAGTTTTAGGCCATGTTTGGGCTTGGGGCAGCCCTAATCCAAGAATCCTGGGCCGAACCCAGGCCCCACAAAGTTCCGGGACCCGGGGTTACTACTGTCCAACCCGGATTCACGATACAACCCCCTTGTTTACTATTGACACAGAAGTCAGAACCTTAGGGGTTAGTCCAAACATGGCCTGAACGCCCGTATTTTAATTTTATGGTTTGGTACGTCCTTTCAAAGTACGTACCAAGCAAAAACTTAAAGCACTGTCTTTTACGCCACGTGTGGACTGGGGGCAGTCCGCACGCCCCCTAAAGTATTCTAGAAAAAAATTTAAAATTTATTAAAAATATATCCGGAGATTTTAAAGTTCGAGTGTACCGCACTAAGTGAATTATTGTCGGTCGAGTCTGTTATGTTTTGTCAATCAACTAATTTCATTGCTAACGCTATTTAATCCTGCTGCCCCAGAGGATAAAGTTACACTTATGATGGCTCGTTGTCGATATAGTATATTTTGTTACTGCAGTTCATTAAGATCATTGATAACGAACTTAATACAGCTGGCCGATAGGGATAAGTTACAAGACAAAGACAAACACTTAACACAAACACACTTCTTTTACGTTTTTATTCTCTCTCTCTTTTCCCCAGTAACCGTTACGGAATTATTATAACCGCTATGGATACTTAGTAACCGTTATGGATTCTGATCATCCTTCATTCCTTCCACAGAGATGGCCACCCACCTCCGCGGGGGGGGGGGGGGGGGGGGGGGGGGCGTGCGTTGGTCCTGCGTTCCTCTTCTTGCCCTTTTTTTTATAAACGCTACTAGAGCGCATTCAGGCCCCTGCCAAATTAGCTTAACATGCAGGCCTGCCCCCGACGTTCGGGTCTTTCTTTGGGTAGACTCCGAAAAGGGCCGATGGTTTTGTACATGTCTCCATTTACTCCCGTGAAAGAAGGCTCCCTGCAGAAGTCAGTTCAACCTCTCCGACAATTGCCAGAGGCAGAGTGTACTTGCCAATGAAGGCCTCAGAAATAATATTTAACAAGTGGCAAATTATACTTGCCTGATAAAGACACCATATCAGCCTCGGGGAGAGGTAGCACCTTTGTCGAGAGGGCCCCCTCTCACACTGGTCCTCACCCGAGGGAGGTTAACAACTCAACCAGGTCACCAATAAGAGCACCAAAGCCTCCTCCCTCCGCCTTTTCTCCTTTGCTGTTTCCTGCCATGGTCGGCATCTGCGAAAAAGCTTCAGTTAATTATTTCAAATCGTCGAAGAGTCGAAAGGAGCTTGTCTCAAACTGTCCCAGAGTGCTTTCGGCGCCGCCTGAAACCATTTGATCTCACATTATATATTCTTGTGGTAAAAGAGGAATTTCTTCAATTTCATGGGGCTGACAACTTGAGACAAACTAAACGCCGAAGCTCTTACCCAACAAATATTGAGAGAATTTTTTTTTTTCTTTTATTGTTAAAAAACACATTAAAACTATGTACAAAACAACAAAACAGACAAGATACAATTAAATATTCTCTACCTATACTAAACATAAGTTTTATTTCTAATTAGTCAAACAAGGGCCATAACTTTAGTAGGAATGTATGGACGAAACCCGTGAAATATGGATATAATGCCCTCATATTGGTCTATCCTCAAACGAATAGACACCAAATTCTGAAGATAAATGGCAGGGTTACAATACAAAACACTCATTTTGAGATTTTTTCCAAGTCCAACAAGTGCCATAAGTCTTGTAGATAAGCAAGGGAAAAACCTGAGGTATGTTGATATTTGCTACCTCATGTTGGTCTATCATCATACCAAAGGCCATAAAAAAGTGAAAAACCCAATGCAAAGTTATAATGCAAAACATTCATTTTGAGATTTTTCTAAAGCCAACAAGGACATAACTCTGGTGGGTATGCGAGGACAAAACCCGCGACATGTGGATATCTGTTACCACATGCTAAACTATCGTCATGCCAAAGGACATCACTTTCGTACGGACAATACTTGAGTTATAATGCAGGATGCTGTACGGACGTACGAACGAACGTACGGACGGATGGGTGGAGACGTCGAATATATACCCGCCAAATGTTCAGTCGGGAGAATAATAAATCATGCCATTATCTTAGCATTATAATTCATATTATTCTGTAATCAAAGGTTCAAATATCTGTTGGTACGAATATTTTGTGGAACCAAACGCAGCTGACGTTTTCCGATGACCATGCATGTAAGGAGTTATTTCCCATGTAAATTTCTGTTATATTCGCACCTGGTGACGTAGTACGCATATTTGTAAACGCGGGAATTTGGGGGTCATCGGTTGTAAACTACGACCTCAATGACAATAGAGTTTACAGGTATCTGGCTGGTGATTGGTTGAGAGCACTAGAGATTCGCGGGATTTTTTATGTTGCCAATGGCGCTGTTTTATAGGACTACACTTTTCTTCTATGGAGAGCTAGAGGAGAGACTTCGTTGTGCTTTTTGTGCCATCAGCATTGAAAGACTCACAGCAATAGCAAAGGGAAGCTTCACCTAAGCGGATCACAGTAACGATAAAGAAATTTGCACACCCAAGGAATCTAGGTGAGTTTAGGGCTTTGCTGGGTAACAATTCCACGGTTCACCTGACTCGCCACGTCAGATTCTGTCTCAAATCGCTGTCAATACAGTCTTGTGCTATTCCGAGTAATGGGCCTGACGATCGAGTATTGATCGAGAATAGTACAAAATGGCGTCGCCGACAACTGATTTTAATTTAATTCTTTGTCGAAAAATTAAATTTTTATCAAATTAGTTTTCGCACATCGATTCAGGTATTGAAAATTACTGTGTTGCCAACACGTGATGGTTTGCGGAATGTTTGTATCACGTGGCATAATATTTATTTCACGTGATTACAAGCTATGATTTGATTCGTGAATGGTGATAAAAGGGGCAGATTTGAACATTTCTTTGAAAATATTTTTTTCTTTCTGGGTTTCACATGCTGTCGGCTAGTGACAACTTATTGGCTCTGTTTCCTTAATTAACCTTTTGCTACTAGAAATGTAAATGGTACTGTCGGTTCCAGTTACATTTCTTTTGTAATTAAATTTGTAAAATTTGTAAATTTCATTTTTGTTTGTCATAGTCACACTCTGTACATTGTAATTTTCAACTGTCGATTGAAAATTTTGTGCGACAAAGGGATAACAATTATTAAAAAATTTAACTGTTGGTTAAATTAATTAACCGTCTATTTTCCGAAATGTTTCATTTTGGAACTTAGAAGTTAAACCTTTATACCTCGTGTATTTAATTTTTAACGTCAGCTGTCGGCGACATTAAATTTAATACTTCAGGGTTCAATAGTACTGGTATGTTAAAATATGTTGGTTCTTTCCTGAAATTTTACGAGTTTTAATAACTTTGTGAATTTTCAGACAATTCCATTTTTTTGATAAATTGAATTTAAAAATTTTGAGCCAGTACTTGGGAAAAATAGTTTTTGAACATTTACATAGCGACACATCATGGCATCATATAATAAAAGTAAAATTCAAATAAATACCTGTAGTTTTTCAGAGTTACTATCGCTACCAGGCATAGGGAAGAAAAAGGCCAGACTCCTACTTTATTACAGGGAAAAGTTTCAAAATCTAACCCCCAAAAATATTAGTTGGGTGCCCATGAGGGTAGATTGGGACTCATTAAATGAGTTAATTGGTTTTGAAAAATACGTGCCTGGGCAGTATTTCACAAAACGGGAAAGTGATCTGAAAACACGCCAAATGTTATTTGAAGTGCATTCCAGGTTGCAGAATGCAGTGGATCAGATTGGAACCTCTGATGATAGCGATGGTAATTCTGAGACAGAAATTAAAATTGTAACAGGAAATATCACCCCAATTCCTATGGGAAGCTCTCCTCTGAAAAGAGGAATCCGAAATTGCCCAAGCATTTCAGAAGCTAGTTTTATATCGCCCCGTAGGATCAATACTGTTGAGGACCCCACACCTCGTGACAGAATGACCCAAGGATTATTTACTCCTATGTTCCGTGACAGCTTTTCATCGGATGAAGACGTTCCATCTTTTGTGAATTTGCCTCCTAGGATAAACGCGGGACATCGGGACAGGGTCGAGCCCAGGGGTAGAAGAGATCAAACTTATTTGATTGACCCCGCCTCGCGTAGATTATTTGATGAGGATTGGGGTGATAATGAAGATGGAAGGGACGTTGAATGGGAGGAATACCAGAGATTTAAGGAAATGAGAGCTCGTCGTCGTCAGTCTGAACGACAAGGGGCACTGAGCCCGGGTCATCTTGGGAATTTCAAACAAGAACGTTTAGGTCTTCCCAGACGTGAACGTGAAGGTTTGAAAAAAGGGCGAAACAGTTCAAGGCCAGAGAGTGGCCGGGAACGGTTTGGTCCACTCCCTGATGAGGAACCTAGAGTTTATGGGGGAGAAAATATTTCATTGGGGTTCCCCAGAGGTGCAGAACAGAGGTCAACCCCCGCATGTGTTAATAGCATGTCTAGTCTTAGATATGATGGCAGAACCAGTCTAGAGGGTTTTCGGGCTAAATTTGAGTGCCTTACCCAGGGATTCTCTGATAAAGAAAAAGTTAAGGCCTTATGCATGAGTTTGGAGGGCAAAACATTAGATTATTATGTTTTTTTTGACAAAACACAGCCCCTACCTATCCTAGAATGAAATCATGCACAAAATAAACTCTCGTTTTGGGGATAATCATCCGCCTCAAACTTTAAGTGCTGCATTTCATGCGATGGTCCGATGAAGAGTTGCGTGACTGGGCCAACCGCGTACATGTAATGGCCGCTAAAGTTTGGGTGGGTGCTGATGAAATTACCATACAAGCCCACGCAGTTTCAAAATTTTGTCACGGCCTGTGTGATACTACTGTGGGAGACTTTGTCGATGGTCTACAGCTTACGTCCCTTGAAAGTGCCGTCGACAAAGTGGAATATGTTTTGGCCATACACAGAGGGCGAAAACAAGTCAAGCAACTAAAATTTGCTGCAACTGAGCCCTCTATAATGAAACTAGAACACCCGGAGATGGTGGAAACGGCATGTAATACCGATGACGGTTATTCCGTGCTGTTAAAACAAATTGAAGCACTGGTAATGGGGACATATGATAAATTTCCTAACCGCCGTTTTGCTAAAGGGCGTGGATTTGGTGGGAAAGGGGATATTACGTGCTGGACATGCGGTGGTAAAGGTCACAGAGCCAACGTTTGTCCCAGTACTAATATGAAAAATCGAAAATCCCCTCATGGTTCCCCAAGAGATAATTCCAATCCAAAAAATGGGAATTAGGTGACTCGCGAGGTCGGAGGCACCTGGACCAACAGATAGGCCCCAAACAAACATTAACTGGTGCTTCAAAGAATACAGAAAAACGACAGAAGAAAAATAATGATTTTAAAAAGGTGTCACAGCCGAAAAGGGGGGGGGGGATGTCTTAAGCCCCCCCCCCCCCCCCCCCCCCCCCCCCCACCTACAATTTGAAGTGGGTAACCCCAAAAATGACCACTCAGTGATTTTCACTGACTTGTGTTCGGTGAATTCTACTGTGGTGGAACCTAGAATTAAAAATGGTGACAAATTGGGTAAATTTTCGGCCAAGAGTGATTTGTTGTGCTCTGTAAACCCGCCTCAAACTGAAATTAAAAGTGCTTTTGGTAGTGACTTGATGGATTTTACGGACATTTGTCCGGTGAATTCCACCAGGTCGGTGCCATGCATAGACAAGGGGGAAGAAATTGGGAGATCCCCAAAGATAAAATTAGAATTTTTTGGAGGCGATTTGAAAATTGAAAATGCTACTGGCGGTGACTTGATGGATTTCGCGGACATGTGTCCAGCGAACTCCACAAAGTCAGTACCAAGCAAAGATGAGGGAAAAAAGTTTAAAAGCCCTCAGAATTCTGAAATTTTCCCGGTTATTTGTAAAAACGAAAATGCCATTGGCAATGACCTAATTGATTTCACGGACATCTGTCTGGCGAAGTCTACCAGGTCGAAACCGGGCATTACTGAGGGGGAAATGTTGGAAAAATCTGCCAATTGGAAAATTATAAATCGTAACAACAGAGGAAAATCTTTTGAGTAATAGCAATTTTAACTCAAGCTTATTGGAACCTGGGACACCTTTAAACAAGACATTAAACACAGATGGACTCACTCCAGAGCCTGGTGAATTTAACGAGTCCGAAATTAAATTAGAAATTTCCTCAAATTATACTAATGTACTGGAAGAAATTTTTCCCTGTGGGAACCCATGGGTAAAGACGGAAAATTTGGAACTCAATATTCACTCTGAAAACATTCCGATACTTAATTCAGAAAATTTAGTCATTCCGGGTGGAGTGTATGCGATTACAGAGAATATGCGCATCCAGAGAATTCAGAGCCCATTAGTTACTGTTCCAATAATAATTGGGGATTTTGAATGTAAAGCAGTTGTTGACTCTGCTGCTGAAGTCTCGGTTATTTCTGACGAAGTTTTTGACCAGCTGTTTCCGAGGCCTAGTGTCTTGAGAACAGTGGGTCTGAAACTCGCGGCGATAGATTCTGGGATGACAGCAAAAATAGTTGGACCCATCACAATTGAGCTTGGTTCGCACCAGTTTAATGAATTTGTGTTTGTGGCCCCTGTAGTCGATTCCATGCCTTTAGGGTATGATCTTTTGCCGAAGCATGGAATGATCCTAGATTTGTTAACTGGTGAATTGATTATTGAGGGGGAAACGTTTAAAATATCTTGTGGTGAACCCTTCAACATACAAAATAAGACCCAAATCCCAGTACATGAGGAAAATGGTTTGCAATCCCCATTGAAAACCCCCGGCGTGGCTGTCATTCTCAAAGATGCTGGTTCAGAGAGCCCGTTTAATTATGGGCACTCTAGCGCCAGCCATGATTTGCGTTCCCTTGTGGAATGCGAATCTGAAAAATCTTTGTGTGACAAATATGCTGTGGGAATAAATGGTGGCTCCAAACCTTCTGGCAGTGTTTTTCTGAAAACTGTCACTGCACAAAGTAAAAATAGGGCACCGAAATATTTAAATCAGGGTAAACAAACTGCATCGGTTAAGGTAGCCTAGCGGTGCAAATTAGAACCAAATTCGGTTACCCTAGTATTGTGTAAGTCCGATCGATTCAGTCAGAATTTTGCAATAGAACCAAAAATTGATCAATATATTGTGGTTGAAACTTTGCATGCCCCAATTGTAGAAAGGATACAGTGCTGCGTAATTAATCATTCCGACCAACCAAAAATATTGAAAAAGGGTATGAATTAAGTATGGCTTACGCTACAGAAGAATGCGTGGCTACTTACAAGGTTGAAAATCAAAGGCAGATCAGACAGGTGTCCAGCAACAAGTTTGACGACGAGCTGCCTCCCCACCTGACTGATCTGCTCGAAAGATCTGTTGCAAATGTTGGTGAGGACAATCGGTCTGAATTGAAAAAAATATTGATAGAATACCAGGATGTATTCGCTAAACATGATTATGATTTGGGGAACTTTGTGGCCGTGAAACATAAAATTCCAACTGGAGATGCTACGCCCATACGGTTACGCATGAGACGTACTCCTGATGCTTTTGTGGGGGAGGAGGAAAACGTCCTTAAAAATCTGTTAAAATCAGGTGTAATTAAACCCTCTGAATCTGAATGGGCAAGTGCACCTGTGCTTATTCGGAAACCTGATGGTTCAGTTAGGTGGACGTTAGACTACCGGAAGCTGAATGCTGTAACCAAAAAAGATTCCTTCCCACTCCCCCTTATAGACGATTGCTTAGCCTGCATGTGGGACAATGTATTCAGTTCAAAACTGGATTGTAATCAAGCCTACTATCAGCTACGAATTAGGCCCGAAGATCAACATAAGACGGCGTTCGTTACCCGATATGGACTGTTTGAGTTCGAACGCCTTTCTATGGGATTAACTGAGGCCGTGGCAAGTTATTGTAGGGCAATCAATATAGTTTTGAACGGTTTACTTTGGAAAGCACCCCTGACTTTTGTGGATGGCTGTTTGGTTTTGGGGAAAACTGTGGAAAACCATTTTGAAAATCTTCGTTTGGTACTATCACGGTTCCGGGAATATGGACTGAAACTCAAACCCAGAAAGTGCATTGTGTTCCAAAAAGAAGTACAGTTTCTTGGTCGGTACATTACGCCCCAGGGTGTGGAAATTGGTGACCACGCAGCCGAAGTAGTCAAAAACTGGCCTCGTCCCCAGTGTGCAAAACACGTAGAAAAACTACTTGGACTGTTGAACTACCACAGAAATTTTGTGAAAAGTTTCGCCGAACTTGCTCGCCCGATGTATGCCGCGATTAAATCTAAACCCTATGCTTGGGGGGGGGGGGGGGGGGGGGGGATAAAGAAGATGCGGCTTGGGAAGAAATTAAATAGGTTTTAAGTGGACCTACTGTCTTGACACTCCCTAATAAAACAGACCCCTTTATTCTCGACACTGATTGTTCAGAATGCTGTGCTGGGGCTGAATTATTACAAGTGCAGGAGTGAGTGGAGCGAGTTATCTGTTACGGTAGTTTAGCCTTGTCAAAAGAACAGCTAAACTACTGTACAACTCGAAAAGAGTTATTAGCTGTGGTTTTATTCACTCGACAGTTCAGGCACTACTTGTTGGGACGTCCGTTTACGTTAAGAACTGACCATAGCAGCCTGACATGGCTTATGAATTTCAAGGAACCCGAGGGTCAGTTGGCTCGGTGGCTAATGGAACTGAGTCAATTTGATATGAAAATTGAGCATAGGAAAGGAGCTAAGCACCAAAATGCAGATTCTCTGAGCCGCATTCCATGGGAAGCGTGCTGTGAGAATAAGGTTGGTGCTAAGTCCCTTCCTTGTGGCGGGTGTCATTTCTGTAGTCGGGTTGAAGCAAAATGGAAAAAGTTCAAAGACCATGTAGACGATGTGTTACCCTTGAGCGCTAAAAAAACTCATGGTGAAGGAGAATTGGATGTTCAAGCGTTATCATACGGGGAACCCAAATCTCTGGAAGCCAAGAGAGACATAAAAAGGGGTGACACTGTTTCAAAACTGTCTTGTGGTGACTTGGATGTTCAAGCATCTTTGCATGTGGAACCCAAGACCACAAAAACATGAAACATTAACAGGTTTATTGCAAAAAGACTCAACGCCACTATATTCGTTAAGGTTGATAGGGTTGGCTGGGCATTCAGTTGATGATATAGCCGAAAAACAAGGCACAGACCCCAAATTTAAAACTAATTTTAAATTGGTTCAAACATTCAAAGGAGCCCAGTGAAAATGAATTATTTATGGCAAATCCTGCAACCAAATATTATTGGCTAAATAAAGAGATTTTTGTAATGAACCAAGGGCTGCTCCACAAGATAAGGAAGAAAGATAGTTCACAAGTACTGGTGGTTCCTCGGGTGTATACATCCGAAGTAATGTCTCTGTGTCATGATCTCCCGACTTCTGGTCATCAAGGTATGACGAGAACCACACAACGGGTACGGGAATCATTTTACTGGTACAATATGGGTTCGGATGTCCACAAGTGGGTAGCGACTTGTAAGACTTGTAACATTGCTAAGAAACCCAGCAGACATCATAAATCTCCTATCCGAGAATTCCAGGCAGGGCACCCCATGCAAAGGGTCCATCTTGACTTTCTGGGACCCTTGCCTATAACTGAAAAGGGGAACGAACATGTTTTAATGATGGTAGATCAATTCACTCGTTGGGTAGAATGTATTCCCCTACCATCACAGACAGCCGAGGAAACCGCTAGAGCAGCAGTGAATGAGTTTTTTTTCACGATTTGGGTTCCCATTTGAAATTTTTACAGACCGAGGTCGAAATTTTGAAAGTTCCCTGTTCATTTCGGTCTGTGAACTCTTGCAAATACATCATGCAAGAACGACCGCATACCGACCGTCTGTAAACGGCCAGATGGAACGGTACAATAGAACCCTCATGGATGCGGTTCATTGTTATGTAAACAAGAAACAACGAACATGGGATGTTTATTTACCGCAAATAGCTGGTGCTCTACGTTCCTCAGTTTGTCAACAGACCGGTTTTACACCTAATAAATTAATGCTTGGCAGAGAAGTTAATAAACCGGTTGATCTTATGTTCCCTACTCCGAATTCAAACCAAAATACCGCAAATTCCGATAGAACTGTTGCTGAATTCATATCGGAATTAGAGGAAACGCTCAAAAATTGACACGAAATAGCCCGAAATACATTAAAACAAGCTCAACAGCGAATGAAGCGCAATTATGATGTCCGGGTAAATCTGAAATCTTATTCGATCGGTGATGCAGTGTACTTGAGAGATACTGCCGTAATTAAGGGCAAAAGCAGGAAACTTGCCATAAACTGGAAAGGGCCCGGCATTGTTGTCAAGGTCATCTCACCCAGTTTATATAAAGTTCGCCTGCGAACCACTGAAGTGACACTGCATCATGACAGAATAAAACTCTGTAAGGATAGAGATTTGCCCAGATGGTTGGTTGCAGTGGGCAAACGGTTAAAGGAGAGAGGTCAGTTGGCCGATTCTAGTGATGTATTGTACTGCCTGTGTAACCAACCCGACAACGGACTTTTTATGATTCAATGTGATAGCTGTCGGGAGTGGTATCACGGTAAATGTGTTAAAGTCACAGCCAAAAAAGCCAAGACGCTCACTGAGTACTATTGCCCAGAGTGTGTTGAGTAAACCAGTTTGAAAAAAAGTGCCATGATGATATGTGAAATTGGAAGAAAAAATGTAGTTTTATCTTTAATATGTACAATTGTATTGTACATGGGTCGCTATGTACATGTGAATTTTATGAAATGTTTTTACGCATTATATCATGCAATTAAATTTGCATACTGTGATAAGTGCCATTTGTTTTACGATGAATCAAAATCGTGAGCTGTGATGTTGTTTTAAAATATTTTCTTTTATTTCATTACAGAAAATGCCAAGAAAATCCAACTTACCAGCCAGATCCAGGTCTCCCATCAACAGGGATTCATGTAATCCATTCAAGATCTGTGGGCCCCACCCCTAGTCAATCTAACCCTAGTGTAGTGGGTGCGGGTAGCTACGGGGATCAGGTCAGGTCTGCCACTATCCAGGGTCGGCTTTTGCCTTCAGACACAATTGGATGTAATTTAGCCCTGGATCGTTCTTTGACCGAGTCCCATGGGGAAGACCTGTTGTTGGGCCAAATTTGTATCGCCCGTAAGAAGAAGGACACCAGGTGGTTAAACAGCCTCAAGCGTTATGCTGTTGATGTTTTCAACAGTAGCTGGTTGAAAGAAAACTTGGGGGACTGTGAAAAATTTGCACGCCCTTGTAGGTCGTCCGCCCCAAGCTGCCAGTCTACCTCTACTGCAGATTTTAGAACAGCTGATCCAAACTTGCCCAGGAAGCGAGAATTTATTTCAAATTCTCAGAGTGTCACTCAAAAAGATTCACCAGATTCTGGAATTTCCAGTGTAAGTGCTGCCGGGCCGGTGAAGACTGTGGCTAGTTTAGATAGTCAGGCCACGTTTAGGTCTCCTGTAGACCAGAACATTGGCCAGGTTCCTGCTAGTTAAGACAGTGTCTTTTTCCGAAACTCGCGTTTTGGGAAACGACCTGTCGAGACAGTCATCAATAGTTTCTGCAGTATCTTCAAATACAACCCCCCACCCCACCCCTGTCCTTTTGGCTAAGAGTGACCAAGGTTTTATTTCTCCGGGAATTGATACCGTGTGTGTTGTTTCTAGGCCTATGGCCTCTTTAGACTCAACTAGCACCAAAGAAGCTGGTTTTGGTGGGAATCCTGGGAGCACACTGTTCGACGTTAGGTGCGTTGAATTAGGTGAGCCCAGCAAGGAGGAGGGAATAACCACTGAAATTGACTCTCTAACCATTCCGGAGAAATCAGTTCCTGAACAGTTAGGTGAAGCCAATTCTAGTACCCGTCAAACTAGAAATAGCAGACGTCGTCAAAGCCGTCGCTGCCGGAAGATCGACAATCCTATGTGCGCCATTTGTGAGGGTCGTTTTAGGCGACTGAAACGCCATGTGTTCGGAGCCCATCTGCCCGATTTCTTGTGGGAACCTGTGGCCGAAGATGATCTGGACCAAGTAAGCTGTAAATATTTTACAGCATTAAAGGAAATTTTTGGTAAATTGCTTGGTCTAGATGCATCGGAAGTCACTGCTGGCCATTTTAAGGAGCTCGTGAACTCACTAAACTCGGAGGGTGTTGTGACTCACTCAACGGAAGTTTCTGGGAAGCTATACGTTGAGGTTCTGGGTCTTATGATTCAGAGGTTTGGTGCAGTGTTGGGGGTTCCGGAGGGTGGTGCAGCTGTTACTCTTCGTCCCCTTGATTCGGGTGCGGAATTGGCCTACTGGAGGCTTGCTATGGTGCTGTGGGCTCGTCTTGGGGAACAGGACAGAGCGGTCCTCCCGGAGAGGTGTGGAACTGGTCAAGAGTGTCGGGATGATCTCTGGAAAACCAAATTTGGTTCCAAGGATGGCGCAGAACCCTCGGGTTCTGATGAAGAGACAAAAAGAAAGATGACCCCTCCACAGGTCTCCAGGGAGTCCGATGATGTTCTCGACCTTATGGCCGATTCTTTGTATTCCTGGCAGGAGAAAGAGGCTCTTACTGTGGCTGCTGTGGCCTTAGAGCCAGTCCAACAGGCAAAAGCAAAACCTGTTCCGGACCCAGTGGAGGTGTTTGATAGTCACTTTCACATGGACAGAACCTTGGAGAGGTTGTTTCGTTGCAGGGAATTGTCCTTTTGGGCCCAGTCGTTTGGGGCGATGGAGGAAGGTTCTGCCCCATGTAGAGTGATTGGCGGCATTGCGGTTTTTGTGACCCGTCTTCTTGGCCCCAGGAATCTGAGTTTGAAGACCGATGGAAGGTGGCCATTGGTGTACATCCCAAGCACGCACTGGCGCCAGCTGGGGGAGTCGGTGTTCTCTAGAGCCAGTAGGTTGGTTAGGAGACCTGAGGTCATTGCTTGGGGTGAGGTCTGTTTTGATTTCTCTCTGGGCTCGCAGGGTGGCTATGCGCAGGAAGCAATATTCCGGCGCATGGTAGCTATGACTCGACCTGAGTTTGCCCTCATTCTCCATCTGAGGGGTGAGGCATCTGACCCTTACTCAGCTCGAGTGGGTTCTTTGGTCCGGAGCATCTTTTGGGAGATGCAAAGGGAGGCTCAGCCTATCCATCGGCACTGTTGCACCGCCAATGCTGTTGAGATTCAGGCCTGGAAATCAATGTTTGGAAATTGCTTTTTTGGTTTCACGGCTATGGTGAATAGGTTTGACTCTCAACAGTTGGAGGGGCTCAGAGCGGTAACCCTGGACAGGCTTCTTGTGGAGACTGACAGTCCTTATTTTGGAAGTTCCCGTGTCTCAACCCCCAAGTTAGTGGGTGAGGTTGCCCTGAAGGTTAGCCAGGTGTTGGGGGTGGAGTTGGAGGAAGTCTGTCGTTGCACTCTCAGGAATGCGCGGCAGATGTATCGATTGTGAGCAATAGTACAGTCGATCCCAGTTGAAAATGAAATTTTATGAAATAGATTTTAACTGTTGGTAAATAGTTTTGAAGTTTCATTTTTCATCGTGTTTTTGGGTCGGGACTGTCGGTCACATCAAGTTGTTAGTACTATTATCGTCAACTTCATTGCAGTCAATTTTGGAACCCCTTTGTGTGACTGGTTCTAGAGGATGCTGGTTTAGAGAGCCCGTTTAATTATGGGCACTCGAGCGCCAGCCATGATTTGCGTTCCCTTGTGGAATGCGAATCTGAAAGATCTTTGAGGGACAGTCATGCTGTGGGACAGACGAATGGAAACTGTTATGATCAGGTTATTATTATCTCCCTAACAAATAATTAGAGTTAGAACCACTTCAATTGCAGTTCTGCTTTCAAGAGTTATGAATATATTTAATTACGGTGATTTATTTTCTGCATGCCGCCGTTGAATTGTCTCCACTGGAATGTTATTTCAAATAAATTTGATTGATACAGTTGATTGGTTAGTTCTGGTCATGTTTGTGTTTATTTTTTACAATTTGAATTGTCTCCCGTGCAATTGTTTTTTAACTACTCATACCCTACCTTATGGCGCAACCCTTCTAAACTTGACGGGGAGGAGTGTTATATTCGCACCTGGTGACGTAGTACGCATATTTGTAAACGCGGGAATTTGGGGGTCATCGGTTGTGAACTACGACCTCAATGACAATAGAGTTTACAGGTGTCTGGCTGGTGATTGGTTGAGAGCACTAGAGATTCGCGGGTTTTTTTATGTTGCCAATGACGCTGTTTTATAGGACTACACGTTTCTTCTATGGAGAGCTAGATGAGAGACTTCGTTGTGCTTTTCGTGCCATCAGCATTGAAAGACTCACAGCAATAGCAAAGGGAAGCTTCACCTAAGCGGATCACAGTAACAGTAAAGAGATTTGGACACCCAGGAATCTAGGTGAGTTTAGGGCTTTGCTGGGGAACAATTCCACGGTTCACCTGACTCGCCACGTCAGATTCTGTCTCAAATCGCTGTCAATACAGTCTTGTGCTATTCCGAGTAATGGGCCTGACGAACGAGTATTGCTCGAGAATAGTACATTTCCAACGATCAGAAAATTGATCACATTTGCTCGCGATAAAAGTAAAATTTCTGAATAAACGGGATATTTTAGGCACACCTGAATTGAATATTTGGACAATGAAACTTTCGGAAATAAACCCCGTTTGTTTGAAATAACAATGAACCATGATTCATGGCAAATCAACATCTTTAAGGGAAATTACGAATTACCGAAAAAATATCAAGTTGAAAGCAACAAAATTCAAACATGCGGTGAAGATGGTATCAAAAAGCTACCTAACTCAGATAAGATTCTCTAAACAAAAATATTAATTGTATGTCAGAAAAACAATTTTTTTCCAGTTTTCACCTAAACTTTGACAACTGTATTTTTGAATTTTCAAAATGGTCTACTTCCATAGACCATTCACAGAGTAATTCCTCTAAAAAATTGGTAAAGCTGAAGAATAGGGGACTTTTCCATTTACGTAAAAACAACACATTTTTCTCACCTTTTTTCTGTTCTAATTTTCCTATTACTAGTCATGTTTTCGATAAAATGACAGAAAGATATTCACTTTTACTGGCAATTAGAACCGCTCAACAATTGTTTTTACCTGTGCGATTTGTGACATTCACATTCATCTTTCCTTCATGTTTTTTGTGTTTTTCGGCGTCTGCTCGGTGTATTGGTTGTTTTTGGTACGCTTGTTTGTTCTGTTCCCGACATGGTCTAGGGTCAGTGTAGTGAAGGCTAGGGTTAGCTTTCCGGTAAGGTAACCCTAACCCTCACTACACTGACCCTGGACCTACAATTGCCAGCCAAAGAGAAAACGAAATTTATGTAAACGTACACTTCAAAATGGCGAGAATGCAGAAGAATCTCTGGCACCGTAACATTAAAAGGGTTTAAATTATCTCTAATCTCAGTCAAAAGTGAATATCTTTCTGTCATTTTATCGAAAACATTACTAGTACTGGTGATAGGAAAATGTAGAAAAAAGGTGAGAAAATGCGTTGTTTTTACATAAAAGGAAAAGTCCCCTATTCTTCAGCTTTACCAAAAAATTACGAGAGTGGAAAATTGATAACCATGAAATTGTGCAACCTTTTGTATAACCTGAGAGGCCAGTCTGTGCAGCTGACCTACTATTTTACACTTGAAGTCCCCACCAGTTTAAAATCACCGACTCTATAAATATTTAAAAATTGCTGAAACACTCGGTATCACCATGAAAAATACACACTTTTCTCATAGGGGGTGCAAGACACTTCCCCCCCCCTAACAATTCCCCCTCCCCAAATTGGTCATTTCCCCCCAGACATTCCCCCTCCAAATAGTCATTCCCGCCCCCCCCCCCCCCAAAGTTGGTGACCATTTAATTTGGGACTGATGGAGTCACAAATTAAATGGCTGTTCAAAATTCCAACTTGATGAACAAACAAACAAATTCAAGGAGTGTTTAGGGAATGTAACAGTCTGTATACAGCTATATGGTATCTGTGTGCTATGTGCTATCTATGTAGTTCTATGAATCGTAATTTTTCGAACCCCACCTCTATTGAGTATTATTTTTTTTTTTTGAGTGTGCTACATTTTATGATGTTTATTTTATATGTTGAGCATGTTTTGAAGAGAATAAAAGACTGGAAATTTTTTTTTTTCACTTTTGAATGATCACCAACTTTGGGGGGGGGGATTACTACTTTGGAGGGGAATGACTATTTTGGGGGGGGGGGTTGTTAGGGGGGAAGTGCCTGACATTCATCGGTAATACTATGTTTTTCATGCATCGGTGAAAGATTTTTCCATAAGAAACATCTCAGTTACATACAGATTATGGGATGTGTCTAAAAGCTCTATCTAACATATTTTACCAAATAACTTAAAAAAGGTGACCAATATTTCACCATTCAACTGACCCTTTAACCAATGTATTGGCAGGAACCAGCAAACTCTTATAAACATAAATATCTATTCAATTTTTGTTTTCAAACCCGGTTTTCAAAACACAGCCCATGACACCTCACTGGAACAAGCCTAATGCGCTTGCTCCATTGAGGGGTCACTGGCTATGCTTCAGAGACCAAAATTGCAAATTTTCTATTTTTAAAAATTTATTTGCCAATTTTGGTAATTGTCTTCAGTCTACATTGAATAAATGAAGAAAAAATGAGAAAACTTAAATATTTTTGCTAATACAGGGACGCCCACCCAATTTGATATCACTTAATTGAATTGTATATCCCTGTTAATTGAATATAATTTCCAAACACAAAACCATTTACCATACTTTCAGTACAAATTTGACCTGTTAATTGCATATAGGTTATAGAGTAAACTCATGTTAATTGAATAAAAAATCTTGCAGTCTGTCGAAAATTTACTTTTGACGACCAGTGAATTCCCCACATTGATAAACATTCTCCCATCCTCCAACCATTAATTGGGCACCCAATGCACCATATCCTGCCTAAGAGAGCTCAGTGAGCTCTGTCAAACAAGACACAACACACCAAACACCCACCCCACAACTAGAAGACGGGAAAATGTCCAAATTCCTGTTAATTGTATACTTCTGTTAATTGATATTTTTCTCTGACAAAGTGACTAGTCAATTAACAGGGATCCACTGTACCAGTTTCCAGATAGATTGCAATTATAACCACAGTACTGGAACTTACTTGTGATTTGGAAAATCGATTACTAATTCTTCGTTGTTAAAGTGAACAAGGGAATTATTTTCAGTTATAATTTCTTTGAATATTTCTGCATTATTTTGGCTTCTGTAATATTTCCAGCAATACTGCAAGTGACTATTGATCATTGTTCTAAAAATTGTCTCAACAGTTAAAAACTTGGCTTCATGAAGGAAATAATTTCTCCTTCTCAAAACAGAGAGTCTATAACAACTAAGAATCAGATTGGTAAAAGTATAATTTACTTTTTTACCACTCCAGCAACCAAATATCAACATATTTTGAAGATTTGGTACCGAAATAAAACTAATTTGGTTGAATAATATATCTAACAGCTTTCTAATAAAATTTTGAATGCTTACCAGAAAAGGGCATTCTAACAGAAGATCAAAGTATCAAATCTTCAGTTTCTAATTTACATAGGGAACACTTATCCGAAACCTGCTTACCCGCGAGAAATTGTTTGTGCATTGTAAAAATTATATTATGTTCTATTTGAAAGTCAATATCAACCATTTCAGGGGATTTCATAGTCATGTAAAGTGCCTTCCAACGGAGTATAGATTCAACATCCATATGTGGAAACTTTGAACTCCAAAAATCATCCGAAACTGTTTTTTCTGCAATCTTAGAAAGAATAATTGAATATGCAATTTTAGTTGATATTTGTTCTACTGGAAAATACATATCTTTGAAAGGAAATTTCAGTTTTTTATCAGACTTTGTCAAAAAGTTGTCGTTTTCTAAAAAACTACCACTCGTAATTGCCAATTTCCATTCTTCAGGAATGCAGTGTTGTAAAAAGCTGTGATTATCTAAAACAACCCTTATGTCTTTTATTGTTGAACAGTTTGTTAATTCATGTAAGGCAATGTCAGGAAGAAATCCAGGTGCATACTCATAGATAACATCCTTAATGCGAGTCACACCCGATTCTATAAATCTTTAAAAAAAAACATTGATTATTTTCACTGATATGTGGTTTATCAAAAAGTGATTGTTCTGTTAACGGTTTAAATTCTGTGGTACATGAAGACAGATGTGTATCTGTTAAAGTATACCAACTTCTTAACACTTCGGTATAAAAAAGGGAAGCAATTCTTCCAATTTTTCCATTAAATTTTAAACCAAATATGCCCTCTTTCAAATGTAAATTCTTGTAATTCTGAAATTGAAATTGCATGAATTCAACCCAGGGAAATCTGCAAAATTCCATTTTTTTAATCCACTTCAGCCTTAATGCCATTTTTTTACTTCCAAGGTCAGGAAAGTTAAGCCCTCCTTTGTGTTTCGTGTTTATGACAGCCTTGTATTTTATCAAATGAATTCCATTATTCCACAGATATTCCAAACATATAGATTTTATTTCTTTTTCAAAGTTTTCGGGCAGGGAAATTACATGAAGTGTGTACCAGATCTTGGAAAGCAAAAGACTTTGAACTATTATCGCCCTCCCTTGTAATGATAAATTTCTTCTCTTCCAGAAATTTAAAAGTGTTTTAATGTTTGTAATTTTTTCGCTCCAGTTTTCAGTTGTGAATTGTTTCTCATTCCAACCCAAATACACCCCTAGTATATTGATTGGGTTTTCAATTTGTTTAAAGGGAACATTAAATGAGTTAAAATTGAAGGACTTCAAATTTCCTAAGGCTAACATTTCTGACTTATCAAAGTTGATTTTGGCCCCAGAACCTTTTGAATAGACCTCTAGACAATCAATTACTGCTTTGACACTATCTGGTGTGGACACTGAAAGCTCGGTATCATCTGCATGTTGGAAAATCTTATGTTCAGTCTTGCTCAGTGGCAATTCAATCCCAATGATATCTTTGTTATTCTCAATTAATTTTGTTAAAGGTTCAGATGTGAGAACATGCAGCATAGCACTCAAAGGGCAACCTTGTCTTACCGATCTTTCAATTTTAAAAAGGAGGATGTATGTCCATTTACTTTCACACAACTCATAATATCATTATATAAGATTTTTATCCAACTGATAAAACTTTCACCAAAGCCAAAATGCTGTAAGACCGTGAACAAATAATGATGTGACACTCTATCGAAAGCTTTTTGCTGATCAATTTTAACAATTATCCCAGGAAGATTCTGACTTTCTATATGGAAAATTATATCCCTAATGCTGGCTATTGTCTCTGATATATCTCTCCCTGGGATACAACAGGTTTGGAAAGGGGAGATAATCATGTCAATAACTGTTTTTAGTCGATTAGCAAGACATTTGGCTAAAATTGTATAATCATAATTAAGTAGGCTTATTGGTCTGTAGTTTTTTATCAATCTCTTAACACCTTTTATATATATATAAGGGTTATAACCCCCTTTTTCACGAAATTTGAAAGTGACTTAGAGCTGAAAGTTTCCTGGTAAATATTCAACAACAAAGGACCAATATTCTCCCAAAAACATAAGTAAAATTCTCGGGTTAGTCCATCTAAGCCTGGTGATTTATTTGGAGCCATTTTTTTAACCCTTCAGATAGTTCATCAAGATTTATATTTTCATCACAGTAATTTTTAGAATCTTCACTTAATTTCTGATTCAACTGATTGACCAAGATGTTTTCAGAAACTGGATTATTTTCTTCAATGCTGTATAAATCTTCATAGAAGTTTTTTGTCTCTTTCAAAATATCAAAAATATTTTTTAGGATCACATTTGATGACAAAATTTCTGTAATGCAATTAGAATTTTGTCTTTGAGACTCTAAGTTGAGAAAAAATTTTGTGTTTCAATCACCCTCAATAGCCCATTTTTCTTTGGAACGTAAAATTGCTCCTTGGCATTTTTTGTGTTCAAAATTTCTCAGTTCATTTTTTAATTCTAAAATTTTTGGAATGTTCTGTTTTATACGAATATATTCTAAGGATAATGATTTTCTTATATTATTTTCTTTCTGTTTCTCTGCCTTACTCTCTTTTTGAGTAATGAAAATTGATAATTCTTTTATTTTGTACTTCAGATTATCCCACCACACTAACAATTCATTTTTAAAAAGAGGTGAACAACATTCCGTATCAATTAATTTGTTAACCTCCCTTATATAATCATGATTTAATAGCAACTTATTGTTTAAAATCCAAATACCAGGACCTCTATCTACCTCTATCTACCTTTTCGAAGTTAAATTTGGATATAATAAAGGAATGATCACTAAAACTTGTATGTTGTATGTAAGTGTATTGACAGAGATGCACTAATGATTTTGAAATGAGAATATAGTCAATTCTGCTTTGTTGTAAAACCCCAGCAGTTATTCTGTGCCATGTGTATTGTCTTTTTTGAGGATTTTTTATCCGCCAAATGTCCGAAAGAGTACCGCCTGATAAATACTGTCCAAATAATCTTGTTGCTTTATCGGTATGGAATATTGGTCTGTCATATTGACTTAATGCTGTGTTAAAATCACCACACATGATAACATTTTCTTTGTCTTTAACATAAGAAAAGACTTCAAGAAAAAAAGTTAACCCTTTCAGAAATATTGTTCGGAGCATAAAGGGAAATTAAATGAAAAATTTCTTCATTAATGGATTATTTATTTATTGATGTTTAAGGTCACATATTTATGCACAATGGCTAATCATGACCGTGACAGTTTTACGGGTGGAGGAAGCCGGAGTACCCGGAGAGAACCACCGAGTAACGACGAGCAGCTGCCAGCTCCCTCATTAATGGATAAACTTATCGCTATGAATCTTCCAATACTACCTCTATATCTATAACCTTGTATTTCGCATTACTTTTCAAAAATATTGCCACACCCTTACTGTTACCAAAATTATTGTAATATATATCCCCTTTCCACATGTGTCTGAAATCAGCAATGAAATTATCATCCCAATTAGTTTCCTGTAAACATAATATATCATATTTGCCCTCTTCTGTAAATGAAATCAAATTTCTACATTTCTCTATATCTTTCAACCCATTGACATTCAAAGAGGCAATGATTGACTTGGTTACAAGAAATAGAGAAATGGCCAATATATAAAACTTCATTTCCTAATTTTTGCAGTTTTACCCTGAGATGACGGCTTATTCTTACCAGCACTCCTACTTCATCATTTTTGTCCTCTTATTTCGGTATCCATACTTTCAAATAAATCTTTATCACTATCAAGAGAAATAGCCTCATCTTTTTTCTCTTGAACAATATGACATTCAGCATTATCATTAATATTATTATTATTTGTTTCATTTTTTTCCTCATTGTAATCAAAAGTTTCAGATACATGTGTGTCTTTTAGTACACTTTCAGAAACATCTGTTTTTGTTTCCTCAACATTATTGACATTTATAGAAAGTTCAACACTCTGATCAAATTTCTTTTCATCATTAACCCCTGTGGAATCAGTACCAATATCAATTCTATTTTTATCAAGTTCGTTCAATGAAAACGGAATGTCTGGCCAGTCTTCCATCGAGCCACAGGAATAATCAGAATATGATTTCCCACACTGTTCACATGAAAAGTTAAGATTATCAATCAGCTGCGTTATCGTTAATACATATACAGGCCTCAGAAAGTTTACCGCACTCTGAACAAACATCAGGTGGACAATGCTTGGCAATATGGCCCATCTTTTTGCAAATAAAACATCTGTATTCTGGGCATTCTTTATAAAAATGATCAGGACTGAGACACTTTGAACATACTTTCATCTTGTTGTTATGCATTGTCCTATAATAACCGTAACCATCAACTGTTTTGAATCTCATGCTGTGAGGTAACGACTGAATATTTGTAGGTAATTTAACTTTAACATATCTCGTACCATCTGCAATGTCAATCCCTGGGTGAGTTCTGCAATAAATTTTTGAAATTATTTTAATGTTCAATGATTCAAGTTTTTCAATTATTTCTGCATCATTTGTATAGGCTGGTAAATGAATGAAAGAAACGGTCAATTCATCAGAAAAAATAAGTTTTGGTGCATTATTAGGTCTTTCAACTTTTAGGGTTTCAACTAGAATTTCTGCAGAATTTCTGTCCATAAGAGTTACTTCATAGCAATCCCCACTGACAGGCACACAAGCCGTAACACATCCCATGCCACACATATCTTGAATATCATGTATCACATGAGAAGCCTTTACTTTCATATTATCTCCAACACAAATTCTTACAGTACAGTCTTTTCTAAAATTGTCAGTACCATGTCGTCCACTTTTTCCATCATCGTTGCTAATGTCAACATTAATGGCGGCCATCATAAAATTTAACAACACGAAATTCTGGCAATCAAAATGTTTGTTTTCTGTATCTAATACTGGGGAACTAATAACATGTCTACATGATTGAAAGGGATAATCAGTTCCAAATTTAACAGTCAAAATAGTTTCATAGATCCCTAATACTGGATCAATAAAAATTATATTTTTGAAGCGGACTCAAAAACCTTCCATCACTCAGCAAACGCCAACCGGAAGTCAAAACGCCGAAGCTCTTACCCAACAAATATTGAGAGAAATAAATCACTTGGATTGGGGAGCGATAATTTTGTTGCACAGTGTTATGACAACATACGTGTTGTGTCAGAACACCTATTTGGTGTTCAAACCCGTTTGAGGGAGAAGTTTCCCAATGCTTTCTTTGTTCATTGCTATGCACATCGATTAAACCTGGTTCTCGTTGATGTGTGCAGAGGTGTTAAATCAGCAGGAGAATTTTTTGCCCCAGCTGAAAGTTTGTGTTTTTGTCCCATTTACGTGTGCATAAATTGTTTGTGGAAATTCATAACGTGCTTGTTAAAGGACTCGTTCTTTTTAGTGACATGAGTTGGTTATGTCGCTACCATTCGCAAACTGCCCATACACACAGTTTATACTGACTTAGTTTAAACAATATTTATTCAATAATTGATAAATGCATACAACAATTGTTGAGTAACAAAAAAAATATGAACAACATAGATATAGTATTATAATGAAACAACTAAAGACAGGGAAATTTGTTACTGTTTAAAGGAGGGATTCGATTTATACTGACTTGAATGATTTCAAACAAGAATGTCTGGTACCGGTGCTTGAAAAGACAATTATTCTCTGTTCAACACTGCCAAATTTACAGAAAACACTTTAGCTAGCACCCACCAGTGTCTTCTGCGTAATATGAACGCAGTTTTTCGGCTCTCCAATATATAAAAAATATCTGAGAAACAAAATGGTCAACCAAAGATTGTCAGACTTAGGAGTCATATATTTGTCATCTGAAAGGGGGAATTTATTACTCGAACATCCTTATGATGTGGTTGAAACATTTGCAAAACCAAATGGTAATACTAGAATATCTTTACATTGACCACTGTAGCCAGTATTGGTGTACCGTGATTGACTGTTAATAAAAATATATTAAAATGTGAAGAATTATTTAATTTTTTGGAGCTCCCCCCAAAAAGAAGCAAACCCTGGTTACGTGCCTGCTCAATTCCCCTCCACACGTATTTTCATCAGGTTTGCACCATCTCTATATATATGTGTAAATGTTGTTGTATATTGTATTGATGGGAATAACTCGTGGCCAAATGTTTAATATATTGTGTTCATATTCGATACCATTTATGCATGTGAGAAAAGCTAAAAAAAAAAAATCAAAATGACGATCTGAGGAAAATTAAATATTTGATCGTGTATCACAGTGTTGTTCTTCTTTTGGTGTGGTCCCGTTTTCGCCAGCCGCACTTGGTGCCGTTTTCGCCAATTTGGTGCCGTTTTCGCCATCCATACTTGGTGCCCTTTTCGCCAGTTGGTGCCGTTTTCGCCAACGAGAGTTGGTGCCGTTTTTGCATTGCGCCGTTTTCGCCTGCACCCTTCTCAACAATTTCTTGTTTCCAACAACATTTTTATTCAAAAGTTTGATTTCAAAATCAAGTGAGCCGAAACGTCTGTTTTCCTAAAAAAAATGTGGACCGAAACGTCAGGGGCCGAAACGTCCGGGCCGAAACGTCCGTGTTGAAACATCCGGGCAGAAACGTCCGCAGGTCGAAACGGCCGCGCACCGACTCTCCTAGCGATAACACCTCTTCACACATGTTACTAATTAAAACCTGATTAGAGATGGAGTACCTGCCATAAACAGACTGCGGAAACTTTAAAGGTGCTGAACGCCAGCACACCCATCAACTGGTCTGTCCAAGTTGGTGGGGCTGCGTTCAGCTTACCATCAAATTCAAATGAGAACCCTCCAAGGGGGAGTGGTAGTCCTTTGCGGGGCAATGCACTGGTCCACACTCTCAGAGTGGAACTGCTGGAATCCTAGAAAAGGGCCTGAAAAAGAAGCAAAGAAAGAAGACACCATCCACTAAGCGCCGGGATGTCAGACGCATGGTAGCGTGGTTGAAAGACATTCCGAGACAGAGGACCAGAGGAATGAGACAACCATTACACCGACCCCACACCTTCCCCACTCTCGCCAATCTACCCTCCTGTACCACAGGAGGCGGAAGGCAGAGAGGTGGAAGATGCGGAAGGCGAGATGGAAGTCAAGCTCTCTGAACCCGTATCTCAAATCGGCTCAGATCTATCCCGCCACCATGCCACCGAATCCACCCTCCCGGAATCCCAGGAAGAGAAGAAAGAGGCGGAGAAGATCAACTTCAGCGCCATGGCCTGGAATGAGTTTATGACCATGGCAGACAGTTGCTTCAGAGCGGAATACGGGACAGTCACCATCAACGGCATCGGTGACATGAGACAATACCTCCACTACGTCAACACACAGCTGAACAAGGACGGCCAACACATGATTCTGGACTGCTTCAGCAACAGACAGCGACGGTATTACGAAAACAGTGATCAGAAGTTCCACCAATATATGCTCTCCTCCTAACTCCTTACACACTTTTCTCCTTTAACACGCCCAGACATAAAGGAAAAATCTCCACTCTACTGTCAGAGATGGTCGAAAGTGGCATGCCTCAAGGAGACAACCATTACGCTGTCCCCATCACCTTCTGCACTCTCGTTGTTTCACTCTCACGCGCCACGGGAGACGGAAGGCAGAGAGGAGGAGAAGGCGGAAGGCGAGATGGAAGTCAAACTCTCTGAACCCGTATCTCATATCGGCTCAGATCTATCCAGCCACCAAACCACTGAATCCACCCTCCCGGAACCCCAGGAGGAGAAGAAAGAGGCAGAGAAAATTAACTTCAGCACCATGGCCTGGAATGAGTTTACGACCAAGGCAGGCAGTTGCTTCGGAGCGGAATACGGGACAGTCACCTTCAACGGCATCGGTGACATGAGACAATACCTCCACTACGTCAACACACAGCTGAACAAGAGCTTCCAACACATGATCCTGGACTGCTTCAGCAACAGACAGCGTCGGTATTACGAAACAAGAGATCAGAAGTTCCACCAATATATGCTCTCCTCCTAACTCCTCACACACGTTCCTCCTTTAACACGCCCAGACATAAAGGAAAAAATCTTCACTCTACTGTCAAAGATGGTCGAAAGGGGCTTGCCCCAAGAAGACAACCATTACGCTGTCCTCCATCACCTTCCGCCCTCTCGTTATTTCACTCTCATGCATGCGCCACAGGAGGCGGAAGGCAGCGAAGAGGAGAAGGCAGAATGCGAGATGGAAGTCAAACTCTCTGAACCGGTATTTCCAAAAGCCTACTTACATACTCGTGGGTTCTGACCTGTCAGATTATCAGTTCAGCTCTGATGAAGTCAAACTCGACATATATATATAGTTTGAAAGCTGGTGGACGTTTGTAAACAATAACTAGTTATATTTAATACAGGTCCACGTCCACCAGACTTATAAGGTAGGTATCCTCATGCAACGAGACAAATCTTTTGATTTTCAAGTTTGCCAGTCCGTACATTCATAAAAATTTCATTTGAAACGATAGTGGAGATGGCGTTACGACTCGTTTGCACAATATATCGTCCGTTAAGTGCGCCAAGACGCCATCTGCAATGCTTTGGCATTGCAGATGGCGCCTTGTTACACTCCAAGGGCGATAAATTTCTTTTCCTTCGACCACCTTAGTGACACCTGTCAACTTTCCAATTGTTTAGTATGTCTATTGATATTGGTTTCACGGCGGAGATAGAACGTGTCAGTTGGCCGTAGTTTTATAATAACTGAAAAGTGGATTCGTTTCGACGTTCGATTCGGTTTCCATCCTTTTGATTTATTCGATTCGAGAGAAGCTTTGTGATTCGCTGAACTCTAGGCTGCAGTGCATCAAACAAAGCCCAATAGTGTAATGCTATTTATTCAATTATTTATTGGGGTTTAACGACACTTTCGACAGCCGGTGTCACCTCATGTAAGACAGTTTTGCGGGTTGGGGAAGCTGGAATACCCGGAGAGAACCACCGATCAATGGCGAGGAAATGCCAGACTCCACAACGTACTAACTCCACACAAGCATGGTTAGCATTGGTTGAAGACAAGTGCACCATCGACGTGCAGTACGCCTTAGTACACGACGTCACCATGCCCCCACATGGGCAATGGGGGTGTGACAGGCGAGCGTCAGGTGCTATTAGGGAACACCCAGACAAATTTCAATGAGTTCCAGTGCCAGTATTACATCCGCCGATTTCGTTCAGGAACTCAGGGTTCAAATATTTAATGGACGGTAATAGTTCTATACGTTGTGTTATTTTTTCGCAATTGTCCGTTGGATCGGGATCTTATGCCGCGATTGGCTATTTCTTTTCTATTCTATCAAATGGGGGGGGGGGGTTCTTTGCTCCCGTTCGCCTCGCTGACCAAAGACACGAAACTGATGTCCCCATGCGAATGGGATTCACTGCTTCTGCAAAGGCAAAGTTTCTTCTCAGTTTGCAATACCTCACATCTGAGCCCTGCTGTAAAACAGATATTGACGACATTGAAACCAACCTGCAAACTTAAACAGAGAAATGATTATAATTTTGATGCAATGAATTAGTGCGTCAAAAATTTTATTCAGTGATTGTAATTTTCACTTTGGACACTGGATCAGTTTAATGTCTTTGTTCGATAGCAAAGCCGAAATAGAAGCACCACACTATGCCCCAATTGCAAAAAGATAACAAAAATCGTTAGCGGCGAGTGTGTAAAGTCTAAGACACCATGCAGAAATCAGCCAATTGTAGTCCTACTGTCAAAGGCAGATTTCAGAGTAACCTTGGGAATGTTGGAGGTAAAAGCATTTTTGGTCGATTCTAGTATAACGTTTTGTCAGGCATTCGATTCTGAAGGATGCCACTCTGCGAGCGTTTCAAATTATTCAAGATGGCGGACGAAACTACCTATGTTCCTACGCCAAATCAAACACCCGCTCACAGTTTTCTTCTCCGAATTTTGCACGATTAATTACAGAAGTTTAGTTTTCCAAAATGCTTCTGAAATTTTCAAGAAGGCAGTCAGAAACAGAAAAAGTATAAAAAATCTCAAACTGCCTATTAATAAAGTTTATTCATTATTCCACAATATCAGACAGTTTGCCAAGAGCTAGTCTGTGAATCAGTGATGTGACTATATAACGGAAAGCAGATAGAAAGGGGAACTTTGGCCCAGCAACAATGCATTTCGAGCCTACTCCAAAATTTAAGCTTGAAAGCAGTGGGAATTTATTTGAAACCTAACTAAAATCTGACTTAGTCAATTCGAGCCTGATTGGCGTCTGGGCTGGTAGTTCGACTCAAGGTTAATCCAATGGAGATTTATTTTAGAAAAATGAAAATAAAATAAACTGGAAGTGGGCTCGAAAAAATGATCTTTTTTCAAAACAAAAATCCTAAAAGAAATTGTTAATGTGTGAAGATAGGTGGCCTCGGACATTTGGGAAAACAAACTTTTCTGCACATAACTCAGATTTTAGTAGAAAATTACAATGCACTCCCTTTGTTCTCACCCTCTCGAGGGGGCTAGAAATGCTCCATTTATATTGAAATTCCCCATTCCCCATCTACACAAGATATCGTGGTTCGTTCCGCACGTGTAGCCTTTGATCGTGGAAAAAACGCGTCTCTACAAGATCATAGAATCCAAGAGTAAATTACCCGTGGATTTAGAATGAGACAGTGTGACACGGCTAGCATTCCACTCTCCACGAATCACTTCGATTGGAGATTGACCGTGAAATCCGCTTCTGAGAGACCGCATTTCATCATGGTCGCGTTTCAGACCGATAGGGACAGGTCTCAGGAAAAGAATGCGCCACTATTCGATCACTGCAATTTGAGAAACATGCAAGTGTTTCTGAATGCCACAAGATATACAGCAATCGATTACAATGCGTCATTCGACAAGAACGATTTCTGCAGACTGTACAGCGACGCCGCAGATTTTAGAAAGAAGTATCACGGTCTAGACGAATTGATGAGCAACACTAATATATCTCCCGGCGAATACAAGTCGATGTATCCCATGTTCGTATTCGATGTTAGTAAACAGAGCGAACGACTCAAGAGTAGCGTCTTAGACATACAGATCAAGATGCAATTTGATAGGAACGTGCCCAGAAAAAACGAAGCCTTCACCCTAGTCCTGTCGAACAGAGAATTACAATTCGAATCGGATGGAAATAAGATGTTGATCATTCGATGAGAGATGTGTGTGAAAAAAAAAGAAGAAAAAAAATAAAAAGTAATGAGTAATTATTAAAAAAAAAAAATAAAAAATAAAAAGTAATGAGATCTAGAGAGATTGAACATCTTTCTAAATCTCATTACTTTTTTTTTTTGTTTTTTTTAATAATCACTCATTATTTTTTAATTAATTATTTCCATGCGTTCACTGTTTGTTCAGAGGATCAAGTTCGATCAGTATGCTCACAACGGAAGTGGCGGCTTCGGGATTATTGTTTTCGTAATGAAATTAATCCTCTCTCCGGCGTTCACTTTGAGAGGTGTGCTGAACGTGCTAACATTCGAGTGTTGATTCTCGGTCTTTTCGATGCTGTATCTCTTATCGCTCTCTACTCTGTTCACCGCGAGATTGACGACTGCTCTGTTATTCAAATCCGTGGAAATCAGACTTATTCGAATGATATCACCTCCCAAAGGCATGGGATATCCCACCTGACCATGTTGCGATCTGCTACCTCCATTTCCGAAAGACCACTCAGCTTTTCGCTCCTCTAACGCATTGCTCTCCTCAGCCCACACGGTGATCAATTGCCTAGCGTATTTGATTTTCTCCACCACTAAAATCAGGGTGCAGGCATCATGTTCACGGGGTCTGGTAGATTCATGAGCACGTGTCTGCCCATGTCTAGTTTACCTTCCATGATGTCGCTCTTTCTCCAGACTGAGTTGACATCCACGTACTTCCAGCTGACCGTGCTGGAATCGAATTCAGGATCGTGATCGAGACCAAATAAATTGTGACCGTTCATGTTGATGCCACCCTCCATGGTTCCGCCAGATTGTTTGTTCAGGTAGAGATCATCCACTTGTGATTCTACGTATTCTTGAGATCATATCACGGCAGAATCCATGTAGCCCTTGTTGACCGTGTTGTCAACCTTTGACAGATTCAATATCTTGTTGAATCCCGCATTCAGATCCGATTTCATTTCTCGTCTGTCAGACTTTCTCTGTTCCAGATCTACATAGTGTTTGGTCGCCACATCCTTGGGATTCGTGGGAGTGGCCACATTCGTTATCTTGTTAGAATTAACGTTCAATTCTGAGTGCATCGTTTTCTGAACGTATCTATTTCTCAGATGTTCACTGAATCGCGTATGAGAGTTGTCCGCATATTTCTTGGTTGCGGCAGCAGTGGAATCTATGGGATTCACAACGTTCACCAAATGTTTGGATTTCAGATCGAGATCGTCAGTCATGGCTTTATCCACGTAATTATCTAGCATGATTCGTTCAAAATCCGAATTCCCCCTGTCAACATATTTTTTAGTCGCCGCATCTGCGAGATCTATCTGCTCGGGAAGATTGTAGAGCTTCTTATCGTTCATGTTCAAAGGTTCCTCTCGAGGTTCGTATCTCCAAACGTAACGTTCATCCAAGTTGGCAACGTCGTAACCATCGCGGACTTCGAGCATCTTTCTCTTCTTTTTGGGTCAACTTTCGTTGTCACTTCTACCAAATTTATCGACTGGCATGTTGTTTTGAGGTTTTTTTGTTTTAAAAAATATATTTCAAATGCAGTTTATTAAAAATGAATTATTTCACTTATTTTTTATTTTTCGTTTTTATTCGATTAAATTTTTAAAAATAATTTTTTACCTTTATATATACTATAAAAAAACTCTCTCTCTAATGTAAATCATTGAGAATGTCTTGAAACCGATCTCCTTCCGACCATCTCTTGAGAACGTAGAGACACAGGTGACCACAAAACACTTGATCTGGCGATTGCACTCGTTCTGTGTTGTAACGAACCATCGATTCATCGAAATAGTTCTTTATTTCTTTCGGCGGCGAGATTCCGTAGCTGTCAAAATAATAATTCTTCTTCTTCCCGTTCTTGAACCAAGTTACCCCGTGAGTGCCTTCACCCAATAAATCATCTAGATTTAAAATTCTGCATTCTGATTGTCGAGGTCTTCTCTTCGGCAAGGCATCTCTGGAAAACACGCCTAGAAAATCTTTGATTTTCAAATCCGTCGCCGCATTCGACAGATCGATGTTGGATAGGGGTTCGTTAGGTAAGACGACACCTTCTATGGATATCTCTATTTTCTTATTCATAAATGTGTATATTTTTTTTTATTTATTTATTTTATTATAATTCACTAAAATGACGTTATTTTTTTATATTTTTTTCTTTTTCTTTTTTAAACTAACTCTCTCGATGTCTCTATTGACTTCCATAATCTTGAATCCGTCTAATTCCTATTGATTTTCTGGAATTCTATCGACTATAATCGTATCCAAAGTCCAATGTCCAAGTGCCAAAGTGCTTATTTTATAGTCTAACATGAATCTCTTATCGCTGTTGACAATTTTGGTATACAAGTCATGATTTTCACTTCGAATCGATTTCATAGCCTTATACACTGGACCACTTCCTAACAGACAATCTTTATACTCTCGAAAAGAGATGTTTTTCTTCACCACGCACGTTTTAACCCCTTTGCACTTCTTGATCTCTTCACCTTCTAGACGATAAGCATACAGTTTGGGTCTCAAACCTACGAATTTGACGATTTGTTTACCACCGATCTCGTCCTTAAATTTACACAACACCTTCTTGTCGTCGTTCGATTGAATGTTGGGCGGGTGATCAATGGGATAATTGCTCATGTCAAACCATGCAGCCACATCCAGAGATATATCTTGGTAGATGTCTTTTGTCTCTATCTCATAAACTAAACTGTCCGTGTCGGTGAACAGTAGTTTGGCTTTCTCACCAAATTTCTGTTTGACGTAATCATAGTGAAACTCGTACATTAATCGCTTGCTGATATCTAAGATGATCAGTCCGAGATAATAGGATTTGTCAAACTTCAGGTGCGTCTTTTGCATGTGAATGGACACTAGATTTTCATCGAATATGGTTCGGTGTTTGTAATTGGGTTTTGCCACTAATTTTTTAGCTCTTTTCTCAGACGTGACGAGTCGAACATCGGTTCTCTTCCTGATGTTTTCCATCGATTTACTGTACATGCAGTTGTTCATGAGTTTGAAGAAATCTTTTTCGAAATCATTCTCGGCTCGAATTCTGAGATTTGTATTGAGATAGATGTATTTTTTCATCCAAGGCTCTTTGTCGAATTGAATGACATGATGTATGTCGACTAATTTTATCCCGTAATTGACGTATTGTTTGAAATTCTCGCTGTAGACGACATACTTACGTTTGTTAAATAAATTGGGAATGAGTTTTTCCTTGTCTCCTTTGATCGGTTCCATTCGTTCGGGAGCCAGCAGATTATTGTTGTGTAGATCGTGTAATTCTTCCAGATAGTTCAAATCAACTTCTAAAATGCAAGGATAGTCTCTCCATTTTTGCATCTCTTCCGGTTCCATCACCCATTTGAAATTTCCAATCGGTAAAGGACGACTCATAGCCCAACTGTACAGATTATTAGCGTCCCAATACAGTATGTATTTATTCGATCATTTCGAATCGAAACCTTCTTTCATGTAGGGATTGTTAGCTTCAGAATATCTGCGGGAGATCATCAAGACGCCACATCTTGCAGCCCTTTTGAACATGAGCAACATGTCCACATCGGATAATAATTCCAATTGGACTTGGGTGGTCTTCAACAGAGTGTCCCACACCAGACCGGGTGCGGTGAAATACCAAGCCGGATCCAGATCATAATTTCGATGACGGACGTCTCGAAAATTTTCGAACATGTCTGCCAAGAGCAGAACGTCAGTCTTTAGATAGAGATCGTGATAATCTCTTATGGTTTTCATATCGAATGATTTCCACACGTTTTTGGCATGTTCGTAATTCTCGTTGGAAATGTCCGATTTGTCTAATTTCAAATAAAAATCTTCTTTCAAAGGTAGTGCGGTGTCATCGAGTCTCTTTAGATCATTCATGTAATTGTAAGGATAGACTCCTTTCCTCAACATGATGTCTCCTCGTTCTCCAAAATGTTCGCTCATGATTTTAAATTTATCCTTGCTCATGTTATCGGCTAATTTTTCCAGAGCGGTCGACATGAATTTAAAACTGTCGATGAAACGTATGCCTCTACGAAAGGATTTCATTTTTTCTTCCAAAGTCTCTCTGTCGATTACTCTTTTCTTCTCCATGAGCTTCCATTTCATGATGGAAATGTATCTTTCTTCGCTGTTCACGATGCAATTTAATTCTTCATCGGAGGTGCCAAGACTTTTCACGAACAGATGACTCATCACCCGTGAGATTGAGAAATATCACCGGATAGAAAACCGACGTCTCGATATTTTAAATTAAACTTGCTGTGAGCCGGACCGTGATACAGACCCGTGTAATGATCATGGTCTCTAACCTTCTTATTTTCCTTCAAATTCTCATCGAACGATTGTCAGCATATGTGACATTTGGTGGCTCTGTTATTTTTCATCCTGCTGCTCTCGCGTGATGATCATTTTCGCCGGAGTTTTGAATTTGTCGTATAAAATTTGAATTTTCGATTCTAACTCTTCCATGAGCCTTTGAGCCACGTCATCGTCTTTGCACCGTTTAGTGTAAGTGAAGGGACACATGTCGTGTTGCGAGTCGAAAGCGCATTTCACATAAATGCAATAACCCAAAGGCGTGTGTTTTTGATATCTTTCGACGTAACTTTGAAGAGCGTCTGGTTGGCAGGAACTCATTTTCACAGTGAAGCATTCGAAATTGGCGTACACGACGAATGGTACTTTTAACCTTCTATTGTGATTTTCAAAGTTCCCGATGTTGTTGGGTTTAGGCATTTCGACGGTGACACCTTGATTTTCATTGCAATATTCCCGATGTTTTGCTAACAATTTTTCACTGTGAAACGCGTTCATGCAGTTGCAACATAAATATATCTCACCATTATGTTTACTTCTCTGGCTTGACAGTAATCGGCTCGGATGTTTAACCCAACAATAATGACGATTGTCACCATTCGAAATCAATAATAAATAATCGTCTTTTGTCTTTCGAGATACGAAGTCTGTCTGAGAGGATAGATCGTTCATTTTTCATCGTTGTATCCCAAGACGTTCACCGCTATGGTGAGATTTTGAGCCTCGAAATATTCGATGTGTTTTACTGCATTGGAAAAGTCACTCTGGTCCAATCGAGATTTTTAGAAGTCTCCTTGTAACAAGAAACTCTATCTGAGTGCATTTTGACAGGGTATAAAGTGGAGGTGACTGCCCATTTAAAACACTGATCATCTTTATTTCTAACGTTGATCACAGCTTTTTTTTAGCTAAGAAATACGGTAATTCCATGGTAGGAAGATGCTTTCAACGAATCTTTTTTAGTTATATGTATTTCGAGTTTCAACAACTCATCGAATGTCCAGTTACTACCTTCATGTTGATAATTCGTGAGAGATGTCACCATCTTGTCTTTCATCGTTTCGAAAATGTATGATAAATCTGAACCTCGAAATACAGGTTCGACATTAGATCTGAAATATGCATTTTTCACGACGCTCTCGCCGGAGCGATGGAGTATCATCTTAATTTTTTGTCCCACGTTCATGTGTTCATGAAACAAATCCAATACTTTTTTCTTCACCCGTTCCATGAACAATTTCGGATCGACTTTCTTGAACGAGGGAACCACATCGAAAGTTTTAAAAATGCCTTTGATCGCACTCTCCTTTCTACGGGATTCGATTGGAATGCTACCACGATGACTTGTGCTACATATTCTTCTCCTTTCCCTTCATTGATTGCTCATCGAATTTCCTTCGATATATCTCTTTTGTCTAGATTCTGAACTGCTTCACTCATTTTCGTTTTATTTTTTATTTTTTTTTTTAAACTTGAAGTTCTTCAACGGCTTTTCATTTAGTCGTCTTCTTATTTTTCACAACCGAAACGTTGTTTTGTTTTTTTCGACGTTGGCATTTCGATTCCTTTTACTATCTTTTTCTTCTTCTCATTTTTCACAACCAAAGCGTTTTTTGATGTCGTTGCTATCAACATTTTGTTTGCCTTTTCATTGAGCAAACTACGTATCTCCTCGCGCGTGATCTTTCTAATTTCATCACGCTCCACGTTTCATTTTCTATCATCAGGCGTTACTGTCATCAGCTTATATTTTTTTGCAATTCGAGTCTGTTTAAGTTTATCCACTTCTGATCTTTCAATTTCTTTCTTTCCATCGTTTCACAAATGATATTCCTGTATGACTTTAATTTTTTTTGATTTGGTTCTATGATTTCTGAAATGTGGAACGTTTAATTCTCTACACATCTCGTTTAACTGAGGTATGGTTTTCTCATTTAAATTTTCCATTTTTTTATTTGCTTCATTTGTAAGAATATTTTTTTTTTAATTTTGTATTTAAATAATAATTTGTTAAAAAGTTTTAAAATAGTTTTTATATATATATATGTTTTAATTCCTTCCAAAAAATTTTTTTTGATGAAATGAATCAATTTTTTTATATTCCTTAATGTGAAAAAAATTGAATTAACATGAGAAAAAAAAGGACGTTATATTTAAACTTTTTATTTATATATAAAGAGAAAAAAACTTTTACAAAAAAAATTTTGTTCACATTAAAGAAAATTAAAAATTAAAAACTTTTTTATATATATATAGAGAGTAAAAAAAACAAACTTTTTTAACAAATTATTATTTAAATACAAAATTCGAAAAAATATATTATTTGCAATAATTCATAAAACAAAAAAAAAACAAATAATCGATCATGACAACAAAACGAGTCGAAACGTGTAAGAAATGCGGTTATAAAATCTATAGATTACAATGTCACGATGCCATTGAATTGAACTAGGTCGAGATGAAGGGCTTAGAGCACAAACATGACAAATATAGCATGCCTTTGAAATTGGATGAAGCCACGCTCGATTTGTTTTACGAGTACCAAAGCAATCTACAGAAAATCATCATCGCCAAAGATAGAGAATTCGACAAGGATGATTTGTCATTGCCCGACGGAAGTTACATATATTCCAAAATCTCTCTCAAACCCGTGAACAAATTGGATGGTGAGAGCGCATTCACCGATGTAAAAAAAACTCAAAAAAGTAAAGATAAACATTCAACACATTTTCGAAAAAGGAGAAGACACGACCGTCAACATGCTAATAACGGGCTTGGAAATATAGAGAGACTGATTCTTAGTGAAGAAGAAGGAAAAAAAAGTAATGAGATCTAGAGAGGCTGATCATCTCTAGATCTCATTACTTTTTTTTGTTGTTTTTCTTTGTTTCATTCTTCTTCTTCTTCACTATCGCCCATATATATTATAATAACGTTTCCTTTTTTCTCAAATTTTGATGTCGATTCTTCTTTTCTTTTTTTTGTGATATATTACGTTTTTATAAGAACACATTTGTTTATCTGTATCATAATTATGAACAAATGTGGTGCATCTCTTGGTAACACTCACATCATTACCATTCTCTTCTGAAGGTAGTGGTGGTGGTGGAAAACGTCTCATTCTTTTAAATTTCAACCATCTATCCCGATCTTTTTTTAACTCTTTTTTCAGTTCTTTCCTAAGATATTCATCATTAGCGTCTAATTGTTTTTCCGCATCTTTTTCCCACACTATCCCGCAATATTCATCATTAGCATCTAATCGTTTTTCCACATCTTTTTTGCACTCTATCTCCCGATATTCATCATTATCGTCTAATTGTTTTTCCACCTTTTTATCAAATTTATATTATTTTTTATACTTTCTATGATTTATATTTTTATATTTTACATAATTATATAATTTTTTTACATTATAATAACATACTCAAAATCGGTATATTCTTAAATGGCAAATTCTCACCAAACAACAAACCCTTACTGAGTCGCTCAATGTTCTGTCCACTCTTCAGATAGAGACCATTTCCACTCAAAGAGTTACCCCCTCTAACGGGTTCTAGATACAATCCTTCACCGTTGTCGTCTATGTACACACAGCTCCTCCCTTCTTCAAAAACAGTCCACGCCACTCATTAATTTCTCAACTGCCGAACTCACAAGTCCCGAGAGAGCTCCCACGCCGAGAGTCTTTCCGAGAAAGGGTAATGCTTTTGTGGCAAAGGGCAATGCTGTTGCGGTGATTCATGCCAATAGCGGTAGGAAACCACCTTTCATTCTCAAATTGTATTTCAATTGAGTGGGACTCAATCTCACCGTCAACTCTCTTCCATCACAAATCGCTTTCTCCATCCTTTTGATTTGACTTCTGGTCCAGGCAATCGAATCCTGACCACCACTCGCCAGATGTTCGTGAGTGAATTTGAATCGAGTTGTTAACGCTCTCTTAAGTTTCTTCCTCTGTCCTGCGGATTTGTTCACGTTTTTAACCACGTATTGTGTCATAATTCTTTTTTCTTTTAAAATATATTTTGTTCAATTGTTTTTTTGTTTTAATGATAATTATATATATTAAATAATTTTTGTAAATTAATATTGCGTTTATTTTATTTTCTTATTTATATATATACACAATATTTTTTTTTTGTTTGCTTTTTATATTTCTCTTATGGGAAATCGTATCATCACCCTCTCTCCACCCTCTCTCCATGAAGATCTAACAGTTCACCATTTTGATCCATCAACGTGGTTTTGAGACTATACAAAGTGTTTAAAATCACTGGTAGAAAAACTAAATTTCGAGGTCAATCCACAATTTTATAACCCGGCGACACGTTTGGAAAGAAGGAATAGATCGTCGGTTGAGCGCTACCATTCACGTAGCTTCCAGCAATCATGTCCACATTCACCAGAATGCTATTGACTGAGAATGTCGACCATATCTTCAGATGCCACGTGGTCTCGATACATCTTTTGATCGAATCCCAACATCTTGCCTATAGAATCGTCCGTGTTGAAATCCACTCGAAAATTATCTTCCAAATCCAACATCGTCTGTAAAGTATTAGGGTTGGGAGCGAGTCTGATCTTGTTGCTTCCCTTTCCATCTGTCTTCATTCGCATCTGAATGTAATTGTTCAAATCGTCTATGTCATAACTTCCTTTGGGAATTCGAATCTCCAACCAATCCACTCCGTCAGAATACTTGAACGAGTTATTCTTTTTGGTGACGTTGGGAAAGGAATAATAAGTCTCCAGATTCACCAACGCCATCTCGTATCTTTTCACTCTATTCAATTCGATGGAAGGTTCGAATTTCGTCGCGAATCTAGTCGAATCACCACGATTTGAATGGATTGTTTTACTGCTGTATTCTTGGCTATCCATCCTAACAATTCTCCTTGTTCGAACATTATGTTTTTAATTTTTATTTTTATTTTTTCAAAACTAAATTATTTGATGATTTATTATTTCTAATTTTTGTTTTCGCTCTCTATCATATTATCATAAGAAACATGAAACTTGTCGAATCCAGACCGATATTTTCCACGATTAAATTCACTAGTTAAATCGATCACGATGAAATTGTAAAGTCCTCCATCCCAAACCCTCTTGCAGAATCTCCTGAATTCCGCCACGCTCATGTCGTTTGGGACGTGATCACCGTAGATGTGATTGAGATTCTTGAGATCCTGGCAAAAGAGACACAGTAAATTAGCGTTCTCCCTTATCGTCTATCTGGGCAATCGAAAATAATTCTGCGACAGGTAGAAACAGTCCACGTTGCTGTGTCGACCCCTAACGTAATACGATTCGCATCGGTTCTGTCTCTCCAAAAGCAGATCGTCGAAAATCATGAGATTCTTATCTTCCGATTTCAATTCTCTAGGATCCGGAACGTCGCTAGCATTCTCATAAAATCGACACTCGACATTCGAAGACGCATTTCCATCGCCACACCGTCCAAAATGGTTGAAAGAGATGCTTCACTTTTGTCGAATTCCTCCCTACTGTCAAAGATTCTGGCTATGACGTCCTTGGGAAACCTACGATCCATGCACTCTCGAAGCAATCTGTATTCGGGTTGAAACATTCTCTTGCCAAACATGAATAATCTGTTGTAATCCAATCAGTCGGGTTGCGACAACAGATTCATCAACAGATTGGTCTTTCCACAATTCGACTTTCCCACTATCAAGCCTCTTATGCTTTTGGGAAAGAACTCGTTATTCAACCTCTTGGTCGCAGCGTCGTTCCAAGACATATCTTTAATGTTCATCTTTGTTTATTTTTTTTTTTGTTTGTTATTTTTAGATTTTTTCAAACACAATTTTTATGTTTTTTCAAACTCAGTTTTTATAAATATTATTATTTATTTATATTACACCATTGCGAGTTCTCTTCAATCCAGATCCACTCGTCATTTTGGCTAAATCTTGTATGGGTACCACAGCATCCTTAAAATCATTCCAACTTTTCAGCGATTGCTCTAACGTAGCTCGCTTTGCTGGCGGACTGATCAACTTGTCGATCAATGTGTCGGCTGCCCTCTTGAAGCCACAGAAGCTATCCTACCACTAGCTTCAGAAACGGCTTTCTTTCCAGGATCCAAAGCCGTCTTCTTACCGACCTCAAATGCAGTCGATGCGAGTTTTCTACCTGCATCGCTCCTGAACACTTGCATTATAGAATCGACGATGCCAGAACCACCTTGAAGGTAAGTTCTAACATATCCCCTGTTCTTTATCACCAACATATTTTTATTTTATAATATATTTTGTTTTGTTTTTTCACTGGTAAATTGTTTGTTGTTTAAATACTTTTTATTGTTTTCTAGTGTAAAATTTATTGTTTTTATTTTATCTATTTTTTGTTTGTTTGTTCTCTCTACTTATTATATATATATATCAATCCTTCAATTCGTTCATCAGTCTTTTATAATCGCGCTTATTCAAAACCTTCTGCCTCAACAATTCGTCGCATATGCTCACTATCTCATTATCTAATCCAGTATTACCAATGCGTCGACTTGCCATCAACAATCTCAATCTCTGAGACAGAGCGTCAGAATCGCTCGGAAGAAAAGTGGTTCTCACACCTTTGCCAGTCACCGATTCGACGAACTTCTTATTCGTATCCCATATGGGTTTCACCACCTTCGTCCACTTGTAACCTCTATTGGCTTTGGGTCTCGTTTCTCTGGCATAGTTATTTTTCTTCATGGCGTGGGTCTGAACCAGAATGTCACCGTAATTGTCGAAATCCCGATCCGTGTAATCTCCAGACTTGTTGAAAAGGAGCAATTTGCGCAGTCCAGGAGTTAATTCGTACCTATTCGAACCGACGATTAAATTATCATCATCCTCTCGCACTTTGGTGTCGCCCATGAAAGTTCTACCATCAGAATCCTTATAAATTCAATACAACAGATCTCTCTTACCACCATCCTCGGACGACGCGACGCTATCAGTGGTGGTAGTCGAAGCGGCATCGTTGCTTTCGATCACGTCGGTTTCGATTCTCATGAGAACGTAATCCGGCCGATGATCTTTGAAAGGAAAACCCCCTCGTAAAACTGCTGGGCAATGAACCCGTTCTCAAAGAACTTTCTTTTATGGGCTTCAATTCGTCAACGATCTCCTTCTTACTTCGTTCCTGAACTTCCGTCACGGGTTTAAATAATTTTGTGGTTTCACATCTTAATTCCATCTCTCCAAGTTGCCTGCTTCTGTCAGAGGACTGGATGCTTTTCTTGAGTCGTTGATATTCGTCGAGAAGCTGATCTCTCCGCTTAGAATCTGTGATGTGTAAAAACATTTTTTTGTTTTCTAAAATTATTAATATTTCCTTTAGAGTATGCTAACGTGAGTTATTTTATTATTCTCAAAATTAAATGTATAATTATTTTTATGTTTTATGTTTTAAGTAAATAAAAATCTTCTGTCTTTAATATATAATAACTAAAACCAGTTGAGGAAAAACATTTTACAAAATGAAACCTCGATAAATGCGTTTTTGCCCTCGAACGTGTTAAAGATCACCTCACCAATTATTCACTCCGTGACAAACAGAAGGACTTTGAAAAAGTTTGAAAGTTTAGCGCATAAGAAACCGGTGTCTGATTTAACATGTTTGAGAATAATTATATGCGTTAAAAGGGTTCATTCATATCTCCGAAACATTATCACAAGTCGATTAAAATTCAATTTACCTCTTAAAACCTGACTGAGAGGAAACGCGATTTTATTGTCCATTATTAAAACGAAGTACCTTTTATTCACCCCGGAACAAAACATGAAAAGGATTTTGTAAAGATTTCATAGTGTCAATTCATAACACAATTTTATCTCTTAAAACCCATCTAAGTGAAACGCTTTATAGTTGAATTTTTATTTGAATGAAAAAAACAATTTTATTTATGTAGATTGCAATATTTGAAAAAACTCTACAAAACTGTTTTATTACGATTTACCTTAAATCTCAATATGACAAAACGTGAATGGACGATTTCCATCGGTTCTAATTTCCAAACTCGAGTTTTTCAATGTCATCCCTTGAACGAAAACCTTTTCATTTATACAAGACAAAAAAATGAAAGGATTTTTGCAAAGATTTCATAATGTTAGTTAAACACAAATTTTCTCGCTTAAAACCCATCTAAGTGGAACTCAATTTTATAGTCGACTCTATTGAACGAAAAAATCTATTTTATTTACACTAAGTACAAAAATTGAAAACTCTTCAAAACCGATTCTATTAAGATTCACCTCAAAACTCGCGAGGTGAATCGACAAATCGTTTTCGCCGATCGGATCACACCCTCGACGGTCCGGAACGCGATCGCGAACGTGGTGATGGTCCAGAACTCTCAAACTACATTTTTTTATGTACGGAAGCCGAAATCGGTTTTGAAATTTTTTTTAAAAAAATCCTCGACGAGTAACTACACTTTACAATCACTTTTCACCGTTGGCGAACGTCGAGAAAAGGTTTTGAGATCAATTTTCCTAGTCTAGAACTCTCAATCGTTTTTCGCCGATCGGATCGCACCCTCGACCGTCTGAAACGCGATCGCAAACGTAGGTGGTCCAGACCTCTCAAAACGCATTTTTGATGCTGGTCTAGAACTCTCAAAGCGTTTTTTTGCCTGCGTTCACCAACAATAGATCGATGGTCTGATCCGCGATGGGAACGTCGACAAAAATTTTAAAATTAACATTTTCTTCAAATTTCGTACATTTTTGCACTTCCGAGCGATGTGTCGAGTTTCACTCGTTCGCCAACGGCTGTTTGAACGGTTAAAAGTGCGATCCGAACGGTCAAAAAAACATCCGAGAGTTCTAGACCACCATGAAAAACGACATTTTTTGCACTCTGTACACGATTTAACACTGAACCCTTATGGCGGTACACGTACATGTACGTGTACATGTACCATTTTTGGAAAAATGGTCTAGAACTCTCATTTACCACCTACTGACGTAACAAAAACCGCAAGTTCAGTTTTGGTAATATAATTTTTTTATCCGCAAACCAAATGTAGTAAAATATGACACATAGCTACTTCAGTGTACTGTCTAAAGAGTCTTTGGTTAAAATGCAGTCAACCATGACTACGTGCGACGCTTCATGCTTTCAGCAGAGTTTTCGACAAAACGTGTATCCGCAGCACTCCCACGTGCTGTGGGCTTGGAAATCATACAAAATCGAAGTTTTGAACAGTACACATCGATTGCACAATAACATTTCATTTCAACTCCATTGAAAAGCAAACTGCTGCGAATGTCCGAAGTTGATAGGGGTAGAGCAATTGCTCTAATTATGGAGGGTCAACCGCAACGTCTCGTCGTCCAGCAATTTGGGGTCCATGAGTCAAAAATAGCTCCTTTAGTTGGGCGTCTCAAAGCCAGAGGAAGCTCAGCTGACCGTCCCAGGAGCGGACGTCATAGCGTAACGTCGCCACGTCAAGATAGAGGCGTACGTCTATCAAATCTCTGTAACCGATTTCAGACGGCGATGGAGACGGCGAGTCAGGTTGTAGGCACTCATGGTCGCAAAGTGTGTCCAGGAATAGTCAGGAATCCAAGAATTCATTGCGACCAAGAACTTGCGGAAGTTCAATTTAAGGCTACAACGTCCCTACGTTGGTCCGCAGCTTACACCACGCGACGTCAACGTCGATTGCAATGGCTGTGGGCACATGCACCGAATCGATTTCACTTGGCTCACTGGAGACATGTGTTATTCATCGATGAGTATCGATTCACGCTGTAAAGGTCAGATGGACGACAACGTTGCTATCGACGTCGAGTGATATTCTGACGCGTACGTTATGGAAAACGATCGATTCGGGGGAGGGTCGGTTATAGTTTTGGAGTGATTTCTAATGGCGTGAAAACACCCTTCCTGGTCATCCAAGGCAATCTTACAGCCGTAAGATATCGGGATCAGGTCCTCATGCCTCACGTCCTTCCACATATCCATGTGCGTAACCTTACGCTGCAGCAGGATAATGCGAGGCCGCATGTTGCTAGGGGTTGTTGTGACCTCCTCAACCAAAACAATGTGCCAGTTCGCGATTGCTCCCCCACCCCCACCCCCCCCCCCCCCCCCACCCCTGCAGTCCAAATTTGTCCCCGATCGTGCTTTTGGGGGACGAGCTGGACAGTAGAGTCAGAAAGCACACCAACGTCCCAAACAACGTCGCTCAGCTCACACAGGCCCTTCTTCGTGAGTGGATAACATACCACAAAGGACCATAAACAGCCTGAGGGGGTCAATGACAGCGAGAGTTAGAGCAGCGTCTAAAGCCCGGTGTGGGCACACCAGCTGTTGATTTTGATCAGGGAATGGCGTAGGGTACCCACGTTTGAACGTTATCCATGCAAACGCCGTCAGTGTTAAGACAACAAAACTCGTCAAAATTTAATCAGTAATGAAGAAATAACATCAAAATCCAAACAATGAAATAATCATCCATAACACATTTGAAATATTTACCAAAGAAAAAAACGTGTGTTTCTTTTTCCGCTAATATATCAACAGTGTGCGCATTGTGACATTTGATACAGACGCTGTCCTTTTCATTAGAAAAATGTCTAGGAGATGAGATTTTCTAATTTTTCCCTGGGAAGAATAAAAACTTGCAAATTACCGGAAAAGACATTCGGTGAACAAAGAACCAAAGTGGACGCTTAGTGTTGGTAGGTGTGATACTGACAGATATTCATAATGATGGTTAACTGGTTGAGTGCTAGAAGCCACTATCAGGGCTTTCAGAAAAATGATGGTACCAGAGCAAAAGCCAGTATTTTCCTTGTTCAAGTTTCATATTCAGTCAAATGCAAATAATATTTTGTTTATATCAATTTGTTCTATTACAAATCATTGGAGAGTGCCTGTAGGCACTCTCCAATAATTTGTAATAAAACAAATTTTGAATATCAAATTTAGACCACCCAAAATAATCTAGCCCTCAACCAGTTAATCTGTGAACTGTTTGCTTCTTACAAACTTATAAAGCCATTATAACAAGATACGTAACTCGTTATAACGACTTACTAACTCGTTATAACGACTTACTAACTCGGTATAACAACTTAGAAAGGTGTTATAAAGACGTAGAAAGTCTTACTAACTTACGGCTTACTAACACGTTATAATGACTTATTAAACTCGTGAAAATGACTTGAAAGTCGCTATAACGAGTTACGTAAGTCGTTGTAACGACTTAGCTAACTCGTTATAACTACTTACTAACTCGTTATAACTGCTTAGCAAACTCGTTATGAGAACGTAGTAACTGGTTATAACGACTTGGAAAGTCGTTATGACGTCATAATAACGACTTACATAACTCGCTATAACGACTTAGTAAACTTGGTATAACGACTGACTAGGTCGTTATACCGAGTTACGTAAGTCATTATAACGAGTTAGCTAAGTCGTTATAACGATTTACGTAACTCGTTATAACAACTTTCTAACGGCTGATAAAAACACTTCACACATGGCCTAAATACGCTTCCGTAGAAAACAATCAATGCGTCGTCATAAAAGGCGTTACTGAGAATGCAACGAAAGATTCTTGTCGATGTGAAGAATATACACACATACACATATATAAACAGGACGTATCAGTTTCACCACTCCAGTCACATTTATCGGAAAATAAATAGAACGTGACACAGATGCGAATACCTGCCAATTGAGCATATCTTTTCTGTTTGCACAACAATATTAATTTGTACTTCGCGACCGCGCCATTTCACCCTTTGTCGAAAAACTTTTGTGTGCTTGGGATATGTGATATCACTTTGAGAAACGCTAGAGGCGAGTACTGACGATGGTTGTATAAATGAATCGAAGAAAATTGAAGAACATCGCTGCCTTCAACAGTGGGCGTGGGGAGATTGTAATGCGATTGTATGTTATGTGATGTGGTATCGACTAACAATATGAAAACTTGGAGGTAACCTTTATATTTAATGTGCAGAATCATTGCCGATATGGACAAGCATAGTGACTCTTCACATCTCCTTTCACAAGACTTTGGATCGTCGGCTGTCAATTATGATATTCTGGACCCGTTCTCTGATTCTGAAGATGCGGTTTTCACCGGAAATAAACACAATATTTGTTCCGATTCATCAAACATGTCCGGTGAGCGATCAGTTGACAACTTTTCAACAAAATATTGTGCGGAAATACCAGAGCAGTCTGGAGATGGTGTTTTAAATACCACTAAAGTGGTTGCAACTCGCGTTTATTTACGGAGGTGGTATGTCTTACTACTGTTCGCACTTCTGTCGTTTACTCAGTGTGGCATATGGTATTCATGGGGACCGATCAGCGACACAAGCAAGTTTGCTTTCGGTTGGTCAAATGGAACAGTAGCATTATTATGGAACTGGGGTCAGATTTGTTACGTCATTGGCTCATTTGCAGTAACGTGGGTAATAGAAACGAGGGGTCTGAGATATGCGTGTTTGATATGTTGTTTCCTGGTGGTATTGGGGTCTGTTCTGAGATGTATTACAGCGGAGCCAGACATTGCAACCTGGTTGATTCAGATTGGTCAAATCCTTAATGGACTTGGTGGAGCCGTGACATCGGCATCCCCTCTCCTATCTTCAGTGTGGTTTCCACCAAGTCAGAGAACGACGGCGACTGCATTTTCGACTGTTCTTAATTCACTTGGCGTTGGTGTAGCTTTCCTTTTGGGACCGTACCTTGTTCCTGCTTTACCTGAAGTGACTCCATCAAAAATAAACAACACTAACACCTCAAACGATCGCGGTCGTGTTTTTGAAGGTTCAGCACAGACAGGCACAATTGCCTTGGCAGATGTAAGAAATAGTACAGACGCAGAGGTGAAAAGGCATCAGATAATGAACTTCATGTATGTGCAACTGGCGTGGTCTGCGGCATTATTTGTTTTATTGTTGATCTATTTCCCGAATGCACCACCGACACCACCAAGTTTATCAGCCACAAAACAGCGCGAAAGTTTGAAAAGGGGTTTTAAGGACCTGTGTACAAGCAAGAACTTCTGGTTAGTTTGTTTAACATACAGTGTTGGGCTAGGAGTGTACAATTCCTGGCAGGGCGTAATGGGTGTGGCGCTTGAGCCGCTCGGTATATCCCAGACTGAGGCTGGATGGATTGGATTTTATTCAATAGTTGGAAGCTGTACTGGTACCATTATTCTAGCGAGATTTTCAGATATTTTCTTAAGATATACCAAAATCCTTTTGATAATATTATTTTCTTCGGCGACTCTCTTCCTAACTCTTTTTGTATTGCAAAGTGAAGAAATTATACCCAATTCGAAACCATTTCTTTACACAAGTATTTTAACTGGGGGACTCTTACTTAACGCGGCGACGCCGTTATTGTTCGAAATAGCATGTGAGATAACATACCCCGTGAGTGAAGGCGTCACAAACATTTTAATTGGAACAATAAGCTCTATCGTGGGGTTAATTTTTGTTGTTCTTCTCCTAATTCCAGATATTGGCACAAATTGGATGAACTGGTGTATGATGGGAGCAATTCCAGTCTGTATTCCCATAATATGTGTTATAAAGATCGGTTACCTCCGTCTTAATACTGACGAAATTGAAAGTCCTCCTGAAGGATGATAAACAGGAGCACACTGCGAAAAAATATTTTTTTTATAAATTTTGTTAATTGTTTAAAAGGATTGTGTGCGATATCGAAAAGGTTTATATTCATTGTACGAACACAGTTAGTCAGTTACTCAGGATACAGTGGTAGCATTGAACTTCACATCGACAGGTCGAAGGTTCGATCCTAATCCGCTTCATCTGTGTCGTGATTTCAGACAGTTAAACCTAAATGGTTAAGTGGATGTGGTTGCGCAATGCCAGAGGCGGGCTGGCCGCAGGGTTCACGGAGAAATTTTCCGGTGCTTCTCCTATTCGGAGCGCCCAGAGCCCACACATTTTTCGCAGCCCAACACATGTTGGCGCATGAAATTTTGTGAAAATGGCCAAGGGGCGAAATGATTCTGATAGCACAGACAGTCGAAATGCCCTCTGTGGACTGCCAATGGTAGTCCACATATAGGGCATTTTGATATACTAACTGTCTTGTCTGCCACTGATCTGTCAGAAAAGGCGTTCTTTCGGTTCGAAAAATCAAATTTTTTTCCCATTGAGCCGAACTATGGGTCGGCCTGATGGGTCCGGGGCCCCCTTTCGTGAAACCATTTTTGCCAAGTGAGCGACAAAAATGATACAAAAATGCTCTCTGTGTGGCCATTGATCGCTCAGATGCAAGGAAGGAATGTTCTTTCGGTTTGAAAAGTGAACGTTTTGTCCAGGTCTCCTGGTATATTTCGTGGCAATTTTTTTGGCTCAGTCCGCCCATGCGCAGTGTGCTATGGAGTTCTGCCCGTCAGTGGTGCACATGTGTGCAACCGACGCTGACCATCTTGTTAGTGGGGCGTCCAACAGTTACCCGCCGCTACTTCTTGAGTCTCTGCGGATACTCCGTATTTCTCCAACCGTGAAACCTTCCGACACGATATGGCAATGGCTGTTGAAAATGTCGTTAAACCTTTGAAATAGAGATGTCGTTTTTACGGTCAATGATCGCGATACGGCCTGAATTCACAATGTAGATAGTTGCTCAGTGAATTTGGGTGAGCAATTAACCCTTTACCTAACGAATCGCCCGCATCCGCCACCGTAATATGCAAATTGAGCAGTTGAAAAAATTAAATTTTTCAAAATATTTCGACAAAACCATATCATGTGACCCCTCATTGGAACGAGCTCATTGACCTCGTTCCAATGAGGGGGGTCACATGATATGGTTTTGTCGAAATATTTTGAAAAATTAAAAAAAATGATATTTAAAATAATAAATTTTGATATCGCCTGTGTTGGGTAAAGGGATACCATTTTCAGCTTACTGCCTCAGGGCTAGACTCTATCAGTTGATGGTTCTGAAGTGGTATGGAACATATCCTCAGGACCGAAAGGGTTAAAACCCAATAAATTAAATGAATTAATACGACGCGGCGGATAAACACAATGAAATAAGAGTGGCGGGTATAGATGTTTTCATTTTAGATGAGGGGAACCAAAATATCTGGGCATGAAACCGTCATCAACGGTGACACACGTCTCAACCTCGTTTGTATGACAGACCTCGCCATTTTGTCAAATAGTTATCAATTTCTACCTTTACCTTTCATTAGCTAAATACTGCTCTGCAACTGATGGCAAACACATGTATCTACTATACTATGCCGGTTCATAGGAAATGGACAGGGCAGACTGGGCCAAGAAAAGTAACCGGGAAATGCATCAAGTGTGTGTGTGTGTGGGGGGTGGGGGGGTGGGGGGTGCACGTACGCAGTGGGAGAAGATTTTGATTTTTCAATTGCAAAAACGCTGTTCCTTGCATCTGAGCAATCAGTGGCAGGCAGACTAGACTGCTGGTATATCGAAATGTTCTCTTTGTGGACTGCCAGAGAACATTTCAGTATATCGGCATTCTATGCAATCCGATCCATTTCGCATGATGGGCGTTTTCACGAAATTTCAGGCACCAACAAGTTTTGGGCAGCATCCATTTTGGGTGCCCCAGGGGTCACCCAATAGAGGAGCCCACTGCGAATTTTCCTGGTAGACCAAACGTCTGCTCCGCCTCGGGAAATAATTAGACGTCCCCAAAAATGGGTTAATAACATGGGCTGCTGACCAAGCGCTTGACTATGCACACATCGCCACAGAGTTCCCATTTGCCCAAGGACACAACACCGATGACCCGGGTCAAGTTAGAACCTTCGATCTGTCTGAAGTTAACGCTCCAGTAAATGAGCCATCGTGCTCCGAAAATCGGCAAACCAAATGTTGACTGAGCAATAATTATGACAATTCCCAAGTAAATAACGTGCTTCCATTGGCGTTGAGGGGCATACAGGGGGCGCAAGCCAACCAGAGGTGAACTGGTCGCATGGTTCACCGGGAAATTTCCCAGTGCTTCACTCCCCCCCCCCCCCCCCCCCCCCCCCATTGTGGGCCATCTGTGGTAGGGCCCTGCGAATCACACGTTTTCGAATCGAATCGAATCTCGAATCGTGTCATAATTCGAAATCGAGTCGACTCTCAAATCGATTTCTGGGCGTCTTAAGAAATAACTGTTGTTTTCCTTCGGTTTATGCGATATAAACCGAAAATTTTCGGTTTATATCGCATAAACCGAAGGAAATCAACAGTTATTTCTTATAATTTAATCCGGCTGTAATATTAAAATATAAAAACTATGTGCATGTGAACGAAAAACTTAAATAATTTTCGCAAAAGACAACAGACAAACTCAGGAAAGTGTGCCACAAACAGGTCACGTCAGTCATTATCAAATTGTTTGTTGTTTTGATTTTCGATCGCAGACGACAGGTATTTAGCAAGTCACGTAACAATATCATTAAAAACATTTTTTTTTAAGTTCCCCCAAAATCATGTTTGGGTGTATGATCTTTTATTCGTCTCCCACTTCGGTATATTTTATTAAATTCAATTGTTCCCGAGAAATTATTATATTCTCGCTGACTGGAGGCGATGAAAAATCGATCATTGATCTTTGTTTACAAGCTTCTTATCCATCTATCAGTCTGCCGCCACGCCCTCACGGTGACAATTGGATTGAGTGGGCGGGGCTTCCAGAGTCTTCAAAGTTGGATCGGATGTGCGAACGTGTAGCGACGTTCCAAATCATGACGTGATTTGGTTTATACGATTTTGACGACTTTCACGCTGTATGCTTTCAACCAATCAAACGCAGCGGCGGGGCAAATGACTAAATTATTTGAAGATGACCGATAAGGAGAGGAGGGACTGTAAACCTAACGATTCCGACTGTGACAGCTTAAGTCTCGACTGATGAATTATTCCAGCTACATCATCAAGCCATGCCTTCCTGGAGAGCATGTCGTGATGATGTAGTTGGAATATTACCCAAGAAGAGGACGAGAATTACCAGCACTAAGCACTGTACAGGACTAGCCGCTAGCAACAGCTCATCGTCAACATTGTTTGGAAACCTTAACTTTGCTTTCAACAGTGGTAGAAGCTAGTGAGACTGGAATTAGTATGGCAGGTGACATGGGTTAGATGCTATTCGTGTTTAAAAGATGACGTTACACTCAGTCTTAATTTTCAGCATTATTTACGTATAAATTCTATCCGAATCAGGGGGGGGGGGGTGGTTGGAAAAAAATTGCGAAACACTGATGCCGGGGTGGGTGGGTGGTCAAGGAAGACAAAAAAAAACATTTTTCCGATGCTTGCAAATTTTTCAGACACTTTTGGGCAAAATTATATACCGTAATCAGTGAAGTATCATTCAAGAACCAATAAAAAGACACTCAAGTTATCAGGGGGTACCTACCATGGGTTATATACGATTATAAAACTGTTATTGCGGCTGAGCTATGATTCGGCTTATAGTGATACAATGTATGACATATTGAATAATGCAAGTTAAAATGCATCACTAATTACAATTATCAAACACTGCACTCTGAGGATAAGTTATCTTGAGGGTGTTCCGTTTGATTAAATTTCTAATTTTCACCCTGGTGAGATCGGCTGGCTTAGATGTGGAGCAAAGACAATTATGTGAAGTCAGGAACAGTTACAGATTTCAGCTGCAGGAACAATTCTGTACAACGATGTATCCAGACCTATTACGAAAACACCAATGACTCTTATTGCCATTGTAGGAAGTATGTAACACAAAAACTACTAAACATTGAACCTGATTGAACTGCTAATATCATTTATTGAAAAGAATTGCTTAGCACAATATCTACAGCTAAGTTGCTTCTCATCCATTTTATATTTAGTTACCTGCTGTCATCTGCAAAACTTAAAAAAAAAACACATACATAGAGCTGCATACTGCTGCATAGAGATTTTTTTTGCTACATCAACACCCTTCACTTCGATATTGAAGTATACTTTCTCATCCGCAATTATCTCTCTTCATGTCAGTCCATGCTGGTTCATGCATGTAGTCAAAAATCAACAATTTGTATGATATTTTACAAAGCTCTCTGAACTCTGTCGAATACCATATATATTGTTGGTTTCTACAACATGTCTGAACACATGGAGAGATAACTATAGGTAAAAGTTAATGATATGACATTCAAGAGTGTTAATGAATTGCAATAGAACATGCCTTAAGAGACCGATGTCTTTGGTGACCATGTTTTATATGGACATACCAGCTTTACTCTATATTTGATTTGTTATGGGAGATCATCTGCCTTAAGAGACCACTTTGGTCTGATAAAACGGATGTTCTTTCAAGACCTGTCCTACTGTACAAGGTCAATCACTCAATACTGTATAATAAAATTGGTTATGGTGCAGTATGGTGGGAAGGATGATGCAGAAGCATCTATTTAGTGGGGGCGGGTGGTTCAGATAACCCCGGAAAAAAATTGTAAAACTGGAAAAAAATTACATGGGGTGGGTGGGTGGTTCCTCTGACCGGTCAAAAACAAAAAATCGGCATTGGTGTCTGCAAATTTTTTCCTAATCCTCCCCCCCCCCCCCCTTGTCCGAACTATACGTTTTGTGAGACGATGACAACGCCTAATACCAAGCTATATTCCCGTGTAAAGATTCGAAAGGAAACGAATCGAGCAGCTGATTTCGAATCGAATCGAATATCAACTTAAAAATTCAGAATCGAGTCGAATCTCGAAGTTTCGCAGGGAATTTATCTGTGGCCACCCAAATTGATAACCTAACACCTTTTGATGCAAGGAATTTCGTGAAAATGACCTAAAGGCGAAACGGATCTGTTTACACGGACTGTCGATATATCAAATGGCGAATAACCGGGGTGACGGGGCCCTCTCGAATTTGAAATGCAGGGACTTGTGTCTGTGCTATTTTGAACTACCAAACGTGAAAGCTGAAACGCATATAAGTAACTATGAAATTACCCTTTCGGCCAGCTCCATATATGCGTTTCAACTTTCGCGTTTGACAGTTAGTTCAAAAGATCACAGAATGTACCACATTTCAAAATCGAGATTATTTATTTATTGGTGTTTACGGGTACTACTGAAATGTGTTGAAGGATAACTGCTGGAATTTTTTTCTCACAGTTTCCTATTGGAGCTTCCCAAGAATCATGTCCAGTGTTGGAATCATCAGGCAGAGGGAAAATGGTATAAAAATTTACTTGTAGTTATCCTACAACATTTTTCCACTGGTAATGTGCATTATTTAATTTTCGTACCTTAGTTTATTATTTAAAGAGTAAATAGAAATCCTTTTAATGCCTGTGTAAATAGTGATATACAATGTTCTGGTCTTATTAAGTATTCCATAGATGTAGTAATAAAAGATATATGGTATATCAAGTGTTATTCATTTTACATGTAAGAGTGAGTACTCGTACTCGAGTACTTTGCAAAGTACTCGTACTCATACTCGTACTCATACATTTCCCTAGTACTTTTACTCGTCCTTTACTCACACATTATCAGAGTACTCGTACTCGAGTACTGGAGTCTAGTACACGCTAAAAACTAAAGTATTAAAAACTACACTTGTTTGAAGTGCTGTATTTAACACTTACTAAGAGCTGAACTAGCACTTTGTTCAAGTGTAGATATCCCAGAACTTGACAGGTGTTACAATAATACCACTTAACAAGTGTAATTTCGCGACACTTAAAAGGAAACAACGCAGATGAAGCGGATCAGGCTCGAACTCTCGAGCCTGATCCGCGTCATCTGCGTTGTGTCCTTTTAATTATGTACCCACCAAGCGCAAATCAAATTATGGACGATTCTGGAAGAACCACCAATGCTAGACACATGGGAAGTGCCATCCATTCAAGTTTCAGATGTCTGACGATTGTAATGTCTAAGTGCTTAAAGCATTGCACTTTGAGTGTTAAAATCAAACCCTAAGAGTTAGAATGGGTTTAGCACTTTGAAAGTGTCAGTTTTAACACTTTAGTTTTTAGTGTGTACTCGCTCCAGCCCTGTTCAGGTCACATATTTCTGCACAATGGCTAATCATGGCCACGACAGTTTTACGGGTGGAGGAAGCCGGAGTACCCGGAGAGAACCACCGAACAACGGTGAACAACTGTCAGCTCCCCAGCATACTAACTCCCCACAAGCAGGGTTGGCATTGGTTGAAGACAAGTGCACCATCGACGTGCAGTATGCCTTAGTACACAACACCACCGTGTCCTCACGTGTGCAATGGGGCTGAAGTGTCTTGCCCAAGGACACAACACGGTTTCCACAGGCGCGATTCGACCCGAGGACCTCTCTGCTTTCAGCCTGCACCTCTACCGACTGAGCCACCGCCCCCCCCCCCCCCCTCCCCAAACTCGAGATAGAAAGCAGCATCTTCAACCCATACTGGCGGAACAAACCCCCGATGTCACTTTGGACAAGTTTACGATAATCTCATTACAAAATACTCATCTCATTTTTGTTTTCTGTTTCAGTTGTTTTTTTGGGTTGTTTTTTTTAAATTCATTTCTGCTGATTGTTCCCTTGTTGAAATTTGTTCTTGTGTTTACCTTTTTAAAACAAGACTGGTTACCTTGATTTTTTATATAAATATTGTTTCGCACATATGTACTTTTTTGTCCGAAAGAGGGTGCACAGAATTAGTTACCTCTCAGCGGCGTGATCCTCTACTACCAGGACTTTGTCAGCTGCAGGCTTGGAAATAAAGGGCTTATATCGTAACCCGTTGGCAGGTTACGCTATATGGCATGGTGGTAACCCACATGGAAAAGGGTGATGTTCCACCGCCTTCTGTTTTTACTACGCCAGTCATGCCCCTTGCGTCTCAGCTGGATTCCCGCCCATACATGCATCAACAACTAACGCGCGATCTCGCAGAGCCGAGATAGCGCGTTAGTTGTTACTATATAATTTGACGGAAATTCCTTTAAGATGGAAACAGCATGCCATTATATTATATATGTGGATGTAATTCTTAACTTTGAGTCGAGATCGTTCCGAAAGACTGTCAAGTCTTTCTGATAAGATATGCGAGATTAGTAATTTAATAAAGTTATGTTGCAAGGGAGGCGGAACCTGGTCATGTTTTTTGCATGCATATATTTTAGCACAACCAATAACTGGTGAAACAAGGAGCGGATCCAGAGCCTCCCCCATACTTTCTCCAGCTATGTTTCTCTCGTACTGGTTCAGTTTCGATGGATTTCGGATCATATTTTGCAGTAAGTGGCAGCAAACGCTAAAATGTGTACAGTCTGTAAAAAATCGGTTAACTGAAATAGATCATTATCTTACAGACATACAAGGACCAAATCCACCCCACAAGATAATCCACAGACAGTATAATTGCTGTTAACGTCTGGTAACGCATACGGGTGAGATCTGTTTATCAGCTTTGGTCGTCACGATCCGACCAAAGCTGATAAATAGACCTCACATGTATGCTTTACTGACGGTTTTTAACGGCTCTCAAAGTGTGAAATCTTTCAAATATATCTCCTGAAAAATCTAAAAGAAATCCGCCCAGATGCATGGAAATGGGGTTTTAGGACCCTGAAATTTAATATTTTCGTACGACGGACAGAACCATGATCGGCCCATTGAAGTTTCATTTTGATGTATAAATCTTCTTTTAATTGGTTGTTTCAAGAATATGTTTATGTTTGTTTTACTATCACTCAGTCAACTTTATATTTTCACTTCACTCAGCCAAACATGAGTCAATAATATTTATATAGTTAATACATGAGACAGTTTAGTACACTTACTCGAGACATCTGGTACCTATAAAGGATACAATTCGTACCTTTTACTGGGTCAATTTGTACCTTTTGTCCAGACAGTTCGATTCTTATTGTTAAGACAATTCGTACCCCCCCAATTGGGGTACGAATCATCCAGGGTACGAGTTGGCCAAGAACAGTCCACCACAGACAGCATTTCTTTGCTTTTCATTTGCACGGTTCTACATGTACATTTTCGGCAGCTGACTATTTTGCACACTGTAACCACCCCCACATCACACACACACACACACACACACACACACACACACACACACACACACACACACACACACACACACACACACACACACAGTCTTGTCTACCCCACATACCGAGGTACCCCATTGTTTGTCCTTTGTGTGGACTAAAGGTTTCTAACTCGTTTTGCCGGTACAGTTCTGGGAAAACAACCGAGGTAAAGGGTTTCTTTTGTCTTTTATACCTCGGTAAGGCGAAACACGCAAACTCTTTTGTCTAGTTACCTCGTCAAGTTGGTAAGACAAACGCACACACACACACACACACACACACACACACACACACACACACACACACACACACACACACACACAACACACACACACACACACACACACACACAAATATATACTACTCAAAGTTTGTTAAGCACCAAGTACATCCAACTACCTGTTTTACGTTTTGGTTGAAATATTGTAATGAAAAGTGTATATATTTTTTATTTAATTATATCTTTAATGATTTAAGTACAGAAATTAAGATTTTATTTGTGTTTGACATTATTTTTTAGCTTTTTACGATAACCATGGAAAATGGATATTATTGGTAAAAGAGGAAATTTTTCAATATGCCAAAAAGTTGACGGAGCGAACTAGTATGGCTTCAATATCGAGTATTAGACTCATTACTGTTAATTGCAGCTTGACAACGCCTTCTCATGCTCCCATTTGGGTTTCTGGTGGTCCTTTGTGGGATGTTGTTCCATTCTTGGACCAGCATGACACCAAACTCCTGGACACTTCTTGGCTGGACTGGACGGGCTGAAATTGCAAGCTGCAACTCACTCCGGACATGTTCGATTGGATTGAGGTCAGGGGATCTTGCTGGCCAGTCCATACGCTCAATCCCCTCCCTCTGTTGGTACTCCCCGATAGCATGGGCAACATGGGGACGGGCATTATGAATGAATGAATCCATCACCCACTGCACCTGTATACAATCTGATGTGGACATCCAGGATCTCATCAATATACCGTTGTGCCGTCAATGTACCACGTTCAGGGACACAGAGCTCTGTACGTCCATCCCAGCCCCAGACCATGATTGACCCTTCACCATAGCGGTCATGCTCAGCTATGTTGGCCGCATGGAATCGCTCTCCTGGTTTTCTCCATACCCTAGAACGCCTATCTGTGTGGTCTAGGCAGTACCTTGACTCATCTGTAAAAAGGACAGGTCGCCAATCTTCTCTGGTCCATCCAACGTGGTCCATGGCCCATTCATATCGTGCCTGGTGGTGGTTCTGGGACAGCGGAATGCGAATACATAGTCTTCTCGATCGGAGATCACCTTCGTGGAACCTTGCCCGGATAGTCTGCGTCGAAACATTTATCTCGGATGCATTCTGAAGGTCACTGCGAAGCTGGGTTGCTGTGGCAAAGCTGTTCCTACGGGCCTGAATGATCAAAAACCGGTCTTCAGCTGCAGATGTTGCCCTGTCTCTGCCACCACCATGCCGTCTTACTGGTGTGCCATACTGCTGAAATCTTGCCCAGGCTCTGATGATCACCGCATGGTGCACACCAAGGGCTCATCAACCTGGCGATGGGTAGCCCCTTGCTCCACCATCCCTGCAGCTCGCCACATTTCTGATTCAGACAAATGTCTTCTTACATTTGCATCTGCCATATTCAGTCATTGAATCACAATGGTTTGTGTTGAAATGAAAATTGAGTGTCCTACACATGTCATGTACATGTAGACAGTACACGAAAACATCATGAAAACCAAAGGGTACATGCTTCCCATGGCTGTCAAGAAAGGTCTTCCTGTCAAAAGAGCTAATATAAACACTGGGAACCATCTCAATACATTCCTCAATCATATCCACCAAAAATATCGCAAATATGTCACAAGCAAATTTCACATTGATGTGTCAAATATTTGGTGCTTAGCAAAATTTTAGTAGTATATTAAACATTAAAGAGCACTATCTTTTTGAAGCAAATATCTGATTCATTCTCTTTGGAAAACGTACATTGTATTTTCCACAATTTTACTCTTTTTATAAAAATGGGTCATGAGTGTCTGTACACTGCAAAAAATATAGGTTCTCTTTAGAACCAAAACTGGTTCTCATCTTGTCCCTGAGATGGAACCAGTTCTGTTTAAACAGTATTTATTTCAAATCAAATAAATTTTTAAAGATTAGCATTCAATATTAACAGAATTAAACATAAATTGAGGGGGGTTCAGCCGTAAGTTTAGAGCTTATACGAGGTTGTCTCAAATCATTATTAAGCAAAGGAGATATGAACAGTTGGCATATCGAACCAGTTTTGGTTCTGTATAGAACCAATATACCAGGTATTTATATTCGCTTTGTTTCAAAATGTTTGGCGACTGC